>CM055886.1:2830000-3430000 GCA_029582165.1 Portulaca oleracea | reverse complement strand
TCTTATTATTTATGCAATGTGATTATTGTGTATAATCAATAGGGTGTAAATTCTGGAAAAGTTAGGTGGTTAGTTTGGTTGTGTTCATTATACATGTGCTATTAGGTGAATCTCCTTGAGTAATTTGTGTCTTGATTGGATATGTTCATGCTCTGTTAATCACCATTGTTGTTTTTAAGTGTGTAGTAAATTAGGGTTGGAGTTAGTAAGGTTAGTATTCACGTTAGGATTGATTAGGGGTTAAATTACATGAAGTAAATTTGAGTGGAGAAGCAAGTTAAATTATTGGTTGATTGATTAAGTATTTATATGGTTTCCTTGGTCTTTCATGTTGCTAGCATGTTTGTGTTTGTAAATTAAATCATGTTTTTATGTGAGTTATGGTATGTATACATGGTAATGTTATAAATCATGTTAAAGTTTGGTAATATTCGTATTCTTGTTTAGGGTAATGTTACTATTATTTCATGCATGTTTTAGGGTTAGAGAAAGTATTAAAGTTGTTTTCACGTTTTACAGTTTAGTTTTGATGGTAGGAAGTTGATGTTTGGACCTTGGTTGGATGAGATTAAATACCCTTACCCTTAGTCACTGTTTTAAGCCCAAATTAGGACCCCGTGATCGAATGGTGAAAGATAGAACTGAAATTATAAATTAAATAAGAACCGGGATCGGGACAGTTTTGTTAGTGTCTAAAGAATGGATCACCATGAGAGTTATAGTTGTCCTTTGATTGAACCCTTTGAACTGGAGGTTCCCTTAGATGTTAGCTTTCATAGGAATTTTACGGAACGGACTTTAGAGTTGTATAGGGCGAGTTATACCCCGATTACCAGACCTATGTCAGATTTGGACATTTTGGATTGATGACCGTTTTTTAGGATCTTAATGGGTGTTTTTGATCTCAAGTTCAACATAAGAGTTTTAGTAGACATCCCGAGGTTTCTGAAAAGTCCAAAACTGGACCTATAAGATGTCGGAATGTCAAGTTATGACCCTTTTTATGTGGATGCTGTAATCTGTCTTATTGAGGTTATTTATTAATAAAAATGTTGTTGAGTGAAAATGATGTTTTGATCTTGTTACGTGATTACTTGGAATGTGTTAGGTAATTTAAAGTGTAAATTCATGAATGATGGGAACCTATAGTGTTCCTAGAGGAGGGTTAGATAGAAGGTAGTTAACACTAACTTCGAAGGGCACGTTTTGATTAGAATAATTATTTTTATTTTAGGCCCGAGCTAATTCGCGTCGTTAGTGAGCTCAAGTGTGTTCGTTTTTGCTGTGAAGTGAAGTTAACCAGGTAATGTCTATGCTCTAATCCCCACCGGGATGCTCTTTAAATGTGTTTTAATGTTTTCTAATCTGTTTTGAGAATTGCATCCCGAAAGGGAACTTTATGTGGAAAATGCGACCATCTATTTTAGATAACTGTTTGTAATTGTTGTACTTTGTTTTATGAGTTGAGAAATTGGATGGTCTTTGATGAGTAGTTTTATTACTAGTTTTGATAACCTGGGTTGGGTTTGACTTGAGAGCTGTGAGTTGAGTTTTGCATAAGATACTAATAATTCAAAGTGAAACATTAAGCGGGTTTCGGGGCATAACCTGGAGTACAGGATTTGGTATCCTGCCGGGTTATAGACCAAGAGATCAGGGCTTCTTCCCTGATATAGGATAGTGGATATTTTGATGCCTGTGGTAGGCGAATATTTTGATGCCTATGGTAGGCGAACTTTGATGCCTGTGGTAGGCGAATATCTTTGATGCCTGTGGTAGGCGAATATCTTTGATGCCTGTGGTAGGCGAATATCTTTGATGCTTGTGGTAGGCGAACTCTCTTGATGCCTGTGGTAGGCGATGTTACTCTAAGGGATGTGGTATCCCGCCCGCATAATAAAATATGGATTGGTTGGGTTGAGGAAAACAGTTAAGGGATTAAAGGTTTGTGAAAGGTTTTGACTTGTTCCCTCTCCCTCAAATGAATTGAAATGAACTTAACTTGTTTTTAACGTTAGGGGTAGACATTATTGAGATTTCCCCCTCATTTTTGAAATGTTTTGTTTTCAGGTGAAGATCTATATGCTGGGGACGGGAATTAGAAGTGAGGACGTCATGTTTAGAAGTCGTTAATTATGATGCTTTTCTTTTATGAGAAACTTGAAGTTAGTTTTGAGGTTTATTTTTTTTCTAAGTATGAGTTTGTTAGTTTGTTTTACCGTTATCAGACAGTTGTCGTTTCCTTCTCGCCTTGTATTCCTTCGGGGATACGGCAGTGACGCCCAATAAGAGTCTGAGTCTTCCGCTAAGTTTTGTCTGTTAACGTTATTTGACTTTGACTTTTCTATAATTGAATTTCCGGGGCGTTACATTAACTTTTACCCAACTGCTTTTTACTTATGAATTTTACACATTAGTCATGTAATTTGGTCTCCACTGCTTTGTTCGAGTAGAAAATCTAGTGCCCTGCTTCAAAACAATAGTCATGAGTCTAATCCTATTGTAAACACAAATTTTCGGGTCTAAATAAATAAACACAAGAAATTAGTGAACAAATATAATATATTATTTTCAAAGGATTTAGGGTACAATCTCTATGTATTTGTTACAAAATAAAATGTAACTCCTCCGATTCGATCTCCTTGAATGAACTTGAACGCGTCTTGAATGAATATGGTTTTGGATGAATGTGATCTTGGATGAATATAGTTTTGAGTGAATATATTCTTGGATGAATGTGGTCTTGAACGAGGGTCGTAGAGACTTGATCCCAATCAAGAGGAAGTGGAAGTGGTTTGATCTCCCACGAATGGACGACACGAGCTTAAACTTTGTTGTGCTTCTTGTCTTTGATAGAGAGTGCTTTTGAGTCTTCTTTTGATGTTTTTCCAACCTCCTTCAAATGAAGGAAGAGGGTCTCTATTTATATAGAACCTGAGCCAACATTTAAACCCATTTAATTCCTTTCTAAATAAAATAAAAGGAATAAATATTTATGTGTCACACATGACACATGACATAATTTAACTGACCAAAATATAATATTATTTAATTTATAATTAAATGAACCACCATGATTAATTTTGACACATGGTGAATTATAATTGGCCGAATTGAAACTATTTTAATTTCCACCTGGCGAGTCTTAATTGGCTGACAAATTTTTGCCTTCTGCAAATGCCCCCTCGAGAGTTGGCCGCGCTTACGACTTGGTAGTAATGGTCGCGGTCAGGTTTCGAAACTTGAACATGACACTTGCACAGTTTGACTTTATAGGTGTTACCCCGGGCAATTTTGACTTGATAAGGTAGTCAAAATTTCATTAAAATCATTCAACCGAGTTCCACAGAATTTGGACAATACAAGGTGGTACATATAACAATATGTACAGGAAAATTTTATCAAATAAGAAAAAAAAATCACCCGCATAATTGTCGTGGGCGTATTCATAGAAGTTGCACCAATATATCCATGAGTGATGGAATAATTTCCACTTGCAATATATTGATATATACGTTCTTTCCCCCTTTGTCTCCAAAATTATGGGCTTGAATAGTTGAATGTTGATCTTCAGTAGGAAAGCAATAAAATCCTCCCATTTCTATCCTTTTTTCTTTGAGATCGCGATTGCTTTATTAGTCCTATCTTTGCCTTCCAATTATATAAAGACATATTTTACAGAGCATTACCAAGTGTATATAAGACATGTTGCATTGTTGCGCCATTCATGTCCAACTTCTACCATCGTCAGTAGTGCAATCATCATGATCTCCATGATCAATTTTGATCACCAACACACCATCCATTAGAAGAATATCATGCCTTTGACTTCAAAACTCTTCATGACGTGTATATAATGTCTCATCAAGCCTTGCCATGATTCGCCGGATCAAATACGTGAAATTACCCTTTTCCTCGTTTTTTTTGTTTTTTTTTTTATGTTGCAGGTTCACGTTTAATCGTAAAAGGCCTTAATGCATGGAGCGAAAATCATAATATCAAGGTTAAATTTACACATTTGGAAGATGCTAGCCTAAAATACTCCCATTTTGAGGACAACTTGATGATCGGAAAATAGGCGATGTCCCATGAGTGTCTCCCCTCGGTTGGGAGCATGATTCGACCCGTTTTGAATACATCTTGATGACCGGAAGACAAGCGATGACCTTTGATTGTCCTCAGTTGGGGACATCAATTCGGCCCGTCTTGAGCATGTATTGGCGATCTGAAGACAAGCAGTGACCTTTGATTGTCCTCCTCTGTTGGGGACATCAATTCGGCCCGTCTTGAGCATGTATTGGCGATCTGAAGACAAGAGGTAACCTTTGATTGTCCTCCTTTGTTGGGGACATCAATTCGGCCCGTCTTGAGCATGTATTAGCAATCTGAAGACAAGCGGTGACCTTTGATTGTCCTCCTCTGTTGGGGACATCAATTCGGCCAGTCTTGAGCATGTATTAGCGATCTGAAGACAAGCAGTGACCTTTGATTTGGGGACATCAATTCGGCCCGTCTTGGATTATATCACTGATAATCGGAAGATAACTTATCTACATGTGTCTGCATCATGCCTTTGAACACTTGATTCTCTTGATCTTTGATGCCTCGAACGTCTCAACCTTGGAAATTCAACATTCTTTGATTACTTGAATCTTGGACTTTGTTGACTTGGGAGTCTCAAACTTGAAAATCTTGAATTTTGACTTCAGAGTACTTAACTTTGACGATTTGAGAACCTTTAATTTGATTTGAAAGTCTTTAGTTTTGACTTGAAGGTCTTTAATTTTGCTGACTTGTGAGTCTTTGGTGTTGAAGACTTGAAAGTCTTGGATTTCGACTTGGGAGTCTTTAACTTGATGACTTGAGAGCTTTTGATTTGAAAATTTTGAATTTAGACTTCTAAGTCTTGATTTGAATGACTTGAAAGTCTTGAACTTCGATTTGAGAGTTTTTTAATTTTGATGACTTGAAAGTTTGATTTTGGATTTGTGAGTTTTTTTTTTCTTGGTATGGATGACTTGGAAGTCTTAAATTTTGACTTGTGGGTCTTGATTTGGATGACTTGAAAGTCTTTTTGACTTGTGAGTCTTGATTTGTATTACTTGAAAGTCTTGAATTTTTGACTTGTGAGTCTTGATTTGGATGGATGACTTGGAAGTCTTAAATTTGGACTTGTGAGTCTTTGGTGTTGAAGACTTGGGAGTCTTGAATTTTGATTTGGAAGTCTTTAATTTTGACTTGGGAGTCCTTATTTGGATGACTTGAAAGTCTTGAATTTTTGACTTTAAAACTTGCAATAAGTTCAATCGGATTCATCGCTCTCATCCTTATTTGGATGACTTGAAAGTCTTGAATTTTTGACTTGAAAACTTGCAATAAGTTCAATCGTATTCATCGCTCTCATATTCATCAAACACGATCTTACCTTCATTTTTAAGCCTCATGACAAGCTCCTTAAAAGTTTGACACTGCTCCAACGGATGGCTAATGATCCTGTGGTACTTGCAGTATTTAGGGTCATTAATTCTTCCAACTTCATTTGGACGCTTCGACTCTGGAAGTTTAATAATTCCTTTCTCAAGAAGTTTAACAAGTATTTCAGGTGTATCACCGTCGGAAAAAGGATATTCTTTCTCTTCAAAAATCTTGGATGAAGGAATTGCTTTTGATGTGCCCCCGAGTGAAGTTTGCTTCTCCTTGATACTTTGTCTTCTCGCATCATGTTTGAAAATTGTGAGCTCCATATCATGTGCTCGCGTTGCCAAGTCTTAAAAAGTTGTTGGCTTGCTCATATGAAAAACATAAAGCAGATCCCATTCCATGCCTTGTATACACATCTCGACAGCGGAGGCTTCAGACAATCGATCTTTGCATTCAAGGCTGAGTGACCTCCAACAATTGATATAGTCCAAGACCGGCTCCCGGTACTACTGCTTCGTGTTTGTCAACTCCATCATACTGCCGATGCGCTAAGTGCTATAGAATCGATTAAGGAATTCTTGCTCCATTTCTCCCCAACTGTCGATGGACTCCGGCTCCAAGTTTGTGTACCAATAAAAGGCGATTCCTTTAAGGGTTCTAACGAACTGCTTCACCAATCGATCTCCCTCAGTCCCAGCATTATTGCATGTCTCAATGAAATAAGCTATATGTTGCTTAGGATTCCCTTTACCATCGAAGTGAGTGAATTTCGGCGGTTGATAGTCGTAAGGCATGCGAAGTGCATCAATCCTCTTTGTGTAAGGCTTCATGTACAATTGAGTTTTACGAGAGCCTCCCTCGATTTGAGCTTTTATGGCATCAGCTACTAGTTTTTGGATATGCTCCACAGACAATGAGCCCAAGCCGAAACCTTCTTCATATTTCTCTTCTTCGTCGGAGTCTTCATGATTGGATCCTCTATTGGAATCTTCATCTCCCGAACCTTCGTCAAATTTGCTAGCGGGTCGCTTTTTTAACTTCTTTGTCAATTTCTTGATCCGCTCATCTTGTCGCTTAATATGCTCAGTCTTTTCCTCACTTTCTTTCTCAAGTCTTGCCAGCGTGGCCTTCATAGTCTTGAATTCTTCTTCATAGTTAATAGCATCTGTGACCATGACGGGCATAATAACGGTGTCGATAGAGTCGGTATCGGAATCAGAGGAGAGCGGATCCCTTGGTGATTTTGGCGTTTCGTCGCCATCTTTATAGTCTCTATCCTCTTTACTCAATGGTTGATGACAGATTTCATACATCCATTGAGCAACTATCTCTTTCCGGTCAACGACTTGAGTCGAAGTAGTTTGGTCTGCCCCTGGCAAGTTGGAGTCAAAGATTTGCAACGGGGCACTCGCACCAACTTGTTTCTTGGCCTCAATAGCGGCGATCTTGGCCATACTTCTAGTGATTACTCCATTGGATGTTGCACTAGTTGTTGATTCTTATGACTTGGATTGAGTAACTTTCTTCGAAGCATAATAGATGTTGATCTTAGGAGCCATCTTCTTCGAATGATGAGTAGTTCCTTCTTGGAGAAAGAGATGAGAGGTAGAGATGTCCCACCGAGCGTGCCAAAATTTGTAAACACAAATTTCCGGGTCTAAATAAATAAACACAAGGAATTAGTGAACAAATATAATATATTATTTTCAAAGGATTTAGTGTACAATCTCTATGTATTTGTTACAAAATAAAATATAACTCCTCCGATTCGATCTCCTTGAATGAACTTGAACGAGTCTTGAATGAATATGGTTTTGGATGAATGTGATCTTGGATGAATATAGTCTTGAGTGAATATATTCTTGGATGAAGGTGGTCTTGAACGAGGGTCGTCGAGACTTGATCCCCACGAATGGACAACACGAGCTTAAACTTTGTTGTGCTTCTTGTCTTTGAGAGAGAGAGTATGAGAGAGCTTTTGAGTCTTCTTTTGATGTTTTTCCAACCTCCTTCAAATGAAGGAAGAGGGTCTCTATTTATAGAGACCTGGGGCAACATTTAAACCCATTTAATTCCTTTTTAATAAAATAAAAGAAATAAATATTTATGTGTCACATATGATACATGACATAATTTAACTGGCCAAAATATAATATTATTTAATTTATAATTAAATGATCCACCATGATTAATTTTGACACATGTTGGATTATAATTGGCCGAATTGAAACTATTTTAATTTCCACCTGGTGAGTCTTAATTGACTGACAAATTTTTGCCTTCTACACCTATATTTGTCATATTTCTTAACCATTATTACAAAAGCAACTGAAATCGTCATATTTAATAATTAAAATCAAAATCTTCCCTCCAATTTAATCTATTCCAATTAGGTCAAAATCAAAATTAAAATTAATATTCAGATTTAAGAATTTGGGGATTATATTTTGTAAACCAAATAATATAAAAATAAACAAATAAAAATATTCCTAAACAATTCATCCCAGATTTCGAAATGAATTAAAATTTGTGTAAGCAATTCAAAAAATCGCGTTTCTTCCGTATGTAACTGCAAATTCTTTCTTCCATCAACCATTCACTATCTCTGTCTAACCCTCTCCGTGGAAGAGAAACAATCAAGAAAACTACTTAAACCAGAAAATGCTTGTACATACAATTGAGAATAGATACTTTTGGGTTGTTAGAGGTTGTTACAACAACCCCCTCTCTCTCTCTCTCTCTCTGTATATATATACACTCTTGTACATACAATTGAGAATAGAGTCCGAGAATATACAGAAATTTCCCCATTTTCTCTCTCTTCTACTTCTGTTACAAATTGATTTTCCTACTATTAATTGTAGAAGTAGATATGAGAACGCCTTAACTACGTACTCTTACTCAGAGCCATTGTAGCTCGTTTACATCTACTCCCAACTAATCAACGTTTCACTCAACCTCTTTCATTTACTTGCATCTAGTCCCAACTGCTCAACATTTCTCTCATTTACTCCTAGTGACTAGGACCCAGCCAACCGTTCATTTCAAACATTTTCTTTCAAATGCTAAAACAATTGCCCTTATGGAAGTAATTTTTAGCTACAACTCAGATAATCATCAACAACAAATATAAGGAAGTATAATTTGGTAGTCATTGGCATATACCCTCTCTAATCACATGTGAATATTAGTCAGAGTAACTTACGATATAAGAATTTCAATCATAGACATGTACATTTATGCATGACTTTGTACAAGATCCCTTAATACATATGCACACTTAGCTTTGTGATGGAGGTAGCTAGCCACAGTTAACACAAACATCGTAGCACCAATTTATGCATTCGAAACAAGATAGGGCAACACATATATGAGACAGTGTGGTCATGCATGCATCACCACACTTAGAACAAGCCTTAATGAAACACATGCAGCATATCTGATCTAGTAGTTTGCTGCAACAACCTTTGGTTGTTTTAATAATCAACTCTGTGACATCCGACTCCTTCATTGGAACTCGAGGAGGTACATTTTCAATTGTCTTTCTCAAACTTCCAAAGCCAATGCCCGGACTAGGTAGTCGGAATATTTTCCCATTACTAATCATATTCTGTAGACTAGCTCTGTCATATGCCTCCTTCTGCATAGTTAAAGAAATTATCCATTGTGAGCAAATACCCAAAAAAAAGGTTGTGTTTTGAACGGAAACAGACAAGTGAGAGTACGGGAAGGATAAATGTCAAAACAAATGATAATTGGTGTCGTTACTCGCAAGGGTATAGTTGTATAGGGTGATACAATAGCTATTCATGCATATTTTGCTCAAAATGAAAAGACAAAATAGTATGTTGCTCGTAGGAATATACCACTTGAGGTTTTTACTAATAAGAATTTTTTTAAAAAAACTTCCTAAGTGTAAAGTTTATGGACACGATATTTCCATCAATTTATGTTTAGATGTTATCATCTATTCCTGGACAGACCATATCTAGAGCTTCCCAATATATTTTCTCAGCCTACAGTATGTCGCATAGGTTTATCGGTGTACATATACATAATTTGACAGGTAGAATGTGTTAAGAAATTGCGTACTTTGCAGTCTAGACTCTGCACTTTAACAATGAGTCATCTGAGTTATCTATCGTTTTAGAAGTTAAGTTTCAAGTAGAGGGAAGGGGCATCCACGTAGGCACCTCAAAATCTTGCGACCCCATAATCTGCTACAATCTGTTCACTGACTCTAACCGAATAGACAACATATATAGACTATCTTGGATGATATGCAAACAATGAAGATCAAAGGTGTAGTGTACTATGTGTTACTGCATTGCATGATTGACCAATTGTTTTCTATGCATAAAGATGCAAGGAGATGGTTGCAAATTCAAACTACCACAAAATACCCTAAGCAAAACAAAACCACTCTCATGATTGAGTTTGCACTATCACGGGTATTTGTATCATGTATGGTATCTGTGTTAAGGTAAGATCTACTGACCACAGAGTGTCATATATCCCCAACAGCCCGCCATACTTGAAATCAAGGAATTCTAGGTATATGTACATAAAGCAAACTGTGGTCATTTACTTACACCAAAGAAGAGGGGAACAAGTCTACATTTGATACTCTGTAAGATAAGAGTTTTTCATTTTTTGGGGGATGGGGAACGAGAAGAAAGGAAAGCCATAAATGAATCTCAACATCTAAAGAAAAAGAAGATTCAGAATCTCTAATGTGAACATACCCCTAGTACGATAAGTGAATTTGTTCCTTGATCAATGCTATTGTTCTGGACTAAAATTATGTGTGTATATTCAGATGAAATCCCTGTCTGCATACTGATCTCCGCTACCTATGAGGAGAAATCCCAATTAAACAAACCAAAGAGAAGAAAATTAGTTAACTGATTCTGGGTCTAGCATGGAATATGCATAAAACAAGACCACAGAAGATATTGATAAGCAGAGATATCCGAATAAAACACAAACAACAAGGTCCAAGGAAAGTATGTCACACCCACGGGCCACCAACCAAAACACAAGTGCATCCCCTCCCCCCCCCCCCTACCCTAACCCAAAAATAGAACCAAAAAAAAAAATAGAAGGAAGAAGACAAAACAATGTGAAATTGCAAGTAGACCTCTCAAAAATACCAACCTGCTTTTCAGTTTCTTTCTTTTTCAAAAACCATGCTTCTGATGTGAGCACGTCAATATGTCTCTTTGCAAACACCTGACGCCACCAACAGAAGAAGATAAGGAAAGTACAGAGTTCAGACGAGAAATCATATAAAAGATATAACCTTACAATCCCATCACAAAGTGAAGGATAACTAGCAAAATGCAAATTCTCCTCATAATTATTATTTTCTTTCAATATAAAAGGGGCAAAAAGCTATAATTTAGGAACTTGCTTCAGTACACGATCAATAAAGAAGAGGAAACATTTCATCCATAGAAATTCACTTGTCTCCAAGCATAGAGGCTTAGGTAGACATTGAACAAAAAAGGAAATGATGGAGAAAAAAAATCAGAAACATGACAAAACTAGTGAATGAGATTTAGGATTAAACTCTTCATTAGATATATTATATCTACATAGAAGTCTAGAAGAATAAACGTGGGATCTAGATACAATCTGAGCTATAGAGAAGTTGAGATGAATGCCTTGATTAGCTAAGAAAACATTTTCTAATGACTTGAGAAAGACTTGAACAAAGGTGTCAATGAAAGACTTCAACAAAGGTGTTAATGACATTACGGTTGATGCATGAAAAAAGACAGAACTAATAGTATCACTTTATCTTTGTCTTGGGATGACGAACGCCATGGTTAGAAAAATTTTGTAAGATGCAACGAGCTTGCATAAGCTAACTTCCTCAAAGAAAAGGCAAGAAAACCAAAACATATATCTGCTCCAAAATAATAAGCAGTTGCAAAACTACCTTTTCCAAATGTATATCTTCTACCCTGTGAATTTTCAGGTGTGTCGTAAAGGTGGTCATATCTGCCAAGATACCACACACTTTGAGAGATTTTGGTAGGCTCCCTCTGTATCTTCCTGATATAATCACTGGACAATCATATGAAAGGTCTTGAATAGTGGAAGGATACAACTGCAGTCAAAAAGTAATGACCAAGTCATTTGTCTGCAAAAGATAAGATCACTCATAGACTGATAGGTCTCAGTATTTCACACGGAAAACAATTGAAAAGTAATCCAACTTTTAACTAGAGGATCAAATGCAATACAAGTGGGTTATTGAAAGATAACTACCTCGCAATTGAAAAGTAATCAAAATTGGCTGATTCTGGTAGTTCCAATAGTTTATTGAAAGATAATTACCTCCCAATTAAACTTAGTTACCAAGCAAACAGGGAAACCAAATGTGCAAATGCAGCAGAAACCAAAAAGCAGAAAAGAGCAAGGCAATGGATTCAAATAGTGGTGGATCCAGGATTCAACTTCAGTGGAGTCAACAACGATTTGCTAAAAAAAAATAAAATTTAGCAGTACTAAAAAGCTTAAATGCAACTAAAATAAAGTTGAGAATGTCACATAGCACATAGCACAATGCTAAAACACAAGCTTAAATGAAACTAAAATGTAACAATTCCCAAGCCACCTTCTTAAAAAATCTCTTCATTGTAAGTTGTAGTTATAAAGTATAATTAACTAGATACACATAGCACAATGCTAAAACACAAGAGAATTAACAAATAAAGTTGAGAATGTCACAAAACCAATATAAGTGAAAGCTAACAAATCTATTAGCTAGCAATAAATAAGTATTCAATTAGCTTGCAAGTAAGTATGCAAAAATCTAAATATTGACATAATCTCTGAAATCAAATTGAAAAATAGTAAATTATGCATCCAATTAACAAATTTTATTTCACAATATTCACACAAGCCAATTATTCACAAATTTAATTATATTTACCCATTTAACAAATAACAAATCAATTTAAAAAAACAAAGCCTAATTTACCCACAAGCAAAGTGAGTTGAGAGATGTTATGAAAAATTGAGAATTGTCAATGAATTGATAATATTCATAACTTAAAGAGTAAATTTACAATAATAAATCATAAGAAAATGTTGAATTGAGAAGAGAGGCAAAGAGATTGAGAAATAAAATACAAAAAAACTCGCATACATCGGTCTTTGACCCGACAATGACTAATGAGCAGCCTTTGGCGCCAATGATAATAAAAAGGGGTTTGGAAAAAAAATACAAGAAATTGCTTCTATCAATCTTCGAACCTACAAGCAGCCGCACCTAATTGAAGAGGAGCTCTTAGGCGCTTCTTTACCACTGAGCCACCATTCTTTTTCTATGGTTTAGCTTACGCAATTTGTATATACCTATTATGATTTGTTATTTCAAACACTAATTTTTTCCCCCTAAATTTCAGAGCAGTCAGTTGACTCCACTCATTCTACATTGGATCCGCCCCTGGATTGAAACCTTGATCCATGTTTCAGCACACCCGATCTTTATGTAAAATGGAAGGCAGATAACTTAGTTCTTGATAAGAACATATTAAAAATACCGGGCATCAGCTAATCAACACTCCAAAGAGGGGGGGAGGGGTAGAGTTCTATAGGAACTCCAGAATGCATCAAGAAACATAGGATCATACTGAGGCTATGCAAATAGTATCAGGCTAAAAATGGATTCATGATTATCACACTCTCACGGACAAAACTGAAGAGTGAAGACTTCACTTCAGAAATTTCTCAAAGTTCTTTAGAGTGCTTAGACTGTGACAATTAAAATGGCTTCTTTCCAGAGAGACAAGATAAAATGTAGCACTGATTAGAAGGAGCCAAACCATCATAATAGGATTTAGTTCAAAAAACAAATAACACAAAAAAAGAAAGGAAGAAGGTACAACAATAAAAACATATCTGTAAAAGTATCTCACCGTAAGTGATTCAACATGGTTTAAGCACTCAATTTCTATATTTGAAAGAATAACCGATGACGACATTGAATAAAGCCTTTGCAGTCTTGGGGCTACAGAATCTGCAAAAGAAAGGGCTTTAATGGTATGCACAACATTATATACCATGGAAATTGTTGTACGAAAGTAAACAAATTTTCCAGGTCTAGACTCTAGAGATTAGACCTAGGTCTTCATAATTTGTCAATGATTGTCATGCATAAATAGATAAAATTTAAGAGATCTCGTAAGTTACCTGTCTCAAGCGCTGCATCATAATGTCCCCTCCCTATTTGTGCCAACATTTGTAGGAAGTAATGATTACAATAAGAACCTGGGACAATAACCTTATACTACTTAGAAAAGCCACTACATATAGGAAGGTGGAAATAAACACAAAAACTTGGTAAGATATTGCAGATATGGCAACACACGAAGAACACAAACAAATAATAACTTGCATACTCAACACCTTTTAAGGGGCATGGTACACTCTTGACTTTAAATTTAAAAAGCGTGAACTATTTGTACTCTAACAATAATGTTTTGAAGAGGTTTTCAGAAGTCAATGGTAACTTCCTGCGTAAATTTGCGTATCCAGACCAGTAAACACATATACGGATCTCAAACTAGAAATCATCAATGTGGATGTGGTTAACTTAAAAGAAAAAGTTAAGCTATCTTGAAGATGTAGGCAACATTATCAACAAGAACGGCATTTCCTATATTGTGGTTAGCAGACATAGCAGTGCAGGGTTTCACATTTAGCACCACAAATGGATAACTTTCCATGGAGAACCCATACATAAAAAAAGCCTTGACAAGTTCAAAACCTGTAAAAGGAAACACATTTTCTTTACAATGAAGAGGTAAAAGAAACAAATCCTTACCTATGCCAAAGGTAGAAATACGGGGAAAAGCCAATCCTGCTTCTTTTCTACAATATTTCTTCACAAGTTTGCAAATATCCCTTTCATTTTCCACAGAACCATCAGTTATCAAGAAGATAAATGATATAGAACTCCTGTCATGTGACACCATATCTAGCGCCTACAAGAAGAGGAGAAAAACTTTAGATTGCAATTGGAAGTATAGGTCATCCCTACAAAAAGTAGCTCAAGATCTCTAGTAATGCTTGGAGTGAACCAGAGAAAGACGCTGCACCAAAGCAGAAATATTACAAAGGATAATGCATACCTGACTCATAGGATGCAAAATGTTTGTACCACCGTCAGCGATTAAATTTGAACTCATCCACTCCATGGCTTGTTGCAATGTGTCTGGGGTTGCTGCCTCCATTGATGAAGAGAAAAGGTGAGCTTCCCCATTAAAAGCTATAATATTAAAAAAATCATCTTGATTTAAATTAGATAAAGATGATGACACTGCTTTCTTGACATTTTCAATAGGTGCTCCTTTCATACTGCCACTTATATCAACAAGAAACACTACTCTCTTCCTGAAAACCTGGCACAATCACAAAATAACAATGATAAAGATGATAAAAGTATTCATTTTAAACTGTTATTGAAAGAAGTGAGGTAAAACATATGGTAGAGCAAAAACATAGGCTCGGTTACTTCTATACTGGTAATAGATAAACCAGAATGGAAGACAAGGTTGATGAATGAATGAATGAATGATTTAAGGCCAAAATCACCTTTCTACGGTGGACATTTCCAGGGAAAAGATACAAGGCAAATATTGCCCTTTGATCAAAGTCATCTGGGGGTGGCGGCTGCAAAATCAGTCCACCATGCATACCACTGGTTGATATCTATAAAGATAGAGAGCAAACTAGCCACCTCAGGATACAGTTTAAACTTTTAAATTGATCATCAATGTTGTAGTAAATTGATGCTCATTATAGAAATTTATACAAATGAATCTGATGTTATCGTGTCTTACTCTATATGAGACTTCAAAATCAGCTAATGACCAGATAGAGACTTGGGCCTCGTACAAGAAGCTAAGCTTTCCAACCTCATGGCGAAGTTCCTGAACATACAGATTATCATACTTTGCAATGTACGTATAATGAGAAAATATTCGGCAAACTTAGAATAATAAAGGCTTAACCTTCAATGAATGAGTAGGACTCTCGCATAAAATTTTTGTCCCGGTACCAGAATTTATATTCAGCAGTATCTTCTCTTTTTTTGGAAGTTTCCCAGGTGGAGTGACATATATAGGAAAACTGAATGGCACACTAAGCCAAAACAGATCATCTTTATATAATAATTTCTGGGACCACCTAGCCTTGACTAAAAGTCTGGATCCACCGTCCACCTTGAATGAAAAAATAAAAATGTATATTTTAAATAAGAATATCAATGACCTAGCCTTGACTACCTAGAATAATATAGACGAGTAGAAACAGAAGAGTTTAGCTATACATCGAAGAGCAAGGAGAAGAAAAAATAGCAAACCTTTGGAATCTTCAATGTGAACAAATCAGGCTTTAGTAATCCTCCGTATTCAACTTTTGTTAAAGAGTCCAGATCTACTGCATCCTCCACTTTAACTAATTGAGTGTGATACAATCCACTGCTAGCCTCAATTTCAAGACCTAACATTGAACCCTGATAGCCAAATCATGGTGTACTTTTGAGATTTCAGAACAAGCATTTGAAATGGTTCTATGTAATGAAAGCTATTTTGTATACAAATTGAAATAATAGAACACGGTTCTCAGAATCCCAGATATAAAACTTTACAATGTGAATATTGTTGAGTTGTCCCACATCGGCCTTTGACCCTTATATTGTGGTGTTTATAATGGTTTTGGAGTCTTTTGTGCTCAAGTCAATTTATTTCACAAATATTCATTATTCTCTTTCATGAGCCATCAGAAAAACAAGAAAAGAAGAAAAAAGGCAACCCATCATGTCCAATAGAAGTGTGATTTGCTGATAAGGAAAAGGATGGATGACGCCAAGTAGTTACATGTTGTAGCAAATATACATGGCTCCCAAATGGCATATCATAATTAAATAATCCAGAATTTATATGTTGAGTCTTATGTAGGAACAGGAACCCAGACCAACCAATATTTTAGTTTGCCCCACCGTTTAGTGTTGCTCCTTCTATCGCCCAATAGATTGAAACTACATAATATTACAACCCTTACGTACTTTATGAGCAATAAATAAAATTAGTTCTTAAATCTGTGTATTGTATGAGATAATAATATAATACATACGGTTAGAATAGTAACTTATTAAAGGTTTATAAGATATTATATATATATATATAGTTTGCTAATATTCTAATCCATATAATATTCGTGATTGTATTTGTTAAATTTATTTAATAACTTTATCACTAATAAAACTAAGCATCCCGAATATACTAAACTAAAACAGTTAAATGCCTAGGAAAATAGGTTAAAATAAAATTGTCAATACCATTGTCGAAGGCATATTTAAAGTGCATATTTCTACCATGCTTGTAAAATTTTAATCGAATCTAATAAAGTCAACGACCCTGTTAATTCATGATATTAAAAAAAGGTAAAAAGTTTAAAATATATTCAATCAATCAAAGATTCATGTGAAAAAATATTAATTTGCTTATACATCTTACGTAATGTAGGTTAATATATGTTTAATATAAAAATTCTTTTACGTAGAATTTGTACAGAAAAATTTGACAGTGTTTATGCAAGTGAGAAAAGTGTATATCTTATTTTCAAGAGAAAAATGTATATATTTTTATGTTGACTATCAATAACTTACTAATTAATTTTATCAAAAAAATAATCAACCAATGAAATAAAATGGAATAATAAAGATATAAAATATACTTTTTGAGAAATACAGACATAAAAACATTATAATTTACGTTACTCTAAGTTCTCATACTATGTTATACTAGTCTTAAACCCGTGCGATGCACAGTGTATGATAAAATAAATATTATTTTTAACAAAAAAGAACCTAAATTATTATTGTACATATAAATTAAAACGACCACAACATAAATTATATAATTAAATTAAAAATATGAAAAGTTGTTCAAATAAAAATATATAAAATTAAAAATACATGTAGGTCAAGAGTTTAAGTAAAAAAAAACGTACAATAACAATCAAGATTCTAACTACAACAATCAAAATACATGTACGTCAGGAGTTTAAGTAAAAAATATCGATGAATTTTAAAATAATATTCACAAATTTACATTGAATTTTATAATAATTATTGATAAATTTATTAAGAAAATCTTAACACTTTAGTAGACATAAGTAGGTATTACATGGTGTACCATATAATAATAATAATTATTATTATTATTATTTTGCCAAAATAATTACTGATATTTGGACCAAAATAATTTAATTCAGTATTTATCTATCTTCTGATTGGTCGAAATCCCTACAATTAATCTTTTTTCTCCATTCAGCGAGACCCAAAAACTTTACTATTAATATTATATAGATTATTATTATTATTATTATTATTATTATTATTATTATTATTATTATTATTATTATAGGCAACACCAAAATAATTACTGTTATTTGCACCATCATAATTTAATTCAGAGTCCAAAGCAGTTAAGGATTAGTGGTACTTTCTGTTTTTTTAATTTTAAAATAAAATCCGGAGGATTAGTGATACTTTTAATTTTTTAAATTTTAAAATAAAATCCGGATTGAAAATAGAAAAAAATAATAAATTTCTAAGTTATGATTGGCCAATTCCCGTACAGCCACTCCCGTGACTCTATTTCGTGGGACCCACAATGATTTCTATTATAATATATAGATTATAGGCAACACCAAAATAATTATTATTATTTGCACCAAAATAATTTAATTTAGAGTCCAAAGCAGTTAAGAATTAGTGATACTTTCTGTTTTTTTTAATTTTAAAATAAAATCCGGATTGAAAATAAAAAAAATAGAAAATAGAAAAAAATAATAAATTTCTAAGTTTGATTGACCAATTCCTCTACAGTCACTCCCGTGACTTTATTTCGTAGGACCTAAAATGATTTCTATTATAATATATAGATTTAAATGTTATGTCATATTTAATAAAAAAATGTAATTAATGCCATCAATCACAATATGCCTATCGATTAAACTTATTCGCATACAATCCTGATCAAAGAGAACTTAACTAACAAAAAGATTATTCAACGCAAAAATAATAACTGAACTCAAACAAATTATTGAAAAATATATAACAAATTAGACTAAACCCTAATGGACTAAATAATGGAGAAATGAGACTTTACAATATGATATGTTCTTACTTCTGGTTCTCTTTCGATTCATGCATAATTTTTACATAGCCTTCATCCGTGTTAGATGACATTACTCTCCAAAATAACAAAAGTAAAAATAAATTCCTGATTCCCAATTAAAAAAACCATGTGTACTTGCATTTTTTATTTTACAATCCAATCTTTCTTCTTTTCTGATAATTTTTAGTTCAGGCATGATTCCAAGTGTTAATGTGAAAACTAGTGTGCCCACTTTATCCACCTTGCCGCTCTCTCTCTCTCTATATATATATATATTATAGGTCAAAGAAAGACCACTAGACACTACTAATTATTATAATTATCAATGAAATAAGATAAGTTACAAATATTAATTAAGAATAAATAATATTATTAAAAGTTAATGTATTACATTTATAATATTAAATGTGTGCCTTATTTATTAATGTAATAACCCGACCATAACCCAACGTAATTAAGTTAAATAATGAGATTAATTAACCAAAATCGCGCATTTCAATTCAGTTAACTGTTTGTGTTTTTGTATGATTCGAGCAGAGCAACGACCGACATCAGCTTAGTATATTATATATAAATTAGCTAAGTAGCAATTTTCAGCTACCCAAAGTAATCTCGATCGGAATATTCGGGTTACTTGACCAAAGTTTAGCAAGTCAAATGATTCATCGGTATTATTATTAATAATAATAGTATTGTTATCATGCCTTTTATCCCGAGACTATAAATTAGTATTATTGAGTTTAGTAGAAAAATAATTTTTTTTTGCCAAACCCGACAACACAAACACACAAAACAACACACTAGAACAAAAGAAGAAAAGAAACAAAAGGCCGAACACAACGGGCTGGGGCCATACGCCCCCGCTTTGCTTCTTAGGCAAAGTTGTGAGCCTGTTGAACGACCGGATTCATAGCTAAAGGATATACTAAATAGTGGCAACATTCGGTCCCGTCTTCTTGGAGCCTCCTCTTTCTTGATGGCTGGAATGCTTGGAAGTTAAGCCAAACCGGTCGGCGCTTTCTTCCGCTTGTAGTATCACCGTCCTTAAGTCTCCCTGCACTTTGTCTGTGCTTACCCTGGATGACTTTCTTCCGTCCCAAGTGCTTGGTATTACCGGACCTGCAACAATGCTTTGGAAGTAACTGCCTGCGTCGCAAACTCACACGGGTTGTGCGTTGGATAGGTACAACAACTTCCGGGGCTGACCCACGTCACAGGGGTGGATCTTCTCTTCTTGCACATCTTCTTGTTTGGCAGCGCAACGTTGACTCTCTCTCGTGATTGCGGGCGATAGGATTGTTGAATTCACTCGAACTTGCATGTAGCTCATGTTGGAAGGATCATACACCTTAATACAACTTCCTCGGAGGAGCTTCTGGTGGGCAAGATCATTCAAGGATAATCTTTGACCATTTTTGTGAAAGAAATTAATGGTATAGTTTGAGTCCATCACTTGATCAGCAGAAATAGAACTGTTCGCCGGAGATTCTGTAGGACTAGGACTAGCCCTATCCTCCACGCATGTCATAAGATTTTGAGAAGAGGTGTTTGAGTAACCCCTTGACCACTTGCTAACTTCACCCGTTCTTGGGGAGCTTGCATTCGACATTTTTTTACACGCCATCTTTCTATTATCATTCCTCCTACCAACTTCTTGTGTGAAACATCCTGGCTGGCACACTGAGCCTCGAACATCCCTAGATTGTTGCTCAACCTCCATAGGGCTGGAAGTCACTACCTCTCCGTCCTTCCTAACAAAATTCACTTGGAGGTCCAGAGGGTTGAACTTTAACCCATTCTCTGTGTTACTAACACTACTCCCCACCTTTCCCCCGAGATAGACCGATTCCAACTTTGATTGAATCAGACTTAGTTCCTTTCGAACTGCACCGTCGTCTGGATCAAAAGACAAGGCTCTTTCTAAATCTTTTACAGCTTCCCTAACCCGATTCAGCTTTGCCAAAGCTGAGGCACGCCGAAATAACGCTTTTACATTGGCGGGCTCAAAGGCTAATGCACAATCACAGAAAGTGATAGATTGTTGAAACTCCTCTAGATTCAAACTACATGCAGCTAAATTCAGACACAAAGATAAGGCCAAACTAGTCATAAGATCAGCATCATCACCACAGATAGGTTCACCCGCACTAAGATATTGAAACGCAAGATCATAAGTTGCAGCCGCCCTACTATAATCTTTGCACTGAAAGAAAGAGTTTCCTTCCTCCTTTAGCTCTTTGGCTCTAAAAATAGCATGTCGCGGATGGGACATTCTAGCAAAACATGCCTTCACCTCGGCATCCAAACCCTCCCCCAAAGAATTGTAGCATTGAAACCTTTCATGGTGGTAAACATATTCCACACCCGTTGACTCCCCAAATCAGGAAACTCCAAACCACAAGAATGCGACGTACACAACCCAAAAACCACTCGAAACTTCCCTCACCACCTCCCACAGGCTCAACCCCGGTACACAGCACAAGGGGTACACAGAACTACACTACACTCCTTCAAACAAGACCCCGGAAGCTTATAAGAAAAACAGGACCCAACCACTTTCAGACACTGCAGAACACTCCCGAACACCCAGAAAACCAACACTATCGAACAAACCCAGCCCACTAAAACTGAACAAACATGAAAACAACAGGGAAATAAAGAAGAAACCAGGACCTGAGCGGGTCGCCAAATCCGACCAAGGATCGGATGGGAGCACAACAATTGGACCCCGTTCAAAGACGGGCCCGTCAGCAAACGTCGACTCCAGCTGACTGCCACCACCACCCTGGTCCGGAGCTCTCAGAGCAGACCTTACCTCTCCGCTTCTACGAGCACACGGGCTACACCCAGACAAGCCAAACTGAAACCCGAAAAACCGAGAACAAACCGCGACAAGGACAGATCGGGTAGACTCGGTGCCGGCGACGGCCTTGCTCCAGCCATCACCAGCACCGACGAACGCTTTAAAAACTAAGACTTATGGTGGTTGGGGTAGCTGGGGAAGCGTCTCCTAGCTAATAATGTTAGAATGTATAGGAAAATAATATTAGTGATGGGGAGGGAAGAATTGTTATTAATAGTCTTAATATTTTATTCTTTTTTAGCTTTCGCAAAAGGGAGCTTGAGACTTTTCCTTTTCATTAAGCCACCAAAGTCACACTATTGCTTTCATGATGCTTCCCATCCCACTCCTTCTCTTATACGTTCAACAAATACACACACACAAAAAAGATTGGAAATTGCTCTCTTCTTCTCTGCTGGATGTATGCTGCCGCTAAACCCGAGGCCAGCCGTCGTCGGTCTCGCCGCCAAAAGTCAGGTCGCCGCCGGCCACGTCGCCACCGTGAAACCCTTCTCCCTCCTTGCCCCTTATCTCTTCTTTGGTGTTTCTCTTCCACTCTCCATTGAAGGTATAAACCCTAACCTTTTCAGTTCAAATCTTAATTTCATTGTTCAATTGACAAATTTAATTATTTTTCTTATCAAATTTAAGTATTTATAATGAGTACACTTAGAATTACCAATTGGTTTTGGGTTGGTTTGTGTTTATGAGTTGTGCATGCCAAGTGTTTGATGTTATGTCTCAATGAAAGTTGAAAACTTGGTGTATAAATGTATAATATTAAGTTGGATTGTTCATAGATGATGAAAGTATGTTGTTTGATGCCAAGTCCTCTTGATTATGAAAGGTTTATTGGTAGATATAATTGCATGTGATTATAATGGTGATCAATTGAGATAAATGATGAGAATTAGGTATAAAAAGGATGAATCAAGTGGGGATTATTGTTGGATGGATTTGATTGTAATTATATGGTGGGTGCATGTTGGTTCGAGCTCTCAAAATGGTATTAAACTGTGATTTTTGCTTCTGGTTATTTTGATGTAGCCATAAAAGAACATTTATGAAGGTAGCAAAAAGTTTAATTGGGCAAAACCAACAAGAGAACTTGGAATGACCTTTCGGGATTCAAAGGTGTAATCTGAATTTTCTGCGACAATTAAGGTTACCTCGAGACCAAAATAATTATGTGGATGATAGCCTTATGTAATAGCTTTCACATGGTTTTGGAATTTCGGGATTTCGATGAGTATAACCCAAATTATAGTGTTTTTAATCGGGGTGCCCTGCGTATATACGATTTTGGGGGCAGTAAGTTCAGGGCATTTTTAGGTATCAAGAAGGTCTTAATAGCCTAAGTATTCAACATGAAAGTTGTATTACGCTTTGCAAGCTTTCCGGAATGGGGTCTTGTGCGCTCGTTGGATGTCGGAGTAAAAAGTTATGAACCATGGAAATCAGCCGATTAAGTATGTGCTACCCAGAATTTTTAAGTTATTGCGTCATATTGAAGCCACTTTTTGAGGTTTTTCCAAGGATTTTATGGGGCTGTGGTAAACACAAGAGTTGTAGTATATGATTCAAGCTTTCCATAGACTACTCTCCGACAAAGATTCGATGTCTAAATCTTAAGTTATGAATTCTCAAAGTTCCCTTCCCAAACCTGAATTACTGCAGGCCAGCCGTCATGATTGCTCATTTTCAAGCTTTTACGCTCCTTTTTGGCCTTAACTCTTAACTGGAGAGTTGTAGAATTTATTTTTACTTTTCCGAAAAGTCCTCGTACGAAATTTTTAGAGGTCTACAAAAGAAGTTATGCCTTCTGCGAATTTACTGCAAAGTTCTAAAAATTCTCCAATCTTTTCATTGAACTTCACTTTTATTAAGTTAGTTAGGAGACTCCCTCCTTACCAAGAGTCCAACTTAATTCATCTTATTGTCCTATCTCAAGTTTGGTTCAAGAGGTCGTTGCTGCTCCCTGCTCGAGTCCAGTCAAGCTTTTCAAGTCGCTTAAGTGCGGTTCAGTTTCAAGGTATGCATATTGTCTGTACCCTTCTTAAACTCTTTTATTTGAGTATGACCCAGTGTAATGATATTGAAAATGAATAAAGTTTACTTGTTTTAGCAATTATTTATGGCCCCGACCCATTGTTATTCGTGCCAACGAGCACTCCCACAGTAAATAATTGACCTAGTGTCAACCCATCTGGATCTCCCGATCGGTCCGAGTATGCGCATACGGAGGTTTAGACCGATGATCGCAAAGCAGGGGACCATTAAAGAGAATATTATGGCAAGCTTATTTATTGTTGTTCATTATTGTTTATCATTATTTTATTATTTTATTGTTCTTATTGTTTGCAAAATGAATTGAAATACACGAACTAAAATGAATTACTAACTATTTGACTGTATAGGGGTATGCGTTTTGAGTTTATTTCATTTGCAAAGTTTTTTATGTTTTGTTTTAGGTGGTCCTTCACAAAGGAAGTCTTACAAGGAAAAATCTGCTAATCTACCTTCTGAAGCTTAAAAAGGGAATCTCCTTGGAGGTAGTAGCTCCTTTGTGTTTTATTAATGGGAAACAAAGTTAATTTGGAGTTGTATGTAAACAAAGCTATGGTGAATGGTACTTTTGGAGTCTGAGTTCATGGTTTTCTTATTATGTTTGGAAACTCTTTTAAGGGTTGTAGTATTGATGGTTGCATGGTGTCTTTTGTTGAACCATAAGTGTTTTCATGTATGTTGCTTATGGAAGAAATTTATTTTGTAGTTGTGGGTGAAATGAAGGTTTCGTCCCTTTCTTTGGTTTGTGTTGGTTAGCCTTATTCACGATGGTGAATGGCGGTAATACTCTTGGGTTAATTTAATCCGCTGCACTAATCATTGGGTTAAGTTATGTTTAAGTCTTAATCTAGTGATTATAACCTGGGGGTGTTACAATTAATCTTATTTATTTTAATTATTAATCTTATTTAACGTCAATAATTGTTTGCATTATTAATTAATATGTTTAGATCACTTTAAAAAAAAAAAGAGAACATGTATAATTATTATTTTCCGAAAATGTCTTCATTAAAACTCGCATATTCCAATTCTCACCCTTTGTACTATATATATATATATATATATATATATATATATATATATATATATATATATATATATATATATATATATATATAATTCCTGTCAGGCCGTCATACAGAATAGTTAATCCAAAGAGTCAATTTCCAAACATCACATCATTTGATTTCTATATACCTAAAAGAATAAAATTCCCTCACTTTTAGGAAAAGGATAGCGAAATAGCGAAAAGTTAATTCTACAACGTAACAATATGAGTGCCAATTTTTTAACAAGAAACCATCCTTTAAATTTTTTTAACTAACTATAGTATTACGAAATTCAAACTGATATGAAACCATAAATCCTCGAGGAACATAAAAGGAAAATAATTAACATCCAAAAAAATGTTTTATGAATTGACTGTATGAGGCTATGAGCATATGAGGTAGGTTCCCAAAATGTAAGGAGTTAGAGAGTTGAGAGTACCTGCTCTCCCATGGGAATTGCGACTCGACAATCAGAGCTCCTATTGGTCGCAACGCAGTGCAGACGCCAACTTCCACTTAGAGTAACAAATGCCACATCCAAATAACACTCCACCTTGACCTCAATACTGTACATATGGAGCGGAATCAAAGCGGGCGGCTGACAGCGGCCATAAACGTAAGGTTGATAACTTGGAATGTCGGGATTGTCGACTATTGAGGGTTTAGAGATCTCCGCATACAACATGGGAGCTTTGGGGAACTGGGACGTGGTCATTGCCGGTTGAAGCTTCGGGGGTCGCATATAGGGGTCATTGCCGTAGTATATTCGGCTGGATAGCTTCAAGCCCAACTCCACTGATCGGCTGAACTCCTCCGCCATTGTGAATGTTGTAGATGATGAGTTAACTTAATTATGGAGGTTGAGGATTTTGAAGGGAAGACCAATGGAATGGAATGTGTAAGAATTTGGAGAAAGTGGAGTGGAGATGAAAGCATGGAAAGGTGAAGGAATAAAGAAAGGAATGAGTGAAGAAGAAAGAGAGACTCTTGTTGAGTTCAGGTGACTTCCTTGTTAGAAGGGTAGTCCTGTTTTCTGGTAACTGCTATGAAATGACATGAATTTATTTTATTTTATTTGTAGTAACTAGTTTATGTTTTTTATTTTATTATACGGACCAATCAATTATTGCACATGTGGAATTCTATTAAAAAAGGTTATTCGATTGGAAAATTGGATTCTAATAATCCCTAGTTTCATATTTTGTATCTACTTTATTTTTGTATTCTGATGGTCCAAAAAAATAAAAATTCTATTTTAGTGGTATCAAATTTACATCCACAATATTTTATTTTTCATTCTTGTCACATATAGTTTATATTTTTTTTCATTTCTACTCCCAAAAAGATTATGAAGCCTAGTTCCTAAAAGAATTTTTAAATTAATTTTTTTGAGAATCTGGGCAATTATGATTTTTTTAAAGGAAAAAGTGAAGAAATCGAAAAAAGTAGAAAATAAAATCGAAAAAATTTGCGTCAAGCATTGTAAATTCATTAAAAATCGTGAAAAAGTGTTGTTGTAAGTTTTGAATCAAATGTAAGTCAAAATCTATGATATTTGGTATATATTAGGTGGTGTCCCACCAAAATACAATTTTATTTTATTGGATAACTACGATTCAAAAATAAAGCGGAGATTATTGACGTACAAAAGCTGAAAGTAAAGCTTATTAAAATCCAATTTCCAATTAGACATGTGGAAATTATGGATCTAACACGTTGTTATGCCATGTTGGGGGTACTTTTTTTTTTGCTTTTGCCTCTTTTTTTTTGGGGGGGGGGGGTGGGGGTGGGTGGGGGTGATGTTGAAAGAGATTTGCAAGTTGTGATTTTTTATTTTTATTTATTTTTGGCAATGTATATAAGTCAAGTAGCTCACTAGGATACTATTTAAATTATCATAATGTGAAGTATTGAAAAACTTCTTGTATAGAATTTGATTTCATACAAAAATGTAATTGAAAAGTAATCATGATTTAGTAATTTAGTTAGCGTTCCGATTCTTAGGTCGTGTTCTTTTATGCGGTATTTTGCGGAATGGTGTGGTGGGATGTGGTGGAATTGTGGTGGGGTGTGGTGGAATTGTGGTAGGTTATTAGTATGTGGAGTAGGTGAGGAGAGAGAATATAAAAAGTAGAGGAGAAAAGTGAGGAGAGAGAAAGGTGAGGAGAGAGAAAAGTAATGATTTGCGGTAAAATGCGGTGGGTTGTGGCAAATTGCGCTAGGCTGTGGCACCGCAGTTTGCCAACCGCAGAAAAGAACACGACCTTAGTTTAACTATATGATTCAAAGTAACTCAACTACATGATGTAATGAAGGTGAGGATAGCACATATTGACACTTGAACTTTCCAAAGAGGATTGATAATATCTTAGTTAGCTTGAACTAGAATTTTGTTATTGCCTTCAATTTGAATATTTTAGAAACAAACTTTCACATTTGCCATGATACCATCTCGTAGAGTCCTAGCTTCAACCTCAAGAACTGAAATTCTTCCTATTAAACCCCCAATTTTTAATCACAAGTTTGGCCTAAAAACTCACCTAATAACTAGCAATTGATGTAATGAAACTAGTATGGATCAAGGATGCTACTGTCATCCTTAAAAAGGACAAAGCAAAACAAATTGAATTTGGACTTTTTAAAACCTGCTAATATAGAGAACGAATTAAGTCTATCCTAATATAAAAATCATGCGAGAAATATTTGACTTAGTCCAAAAATTCATATTCTTCATTATAATCCCATATAAACAACCACATTAGTTGTTACACTAAAGTTTCACAAAACTCAGTCTCAGGCTATGTTGTAAAAATCGGACTGGACCGGCCGGTCTGACCGGTTCAACCGTGAATCGGCGAGTTGACCGGTCCGGTTCCAGGTTTAACTCGGCTTACTGGTTCAAACAGGGAAAGACCGACAAAACCTGTTCTACCGGGTGAACCGGTTGAACCACTCGGTTCAAGGTCAGACCAGAATTTTAATGAATTAATTTTAAAAATTCCGATTTTTGACCGGTTCAATCCGATTTTGACCAGTTCATGCAGTGTACGTGCCGGTTTAATTATTTTGGTAGCTTAATTATTTTTCAAGCTTATGAAATTTTTTTAATTCATAACCGGTTCATGCTGGTTATGACCGGTTCAACCATCACTCGGTTCAACCGGTATAATTCGGCCAAAACGATCTGACCACTTGAACCATTGACCCACAAGGTCAACCGGTTCAGTGATCGGTCCGGTCCTGACAACATAGGTCTCAGGTTGTCACTGTGAGCTTCTAGATACAAAAAAAAAAAGAATTCAAATTACCTCTTGCTCTCATCTACCTTACTTCCAGGTCGATATTTTACATAACGAAAACATAAACAATTTTTGCATAGTATAGTTGAAACTTAATATGTATATCCTTGCATTGCAAAAAAAAAAAATGGTCAAGTAAAATAGTGAGTGCGGATTTCAATTCGTTTAATAAAATAGAAGGATTGATAACTTAAACATGTTGGCCCTTTATTACTGGGTGGTGCCCTTACGATCATCTGTTTCTCTTCATGCTGAAAGCATCACATTATTCTTGTTGAGTAAATCACTTTGTCGGTAACTTAAATACTATGAGTTTTGGTAAGACACAAGCAATATATATTCCTTGAATTCTCTGTTTTGTTAGTGATTGATCATGGGATTTGATGACTCGAGCAAACAACAATGACAATCTTGGTCACTAGGTGGAAAGCTTTAGGAAATTAAGTTGTTATTTGGACTATTGAAATCAACAAGGTTTTCAAAACAAACAACACTTAAAAATATGAAAACAAGCATTTAAATAAATCTGCTCACATTCTTAATACAACTTGGAAAATTCATAACTCTCACTCCAAAAATTAAAACACTACATAAAACCTCATTCTAGAAAGCTTGATAAAGAACTAATATGTTGAGCACTAAGGCTAAAATGACTATAAGGGGGGCTCAAAACACATTTAAACTTTGCTCATAAGAAGTTATTAATAAATTTGTCCAGACTTTTAGCATGACTTGTAAAGTTATTGTTTAGTATTCTTGATACAAGCACTCCTTCCGTTTTTGTTTAATTGTCACCTAAGTATTTGTGTCAAAATTTTTGACCATTAATATCTTAAACTGCATAATAATTCATTAAAAGAGTTAATATTATTAGATTTATAATAAAAATTACTATTGAAAAAGATAATATCATATTTTTTCTTTAAAACTATTGTGTGAAAAAGTATTGATTATTGATGAATATCAAAAGAACAACAAATTAAAAAAAAAAAAAAACGGAAGGGAGGATTATTTTTATAGCACCACCGGTACCCGCGTTCGCTTGGCCGCGTTTGTTGAGGTACAGCCCCCGATATCTTGGATAATAAAAAAGAAAAAAGAAAAAAAGAAAAACGAAACAAATAAAACAAAAATAATAAAGGGGCGAAGGTCGAAAAACACCCAAAAATTTGCAGAAAAAGGAAGCAAACAAAACTTGGGGCTACTCATCTTCATACTTGGTTTACTTCGATCGAAATCCACTCCCCCCCAAATTTCCTTGGCCACCTCTATCGGAGGAGAGAGAATTATAGAGATCGGGCAAAGCATATTCGTCCCCCAAAATTTTCCACTATAACCACCTTCGCCCCCAATTTTATGCCAGGTTTGCTTCCATTTCCCTTTTTTTTGCTCTCTTTTTAACTCTCTCCTTCTCTCTCTCTCCTAATCGAGCTTTCAATTTCGATGTAAAACGGTTCCTTGCTCAATCTTTCGGGTTTTTAGGGTTTTGGCCATTCAGGAATTTTTTTTTCTTTTCTTTTTTGATTATTATGTTCAGGTCAGATTCTTATGCTCTGATGGTTATTATTCCATTCTCTTTTAATGATTATACAACTGAACTTTCCAAGTTATGGGTAATTGGGAATCGTCAATTGTATTAAAAAACCCTAAAAAATGTCCTTTTAAATTCGGGATTTCCCTTTTTGTATGTGTTTATGATTTATGAATGCAATGATTTGTGTGTGCAATTGAAAAGAATGGGTGAATATTGCAATGATTGGTTCGGGTTCGGTAACAAGGGGATGATGATTTCTTTTTGTTTGTTAATTTGTTTATGTTTTGGGGGAATTAATTGGCAGAGATAATTGGATGGCAACGGCGACAATGGCAACAGCTGCGGGTGCAGCTGCTCTATTGTATTATACGTTGAATAAAAAATTGCAATCGGGCACTTGTGATGATATGGAGGAGGTTGATAATGAGGGCCATGCCAATAACCATGGTGCTCCTTTGGGGATCGAACGGGTTTCCACTAGGCTTATTCGAGCACCTGCTACATGGTTGGAAACAATTTCCACATTATCAGAGACTCTCAGATTCACTTATTCAGAGACTTTGGGGAAATGGCCTATTGGAGATTTGGCGTTTGGCATTAGTTTTCTTTTGAAGAGGCAGGTATGCCTTTCATCAGTTTCTATGCTTTTTTTTTTTTTGGTGTCTTCTGTGATTTGGTGCTTTGAAGTTGTTTCAAAATATTGCATTTGAGCGTGCTGTCTTGTTTTCATGTTATACTGCGGGATGAGGTTTTGATTTGGGGGGGGGGGGGGTGTTGCAAAATGGCTGCTTTACTTTCTGTATTATGTTGGGTTATGCTTCATTGATTAGAAATATAGATTATAGATTGATTTCATCAGTTCATTTGTGCATCAAGCTTGGGAAGTCTATTAATAGCTAAAAAGATGTTCCTGGATGGCTAGCTTTGTTCAATGCATTGATTATTAATAAAAGCATTTTCTTATGTAGCCCCTGCCTTTTTGTGGCATGGCTTTGATTTCACACATAGATTTGGACAGAGCTGGTGACCTGGGTGAAACTAGGGGATAGGCTAGAGAATCAGAGACAGTGTCACTCTGCAAGAATGTCTGAAATCGGACTGTTCGTCCCTAATATACAGTTATGCACTCCTTTGAGAGAAGACTTGGAAGAACACTAGTTCCTTTCAGCTCATGCTGTTCCAAGTTAATGTCAGATAAAAATGATTTGTTTTATTGAGTAAATCATAAGAGTAGATACACACACAAAAAAAAAAGGGAGTCTATGGTAAGCTGGTTCTGTTTAATCAATGTAAATCAGCTCCGTTACTGTTGGTTTAGGTGAAACAGCATTCAAAGGTCTGGGGAGCAGAGATAGTGCTTTAAAATGTGGTGTGTGTCTGCTGTCCTACATTTTACGTCCTGAACCGGGAGAGAAGAAGTGGTTGATTATTAGTTTCAAGATGCAATGTTTTAATGTCTTCGTTCCTTCTCATCCTTTCTACATTTTGACCTTCTAAAGGGTTCTTCATTTTACCCCATTAGGTTTTGAGGATGTATGTTGTATTAAATGGTTACTGCTTTTTTATTGAGTGCTCCCTTGTAGATGGGCAGTTGGTAACTATGTAGTTTCCAGTTTTAGTTGGACAATCATTCCTCCTAGGCAGATTTTTTCTTTTTCTTTTTCTTTTCTTTTCTTTTTTTGCTGGATCCATCATTTAAGTTCATTATTCCATTTGCTTTTCCCTTCCAGTTTGCTTTTGCTAAACAAGAAAACTGTCATGAAAGTTCAATATCTTGTTTTGTGTTCCTTTTTTTGGCTTTGTTATTCCTCAGATAATTCACTGAGGATGTATTATTTCGTTCCAGGGTAACTTGTGTGTCCAAGATGTTTTTGGAGGAACAGATAGCATCCAGTTGAAGGGACCTGAAATAGTAGCTGAGCTAAAGTATCTCTTGAATCTGCTAACTCTTTGCTGGCATTTCTCAAAGAAGCCTTTTCCATTGTTTTTGGAGGAAACAGGTTATTCTGAAGAAGACGTTCTTCTTCAAGAACCCAAAGCAGGAGTAAGTGATGCTCCAATGCTGCATTTTCCTGATTGTTAGATATCTTATTCTGTTTTTTCTCTTAGTGTGTGGGTTTCTTATGTATTTTTCTGTGTTCCTCGATCCTAGTATGGATATGCATAAAGGTAAAATGCTCTGGTGTAGGCTATGATGTGATGGTGGTTATGGTCTGAGTTATGGCTAATATTTGTGAAAAGTGCATGGCAGATTATGAATACCTAGTTTTTCTGTTTGCAGATTTTGAAGCCTGCAGTTACAGTGCTTGTGGATCACAAGACAAAGTGTTTCCTATTATTAATTCGCGGAACACATAGTATTAAGGATACACTGACTGCCGTAACTGGAGCCATTGTGCCATTTCACCATGCTGTTGTTCATGAAGGAGGAGTTAGCAATTTAGTTTTAGGTTATGCTCACTGTGGAATGGTTGCAGCTGCACGGTGGATTGCGAATTTAGCAACACCCTGTATCATCAAAGCTCTTGATGAGCATCCCGATTATAAATTAAAGGTCAGTGAGAGTAAAATTTTCGACTTGTCTAAATTGCCAGTTTGTTCTGTGCTCTTTCTATTAAAACATAACACATCAGGTGATTGAGGTTAACTTTTTGCTGGTTTCTCTTTTGGTGGAATCAATTTACCAGTTCAGCTGCACTTTTGGTTTATACTGGGAAATATTAAATTAAAACAATACTAATTTGCTTGAGGTTTGTTGTGCTGTGTGTGATGATATGATGCACGCCTCTTAAATTAGCTATTTAGATTGTCCCATGTATTCTTCTTTTAATGTACTGTCTAGCTTGGTGCACTCTGATCTTGAACGAGCTACATATACATCGTCTTTTTCTTTCTAAATAATTTTCCAGAGCACAAGCTTCGTTTGTTTTACAAATGTTGCACTCATGTGTCCTTGGGATTCAGCTTTTATTTTCTTCACAACCAATTTTAAATCATTTGAGAGAACGTTGATCTCGTATGTTTTTCATCAAGCAGAATTCTTCTGTCCTTTTCTTTATGTGCTTACTCTCTGGATACAGATTGTGGGGCATTCTTTGGGTGGTGGTACTGCTGCTCTTTTAACTTACATACTACGTGAGCAGAAGGAGTTATCCTCTACAACATGTGTCACATTTGCTCCAGGTTGTAATCTTAAGATGTTTTCTGCTTAAACTCTCAATTTCATGCTGCCTTTGTCGCTAACTTGATGTCACATCTACAGCTGCTTGCATGACGTGGGAATTGGCTGAATCTGGCATTAGTGTAATTACTTCCATTGTGAATGGGGCTGACTTAGTCCCTACCTTCTCAGCTGCATCGGTTGATGATTTGCGTGCGGAGGTCGGTTTCCTGACATAATTCTGGATTTTTTTTGTTCATCTATTTATTATGCCTTATCCTTTAAGCGTGGCATATGGCCTTACGCTTCATGTACTTTCTGGACCCTCTGTAATCTATGACCCATCTCCTACCCTCAGGTAACAGCCTCTGCATGGTTGAATGATTTGAGGAATCAGATTGAGCAGACAAGGATCCTCAGCACTGTTTACCGTTCTGCATCAGCGATAGGTTCTCGTCTTCCCTCTATTGCTAGCGCTAAAGCAAAAGTTGCTGGGGCTGGAGCTGTATTACGGCCTGTTTCAAATGGGACACAGGTAAGCTTATTCATTTACCTCATTTCCTTTTCTGTTATGACCTTTTCATTATTATTTTTTTTACGAGCTTCGTCTACAGCAAGAAACTAGCCCATTGGTTGATGGTAAAATTGCTTTGTGAGCTTGCTTTTATCAGTAAATCATATGTGGAAGATTGGATTCTAATAATCCCTACTCTCAGCTTTTGTATGCCAATAATCCCTACTTTGTTTTTGGGTTCTGATGGTCCAAAAAAAATAAAAATTGTATTCTTATGGGATACCACTGAGTGTATACCCTAAATGTCATGGATGTTGACTTGCATTTTATTCAAAACTTAGCATAACATTTCCCCACGATTTTTAATGAATTTACAATGTTTGTCCCAATTTTTTTCGATTTTTTCCTTTTTTTTCGATTTTTTCCTTTAAAAAAGGAAAATTGGAATATAATAAACCAAACTTTATGTTCATTTTGATCTAACAAACCAAACTTAACATTTTGTTAATGGCAAACTGTACTTAATATAATATTTTTCTTAGTGAACCTCCCCCAATTTTCGATTACCGGAAAAATGACATGGAGATATTTTTGCTGATGTGGAGTGTTTTATATGCAAAATATAAAAGGAAAATGAAGATGGCTTGTGTTTGCTGAGTTGTCAGCCCTACTTATTCAATCTCCTATCTGACTCACTAAAAAAACCTCCATGTCATTTTTCCTGTAACCGGAAATTGGTGGAGGTTCACTAAAAAAAATATTATGTTAAGTACAGTTTGCTATTAACAAAAAGTTAAGTTTGGTTTGTTAGATCAAAATGGACATAAAGTTTGGTTTATTAGATTCCAATTTTCCTAAAAAAAAAAGTCATAATAATTTTTCATATTCTCAAACAAATAATTTAAAAATCTTTTAGTAACTACACTTTATAACATTATGGGGGTAGGAATGAAAAAAATAAAAACAATATGGGGCAGGATGAAAAAAATAGAAAATAAGTGGAGGTAGATTTCATACCACTAGAATACAATTTTTAATGTTTTTGGACCACCAGAATACAAAAACAAAGTAGGGATTATTGTCATACAAAAGCTGAAAGTAGAGATTATTAGAATCCAATTTTCCATCATATTATTTGGGCTTATTACCCCCAGTTGATCACTTTCTGTTTGGTCATTTGGTGACATTTTGTTCTTCTCTCCTCACTGTTGTGGGTAATCAGTTTGCTATTATCAGTAATCATATTGTTTGGGCTTATTACCCCCTGTTGGCCACTTTCCGTTAGGTTACTTGGTGACATTTTGTTCTTCTCCCCCCACTTGGTGACATTTTATGTAGCTGAAGTGCTGACTGGATTATGCCAGACCATTTATAATTGCTTGGATCAATAGACTCAATACCATATTAACTGTTCTGTAGCATTTTGGATTATCAAATCCATGCCTGTGTTTTTCTCATTTCTTTTCACCATGTTCGTATCACTGTTTGTTTTGCAAAAAAAATTATCTTTATTGATGATTAGTCGCATGTAACATAGCTGGATTATCAGTGATTTGCTTAGGTTAGGTTCATAGGCAGCATTACCTACACCAGTATAAAAGTAGTAGGTCTTGGTTGAGTCCCTAACCATGTTCTCTGAATTTATTTAGGCTGTGATGAGGAGAGCCCAGAGCATGGCTCAATCAGCATTGAGGCGTCCCAAAATGCTCAGTTCATGGTCATGCATTGGGCCTCGGCGCCGAGCCAATGTTATCCAGCCAGATGGGCCCACAGAGCTGTCTCCTACCACTGGGGTTGGAACTTCTGAGCCTCTAATTACTTCCCCCCGTGGTTCAGCCTCCGACACCCTGGAACTCCCTGTATCATCATCCGAGGGACTTGAATGGAACTCGGAGGCCAGCTGTTCTTATTCCAGTTCAACAAATATTCATCACGAGTTAGATGTTGATGTGGCCGATGGTGAAGGCCTGACAGAGCACCACCACCATGGAAATGAAGAGCTTATGACAGAAGCTGAACTGTGGCACCAGCTTGAGCACGAACTTTATGATCGAGCTGAAGGCAAGGACGCCGATGTGGAGAAGGAAATTAGAGAAGAAGAGGAAGCCGCCATGCAAGAGGTGGGGGCCAGCGAACCAGAAGGGTCCACACCTGCTGCTGCTAAAGAAGCTCACCGGTTCTTCCCTCCAGGCAAGATTATGCACATAATTACTCTTCACGAAAAGGATGAAGAAGAAGATGAACGTAGTAGCAGTGCTTCGTCCTCATCCAGTGATGGCGGAGACAGACCTTCCTCAGAAGCTAAAGTGGGGATTTTCCTAACTCCAAGATCCTTGTATAGTAAGTTGAGGCTTTCACATAGCATGATTAGTGATCACTTCATGCCTGTGTATAGACGACAAATAGAAAAGCTCATTAGGGAACTCGAGAAGGAACTGGAGCCAGAGTTGGAATAGTCTTCTTAACTAATATTATGATGGGATCACACAAGTGAGAGCCTCTGGTCTCAGATCGATGATACACCTTCACAAGCGTTGTACTCATGAGCTCTGCCATTTATGTCTCTGGGGTGTATTTAGCAGCGAGATGAAAGACGGAAGGAGTACGAGAGGCCTCTAATTGTACAGGAGTGCTTTTTGATCAGAATTACAGGCTCGTACTTTTGCATCAAACCCTGGTGCTGTGAGGTTTGATGCATGTGACTCATACTGTAACAGAAATTTACAACTTGTTGAATATGAAGAAATCTACAGCACTTTGCATTAAATCAACTTTTTGTCGTCGAAAACTGTGTACGGCAACCACAGAAAATTTAGTGTCTGATTGATGGGCAAGTCGTGGACCTTGCGTGGCCTTCTAGGTTAGAGCTGAAAATTCAAGCAGACAGCATCCTTTTCTCAATCAATTCTATTCATTTTCTGTTGTTTGGTTATGCTTTTTTGAGGTCTTTATCTTATGGGGATTTCTTGGGCTGGGAACTAGTCTCTTAATAGACAGGAGTAGATTGTTTTGTTTACATAAATCTTTTCAGATTTCGTACAAGACTTACGTAAGATTGTGTTCTTAGAGTTCCCTTCTTCGTTTTTGTCACTATGACCTATCACCTGTCAAATAAATAATTTCTAAATTAGTATTGTGGAAAAATAATTTTAGACAATTTTTTTAAAGCTAAAGCCAAGAAAGAACTATCTCTATTATTTGCATTCCTTTATTCCAAAATGTTTTGTTTATTTTGTTGGATGTACTTTCCTTCTTTGTAACGGATGAACCAAATAGTAATGACTTGCTTGGTTGGATGTAATTAATCATGTAATATAATCATGATAGCATTGTTATTTGCATTATAATGTTTGGTTACATTTTGAACATTGTAATCAAAATTATATTGTAAACAAAATAATATCTAGTATTAATGTAAATCTGATAACACTCAATTACTTATGTTTTGTTGATTACAATGTCAAAAATATCATCTCATATCCCTCACACCCGTTTATCTCTCTTTATCTCACACCCCCACATCCATTTTTTTCTCTCATGTGTACCAATTTAAATCTTTCTCTCATACCCATCTCTTTCTCTCTCTGTCTCACACACACGCGCGCGCACGTGCGTGCACACAACCTTACACATTTCTCTCTCTTGTGCACCCATTTAAATCTCTCTCTCTCTCTCTCTCTCTCTCTCTCTCTCTCTCTCTCTCTCTCTCTCTCTCTCTCTCTCTCTCTCTCTCTCTCTCTCTCTCTCTCTCTCTCTCTCTCTCTCTCTCTCTCTCTCAAACCTATTTATAAAAATGTACATATAAACTTGCAAAAATAAAAATGATAAGTGTCCCAATTTCATTCAGACTCAAGTTTGGAAATAAATAATTATTTTCCATAAAGATACTACTTGGGCTCTAAGCAGTTGAGTTTGATTAGAAGACTATTCTATGTATACTTGGGTTTACTATAAATACTAGATTGTTCAACCTAGTTTGGTGTCACCAAGTTATGTGTCTCTTAGGCACCCTTATGAGATAGTTTTTATTTATTTATTTATTTTTTTCCCTGTTCCACTTTGAGAGTTTTTATTATGAAATTGTAATCTCTTTATATCTCGTTACCCTACCTTTGAGATATGTCTATTCCCGTTGTGCTATAACTGTTTGAAATCTTTCCTTCTTGATCTCGTTGTGTTATACAGTCGTTTTGGATACTCTGTGTAATCTACTCCCGTTGTGCTATAACCGTTTGAGATCTTTCCTTATTGATCTCGTTGTGTTATACGACCGTTTGGGATACCCTTTGTAATCTCTCCATTATAGTGGATTTTATCTTGTCTCCCGTGATTTTTTTCCCGATTTGGGTTTCCACGTAAAACAATTTGTCTTCATCGCCATTACATTGATCTTGTTTATTTTTTCTCATTACCTACATCCCTAAATTAATTATCTTATTCGCTTCCGCTACAATATTAGATCCAGTTCAATCTGGATCTAATCCCTAACAAGATATTTCATATTTGATTTAGAGCCTAACAATTATATATGTGATTACATACACATTTTTTATTTTAAGTAATTAAAGATGATAATGGAATCACTTTTGCATAACATTAGATAATTATTACATTATATAATTGATTGCATTATAATTTCTTTCCATTACATCTAACCAAACAATATGTAAGATTAAGTCTTGTGGCTAACTTTAACGGTCGATACTTAAGAGCACGCTAGTAATTCAATTAGTGGTCTTGAATTATACCAAATCTCCCTCATTTCCAACTTGTGATAAACTAACTGATTTGATGAACAAAGGGAAGATTGACAAATTTTCATGATTAAGACAAAAGTCACTCTACAACAACACTTTGATTATCCCTAATTATTGTGGCTAGCGAGTAGGGAGCGTCAGATCTCATGTACCTAAAATTAATTATCCATCACTAGAAACATCATTACATTAATTCCCACCACACCGATTGATTAATAATTAATTACGCTACTAATGATAGCTATTAATCAACACGTGGTCCCCATCGACTACAAACCCCCTTTCAGATCCTGTTCTTTTCTGCGGTTGGAATGCGGTCTGCGCGTGCACCGCACTTGCCCACCACATTTCTCGCAAATCATTACTTTTCTCTCTCCTCACTTTTCTCCTCTACTTTTTACACTCTCTCTCCTCACCTACCCCACATACCAATAACCTACTACAATTCCACCACACCCCACCACAATTCCACCACACCTCACCACATCATTCCGCAAAATACCACATAAAAGAACAGGGGCTCAGTATTATGATTTTTTCTGATCGAGAAAAAAAAAATATTTTTTTTGGGGCCATTCGATAACTTGTGGATATCAAGCTACGAGATGAGTCATTAATTCATTATATCACACCATCGATAAAGATGACATAAGAAGTTTAATTGGTTTATTATCTCAAAATATGCATAGTCACGTAGACCCACTAAGAGTATGCATAAATTAATAAGCGAATAATTATTTTATTGAAATTATGTCGAATGTGGAATATTTGGAGAATATTATCAACCTTATTTGTGGTCAATCTGGTTCAACTATTCGCTATTAATTGCTTAATTAAAATTGTTCCAATTGAAGTTGCTGTACTGTTCAAGTTGTATGTACATTTATGTAGAGCAAAGTTTAGTCATTTATCAATGAAAAACTAAAAACTAAAAATTGGGGATGCCACTTGGTTGTAGGAATGAATGTGTACTCAACCATGTTCTGGGAAAGAGAGCAGGTGAAAAAAAGGTGGGAAAGATGAGATAAACTAGAAAATGTGAGAAAATGTTTGTGAAGATAAATCATATTAATTATTATTTAATTTATAATTTTTAATAAGATATTGTGTATAAGCCAAACCACATTAGACATATCACTATTAAATATATGAATTTTTAAATATTTATTATGTAAGAGTAAATTATATTTACTTTATTCGATGTTTAGTGTAATATATAATTTTCGCACACCAACTTTTGTGTAATTATTGTTACTCCACTTCACTGGAGCTGTAAGTGATGTTTACTAAACCTAATGTTTCTTGTAAGTGTTATTCTAGGGATATCTTTATTTATCAATTTGGATTTTTTCATAGCAGAGGGGGTACATCCTTTATCTGTAGTCGATTTTCGATCCAAAATGTGGATCTACCCCCTTCGCTCCAATTGCAACCATTTTTGACCTTACTGTTTCCATCTCCTTCAATAATAAATTCCATGTTGAGCACTTTTCTCACCATATCACCATTGAATACGAGCCTATGCCAGATACTTTCCCCAAAACCCACGCAGTAGTCAAATGTTTTTGTTTATTGTTGATACATGTATAACTAAAGACGAGATGAGGTTTTTGAAATTGATTAACAAAATTTATAGTCTTTCGTATTAAACAAAACAAATAAACAAACAATTCTAATTAGCCCAATTCAATAAAAAAAACCAAATTAAATAAAGTTAATTGAAATAAAATAAAATAAGTTCAAATCAATGAAAATATTAATACATAGGTATTGGTTCAAACACTTCACTGCCTAAGCTACTCGTTATGAAAAAAATAAAAAGTGATAAATTAAGAATATCAATGGAGTAACACTTACAGGAAACCTTAGGTTGAGTAAAAATCACTTATATCTCAGGTGATGTAGGGTAAAATTATTTCACAAAGGTAATGTGTGTAAAAATTATTATAGCAAACCTCAGGGAGGTAAAAAACACTTACAACTCCAGTAAGGTAGAATGAAAATTATTTTACAAAGGCGTGATATGTAAAAAATTATTACAGAAAAATCTAAGATACGGTAAATGTAATTTACTCTATTATGTAAGGTAGGTAGGGATGTATGAAATAAAATGAGAAAAGTGGGATAAGGTGGAAAAGATAAGGATAATTTTATCCATACACCATCAAAGAACATGGCCAGTGTTTCTGAACAAAAAAGTGTTGTAAACTTTCAAATGTTACTTCCTTCGTTGCATAATTACAGTCCGCCCTAAATTGAAGGGCCATATTTATTATTTAGGTTTCAAATAATGACTTATAGGTACCTTCTATTTCATAAAAACTATTTTTTAGGGACAATATTTTTAGAAAAGGTTTTTGGCCATAAATAATCCGTACTGAGGGGCTTGTGACTAGGAATAATCCAAATTAAATTTTTGGCCACTGGAAGTCTGTACTTTTTCACTATTTTCTCATAGCAGTCTAAAATCAATTTCCGACACCAGAATGCTGACGTGGCGACCGGAAAATATGTTTATTCATATTTCAAAAAGGAAATTTCCTGTCGCCACATTAGTTTTCCGGTGCCGGAAATTCATTTTGGACTGCTATAAGAAAATAGCGAAAAAGTACATACAACCAGTGGTCGGAAAGTCACTTTGGATTATTTCCAGTCACAAGCCCCTCAGTACAGATTATTTGTGGCCAAACACCCTTTTAGAAATGATTTTCAAGTACGAAGTACCTTCTATTTTTTGGAAATTATTTTTGGGTGACAAATTTTCCTTTGAACTATTTTTAGGTGATCTTTTCTTTGTAACTTAGTCCAAGTTTATAAAGAAGGACCTTAAGCAGGGACCTTCTTGCAATAATATGATTTTTGAGGTTTTTATGCAAACAAGATCAAATAAAAATCTCTGAACTCAATATAGTAACTGTAATGGTACTAATTAATACAATCTACTACTTACACCTTAGATATTATATTTTCTGTGGTTATAGACCCACCATGATTAGTAAAATTAATTAAATTTAATTAGAGAGTTTTGACCGTTGCCTTAACTTAGTTGCGTTGGATCTTTGGCGTTCTTCAACTTCCAGTTTACAGAGTTGACTAATCTCAACCCTACCATGGAAAAGATGTTTGTGCTAATTATATAAAACAAATAGTAATGCTGGCGGAAATATAAATTGACAAGCTTTTATCAAGGTATGAATGTTTTTACAGTTTTACATAGTTTTGGGGATCTTGTAATAAATCTAAAACATAATTTGTCACCAGAAAATAGGTACTGCAAAACACAGGGTACTTAGAAATTATTTCCAATAATATGGTCCCCTAAAAATAGATACTGCAAAACATAAGGAATCTTTCAGTAATTTATTGTTTAGGTTTTACAAAAGGGAAATTGGATTCTAATAATATGAACTTTTGACCACATAAGATTAAATAATACGAACTTTTGATTTTGTGATAAATTATACGAACTTTAACCCCATGTTACTCTGAATTGTACGCCACCGAGTTAAGTTGAACTTAACTCGGCGACGGATGACGTGGCGGCGGAAAAGATGTGACGAACCCCCCCAAAACTCAAACCCAATCACACCTGTTTGGGAGATCCAAGGGGGGAATCCATTTCAACCAAGGCCCATGGTACACAAGTTAAGTGAGGTTCCATCTTAAAACCAATTGGTGTTAAGAGGAGTAACCCACTTGACTTATATACCATGTCCTTTCTCTTTATTTTTCCGATGTGGGACAATTTACTCATGGGTGAATCCCAACAATCTCCCCCTTCACACATGAGTCTCTCCCCCTTGATCGGAAGCCTCTTTTTGCCTAAGGTTTCAAGTCACCATCAGGAGCCCATCATAGCCGCACCTTACTCCACAGAGACGCACCCTACTCTACCTGAGTCTCATGCCACCACTCTGTCTCAAGAGTCCCAGCCGCACCTTACTCCACAGAGCCGCACCCTACTCCACCCGAGTCTCATGCCACCACTCTGAGCATTCAGGAGACCCAGCCGCGCACGCGCTATGGTCCCTGCTCCTGTCTATGGTGATCTTCCCGCACCTTGCATACGCCCAGCTGAACGAACCATCGACTCTAATACCACTTGTTGGGGAGATCCAAGGGGGGAGCCCACTTCAACCAAGGCCCATGGTACACAAGTTAAGTGAGGTTCCATCTTAAAACCAATTGGTGTCGGCTCTGATACCACTTGTTGGGGAGATCCAAGGGGGAGCCCACTTCAATCAAGGCCCATGGTACACAAGTTAAGTGAGGTTCCATCTTAAAACCAATTGGTGTTAAGAGGAGTAGCCCACTTGACATATATACCATGTCATTTCTCTTTATTTTTCCTATGTGGGACACATTTACTCATGGGTGAATCCCAACAACACCTTCTCCGCTGCCACGTTATCCGCCGCCGAGTTAAGTTCAACTTAACTTGGTGGCATACTGTTCAGAGCAACATGGGATTAAAGCTCGCATTATTTATCACCAAATCCAAAGTTCGTATTATTTAGTCTTATATGACCAAAAGGTCGTATTATTAGAATCCAATTTTCCTTTACAAAAACAAAATCCTTGCTTTTATGATGAACTTTAAATTTGGGATGATGGATTATTTTCTTTGGAGCATTTGGGGTATCTCTGGACATAAAACAATTTATTAAAAAGTGATACAATTAAATAACCCCACAAGATAGATTGTTATTTACTATCTCCGTCTTTAATTGTTTTTCAATTTTTCTAACTATCTTGTCCTTTTTTATTTGTCAATTTTACAATTTAAATGATTAAAATATACGTTTAACTTTATTAATGATGTGTTGGAAACCACTAAAGAGAGTTTGAGATGTGAAATGTCGAACAATAAGTGAAAGTGACATATTTATCAATGTCCATTTTTTTTTGTTCAATTTCTTTGTATATATATTAAACTCCAAAAAGTAATTAGGGTGACACTCATTTAGGGGACATAGTTAGTAACTACTACCTCCATTTTATATTATTTGTCGTATTTAAAAATTGTACAGTCAAATTGACGTCAATAATATCAATTTTGGGGGTATTGGAGACTAATAATACAAACTATTTTCTTGGACACTAGTAGTACCAACTATCGACCTATTTTCCTCCAACAGTACACGACCGAGTTGTTATAGTTTTAACTCATCGGAAAGATGACGTGGCTCCATGATGTGTGACGTGGAAGGCAGATGTTGGGTAGAAAATGTTGACGTGGACACTAACATGCCTTCCATGTCACATATTATGGAGTCACATCATCTTTTCGATGAGTTAAAACTATAACAACTCGGTCGTGTACTGTTGGAGGAAAATAGGTCGATAGTTGGTACTACTAGTGTCCAAGAAAATAGTTTGTATTATTAGTCTCCAATACCCCCAAAATTGATATTATTGATGTCCAAAAACCCTAAAAAAATTGATCATAAACTTTTCAATATATATAATAATTTGTTAAATAAAATTATTATCATTAGATTGGTAACAAAGAATACTATTCTAAAAGTATAATATTATAATTGTTAATAAAATATTATATAAAAAATTATCAATTAAAGAGCGACATTGAAGATCATGATAGTCAAGAAAAGAACAGGTAACGTGGACGCTCATGTTCTTTGGATTTGATAAAATGAGGTTTAGATGGATTGAATTGGATTGGATTGGATTGGATTGAATTGGATAAGTTATGATGCTTTTTTTTGGGGAATTGTGTTTTTAGAGAGGATTTTGTTTTGAGGAATTGTGTAAGGTTTGGATTGGATTAGATTGGATTGGATTGGATTGGATTTGAAAAAGTTACCAATCCAAAGAACAGGGTTATGATAGACCCTTTTATTGACCGCAAATTATCAATAAAAGGGTCTATTGACCGCAAATCAGGTCCACCAATGCAGCTATCCAAGCAAGCCATAAACCGACAGCCATAGCACAAGACATAACAATTTAGACTGAAATCAACTGGGACTGATATAAGTGGCAATTAACAGTTTTGCCTTCAAGCCAAAGCAAGAGGCGAATATACTCTCTACCCAATCCCACTTGACCTGAGCATTGAGCACACAACTACAGACACTCACATCTCACAATAAACCCACCAACCCAGCAAATTCACTACATTAAAAGATTGCAGAGCAATAGACGATTAAACAATTACCACCAGAGTTTCCATCTGCTACCGGGACAGAAACTAGAATTTCTTGCAAATCTCAATTTTGTCACACTTCCAAACATTGAAACTTAGGATGTTCGCCCCTCTAATTCCATGGTGTCAACACACTCTTGTTGATGTGGGTTTGAGGTAAAATTTTAATTTTTACCCCCAATGCACTTTTCAATCCACCCATCAAGCTGCATTAGAACGATAGGCTACCTTCAGTAGACAGAGACTGAAGATATCTCTGTGATTTCTTCCTCCTCCAACTTTTCTTGAACTTCTTTATGTTCCTTGTAGCAAGCTTGTTTCCATCTAATTTCCTTGCTGCATTGCCTTCTTTGCCTCTCATGAAACCAGTTCGTTCACCAAATTCAATTGCCTTTTGAGCAATAAATTCTCTTGCGTTTAAAATAGACTCATCTCTAGAGGAAATAGAACGAACATCACTGATGTCATCAGTAGAAGACACGCTTGGAACTGGTTGAGCAATGTTTTCAGAATTACCCACTTCATCTAATTGGAGCAGAGGATCAGCCACAACTTCAACTGATTTTTCTAAACCCATCACAACCCTGTTATCCAAAGCAGCAGCTGCATTCATTAGAGTTTGGTCATAAACCACCGGCATAAATTCAAGAGCAGAGTCATTAATAGAGTTTGGTTCAAACTCTAAGTGGGGTTTATTAACCTCCTCATAACGCGTGACAACCACATCTTTCCACGTTGAGACCCTAAGACTTCTCTTCTTTAATGCATTTGACTGATCATTCACCTTTCCCTCTTCATCGATGCAACCACTATCAGCAATTTGATTGGGTAATGGAGATGTGCCTCTTGAACATTTGCTACCATTTCGGGACTGATCACCTTTACTATTGGGCCAGCTGTTTGGATGATCTTGATTCATTGGAGAAGAATTCTGAGCTTCATCGGAATTTTCAACACAATCCAGATTACGATCATCCTTCTCAGTTGAGTAGCCGGAAGACGAACTCTTATCATTGCAATGATCATTAGCTATGGACGGTGGAATTAGAAGAGAACTAAACTCTCTTACAAAAATCCTAAAGGAACAATTTTGAATGTCCAATAGGATTTCACCATCTATCAGACGAAACACATCAATTTGAACTAAGCCTCTCATGATTTCAAATTGATTCGTTGAGGAAATACACCTTGCAAGCGACAATAGCTTTCCCCACGGTTGTATGCATCGCTGGAAATTTTCCCATGTCCATCCTTGTGGAGGGTCACCTATAATATCAACCCAGACTCTCCTGGAGTTGGCAGTCTCATATTTCGACTAAGGTTTGATTTTGGTGAACTAGTCTTTTAGATCTAACGGATTAGAGACTACGTCTTCCATTTCCTGCACCTTTATCTAAATGAACAATTATACATTTATGTTATCTTATAAATGAAAGAAACTGTAAACCTTACGTTCCTGTACTCCTTACCATTTATATAGCTAGAACTAGAATAATCTTATCTCTCTTAGTCGCTTTCTACCATCTTATCCATTTTATTAAATAAATTATAATTTTGACCTGGTGGAATAATACTTTTGCTAATTTATGACTTACACTCCCTAAGAAGCAAATTGGTAGAACAAATCACCCCTACTCGTTTTTTTAAGACCACGTACGCCATGAAATCATTCAAGATAATATAGAGTTTATCATATATAATCACAATGTTTTACCTTAATCACGTTTTAGAGCTATAAGAAATTGAATTTAATTGATGTATTTTGACAATGTGCTTGTTGGCACTTTCCGGATGGAATAAAATGGGTCAATGCCCAAATTATCAAAAAAGAAAAATTGAATTTGATTAATTAAATTTTGGATTTTTTTTTCAATGATTAAAAGTTAAAAAATGCTAAAATTGCATCAAAGATGCTACAACAATCCATCAAAAACAAAAATTAAAACAACATAATAAAAAATAGCAAACCAACACCACAACAACTGAATGAAACAACCAACACAAACAAAGAACTAAACGGCAACATCAAAATCACGCCAAAGAAAGAAATGAAGTAGAAAACTTCACTTCTTCTAGGTAGATATAACTTTCAAACCACGACATATCTGATGTATGCAAGGTCACAAAGATCAGAGTATTGACCTTACAGACACCACACAGGCACACACACACTTCTGATTGTTTAAAACAAAGCTAATTGGATGTAATTAGCTGGAATGGATAACAAACCAACAAGGAAATAAAGGATAGACTTGCTTACAACTGATACAGATACACCACAACTGAAATAAGGGCAAGGACCATCTCATTCAACCTCGTACAGATACACCAGAGGCTAGATGATCAAGCACAACTAACACTTGCTGAATCTTGCCTGAATTTAGTGACAGGAGCTGATTTAACCAAGATTGAGAGTTGTAGGACACTCACAAACACACAGAGGTTCTAAGACACTCGAGAATGCTGTTGAAATTACACTGATAATGATATTAAGCAGCTGAAACACAACTTATATACTACACTCCTAATTAGTTTGATTAGAGGTTTCCTAATCATGAAGAAACCTCCTAATCTCCCTTAACTAATCCTAAGCATACTTAAGCTAATCAAGTACATCATATTACATCTTAGGCTAACTAAACTTAACCGGATACATTTGAAAATAAAAGAAAAGTACAATGCTAAAATCTGATTGGACCAAAATACCAAAGTGTGGCAAAATGAACCAATAAGGACCTTTCCTGCCTAAGGGGGTAAAAACTAAGTTACCATAGTAACTCCCGGCCCTCTCCAAGTTGGATGTAATCTCAACAGCTCGATCAAGGTGGAAAATGATCAAAATAACCTCCATAGAAGTTGTAGTACAAATACTTAGCACAGAACTGGGGTTCTGCAAAAACTGATATTGTATGAAGCCATGTTCTGGTACTTGTAACTCGATGATATTATACTTGATCATGCTGGGACTTGACTTGGACTTGAAAATGACATGACAAGGAACAAAAATCTCCTAGGGAACTTCTTCTGATTCTTCCTCAATTCAAAGATATCAAATTGAGAAAGGGTGCTGCTTGGATTGATGTTGCTCGGATCTGAACTTGGTCCAATTGACCAATGCTGGTGGGCTGGATGGCTGTGATTGCCAAGACTTGCTTTACCGAGGTATAATAAGCTTGGATGGATGCTGTTGGTGGACTGGTGGGTGATGAAGATGACGTAGAATTCTTTAATTTGATCCAAGATGCTTGGAAGCCTGCTGGCTTTGCTGCTGCTGCTGAGTTTTGTAAATCAGCAAGCCTTGCTGCTTTTACTGAAAGTGCTGGTGAAGCTGATGATGGTGATGAAGATGATGTAGAAGATGCTCGGAAGCCTGATGGCTTAGCTGTTGCTGTGAATGTTGCTGGTGCATCTCCTGTCTCCTCTACTGATGCTGATCCCTCATATGCTGCTGCTGCTGGATGGTTTCCATCAATATCTCTCTCACCCTGACCTTTTACATACATCTTATTCATACCTCTTTTATCAGGTAGATCAACATCTAGACAGATGCGGGCATGCTTTCTCTAAGTTTCGTTAAACCCAATGACCTCTCTCTATATGCCCTAACTTTTAGGTAAAACTCATTTAAATATAAGAAAAACATTTCCTTATAAAGAAATGCCATAATAACCTGAAACCGACTGAGACATTATACTTTATAAGTGTTGCTTATGATGTTATAGCTACTGCTATTATTTGGGTCTCTCATGAATTTACACTTGGTCAACACATGTACAAATGTCATACTAACCAGTCTATTCATGTATAACTTGAATATATTGAATAAAATTTCCTGTAAAAATACTTCAGGTACAAATGTCATACTAACCAAATAAATATACTTCTAGTAATGTAAACTAGGAGTATATTTATTCGGTTCTCCCCATATTTAATTTTATGAATGACCATTATTAGTAATTAATTATTAATGTTATTATGTGCGTCACATATATATATGAATTGAGCAGGTAGCAAACTAGCAAGTTGTTTGTTTAATTGTTGGTTTATTGGCTTGATAATTCACCATCACCACCCCTTTGTTATGTTTGGTGATGATGAATTTTCAAGGTGACAGAAAAATAAAAAAAAATGTGTAGGCCCCTAAGATTGTGGCTTAGTTTGATTTTCCCACAAACTTTACTCCTACTATTGTTGTATCTAATTAATTACATGGATGCTGACTTGGATGGCCCATCCATATATATAGTGTGTCCTTAGCTAAAATACTTTCATTATTTGCACTTCTGACCCCATCACTAATTAATCATTTCCGTTTTGTTTTCACCCATCACTCCTGTATATGTCACATATGCTGGGTTTTTTGGATTTTGGACCCTCAACTTTGGGGTATTTATTATTTGATACCACACTTTTCAAAGTTTATTATTTGGACTCATCTTTGTCCAGAGTGGCATTGGGCATTATTATATGATTCGGTCAAAAAGCCCTTAAGTAAGTTTGACTATTTTTTCCTTCCAATTTTGCCCTTTAATTAATGATGAACTTCCAAATTTGCCCTTGATTTATTAATTCTTTATTTCCCTTCACTTATTTATTATAACCAAAATTCTCACATTTTAAATTTTTTAATTTTAAAATTATTAAGAACTTCAAAATTTTAAAAATTATAAATTAAAAATTAAAATAATAAAACATTTAAATAGTTAAAAAAGTTTAAAAATAAAAAAAATTAAATATAAACTTAAAATTTAAAATGTTAAAATTTTAAGATTTTAAAATTTTGAAAATTTTAAAATGTTAAAATTTTAAAATTTTAAAGTTTAAAAGCTTAAAATTTTAAAATTTTAAAATTGTAAAATTTTATAATTAAAAATTAAAAATTATAAAATGTGAAATTATAAAAAATTAGCAACTAAAAATTAAAAATTATAATTTCAAAAATTTAAAAATTGAAAATTTTCAAAAATTAAAAAAAAATCAACATTTAAAATTTGAAAATTTGAAAATAAAAATTAAAAGATTAAAAAATTTAAAATTTTTATAATTTTATAATTTTAAAAATTAAAATCAAAATGAAAATGATAATTAAAAACTTAAAAATTATAAAATTAAAAATTAAAAATTAAAAATTAAAAATTAAAAATCAAAAATTAAAATTAAAAATTTTAAAAATTAAAAATTAACAAAAGTCAAAAACCTTTAAAAATTGATAAGGGCAAATCGGGATTTTTTTGTGTATTTTGGCCCTTTGCCGGAGTAAAACTTAAGATTGGGCTAGATTTTTGGAGTCTAAAGACAAGTCAAAAATAAACTTTGAAAAGTGTGGTACCAAATAATAAATAACCCCAAAGTTGAGGGTCCAAAAACCAAAAAACCCCACATATGCTAGCAATAACAATTATCGTAAATTATTTTGCAGTGATGGACCATATATGATAAGTACTAAAGTCATCAATTACAACAATTATTTAAGTTTCAAAAGAATAGAAGGAAGTTATTATAAAAGCATTTTAAAAGATACAAAATATATTCTACAATTCACATATATATATATATATATATTTGAACAATGATAAATTATAACCGGTTTTTATATTTTATTTTGGGCTAATCAACTTCTTTGTTTAAAGTATCAGCTTACCATAGGTAAAATATTATTGACTAGCGTTGACGTATTTGATAGATGTCAATGCATGCTATTATGTGTTTAGACATATGGATGTGTATGAGTGGGTCCTACATGTGAGTGTCAAATGTTGACTAATAACTCATGAAGGTCATATTGTCACATTCTTCAAACAAGTAGTTATATCAAAGAATATAAACCTGATGGCAAAAATCATGAACATGTGTGGATAATACGAATGTGGGTGTGTTCCCTGCATTAGTTAATTATCAGATTATACAGCTGCTACTCCTGCTAGTCATAGTGTTCCATTTATAATTTTATACAAATACAGCACCTCTCTTCCCCCTAAAAAAACAATCATAATTGTATCATATTGATGCGATTAGGAGTTGCTATTCAATCATCACTAACGGCTATCCTGATTTATAAATGAGTACATGTAATATGTTGTCTTTTACCAAGTTAAAACTTGTAAGATAATATATAGTAGACAACATTTTAGGGAAATTTTGTTGGCCAAATTAATCTTTCTCCTTTGCCAATTGGAAGCTGAATTTACCCATTCCGACTGTTCTAAACAGTATAAAGTTTTCTCAAATCCGATAAAGCAATCTATTGTGACTGAACGTGGATTGTATTCCCTCCAGCACCATGCCTGGTGCTCCCGACATATGATTTTTCTTTGGTATTTGATCAACTACTTATGTTTTTATTTCATTATTATCTTCTAATTCAAGTATCTCGACACTAGATATTCTATTCTAAAGATTGATTGAGACATGAGTAAAGTTATTTATTTAATTGATTTTTTTTTTGAAAAATAGCTATACATTCATTTTTACTATATACATGCTCATATAATAAGAAAATTATAATACTGATGTGACTTATTAGGGGTGAGCAAAATTTCCAAGAATTTCGGTTCCGTCCCGCTCTTAGTCAAGTCCTGGTCCCGTCCCGCTCTCAGTCATGTCCTGGTCCGAAAATCTCGTTCCCGGTGGGAGCAGAACCGGGAATGGGACTAAAAATGAAGTCCTGGTCAACAACGGGACTGTGAGTGGGAGTGGGACTTAACCTTATTTCACGGTCCTGGTCCCGATTCCCGGGCTCTATATATATATATATATATATATATATATATATATATATATATATATATATATATATATATATATATATATATATATATATATATATATATATATATATATATATATATATGGAATGGATCACATGAACATAGACCATATATGAACATGTGAGCATCAAAATATTTGTGACGGACATCAAGTATTATTTTCATGGACATCAAATATGAATGGTGGACATCAAGTTGGATATTTAATGTCCATGAAAATAATACTTGATGTCCGCCAGAAATGCTTTGATGCTCACATACTCATATAAGGCCTATGCTCATGTGATCTATTCCCATATATATATATATATATATATATATATATATATATATATATATATATATATATATATAACAAATCAAGTGATTTCATGATGATTGATAAACTTGTATAATTTAATTTGTGTTCCCCCTTTAAATTTATTTTACTTATTACTATTTCGAATTTAGCATTTTTTTCCCGAAAAAAACGTTATGTATTAGATATTGCGTAATTTTAATCTGTGAAAAGTGACTATGTAACAAACCAACATCCACATTTATGAAATTAGAGAAAACTTGTACCACCTCCTTCCCATATTATCTGTCACTTTAACTAACTTTCTTTTTTCCCATAATATCTGTCACTTTATAATTCCAATAACATATTAATTACTAATTTATCAAATTAACCTTATTAATTACATATTTTTCTTCCATTTTTCCCTTTTATTCACCTTTTTCTTTTTTTTTATTCACCATTTTATTCAACATTTTCACATTTTCAATGAACTAAATTAATTTAGAGTGGAGGTTTTTTTTTGGTTTTGTAAATCATGTCCAAATGGACAAATAAAATGGGAAGGAGGGAGTATAATTTATGTTGGTTTTTAATGGAAATAAATCAAATAATAGGTGAAAAAAATCAGGAAACCGGGACTAAACATTTTCTGGTTAATTATCCGGTCCCACCGGGAACGGGAGAGGGAGCAAATCTTTGCTCCCGATCACAACCGAGACCGGGACCTTCGAAAATTACCGGGATTCTGGTCCCACTCATCCCTATGATTTATAGTGCTAAACATCAACCATAATATGCTTATATATTTTGTGACCTCAAATTATATAAACATATTTATTATCAAAGAACAAATATTATGTGTAGGAGACAAAAATTTGTCAGAAAATAGGAAAATGACACGTAAAAAATTAACTAATTTTTATTTGTCCAATCACAAATTGCCACGTGTCAATTTGACTTTGGGTAAACCATTTGGTCAAAATTAAATTTCGGCAGGCCAGTCACAAGCTGCCAAGTGTCAAAGATGACGTAGAAAATATTAGTTATTTCTTTATTAGATAATAAGAGAATAATTAATTTATTTGGGCACAAGGCCAAAGCCCAGCTCAAACCCTAGATCTTCAGAGCCTATAAATATGGCTCATTTCCTCATTTTCAAACCCACCGACATTTTGACACTATACAGTCTGCAGTTTACATTCGACATTCGACATTCGACATTCTGCACTGCAAAGCCTTCAGAAGATCGAATTGCAAGCAACCTCCAACTACCAAGCGTCAAGGATCAAGCTCTGCAAAAGCTCCAAGCCTCTACCGCGTCAAGATCAAGAATTGCTACAGAGTTCTTCGGCTAGACCTGTAAAGCCTTCAGAAGATCGAACTACAGATGCTCTCCAGCTACAAGCGACAAGGACCAACACCGGCTAGTTCAACAACTTCTGTTCTTCACATCAATGACTGCATTCGTTTTCTTTGTTTGGTTCATCGATTGAGACCAAGCACTCAAGCCCTCATATCCAAGAAATTGAAGAACTACAACCAAAAGTCAAATTTCAAACAGTTAAGCTACAAGCAGCCTTTAGCTACCAAGCACCAAGGGGATCGACACTCAAGACCTTCAACTCAAGATCTACTACAAGAGTTCTTTAGCTAGACCTGCATCCGAGATCAAGATCAAGCTTTTGCTCCCTCAGCTTATCTAAGTATCAAGGAGATTGAATCAGCAAATCATCATTTTTTTATTTTAATACAATGATTGTGCCCGCATACATTCGAATATTAATATAAATTAATTTGCTTCTCAATTTACCGTCTTATTAATTTTAGACTCGAAATTTGTGTTTACAAATTTGACACGCTCTGTGGGACCTCTTTGCCTCTCACATCTTTCTCCATGAAGTCCAGTTCATCTTTGACTCAAGCAACGCGATTGTAATAGCCTTATTTTGTTTTTTGTTAATGTTCTTTTGTCGGGTGATACTTGAATCATTCTTGTTTGGGTAATCGTTATTATATCCAACCCTTACTTCAATACATGGGCCTGCCTCGAGCTTAAGGATTGACACGTCCAAGCCTTTTTCCTTATGACGTATTTATATATGTGGGCAAGGGAGAACTTCGCTTATAGCTTGGTTTTCTCGGGTTGGCGGGGCTATCTCCCTATGGACTCTTCTGAGACCGCAACTCCATTAGTTATTCCCACGAATTTACATTCGAGTTTCTCAGAATGGGTCGAGATCCATGCTCGAGGTTAAGGGGACATCTTCCCGTGTATCCTACTTATAAGCTCGGGTATTGAGGACAGGAGCTCCGAGCGGTACCCAATTGGAAGAAGGGGAAGGGGAAAACGGGGTGTGGCATTTTGGTTATCTTCACTAGTCCACATCATTATTACATCTACATGCGTTCTTTGGCGGAAAAATAGAAACACTGCAACTCTTAAATTTATTACATTAGTAGGCCATCTCTTTCCAATTTTCATGCTCATGCACTTGCCCATGATTTGGTCACCACCACTGCCGAGGCTTCACTTCATTCTCCCAGTTGGTCCTGTTCCGGTTCAGTACCTATTGTTGGACATTCATGAGTTAACTTAAGCCAAGTATGGAGGCATTCTAATACAAGGGATAAATATTAAAAATTTCTTATTGCACTTCCTTTGGGTGAAATAATGTCACCCTCAACCCTTTCATGAACATTCGTTGTCATCCTTATCATTCATATTCATTCATGACCATTCTTGATCATCCTTCATTCATTCATTCATTCATTTATTTCCATCATTCGTTCATCATTCTAAGGTACACCTCATCATAGCTAATGCATGACCAGGGCATTACCTCACAATCATTACATGACCAATGGGTCATCATTCATTTTGTTCGAACGTAATCATTTATGGGCTTTAATTAACGACATAAGTCGTTAACGTCCCCATGCATGCATGCAACGTACATACGTGACCTTTCGATTTATGTCCTCGAGTCCCTAGGTTTTAAAAGAGTAGTAGAAAGGAGGGCATAACTCCACGCATTGCTGTGCTATTTTTCCTACATCAAACATAAGTCTTAATTACAGCTTCATAATCCGAGACGTGCAGTAGCTTGTTCTAGTTGGTTTGTAATCGAAAATTCATAATGTCAATGCATTCCTTAAGCTTTTTGGATGATTCAAGTTGAAGAAGTTCCCAATTTTGTCTAGTATATGGCCACCATCTTAAATAAATTCGACTATGCATGCATCAATATAGAATTTAGAAAAACATTTTGTGGTAGCTACTGTTCATGCATAGAATTTCAGTTTAGAAAGATTATGTTCAAAGATTCATAATAAATTCATTTCTAAGGCTTTTGATAAGATTCAAGTTGGAGAAGTTCCTAAATTTTGTCTAGTTTATGAAAATATTCTTGGATAAATTCGAAAATGCATGCATTAATACAGAATTCAACAAAAGCATTCTGAGGTTGTCATTATATATTCATGTGCAGAATTCCAGTTTAAAGAGTCATTATAAAAAATTCATAATATATTCATTTCCTAGGCTTTTGATGTGATTCAAGTTGAGAAGTTCCTAAATTTTTTCTAGTTTATGAACATATTTTTGGATAATTTTGAACATGCGTGCATTAATACAAAATTTAACAAAAGCATTCTGAGGTCATCAGTGTTCATGTGCAAAATTCTAGTTTAAAGGGTCATAATTAAAAATTTATAATAAATTCATTTCTTAGGCTTTTGATGTGATTCAAATTGGAGAAGCTTCTAAAGTTCATCTAGTTTGTGAACATAATTTAGGATAATTCCGAATATGCATGCATTAATACAGAATTTAACAAAAGCATTCTAAGGTCAGAAATCCTAATCGAAGTTTAGGTGTGCGGTTAAATTCTTAATCCACCTTTTCTAACTTTCTAACTAAGTGTGTTGCCTTGCTTGTGATTGCGTGGTGGTCTTTTGTCTAGCCTAAGCTGTCTCTAACTTCTTTGGGATCACTCAAGTTTTTGCTATCATTTTTTGTACTAGTTTAGGACTAATGAGATGGGTTTCAGTTAAATCATTACAACTGAGTGGTGTCCGACATTTTTCTCCATAGAGAGCCTCATAGGGGGCCATTTCCAAGGATGCCTAACAACTGTTGTTATAGAAGAATTCTGCCAAGGGTGGGGAATCTTCCCATTTCTCGTTAAAGTCTAACGCACAGGCCCTTAACAAATCCTCTAGGACATTGTTAGTACACTCTGTATGCCTATTCGTTTGGGGGTGATAGGCACTGCTGAACCGCAACTTGGTGCCCAGTGCTTCATGGAGCTTCTGCCAAAATCTGGACATAAATCTTACGTCCCTGTCAGACATTATGTTTGTGGGCTTCCCATGTAATCGCACAATTTCTTTCACATAAACTTCGATTAGTCGTTCCGCTCCCCATCCCTCTTGTAATAGTACAAAATGGGCCGCCTTTGTAAGTCCATCCACGATTACTCATGAAATAACCCTAGAGGGGGGTGATTAGGGTTATGTGACTAAAACTGCAGTTCAATCAACACAACTAGGTTAATAGCACTTTTATAAAACAAAGGATACTTCTTTATTATTCAAACAAAAGTGCTTAGAATGGAGGAGGTTACAACTCAGCTCAGGTGAAGACTATGAGGTCCTCAACAAACTTATTGGGACAAAAGACCTTGCAGTCGTCTTCTGTACTTGAGGCCTCACAGAATAGGCAGTTACAGATAGAGAAAATACTTTCAACGTGAGACTTCTTCCTCACTTCAATTACTCGACCCTAGAGGTCCTCACCAGTGTGCTCACTGGTTACACACAAACTCACCACTTACATTTGTGGCTACACTCAGAATATCAAAACCATATTCCTACACTCAGAACTTTCTCACACAAGTTCCTACTCAGATTTGCTTGATTGAAAATCCACACTTTACAAGAGAAATATTCGGTAGTATATATTTTGTAGAGTTTGAGGCAGCAACGAATTCTTTCCCTTGGAGGAGATAGTTTCCTTTCTTGAATTATCTTCATAATCTTCTATATAATCTTGATATCCTTGATTCACTTCCCATAATTTTGATATCTGAAAATAATGGGAAGAACGGTTATTGAATCAATTCAGAAGGAATAAGAGAGAATATAATTTAGGGTTTTAGAAGATACTTCCCTAAATTAATTTTGTCAATCTTTCAAACAAAATCTCTAATGTTGGCGCTGGAGGTCCTCGGAGCTTACTGCGATGAGGCCCTCAAACTTGACTTGAGACTCTTCAATCTCCCCCTTTTTGTTTGAAAGACAATTTTCTTTGTGGTCCTTTTGCATAAGCACACAATATGTAGCAAAGCAATGCAGCAAACTTAATTCTCCCCCTTTTTATCTTTCGGACAGAAAGGAAACAGGAGAGTACAAGTACTAAATTGTGTAGCCAAAATAAGCAGAGGAAGAGAGAGGGAGAAGGAGGGATAGGAGGAAAAGAAATGATGAGGACACCATGACCAGGCCCTGATTAAATTTTGAGGTACCTGAGAGGCCATGCTGAGGACATCAGAGGTCCAAGCATGCAGTGAGTTGACGAACCTGGGAGGAGGAGAGAGACCACATGTAGGAAGGATGGATGATAGGACTCCCCCTCAATTTGACAGCTTGTGTATAGGTTGAGGTCCTCATAGTAGACGACTCCCCCTTGAATGGTGCGAATGGTGTTGTTTCACGACCTTCCCAAAGTCTAGGATCTTGTCTTGGATTTTGTCTCCAAAGGTCACTCTTGCATTCTTGTTGATTTTCAGTTTGAAGAACTTGGTTGGATCTCTGGTAATGTGTTTGAGGCATACCTATAATAGAAGACACTATACCTTTCTTGGTCTCTGACCAAGGATGAGATCGTTGCAATGAGGTCTTTGGGACCCAAATTTTAGTAATGCACGGAGGTCTAGTACTTTTAGACAGGGGATTTGATGAGGTCCTTATTTTATTTTCTGTTGGAGGTCCTCTATGATGATTTTCTCTGAGAGGCGGAGTGTTTGGGATAGGAAGGAGAGGTCCTTTGTTGGTATGGAAGGGAGGACTTTTGGACCGATAGTTTTTGAGAGGTGGTGTATTGGGTATGGGAAGGAGAGGTCCTTTGGGAGGATGATTTGTAGGAACTTTGGTCCGAGGTTGAGAAGAGGGGGTTGTGGAGATTGATTTGCTTGGTAAGGATGGGAATTAGTGACTGCCTCATTGGATAATTGAGTGATGGTTTTATAGCAGTCTTTGACCTCAAGAGACAGTCTATTTATTTCTGTGAACAGGAGGTCATTTTGAGAGTTCAGGCTTTCTATGGCCTCACTGAGACTTTGAACGTGGTTGGTAAGGTGCTTGATTCTTTCTATCAAGGACTTAGAGTATTTAAAAAGATGCATACACTTATGAGCAAGATGTAATGGTGAAAGATTAAGGAGGTCATCAATGTTTACATCGTCATGAGATGAGGTTGGATCTTGATCCTCACTTGTGTTTGCCATCAGACATACTTTTGTTATTTCTTCTACCTCACTGTGGCCTTCATTGGAGTCACTATCACTCTATGTTGCCATCATTGCCTTATGATTATGCCGTTGAGGTCGATTGTTTCTCTTGTCTTTGTTTCTTCTGGCGTGAGGGAAATTCTTCATAAGCTGTTTTGAGCTGCCACAAACAAAACAAGTAAATGGGTCAGCATCTTTTCTTAATGAAGACTTACCTTTTGAGGTTGCTTTTCTGTTTTGTCCATCCTTGATGTATCCTCGAAAGGTTTGATTTTTCTTGTATAATCTTCTGAAACCTCTAGCCATCATTGCCATTGTATCTTCCTCCTTATCATCATCTGACTCACTGTCAGATTTACATACTGCCTTGAGGGCAATTTCCTTGGGTTCTGAGGGGTCATTCAATTGGATCTCATAGGCCAATAGTCTTCCAATGAGTTCCTCCAGTTTGAGGGCCTTGAGATCTTGAGCTTCTTCAATGGATGTGACTGTTGGACCCCATTTTCTTCTAGGCAGGCATCGGAGGACCTTTCTAACTTGTTCCTCATTTGGGTAGTTTTTTCCCAGAGATATGAGGTGGTTGGTGATGCTGCTGAATCTTTTCAACATCTCTTCAATAGTCTCATTTTCTTCCATTTTGAATGCCTCATACTTCTGGACGAGAATGTCCAACTTGATGTCTTTAACTTGGCTTGTGCCTTCGTATGAGGTGACCAAATAGTCCAAAACCTGTTTGGCATTTTCACAGTTAGAAACACGTTTGAAGTCATTTGAATTCAAACTGCAATATAGCAAATTTAGAGCACGAATATCTTTTCCCAAAGTTTTGAGTTCTTCAGCTGTCATTTCAAATCTTTCTTTTGGGACATCCTGGTTTGCAGTGTTCTTCTTTGTGGGAGTGGGGAAATTTCCTTCAGTGACTATGACCCAGAGGTCCTCATCCTGATCTCTGATGAATATTTCCATCTACCTCTTCCACATTCTATAATTTTCTCTAGTGAGGAGTGGAGCTCTTGCCCACGAGCGTCCTTGAGGAGTTGTGTTGAGGCCAACCATGATCTTTACCAGGAGTTGTTAGACTCTTGAGATCCGTGAACCTGCTCTGATACCAATTGAAATAACCCTAGAGGGGGGGTGATTAGGGTTATGTGAATAAAACTGCACTCCAATCAACACAACTAGGTTAATAGCACTTTTATAAAATGAAGGATACTTCTTTATTATTCAAACAAAAGTGCTTAGAATGGAGGAGGTTACAACTCAGCTCAGGTGAAGACTATGAGGTCCTCAACTAGCTTACTGGGACAGAAGACCTTGCAGTCGTCTTCTGTACTTGAGGCCTCATAGAAGAGGCAGTTATCGACAGAGAAAAGAATTTCAACGTGAGACTTCTTCCTCACTTCAATTACTCGACCCTAGAGGTCCTCACCAGTGTGCTCACTGGTTACACACAAACTCACCACTTACAATTGTGGCTACACTCAGAATATCAAAACAATATTCCTACAATCAGAACTTTCTCACACAAAGTTCCTACTCAGATTTGCTTGATTGGAAATCCACACTTTACAAGAGAAATATTCGGTAGTATATATTTTGGAGAGTTTGAGGCAGCAACGAATTCTTTCCCTTGGAGGAGATAGTTTCCTTTCTTGAATTATCTTCATAATCTTCTGTATAATGTTGATATCCTTGATTCACTTCCCATAATTTTGATATCTGAAAATATTGGGAACAACGGTTATTGAATCAATTCAGAAGGAATAAGAGAGAATATAATTTAGGGTTTTAGAAGATACTTCCCTAAATTAATTTTGTCAATCTTTCAAACAAAATCTCTAATGCTGGCGCTGGAGGTCTTGGGAGCTTATTGCGATGAGGTCCTCAGACTTGACTTGAGACTCTTCAACCCATATGGTAGTTTTGCGCTTCTCAGTTTGGGGAAGTCCTACGATGAAATCCATGGAAACACTGTTGGAGCGTATAGGCGTGATGGAAATTAAAGCTTGAGTAGGAAAACACTCTAGAAGGGGGAGAAGGAAGAAACCCCTTTACATGGCCTTGACAATGGAGGAGTTGATGATAAATCTTCTTCAAACCCTTGCTTGATTAACATCTAAATTCACTAACAAATGCAAATTCATAGTGAAAATAAACCAAAAGCAATCAACACTCACGCATAGCTTGAACACCAAAAATCCTATGGATATGACCTTAGATAAAGGAAAGTTCCACCACCAATGGCCTAACACTCCACATGATTAGCTAAAGGTAATCCACCACTAATCAATAAAGGAATGACTTGCTAACACCACCAATATTCAATTGGATATAGTAAAAACAAGGTTTGAGAGGAAACTTAGGGAAACCCTAGCTTAGCATTAGTCTAATCTGAATAATCTATCTCAAAAAATTGAAAAAGAAGTATTTATACATGGGGAATTAAGCACTAAACACAATCGTTTAGAACCAAAAAAAACGAGCAAAAGAGGCCCGTTGCGGGCGCGACGGAGCGAAGACGAGCTGGGCGATTCCGGATGTATGCGGCGTCGTGCGACGGAGCGAAGAAAAGCTGGGCGATTCCGGATGTATGCGGCGTCGCGGGCGTGAAGTTTCTAGGCTCTAGGTGTCGTGGGGACGACCTTGGTCGTCGCCGACGCTATAAGCACCGTTGCTGGTGCGACCTTCTGGGCAGTTTTTCTGCTGACTTCAAACTCGCATAACTTCTTCATCCGGACAATTTTATGCCCATAAGGTATTGATGGAAAGCTCTCTATGTGTACTTTAAGCTCCTAAAATATGAGATTTATCGAAGTTATATTGAAGGAGTTATGGTTGAAAGAGTGAAGGCACGCCCATTCCTAGCCTTTGAATGCCTCCATTACCTTGTATTTATTGACCCGGGCCCATGACCCAACCTCGATGCCATATATTCATGATCTCCCGGGATGACCCGTCATCCCAAAGGCCCTCGGGGTTGTTGACAAGTTCCGAAACAACATCATCACAAACAATATCACAAACAATAGAATCTTCGTAAGTAGGGCCAAATGACAAATTAACAAGGATTTGCTTCGTTATCTTGATGGTGCCTTGATCGTTGAGCCACTTGAGGGAGTAAGGCTTGGGGTAAGGTAGCATGGGTAAACCAAGCTTTTGGACCATGAGAGTCGAAGCGATGTTGGTGCAACTTCCCCCGTCGATGATGACATTGCACACCTTTCCTCCCACGAAGCATCGTGATTGAAAAATCATCTCCCATTGGTCCTTGTCAAGAGGGAACTCATGAGCGTGCAATATCCTCCTCAAGATAAGTGTATTGTCTTGTACGGGTGGTACTGGACTGGTGTTATCATTATCGGACGCAACCAAGTCCTCGATGACCACTTCGGGTTCTTCTTGTGCTATTAGGAGCTCCTCATCAATCTCTAGAACCTCTTGAAGGGTCAAAGCTCTCTGATTTGGCCATTTGCTTGGAAGTGACCATACCCTTGGCATTTGAAGCACTTCTTGCCTTCCATCTTCCAAGGAAGACTCGTAGGAGAAGGCATGGAAATCCCTTTGCCCTTGTCGATCTTTAGGATAGGTGTGGATCTAGGAGTCTCACTTGGCCTCGGAGTTCCGGAGTAGGGAGAAGGTGGGTTAGAAGGTGAGAAGATGTGCCTAGTCAATGGCTTGGAGGCGGTCTTCTTGTTCCTTCGCCTTTCAACCTTGAGAGCCAAGCTACATAGCTCATCCAAGGAGTGGTAAGGTCAGATTTCAATTTTCTTGGCGATGGAGGGGTCCAACCCATTCAAGAATCGCATCATAGTCTGCTCTTCGGGTTCTTGAAGGTCGCTTTTGATGAGGAGTTTCTCGAACTCCTGAATATAGTCGCTCACAGTCCGTTTGCCTTGAGTAAGGGCATAGAGTTTCCTCAAGACATTTTGTTTGTAGGTGTTGGGCAAGAATTGGCGGTTCATCAATTGTTTGAGCCGTGCCCATGAAGAGATTTTTGCGCGACCTTCGCTAGCCCTTTGTACTTTGACATTCTCAAACCAAAGTGAGGCGACTTTGGTGAGTTTCAGGCTTGCGATCTTAAATGCTTTCTCATCGGAGTACTCCTTTGTCTCAAAAATCCTTTCCATGAGTTGCACCCATTTGAGATAATCATCGGGACTATTGGAACCATTAACCTCCGGAATGTCGATCTTGACGTCATGGAACTCATTGCGAGGGGGCCTCTCAACCATCTCCCAGCGTCGACGTTGTCGAAGAGAGTCCCTATCGTCTTCACTCATCTCAAAGGCGGGAGGAGGACGGATTGTGTTTGGGTCACGAGGGCCTCAAGAGTTGATGGCTATGTTGTTTACTTGGGTCACGAGGGCCTCAAGAGTTCGCTCGAGGGAAGTGATTCGTAACTCCATACCCGTGTCGTGAGGGTTGCGGCGGTGGCTTGGTTCCTCTCGAGTTGAACTAACTTCTTCGTCCATATCGAAGGAAGGGTGAAGGACGGATTGTGTTTGGGTAATTTTTGTTGAGTTTAGGGGTTTTCTTGTAGTTGGCTAGTGTTTGGCTTGGGGTTCTTTGTGGCTAATTCTCAACGACATTTAATCGAACACCTTCCCTGCACTATCTCCAACTCTAATTTCAATACTCCAATGGACAATGAAAACAACATACACAACACAATACAATATACTCCAATACACTTGGATGCCGCACAGGGAATAAGGAACACCAATATTGCAATCAATCCAACAAGAATAAACAATAGGAAAACTCTACTTGCAAGGATAAAAATCAAAACTCAAGCTAACCCGAACCTTGGCTTTGATACCCGTGGACATTTTTCCTCGCCGTTCGGGCTTTCGAACGTCCACGTTAGGATTGGGGTGTGATTCGGTGATTTGTGCTGGGGTTTAACCTTTGAAAACTCTTTAAGGAAATCTATCATATATTTCATGAATAATATTTTGTAAAATTACTTTCCCTTTACTTATGCTTTTTATGAGTCCTTGAATTAAACCTTTAAGAGTGAACATCCACTTGTTCCAAACTCTTCTAAATTTAACCCAATTTTCTCATTTAAATGTTAGGCTCGGAACAAAGCAATTTGTGCTAATATTATTTAGAAATATAAGAAAGAAAAACCCTAAAGTTGCATCGATACATTGTAAAACCATGTTAACCAAAGTTTATGCAATCCTCGATGTATTTTAGTTCGAAATGGGAGTCGCCACCCGACTTTTTAAGGGAAAAGCCAAGACAAAACCAAAAGAAAAGAAAGAAAGACTCCGCCTATGAAACCCAAGAATGGATTCGGGGGTAAGGCTACGAACTCAAAAAGTAAACTTTAAGAGTTCGCCTCTCACAAAAGGAAAGACTCTATTAAAAGTTTAAATGTGCTTTTGATAAAGTTTGGAAGGGAAATGAATGAATATTTTATAGAATTATTTCATTGAATCATGCAACAACAATGTAATACAAAATAAAAAAGTACAAATATACACTTATTTACAAGAAAAGAAGAACACTTAAGGCTTACATTGCTACTTTGTGGGAAAGGACCTTGCCTAGCCTTTGAATGCTTGATGAATCCTCCTCTCCAAGTGGAAAGATAATGATAGAAAAAGGTGGTGGAAAGATGATACGAAAAGGGTGATAAGAGGGGAATAATAAGGCTCTTTTGTGGTTTTAGGATGTGTTTAGGCTAGGGTTTTTGGTGGGGTCTTGGATGGATAGAGTAGGATATGTGTTTAGGCTTTTTGTGATGGAAGAATGAGGATTATGATGATAAGAGAGATGATAGAATAAGATGATAAGAATGTAGGAAGGATATAGTATAGAAGTATAAGAAGAAGTAGAGAGAGTTTAGAGAGAATTGAGAGATGAGAGAATGAAGTAGAGAGTGAATGAGTAAAGAGGGAGAAAGGATGATTTGATGAGTGAATTGGTGAGTGAAATGGCTTGGAGAGGAGTAGTATTTATAGGAGGAGGAGGGAGTAGAGATACATGCATGCATGCACACACATAGTAATCTTCGAGCTTGTGTAGAACACCAAGGCAGAAGGGGGGTGAACTTGGAGTGGACGGCAGCACGTGGTCAGTTGACCATGTGTGTTTGGTGTGTGTAGGCCGGTCGGCCACTACGCCAGGGAGGAGGTACCAGCTTCGTACATGCATGCATGGACGGTGGAGTGTGAAGCCAATCTGCCTAGGGAAATGCAGCTTCACACTGGACGGAGATATCATATATTATTTAGTTTTTGAGAGTAATTTTGAGTGCTTATGTGAGGATTCGATCTCGCGACCTCCGGCGCCTGCTTTTAGGGTTTGCATGGCTCCATTTTTATAAAAAAAATGTGCATCTAGCTAGGATGGACCACATGTGATCATGCATGTAGCTTTAGGTGAATCAATTACATATAAAATGCATGCATTTATCGAACTTCTTTTATTTCTTTTCGCTCTTCTTTTTATATTGTTTTATGCGTCAAAATCCCGGTGTCTACAGGAGCCCCCACTTTGATTGAGTCCGAAGATAGGACGAGAATCAAAGTAGTCTTGAATTGATGGACACCGGTCGAAGATATGACTTTGGAATGCAAAGCTTGAAGTGATGCTTGGAAGTTGAGTCTTGCTTCGTGGTTGGCGAACTTGCGCCGATAGGTGATCTTGAGCAAGAATGATGCTCTACTTGAGGTGATTTCGGACACTTGATAACATCCTACTTGACAGGATGTCGAACGTTTGATGACATCCTACTTGAAGATATGGGCTGACACTTGGAAGCTAGGTCCTATGTCGCGGTTGGTGAACTTGCGCCGATAGGTAATCTCGAGCAAGAATGATGCTCTACTTGCTGGAGAGACTTCATCAGTCATGATGCTGATGGCTCTTGGGGTTGATTTTCTGGTCTTTCCCAGTGTCGGTTCCAGTCTTTCCCGGTGTCGATGTTGATGATTGTTGGCATGTTTGATGCCGAAGGACTTCATCGATCGCGATGTCGATGGCCTGGGGGTTGAGACTTCATCGAACCTCTGTCGATGGCTCAGGATTGGGACTCCATCGAAACTCTGCCGATGGCCCTGGTTGTCGAGGCTTCACCGAAACTCTGCCGGTGGCCCTGGTTGTCCAGACTTCACCGAAACTCTACCGGTGGCTCAAGATTGATGATAATGATGATGATGACTATGACAATGATGATGATGGCAACTCAATGCCGAGGGACTTCACTGATCGTGGCCCTTATTTTTCCTACATAATGCAAAAATGGTTTTCGTCAGTTCTGATGAATTATAAATTTTTGATCCGGGAAACATACCTTGGGTTGCGGCTACATAGCCATTGGGACTTGTTCCCTTTTGGGGAATGGATGCTTTTGACTCTTGTAAAGAGCACACTCTTTTTATTGGGCACGCCTTACGCTTGATCATGCATGGCTTTGGGAACATGCATGCTATTGGGAAGGTGACAAAGGAGGAAGAAGACAAGAGCTTCTCCTTCCCTAGGCCGACCGGCCTACACTATTGGGAAGGAATCTTTTGGCTCGTACAATGCAGCTTTTTGCAGGCCATGCAGGAGACCGTTCAACGCAATTATTGTGCTTGGTCTTGTAGGCCGATCGGCCTCTACTGGGAACCGGTGGCGAGCTGACACGTGGCGGCAGGAGCTCACTCATCTTGCTTATAAATGGGGCTTAAGCTCGACATTCCTTCATCGTTCCAAATCTGAACTTTGCATCTTGGCTCCCCATTCTCTCTCTAGAAAATTCTTTTGGGTGTTTTTGAATTTCTTCATAAGAGTATGAATTTCTTTCGGAGAGGTCGCAGACGTGCTACTTAACCAGCGGTTCAAGAGCGTCCGTACGTAAGGACGGTGCAGCGGGAGTATCCTAGCAGGGACTTAATTTCGGCTCAATTGGTCTTTCGCCAGGATGAGCATGCATGGTTCTTCCATTCTCATGACTCGGTATGTTCCTTCATATAGCATGTTTTGCCTTTGCAGTTGCTTTACATGCTATTTATTACAGTACTTTAAGTTGAATCCTAAAGCAACCCTAGTTACCTTGAATTTTGCTTGAAGCACTTTACACCTTAGACCCTTCTTTCGACTTTATTGTAGGAAGATTCCTTCAAGTCATGTGGGAGTATTCAGGGGGTAATAACCTTGTCCTTCCATTCGAAGGTGGGCGCATTTTATTCGAGCGTCGTGAGGGATGCTGGTTTTGGCCCTTTTCTAGACTGCCTGAGGGCATGGAAGATCCGCAACAATAAGAGGACGTACGACCGAGCTATCGTGGAGCATTTTTGGGATACTACGAACTCTTTCCACCTCCCTGTTGGGGAGATGATGCTTACTCCTTTTGACTTCGTGATTATTACTGGTCATAGCTGGGGCGGCTAGCTACTGGAGTTTCAGAAGGATGTCGACCCTCGCGTTCATGCGCTTTTACAACCTGTTATCGCGCTGGCGGGACGAATTGGCGGCCTGCGGTACACGCATCTGGCGGCCATTATAAAAAGTGAAGGATTTGGTAGCCTTCCTCTTCCTCAGCGTCAATTCATTGTGCTGGTGCATTTTATCAATGCAACAATTTTTGCAAACCGCGGAGACACCGTTTCTCTCTCCTGGGCTCATCATCTCCTGAGTTTCGACGAGATGAGATCTTTCAACTGGGCGATTACTGCTTATGCCCATTTGGTCAGAGGAATGCGAGTTGCCTGCCGACCCACTGGTTGTGACACAGTGGCGCGTACAAGGGCGACAGAGGCTAAGAGGTTCAACTTGGGGAGCAGCCTTTGGTGAGTCTTGGAGGGATGCTCTAAGATTTTTCTATTTAGAAATTTGTAAGGTGCAAATTTCCTTTTTACTAAGAACCTTCCCTGGTGTGCAGGTGTGGGTTATGGCCTATCTTCTGCCTATAGTTGGTGGAACCAACAATGGTGATATGCGCGTTCCAGCTGCTCGACGATGGTCAGAAGCATCAGGCTACCATCGGTCAAAATTCCATTTCAAGGATTTGAACGGACTTGGGAGGATTATTGACAACCTCAGACCGGTATGTCTTGTATTTTTCTTATTTGCCTTTTCTCTTTTCGATCCTTTGGTGACGACTGTTGCTGCAGGAGGACATTGTCCAATTCCCATGGAATGGATACAATGCGGAAGACCTTCATTATGATATACGCCTTGCAAGGGAAGCAAGCGAGCGTCGCTTGTTGTAGGAAGGTCCTTCTGGTCTCACTTTCTATTTGGGGGAACACTTCTTCTTTCAGCATACTGGAGAATGGCCTCTAAGGGTTCCCATGGATCCTCCTGAGTTCATCTTTGATAGGAAAGCCTTGGCGGCGGATGAAATAGCTCGGCTGATGGTTGGTGAACCAGCAGTCAATCTTGTGGTACTGACGGTTAACGTGGAAGAAGCGGTTCTTCAGCATAGAGGACACCTTGCTTTTGCTCAGGTTTTAGCATTTCCTCCGTTTTTGCATTAATTGTTGATTTCTGGCATCCTGACGGTGTTTGCCCTTCTGTAGCTGGGAGGATATTACGACCCTCTTCTGGACCAGCATGCAGAGGAACCTGAGCAGGCGGAGGGTGAAGATATTACATCCCTCTCGTGCCTAATGATCATGAAGTGCTGCAATTCTTTGATGCAAACCCGGTAAGCTGCATATTTGACCACTCTTCATCTTGCACCATTAGATTCTTATGGATCTTCCTTCTATGCAGTAATAGTATGCTTATATCCGCGTTCTGTTACGGGAAGGCATCACGGCTCGGGAGTTCATTGATCAGAACTTCGAAAATGGCCAATATCAGGGTCCGATGCCGGCTACTGGTGATGCAGATAACAAGGCTCACTCCCATGTGAGCTTGCCACGGTCTGGGAGCTCGTCAAGACGTCCTCCTCGCCACTTTTCAGCAGGAGAAACATGTAGTAGAGGTTTTCGCGGAGATCCAGGAGCAGGACCATCTAGGCGCAGGGATCAAGATCTGATAAGTGTGCCATGCGATCCCTCTGCTAGCTCTTCGCGGCGAAGGTCTCCTGGTATCCCGGAGTTCATGGTGGAAGACTGTTCGGAATTTAGTGGATTCCAAGGTTCAATGGAGAGAGTGCCTAGTCCATGGGCGCCTCAGTATCATGCTCAATCTATTATCCCTTACAGTCAGCCCCCTGGCTTCAGCCAGGGTTATCCAGGCCCTGGTGTTCCTGGTATGACTTCTAGCCAATTCCTGTCCGGTCCTTCTGGTAATCAGGACGATCCACAGCCGGATTCTTTTGCTGATGCGACGGTCAGGAGCTTGTTTGGCAGCGGTGGTTTTGGTGGGAACTACTAGGCATTGCGACAAGGCTTTCCCTTCTTTTCTTTTTTTTTTCTTTTTATGCAATGTAAAAGAAATGCCACGTAGTAAAGAAATGCATAGTTAAATGCAATTAGACAGACTCGATTTTATGTGATTTTGACCCTCTAATGATGTGACATACAAGTTCCCATTTTTATTCATTTTTAGGTCAACCTCTGACTGTTTACAAAGGAGAAATAAAAAAAAAAAAGAATAACGTACGAAAGAAATTACAATTTCTAAAACTAAAAAGGGAATCAAATTACATTTTTACATAAAGGAAAAATAAAGTACTATATAAACACGTAGTTTCCCTCTTGGATGCATGCACGTAGGGGTGTGAACTCACAAACGAGTTCATCCCCCTTCCCTGGTGGCCGGTCGGCCTACACGCGGTGACATGCACCGAGGTTCATCCGGATGCGTGTTGCCGGACGCTGTGTACATCCCCTAGGGTCTGATTGGGCAACCGTGTACAGTGTATTGCCGAGGCTATATAAACATGCCTTGTGTTTGAGAATTCACCACAATCTCATTTCTTCTCAATCTATTTTCTCATTCCAACCATGGAATTCGAGAGAAAACTTAACTCGTGGATGAACAATCTCACTAAACCTGAAAAACAGCTCCTCACTTACTACAACCTCTCTTTGATTTTGAGCCTAAAGCAAGTGAAAATCGACTGGGTGTTCCTTAAAGCGGCCCTAACCTTTTGGGACCCTAAGTTCCATGTCTTTCGCTTCTCCTGGAACGAATTGTGCCCTCTTCCTGAAGAGTGGGCTTGCATGTTCAAGTTCGATCTTCATACTCCGCCAACAACTCGTTCTCTTGTTCACAACCATCAGGAAAAATTCGAGGAATTAACAAACTTCAATCATCGAGCATTGGGACACATCTTGGTTGGCAACACAATTAATTTGCAGGCTCTAGTGGAATTCTTCCAATCACCCGAGGCGCTTAGACTCAATCCGGCGTTGCGAGTGCGAGGTTTGGTCTTTTGCATTCTATCCGAATTTTTATTTTATCATGGCGGTTCAGGTTTTTCACCTATCTCTCTCATCCATGTCATAGATGAGATGTTCCGGGGTTATAATCCTGCTCCGATGATGATCGCTGAGACCTTCCTTGGTCTCGATTCATGGGCTACAAAGCAGACCTTTCGCGGAAGTCCCCTCGCTCTTCAAGTGAGTATCCACACTTTTTCACTTTCTTTTGTTCTTTTTTTCTCTTTTTTCATATTATTTTTCTCTGATTTTGCATGGATTACCCGAGTGGTCCATGTGGAATCATGTGTCAATTTTTTTCTTTTCTTTTTTCTTTGGTTGTAATATATTTTTTTGTGCAACCAAAATTCTCACTTCCTTTCTTTCACCTATAGATGTGGCTTATGGAGCATTTGTCCGTGGTCTTTTCTCCCATCACCTCTTCGGAACTAGAAACTTTTACCAACGCAAAAGGAAGTTCGACACCCGCCGCAATTTTGACGAATGGGTCATTTTTCTCAAGAATCACAAGGAAATCCGTTGGTGGGTTCAATGGTGGAAAGTACCATGCTTTTCGAGCCATTCTGATAAGGCGGCCTACACACTCTGCTTGGTCTTACGGAGCTTACATACTACTTCCCCGATCGAGTCATGCGGCAAATGGGACATTCTCAAGACATTCCCCTTCCTCCATGCCAGAATCCCGACCTTACCCATCTCCAAGGGTCGGTGATTGAATCATGGATCAAATATTGGAAGAAACGGGCTGGAAAGGAAACACCTGCTCCTAACCGTATCTCCACGACTTCGACGGATGCTTATTGTAGCTGGCTTGCTACTACTGTTGGTATTAGCTGTTGGCGTGAAAGAATGTCTCATTCACTTCTTCGAGACACCCCGAAATTGAAGAGCATCATCGTGGCTAACGATCCTGGGTTGGGATCTAAAGAAGAGACGCACTCAAGTAAGGAAAATCAAGCAAATCCGACCGAATGAGCACTAATGAGCCTATACCGACTCCAACTCGACTAGGACTAGACTTAATACTTAAATAAGTAGGGTGGAGAGAAAGAAATGAAATGAAAGAAATGTGTGTGCTATGTATTTTTATTATTTGATGCTTTTCCTTTAGAAAATTGATAAAACAAAAATGTATTGAAAATATGTACTCCTTTTATTGATATGAGAAGCAAAGTATTGCATTTATGTTCTATAAGAATCAACACAAGCCATGCTCTTCTTCTTTCCGTCCTTCAAAAGCACAACTTCGGCTGCAACACTTTTATTCTCTCCTTTTACCTAACTTGTCCCGAAGGATTTTCAAGCTAGTCTCTCATTTTCTCGTCTTTTTTTTCTTTTTTTTATACTCTCATTTTGTCTGACCTGCCTCAAAAAGGTTTTCAAGTCAGCCTCTTCTTTTCTTTTTCCTTTTTTCTCTATTTTTCTTTTTCTCTCACAAGCAAGTGGCCTGTTGGCAGTTCGGTTGCTTGCTTTCATAAGATAGTGCATGTCTAAGTAGCTAAGGATACCAACCTTTAGAGGCTTAAACATAATATCTTTTCAACTGATCCAAGTTCACAGCTGCGTGAGCTCTTCACCCTCGGGCGTGGCTAATCGAGCGGCACCTCCTAGAGTGATAGAAATGACAATGTAGGGACCCTTCCAGTTTGGGGCAAACTTGCCTCGAGGATCCTGACGTGCTGCTCTCATATCTTGCAATACTAGATCTCCTTCCATTAAATCCCGATCTTTGACTTTCTTATTGAACGCTCGGGAAATCTGACTCTGTTAGAGCTGGATATTATGTAGAGCACGAAGTCGTCTTTCATCCAACAAAACCAACTCCTCATATCTAGCTCGGGCCCATTCGGCCTCAGGGATTTGACTTTCAGAAATGATCCTTAAAGAAGAAACGACAAATTCTACTGGCAAAACTGCTTCCATCCCGTACACCAAAGAGTATGTCGTAGCTCCAGTTGCAGTCCGAATTGACGTTCGATATCCCCATATTGCAAAAGGAAGCTTTTCGGGCCAATCTTTGTAAGTGACGGCCATTTTCTTGATAATTTTCACCAGAGTTTTGTTTACAACCTTTACCACTCCATTGGTTTGTGGCCGATAGGGAAAAGCATGGTGATGCCGGACTTTGTACTTGGCCAAAAGAGCTGTAAACTCGCCCATGAAATAGCTCCCGTTGTCACTGATCACCTCATGTGGCACCCCATATCTACAAATGATGTTCCTCAGCATGAACTTGGCCACATGCTTCGAAGTGATTTTTCAGTATGAGGCAGGTTCTACCCACTTAGTAAAGTATTCCACGGCTACCAAGACATATTCATGTCCTCCTGTACCTTGGGGTAAAATCGTCCCTATGATGCTTGAGATTAGCATACTCTTGACATTTTTGATATTTTCTCACAAATTGGAGACAATCGGACTCCATGGTCGACCAAAAATACCCTGCTCTCTGGATCTTTTTAACCAATATTCTGCCGTTCATATACGGTCCACACTCCCCTCCGTGAGTGGACTTCGTTAATTCCTCAGCTTCCTCCTTATCAACACATAGGAGGTTTATTCCTGTAGCAGTCTTCTTGTACAAAGGTCCTGAATAATGCAATATTGAGAGGCTACTAACTGGATAGCCCTCCTGGCTCGACGCTCGGCATTAGGAGGGTATGAACCGTCTTTTAGAAATGCATAAATATCAAAGAACCATGCATCAGTACTAACCAAACCGATCATTAGCTGTTGATGAGCAGGACAATCTCTCCTCTCCACTGTCACTGCTAGGGCTTGATCCTTTTCGGGCATAGCCACCATGGATGAAAGTTTGGCTAATGCATCAACTAGCTTGTTGTAGCCCCTTGGTAGATATTTGAACTCAATATGGTTGAACTTCTCAGCTAATTTGGACAAATGTTGCTGGAATAATGCCAAGGATTCGCTCTTCACCTTCCATATACTAGTAGCTTGATTGACGATCAGACTGGAGTCCCGAAACACTCGTAGCCTTTTAATTCCCATCTCCAGGGCCACATGTAAGCCCAAAATGAAAGCTTCATACTCAGCAGCATTATTACTAGCTTCAAAGTCAAGCTTAACTCCCAAAGGAAAGTGTATGTCTTCGAGAGAGACAATCAAAGCTCCGGCCCCGCATCCCATTTGATTAGCAGCACCATCAAAGTATAGCTTTCAGGTTTCCTCTTTAACTTGAAATATTTGTTCATCACTAAACTCTAATCCCCCAGTGTCAGGACTTCCTGTAGGAAATTCAGCCAGAAAATCAGAAACTGACGCCCCTTCATGGACTTCTGTGGTCGAAAGTGCAGATCAAGTTGATGGTAGGTTGTTCCATGATGTACTTGACCGGATTACATGCTGCAATCAATCACATATATAGTGTGTGAGAGCATATAGTGGCGAAGCTTCTTTGTAGACCATACTAATGCCAAGGTATCTTCTCAATCTTCGAGTAGCGAGACTCACACCTTAGAAAATTCTTGCTGATGTAATAGATAGCCCGCTCAAGACCATTACTTTCTTGTGCTAGCATAGCACCCATAGCGCTTGAACTGATGGTGAGGTAAAGCAACAATGGTATCCCGGAGATAGGCGGGACTAGTACTGGTGGATTAGTCAAGTTGGCTTTGACCTTCACAAATGCCGCCTGACACTGGTTATCCCATTCGATCGTTGCTCCCTTCTTCTTCAGCTTCTTGAATAACAGTTCACAAGTCATTGTGAGTTTGGAGATGAATATACTCAAATACTGTACCCGCCCTAGGAAACCACGAATCTCCTTTTCCGTCCGAGGCGGAGGCATGTCTTGAATCGCTTTGATCTTGGACGGGTCAACCTCTATCCCGCGTTGACTAATGATATAACCTAGCAACTTTCCCGAAGTCACTCCGAACGCACATTTCTGTGGGTTCAATCTCATGTTGTACTCGCGGAGCCTAAGGAAGAACTTGCGTAAGTTTGGAATGTGATCCTCACGCTTCTTCAACTTGACAATCATGTCGTCCACATATACCTCAACCTCTACGTGGATCATGTCATGTAGCAGGGTAGTGGCGGTGCGTTGGTAAGTAGCACCGGGTTTTTCAGTCCGAAATGCATGACGGTGTAACAGAAAGTTCCCCACGGAGTGATGAATGACGTTTTCTCCATATCTTCTTCGGCCATTTTGATATGGTTATAACCAGTATACCTATCCATGAATGATAGTAGCTCATGTCCACAAGTATGATAAACCAAAACGTCAATATGTGGAAAAGGAAAGCAATCCTTTGTGCTAGCTTTGTTTAGATCTCGGAAATCAACACACATCCGAACCTTTCCGTCCTTCTTCGGGACGGGCACAATGTTAGCTACCCACTCTGGGAATTCTACTGCCCTGATGAACTTAGCCTTTAACTACTTCTTGATTTCCCCGTGAATTTTATCCGACCACTCATTCTTAATTCTGCGAGGTCGTTGCTGTACCGGCTTAACATCCGGGTATAGTGGAATTGCATGTTCAACGATCTCCCTGTCGATTACGGGCATGTCTTCGTAAGACCAAGCGAAGATGTCTACAAACTCGCTTAGAAGCGTGGTGAACTCATGTTGCTCCTCCAAGGTTAATGATTTGCCAATTTTCAGTTCCCGGGGAGTTTCAGGCGTCCCCACATTGATGGCGATGGTTTCTTCGACAGGTGACATGTGATTCTTATGGTCATTCTTGGCTTGTGTTAATTTATTAAAATCTTTAAAGGTTCAATATCAAATTCATAGTTATTAGCACAACAATTAGGGAGAAGGGAAGAAGAACAGAGATACTCAGAAACCTTCACTTCATTGAATGCAGAAACGGATACAAACTTATCAGACTTGGGGCTAATCCCAACTGCCTCAGACTCGATTACAGACTCACTAGTGCACGACTCAGACTGGACCTTACAAGGTTCTCCTAACACTAGGGTACATTTATTGTTAACATCATCGACCTAGGTGACTTTGTGGCAGTCTCCATCAGCAGAGATCATGTGCTTGGGTCAAATTCAGAGTTGTACAACACAACAACCAACGAGTCCACCTCTTTTTCTTCAAGGCTTTTGGATCAGAATCCTTCTTTAAACGGTGAAATTCCTCCAACATGTGGTCCATAGCCTCTCATTGTTGTTCTATCTGTTAGTCTTGAAACTCAAGGTGTTCCCGGACCTTTTTCTCATGGCAAATGACTGAATGTAGGACCATATCTTGTAGATTGTCCCTCAGTTCTTCTAAGCGTTGCTGAGTCACTCCTCTATGGTGATAGTATTCTTCGTCATTGCTGGCCTATATGCCATTTATGGTAAGGGCTGTTGGATCTTCAGGAGCAGCAAGCACTTCCGTTCTCGTAGGGCTTGGATTTGGCGGAGGAGCCACGGGTTCAGCCCTCGCCTAATTATGCCTTCCGGACCTAGTTAAGAATGATGTACTAGGTGGAGCTTCTTCTTCCTTATCGGACCAGAAATCGTCATTAGGACCTTCTTCATATACATCCTCTTCATCACTAACCCAAATACCGTTGACAGTAAAGGCTGTCAAATCTTCAGGAAGGAGTGTTGGTGCTCCTCCGTCGGAGATACATTCAGATGGATCAAAAGTGCCCTCTCCGACAAAGATAGCATGATTTGGGAGAGGATTGCTTTTGTTATTGGGTTTACTTGCAGCTTTGGGCATCGCAACGCCCAGAACGAATCATCTTCTCAATCTGATTCTTAAGCGTCCAACATCGCTCATTGTCATGACCTCTGGTTCGGTGATACTTGCAGTAAGAATTGTTGTTCCATCCTGGTCCCATAGTCTCAGGTTCAGGTCTAGGTACTGGAAACTGGATCTTGTTTGATTTTAGCAATCGGTCCAAAGCTTCGGCATAAGTTATATCAAGTGGGGTATATGAATCGTATAGGAAGTAGGTCGTCTTCGGAGGTGGACCACGATTCACATTCTGTACAAAGCTTGTCTCAGCCACCTTGGGAGCATTGGTGGTCCTTCTTCCTACATTGTTCCCCTTCCAATTCTGGGATGCAGCGGTCCTTTCCTTGCGTGCTTCTAGCTTAGGACATAACTTCTTCAAGTACTCAAAACTCTCAACCACATGAAAGTCTAATTGTTGTGCCATACTTGGTTTCAACCCACGGACAAATGTGTCTAACTGCATTTCTGTGGGAATAATGCTGGTCACTTGGGATAGCTTAGCATGCCACCTCTCATAGTAAGCTATGAACGACTCATTTTCTCCTTGTCGAATAGCCATGATGTCTGTCAGGGTCACTTTATCTTTCTGGATCTTACTGTAGTGCTCGATGAATGCCCTACGCAAAGCAGTCCAATCTCCTCGTACCTCCAGAGGAAAGGTGTTATACCAGTTCAATGCTTCATCATTCAGTGATGATGGGAAGACTTGCATGTAATGCTCGGTAGTGTCAGCTCGGAGCGGCATCACTCGGTTGAATTCCCACACATGATGGGTTGGATTTTCAGATGGGTAGAACTTCTTCAGCAGAATGTCCATCTTTCCCACTATATTAACATTGATTTCAGCGGGTGGTTCAAACTCGACGAACTGATTGGTGAAGGTTGACATCTGGCTCACAGCATCCTTGAACACATTTAGTTGAACCTTTATGTCTTGGATGACAGGGTCATCGCGTAACTCAACCTTGACCGGGACAGTTTGAGGAACAGTCACTGACGGTAGCGACCTTGGTGTTAGGTCATCAGACACTTCTATGACCACTCCAGCATTGGAACTTTCCCCCATCTTCCCTTTGCCTTTGTCACCCGTAGGGTTGGGAAGAATTTCCATGGCACCTTCATCATTGTCTGCCATTCCCATTCGTATGTTGATACGTTGCACAACTTCTTAAACACCATTTAGAGTCTCCTGTTGTTGCTCTATACGAGTGTTTTTTCTCTCGATGAGTTCTCGCTGCCGAGTGATGTGCTCATCGGCTTTCCTCTCTTGTTGTAAGGCAAGAAAAGTGATTGAGCCCTCAACTTGCTTGAACTTCTCCTCAAGAAGTTTGACTAAGGATTCTTGGACTTGGTTGTCTCCGTGGTTCTCTTCGGCAGACATGTCGAGTTGCAGACGACGGGAGGTTTTGGACCTGGATGCTGACAGAACGAAGACCGGGTTACAAATCAAGCGACTTATTGGGTCGTGGATCCAAGCTAGACTCGGGTCTCCTATGTTGACTACAGCAAAACCACACACAGTTCAGAGATTGACCTTTTATTGACCCCAAAACCCGACCTGATGAATGCATGACCTAGTAGACTTACATGGGATTTCTTAATATGCACGATCTACATGCTGACTGGACAAGGTGACTCACCCGGGACACGGGTTTGCATGATCCTAACTCTACATGATCCTAAAGACTATTGATCATCATAAAGGGTCGGATAAAACCAAACACAGCGAGTCAAGACCGAGTATAGGAGTACAAGTCAGTGTTTCACAATTCGGATAAGCCCCATTCACAGGCTGACCGTTTTAAGGAGAATCCGTAACTTAGACACCCTACTTGGGCCAACTCAAGCCGTACTGATTATTATGCGGGCTAGAATGATAATCAACGAGACTGACTGTCAGACGCTTTTTTATTTTATTTTTATTTTACTCTACTTATTTGGGAAAATAGATATCGTAAAGGACTGGATAAAACCAACAACAAGTGAGTTATAATTAATTAATGGACTTAATTGATAAATCCAATATGGTTGGGCCTAACCATGGGCTGGCCATAAGTGTGAGGGATTCAAAAATTAAGTCGATACATTAATTTACTCGAACCTGGTGATCATTAAGCAGTCTAAGACTTTACCCATTTTCTTTTGTTGGACTTTTAAGCAGGTTTATTGGGCCTTTGTTGAGAAAATGTTGTAAGGGCCATATAGAATCATCAAAGGCGAGTTGAGTTTACTTTATGAGCCAAGAGGATTAACCTTTATAGATGAATGGGCCCAACCACTGGGTTAACCATAACTTTTAAGGTTGAACTTCTTAGTTAGTAAACGTGACTCTTCTCAGCCCAATGATTACTATATGGACTAGAACAACATTCCTAAACTTGGGTCGACTCTTTTGCAACGAACACGTAGCATATAACATACATATGAACAATTGGGTATCCTAAACCAAGGCTCTATGTACAACAAGGTTTATTGGCTGAATAAGGCTTAGCGGCTCATGTACTCGCCCCGGTGCATTCTTGTTGTAAAGACAACTTGAATGTGTGGGGTGTTGCTCTTGGAGGCTCGAGTGGAGACCTCGTGGAGTGATGCATGAGTGAATGTGGTGACCAATGCTCTCTCGGTGTAAGTGCACCAATTGAGTATGGCCGGTCCGACATCCCATTGGTTATTTTTGTGGTTTTAAAGAGAAAAAGCCTAATACGGCTGATTTATGTGCTGCTACGACATATTACATGTCAAGGGAGTGCCCCGGTATATGCAATACATTATGCCTAAAAGAAATGACTTAATAATATAAAGTAAAATTCACTTTCCTTTCAAAATTTTAAAGCACACAAACTTTTTTCAAGTTTTACCCACTTTAGAAAAACTCCCCAGTGGAGTCGCCAAAAATCATTTGGACATTTTTCCTCGCCGTTCGGGCTTCTAAACGTCCACGTTAGGATTGGGGTGTGATTCGTGATTTGTGCTGGGATTTAACTTTTGAAAACTCTTTAAGGAAATCTATCATATATTTCATGAATAATATTTTGTAAAATTACTTTCCCTTTACTTATGCATTTTATGAGTCCTTGAATTAAACCTTTAAGAGTGAACATCCACTTGTTCCAAACTCTTCTAAATTTAACCCAATTTGCTCATTTAAATGTTAGGCTTGGAAGAAAGCTATTTATGCAAACATTATTTAGAAATATAAGAAAGAAAAACCCTAAAGTTGTATCGATACATTGTAAAACCATGTTAACCATAGTTTATGCAATCCTCGATGTATTTTAATTCGAAATGGGAGTCGTCACCCGACTTTTTAAGGGAAAAGCCAAGACAAAACCAAAAGAAAAGAAAGAAAGACTCCGCCTATGAAACCCAAGAATGGATTCGGGGGTAAGGCTACGAACTCAAAAAGTAAATTTTAAGAGTTCGCCTCTCACAAAAGGAAAGACTCTACTAAAAGTTTAAAATGTGCTTTTGATAAGTTTGGAAGGAAAATGAATGAATACTTTATAGAATTATTTCATTGAATCATGCAACAAGAATATAATACAAAATAAAAAAGTACAAATATAAACTTATTTACAAGAAAAGAAGAACACTTAAGGCTTACATTGCTACTTTGTGGGAAAAGACTTTGCCTAGCCTTTGAATGCTTGATGAATCCTCCTTGATGCCTTTAAAATCCTCCTCTCCAAGTGCCAAGATAATGATAGAAAAAGGTTGTGAAAAGATAATAAGAAAAGGGTGATAAGAGGGGAATAATAAGACTCTTTTTGTGGTTTTAGGATGTGTTTAGGCTAGGGTTTTTTTGTGGGGTCTTGGATGGATAGAGTAGGATATGTGTTTAGGCTTTTTGTGATGGAAGAATGAGGATTATGATGATAAGAGAGATGATAGAATAAGATGATAAGAATGTAGGAAGGATATAGTATAGAAGTCTAAGAAGAAGTAGAGAGAGTTTAGAGAGAATTGAGAGATGAGAGAATAAAGTAGAGAGTGAATGAGTAAAGAGGGAGAAAGGATGATTTGATCAGTGAATTGGTGAGTGAAATGGCTTGGAGAGGAGTAGTATTTATAGGAGGAGGAGGAGGGAGTAGAGATACATGCATGCATGCACACACATAGTAATCTCCGAGCTTGTGCAGAACACCAAGGCAGAAGGGGGGTGAACTTGGAGTGGACGGCAGCACGTGGTCAATTGACCACGTGTGTTTGGTGTGTGTAGGCCGGTCGGCCACTACGCTTGGGGGGAGGCACTAGCTTCGTCCATGCATGCATGGACGGTGGAGTGTGAAGCCAATCTTCCTAGGGAAATGCAGCTTCACACTGGAAGGAGATAGCATATATTATTTAGTTTTTGAGAGTGTTTTTGAGTGCTTTTGTGAGGATTCGATCTCGCGACCTCCGGAGCTTACTTTTAGGGTTTGCATGGCTCCATTTTTATATGAAAAAATTGTGCATGTAGCTAGGATGGACCACATGTGATCATGCAAGTAGCTAGGATGGACCACATGTGATCATGCATGTAGCTTTAGGTGAATAAAATACATGTAAAATGCATGCATTTATCGAACTTCTTTTATTTCTTTTCACTCTTCTTTTTATATTGTTTTATGCGTCAAAATCCCGGTGTCTACAATACCAAATGGAGCGTATCGGCGTGATGAAAATTAAAGCTTGAGTTGGAAAACACTCTAGAAGGGGGAGAAAGAAGAAACCCCATTACTTGGCCTTGACAATGGAGGAGGTTGATGATGAATCTTCTTCAAACCCTTGCTTGATTAACCCTTGTTTGTCTGGCGATCATTGGTACTCTATTTTTACTTGTTGGAAGGTGAGACATTTATTCACATAATCCGTGATATCCCTCTTCATGCCTTCCCACCATAAGTTCCTTCTCAGGTCATGGTACATTTTGGTCCCCACGGGTGGAGGCGTACTTGGTGTAACGGCCTTCCTCTATTATCTTCTCTTTTAGTTCCGGCATGTCAGGTACGCAAAATCATCCTCTGAACCTGAGTATCCCGTATTTATCCTTATGGATGTCCCCGCGTTTGTGATGGTACAAGTGTCATAATTTCTGATCTATTTCCTGAGCTTTTCGAACCTCTTCCTTAATGTCAGACTCGACGATGGATGTAGCGTGTAGAGTGGTGGAGCTCACTACCTGTAGCTCTATCCTGTCCATTTCTTGCTGGATTCTTACAAACATTAGCCTCCTCTCAAGAGTCGAGGTTTTCTGGCTTAACGCATCGACAAACACATTAGCCTTCCCAGGGTGATATTGAATGTCTAGATAATAATCCTTGAAAAGTTCCAGCCACCGCCTCTGTCTAAGCATCAACTCCTTTTATGTAAAGATGTACTTGAGGCTCTTGTGGTCGGTTTATATTCTACTCCAGCTCTTGTATAAATAATGGTGCCAAATTTTTAGGGCAAAAATTATGGCAGCCATATTCTAAGTCGTGTATGGGGTAGTTCTGCTCATAGGGCTTTAGTTGTTGTAAAGCGTATGTTATGACCTTCCCCTCTTGCATTAGCAAGTATCCTAGCTCGTGTTGGGAGGCGTCGCTAAAGAAGTCGAACTCTTTCATGGTATCGGGCAAGGTAGGACGGGGGCCTCAGTGAGCCTTCTTTTAAGTGTGTCGAAGGCTTTCTAGCATTCCTGAGTCTACACATTGAATTGTAAAGTTTTCAGGAGCCAGGTCAGCGGTCGGGCCACCCTGGACATGTTTTCCACAAACCTTCGATAATAGCCTGCGAGCCCTAGGAAGCTTCGGAGCTCACTAATGTTCTTGGGTGGCTATCACTCTATTACATCTTTGATATTTCGAGGGTTCATCCCTATTCTATCTTAACTTATGATGTGTCTTAAGAAGGAGACACTTATAATGTGACGGTCATTACAATGATGGCACCCAATAAAGTTGTCTCTCAACTCTCAAACAGGAGGATGGTTGAAGCTTGATATCAGGGGTTGATAATTGCAAGTGCTACATCAAGCAGATTAACAACTCGAAGGATGACAGAAGCCACCATCGCAACTATTCGCCACTGCTATTTTTAATGCGTCGAAAAAACCAATTGTGATTGCATCGATCAAGTTGAATAAAAATCAGGATGTCGCTTCCAACACACTGGGGACAACCCGTATCAAGAGTCTAACGAGGAGGTTGACAAGGAAGAATATGAAAAAAAGTCCTCTAAGGGTGATGGTGGCGTGGAAGAAAAGAAGAGCTCATTTTCAAGATCACTAATTGTGGAGCAAATTCAAAATTTGGTGGCAAATGCTATAAGGGCTCAACTAGGAGAGGCATCGAATAAGAGTTACTTGTGCATGTATCCCTATAGAAAGAGGATAGATGCCCTTTGAATGCCATAAGGATATCAACCCCCGACGTTCAATCAATTTGATGGAAGGGGTAACCCTAAGCAACACATTGCTCACTTCATCGAAACTTGTAGCTATGTCAGGACAGAAGGGGATTAACTAGTGAAGAAATTCCTCTGCTCTCTGAAGGGATCGCATCTGACTGGTATACAGATTAAAAGCCTGAATCTATCAATAGTTGGGAACAAATGGAGCAAGATTTTCTCAACAGGTTCTATTGCGCTCAACGAGTCATCAGTATGTCTGAGTTGACAAAAAACAAACAGTGGGAGGGCGAGCTAGACCTTGACTACATCCATCGTTTGGGGGCTCTTAGTCTTGAATGTAAGGATCACCTCTCCGAAGCTTCGACCATTGACATGTGTGCTTAAGGTATTAATTGGAATTTGCTTTACGTGCTTAAGATAGCAAAGCCAAAAAGCTTTTAGGAATTAGCGACTAAAGCACATGATATGGAGATCACAATAGTAAGTCGGCAGGAAAGGTCCTTATCTTCATATGGTGCAAGGAACAATAATGTGTATAAGAAGATTGGCAAGCCGTCATAAACTTCAAAAGAGGAATCTATGGTTATTTCAACTTGTGAGCCAGTATAATCTCTGCCAAGCCAAAACTAGAAAGGAAGAAAGTTAATTTCTCGAAAGATGCTGAAAGGACGTGTCCTACACTAAAGAGCTTCAAAAAAATAATTACCCGTTTCCAAACTCGGATTTGTCAAGGATGCTAGGCGACTTGTTAGAGAAGAGAGTTATCGGGCTCCTACAACCAAAGAGGCCCGGAAGAAGCGGGAAGAACCAAGGATCCAAGATATTGTCGCTATCATATATAGGGTATTCAGTCACCCTGTTGAGAAGTGTGTCACACTCAAGGAGCGGATCTTGAAGCTAGTTGAGGAAGGACATATAATATTGGACTTGGATGATAATGTTAAAGCCAATTATGTTTCAGCAAAACTAACTTCAGCTAGGGGAAGTGAATTCTTGATGATTCAGTTTGAATGCCAAAAACCAGTTCCTCTTGTTGTGCTAGTCCAGTCCCCTCGAGATGAACAGGAGCAAGTATCAGAAGCTTTTAGTGAAGATGAAAGATAGAGATCGGTGGCTCGAAGGAATACTAGGTATAGGTAGCAAAGGGCAGTCCAAATATCACCAACCCGAAGGCATCAAAGGAGAGGAAACAACCCACAACCTTCAACAGAGAGGAAGAAACTTCAATCCATCTAAAAACAACAAGCTTATTCAACTAAGTTGCTTAAGCAAGGCCCTATGGTTCCTGCCACGCTGGGGGGAATACTTGTCGAAGGACTTCTTCGAAAAAGTCAACAAAGTTGCAGTAGTGAACGTGGTTTCCTTCTTTGAGTTCCAGGAAGATGATGACAAAGGTGTTGGGTTTTAAGTGACCTATTTCCTAAATAGATACAGATTAATTGGCAGAATATTCATAACAATGACAAAACAATTAATCACCCAGGATAGAATACAATTGCATAGGCTTAGTAGTATACTTGATCGCTAATCCAACTGATGGAGAGATTGACCTTTGAGATTCCAATGAAGAAATCCTCTACCGTAGGTCCGTGCAGCACTCCGGGAACTCGATTGCTAGATCGACTCGATCGAGACAGATCTCAAACTAAGATGTATGTGTTTCGGTATGATATAGTTTCTTTCAGGAAACAATGACTGCAAACTAGGAGAGAGAGGAGCTCAGGAAATCACTCTGGTATCTCTCTAAAAGTCTTAAGCAGGTTACTCCATCTCAATCTGTCAAAGAGACTCCCTTTTATATTGTTTAGACGACTTGGGGAAAGGATTATAAAAATCCTAAATAATCGACTTACGCGATAGCGCAGTCTGAGGCCCAACACGATCTGTGTTGCAGCAATACAGTCAGTGTTGGCTCCAGAATGCAGATTAAGTCGGACATAGGGACCAGGGTCTGTGGAAGATCACCACGGTCCGTAGTGACCCCAACACGGTCCGTGTTGGATCACCACGGTCCGTAGTGAGCACAACTCAGTCCGTGTTGGGTTGATTTCTCATAGAAATCGATTCCCAACATTTCTAAACATAATACGATACTACTTAGGTTACATACATTGTTCCAGGGCACTTACTTGTGGGACGCAGTAGGACCAAATAATATAGTTGTAATTAAACATATTTAATAACCAATTATAAAGGTCTCTAGCAAGACATATAATCACTATATTATTTTGGTTTAAATTCCATGTATATCGAACATTGTCGGCACATTCCAAACAAAAGGAAACGATTATCAACCTAAGCCAAAGCCCTCCATCAGTCTCCCGAAAATAAGTATCTGTATTTCAGCGGATAGGGTGTTGATAAGTGTATAATCTTAAGCTATTTTAATACCCTCCTTATTACATGTTAATGGTACTTTCTAGGATTACGAGTGTACCTACTTAATTTTCCTATTGCATAAGAAATGTCCAGCCTTGTGTTTCTCATGGCATACATCAAGCTGCCAATTACCTTGACATACAATGGGGATCGGTTTACTTTTGGTTCATCGCTATCGAATCATTCCCGAGCCTTCTAAGGGGCTTCAGAAACATCGACAAGAATAAACACAAGGTGGTGAAGGCGTTCAAAGGCTGGAAATGCGCGTGCCTTCACTCTTTCGACCATAACTCCTTCAATACAATTCCGATGGACTTCAAATTTTGGAAGCTTAAAGTGCACACCGAGAGCTTTCCATCAATATTTTTAAAGGCCTAAAACGGAGTTCGGATGAAAAAGTTATGTGCGTTTGAAGTTGGTAGAAGAAAACTGTCCAGAAGGACATCGCACCCGCGATGCCTAGGGTCGTGCCCGCGAAGCCTAGGGTCATGCCCGCGACATCCTGCTACCCAGATCTGTCGCGCCCGCGAAGCCCAGTGTTGCGCCTGCGACCTCCTCCTCGTCCACTTCCCCTTCTGCAAGAAACGTCGTAGCGCCCGCGACGGCCCTTTTCCGGAACTAAGTTTCACTTTTTCCCCCTTTCTATAAATACCCTAATGTTATATTTTGAAACGGACTTTGATAGATTTTAATGATTAATGTTTAGGAGTTAGACTCAAGAAAATTCCTCTCAGTAAGAGAGTTTGTAATTGTGGGTTTTCAAACCCTATTGCAATGAAAGCTAATCCTTTGGGTGGAAGTTGCTTTGTGATTTCTCTTCTTTGTCAGTGGGTGTTTATCCTCTACTCTTTGTGAGATTTCTTGGGTGATTCAATACTCTTTGCTTACGGGAGATCCTTGTGCTAGTGTTTCAACATCAAAGTTAAATTTGGTGATATTTCTCTCTTTAGAATTGTCCATATCTTTTAATTTCATATTTATCTCCATTAATCCAAAAACCCAAAAAATTGGTTCATAGTATTTATGAGTTCTATGGGTGGATTTCCATCATCCACATGTTTATTTAGACCATAGGCTTCTCCGCGCATTCTTCTCTACATACTCTTCTTGACAAATTGCTAAGCTTGCATTAAAAGGTGTTGAGACCAAAGCAAGATCCCTACATTTGAACTTCTCCAACACCTTTTCGATAAAATGGGATTGTGAAAGGCTAATACCATTGTCAGACCTAAAATGTATAAGGTGTTTGTGTACCGCAAGTGACGGGTCTGTGTAGTAATAAATATCGTTCTCTCTCAGGGATTTGAATTCAACCACGCACTGAACTAGTTCGCTACAAAGAATGCTAAGTCGATCCAAGGTTTGTGGTAATAATTCAGGAAACTAAACTAAGAAAGCAGGAATTTTTAGGGTTTTAACCAATTAATTAAAGGCGTTCAGGGGAGTCCACTATAGTCAATCCGTTAAATTATCAACAATCCCGGTGCAGGTAACAAGATAATTCGGGGTCTATAATCTTTCTAGGCCTTTTCACATCGATCTTTCGATCCGAAGTGAGCTATAGTGATTAAACTAAACATTATTTCTAACTATTTAATCCAATCAAAGATAAAGAACTGATTATAAATTGACCCTAGGCAAGAATCATTATTTCTAAATATTTTCTAAACCTATTCAATCTACGCTTTTCTAATTCAAGACTCAAACTTTTGTCATGTTGTCAAGAATCTAATACCAAGTAAAAGGTAGTTAGCCAGATTTTACTATGACGTATAATACACGCAGATTAAACGAATAAAAGGATGAACTAACACCGAAACTGTATTCAAAAATCAACCAAACGATATCGAGTTTATCCCCCAAACAAAGGAAATTAGCTACTCATATTATAAAAAGTAAACATCGCGAAAACTAAACAATAACAAGAAAACATGAAAGTAAATTAGAAATAACAGTGTTCGAATTTGCGGAATCGATCTCTTCATGTGACCCGAATCGATATCTTTCGTGTTCTTCGATCACTAGCAACAATCTAAACTAGTAATAATGTTTGTGAATTATCTGGAAAGAAACTATCTAAAATCTACCCTAAAAGCTCTCTCAAAACAATCGTCTAAAACTACGACTAAAAGCGAATAAAATTCGATCTCTAAAACAACAGACGTCAAACCCTTTTATAGTGCCAGATTAGGGCACAAAATGCTGGCAGCGTTTCCAGAAACGCTGGCAGCGTTTGGCACAAAGAAGGAATTCTTCGTGGCTTGGAGTTGGCAGCGCCCGGGAAAGCACCGGTAGCGTTTTGCTTTTTCTCGGCTACTGAAGTTCCTGGACGAGGCGCTGGCCACGCTTTTGCTTTCCTCCCAAAGCTGGGTTTGGCCGGCTATCTTGGGCCGCTTCTTCTTTTCTTTCTTCTTCTTCTTCAACTTCTTTTTTTATTTTCTTTGATTTTTCCCCATTTTTCTTCAACTTTTCATCCTTTTTGATATATTTCCAATATTTCCTGCAAAATATACCAAACTCGCGACCAAGTGAAGAAATCATAGAAATTGATATAAAAATACGGATTTTCGGATATAAAAAGCATGAAATAAACATGTTTTGAGCCCTAAAAACTCTATATGAAAGTTACTTATCAAATCCCCCCATGCTTAGCTCTTGCTTGTCCCCAAGCAAGTCAGAAATGAAAACAGGAGGATTAGGGCTCAAACAGGGATAACAGAACTTGAGAAGGAAAAGAAGCGGAAAGAGTTTTCGATAGGGTTATAAGAACAAAATTTTAACACCCCCTCAGGCTAACCGTTCGAACACATCAATTCAACAAGCAAACACTATGATCAGTCTGGAAAAGAGCAAAACTCAGTTCAAAAGAGAAAGGAAGAAATTTTCGAAACCAAAAATGAGAGAACAAGCACTTCAGATGCACAAATCCGCCAACAGTCTCAAGAATAATGCAAATATACACAGTTGGTTACGGACGTAAGCCAGTCAAAAAGAGCAAACCTCACAAAGGAAAAGAATAAGAACACTCAATCACTCAAATTTGAATATGTATGTGGGTTTTTCTCATACTCAGACCAAGAGAAACAAACTACCATAAGCTTGGTAAGAACCTCGCTCTCCACTACTGGTATGCAATGCACAAGTGACAATCAAAAGTACTTTTTCGGGTTGTAACGAGGCTTAGGTTAAGGGAAAGTAGCGGTAAAATTTAGGTATGAGGAGCTAGCGAGCCATGCTTGGATTGGTTTCCAATGAGTATATAACTCTCAACTCACCTTCTTGCTTACTGTATGCAAGAAATTCACTTTTCACCCTTAACAATATCAAAATCTCAACTGAATACAACTAGGTCAAAGCTTTTCAGAACTTCAAACTGAATTTCCCTAATCACCCTTTTCTTTTTGGAACTCTTTTTCTCTTTTTTTTTTATTATTTTATACCTCTTTTTTTTCTTTTTGGTGGATGATCAGAGAAAAGATAATCATGGAATTATAACTTCGACCTTGATATATGAACAACATAACCCAAACACTAATTATTCGAAAGGTGGGACTTTCAGTTTCTCCCTACTTGAATCAATAAGCATAATCTCTCCCAAACTCCATATTTCATTCAAAAACACACCAAACCAATTATTCCTTCCAAAAACAACAGACTCTCACTCTACCAAGCAAGGCAAAGGGATAAGGAATATTATAGGCTAAGGCTTGTATTGTCAGGGTTCAATCATAGAAGAAGGATAAACAAAGGTTAGGCGGGGCAAAAAGAACGGTGGAGTCACTCAGGATGTAGTTTAACAATAAAAACGAATGCCTTAATCACTTTGTCACAGCGTGCAATGCAAATATGTAGTCTCAAGCAAGATGCAAAACAAGTTCTAGAGATGCAACTAATGGTGGAGTCACTCAGGAAATCAAAGAGTTGATAAAAATGATCAATTCATAATTTAGGCAATGTGGACTCACGGGATGGGGCTCAATCAACTAAACTTAACCCAAAGATTTGTGGCACGTATATTTATACTTTCTAAGATAGTCAAAGCAATAAGATACAACTTTCATAACTTGACTCAAAATCAGAAGATTTGAAGGAAAAGGTTTCAAAAACTTTTGAGTTCTCATCTAGAGTTTTCTAAGCGAAGCAAGTTAGTTGAAAGTAAGAAAAGATTACAAATCATCATTGAAGGTGTTTCTGATTTTAATCCTAATCCTATCCTATATTTTTTTTTGTTTTTCTAGTCTTTTCTAATTTTTTTTTTTGGTCTTTTTCTAATTTTTCTGATTTTTTTTGGATTTTTGAGATAAGTGAATGCAAAAGAAAGAAAAAGAAACAAACTAAGAAAAGAAATTAAAGAAAATCTATATGCTTCTAACTAATGCAATCTAGGTGGATGCAATTTTAAAAACTAGAAGAAAAACTTAAGAAAGCTAGAAAGAAAAACAAAAAATAAAAAACAACTAAGGAAAACACACAACTAAAAGCTCAAATAAAAGAAAACAATCAAGCTAAAATCTAGAAAGCACACTAAAATAAAAGCATTCAAACAAAAGAAACAAACTAAAAATTGAAAAATAAGCATGAAACAAAAAAAAGAAAGACGAAAATAAAAGAAAAATAAACAAAAAACAGAGAAACAAGAAGAAATATTCATAGAAGTGATATATACAACCACCCCCCCTAATGCGTAAACATTGCATTGTCCTCAATGCAGAAGACAACGGTGAAGGGTAACGGCAGGCAAAGGATGAAGGATCCTCGGTCGGTGGGGAAAGGTCGGTATGGCTCGGTGGTGGTGGTGGTAAGGTCCGATCAAACATGGCTTGGATAAGGCCGGTGAGGTTGGCGATGGACTCGTCAAGATGGGTGAAGCCCGAATCAAACTGACTCCTAAACTCAGCAAAGTTCTCCCGCAACTCACTCACTCGGCTCTCGGTCCGGTCGATGGATGTCTGAAGGTCACGATAGAGCACCTCATAGTCTACAGGAGGTTGCTCAGGTTGAGGGATAGGGTGGAGTTCGAGCTCAGGCTGTTGGTGGTGGGGCTCAAAGTCGGGTAGAGGGGGTAACCAAAGTAGGTTTTCAACAACTTGAGATGAGATGTGAGGGTGAGGGTGAGGCACAGGAAATCTAGCGTTGTTGGGATAAACCCAAAGATAACACGACTCCTTGTTGAATTTGCACAGACCAAACGAACTACACTGCTCTCCATCCAAAATCATACTACCCGGGACAAGGTCAGTGGGGTTCCTGGTCGATCTAAAGTCGAATTGGCATGCTAAGTTTGTGATATAACCCCCTATGACAATTCCCTTATTGGATGAGGTAGCGACACTTGAAAGGTGATGAGCAGGCATAGCTGCAGGGTCAGCATGTGTGTGAGCGTCGAGCATGGCATGCAACATGTAACAGTCAGCTCGGGTAGCTTCGTTTGAGCTATCGGGTCTCCCAAAGATACCGCAAGAGAGGATGCGTGCACATACCTCATCGCGGGGTTCCTAATTACGGACGAGGTGTGTTGTTGGGATCCCAGTCATCGAAACCAGAAATCCTACGGAAGAAAGCCTTCCCATCCCAGTCTATAGGTACGAGGGACGAGTCCTGACATGTACGTTCAGGTAAGCCAAAAGCACGGGCAAAGTCGGACACAGTCATTGTCCTTTCCACACCAAGAAGTTGGAAAAGGATGCACCATCCCTTCTTGGAGGTTCACTACAAGGGTAGACAAGAACTCTAAGGTAAGACCCCTAAAGGTCGGCTCATCGAGTCTAGCTATGTGGTCATATGGCTACGTCCTAACAACCACATCACATCATCCAACATGCCACAACTTCGCAAGAAAGGCTCGCTCAAACATTTAGTGGGAATGAGAGCTCTTCGGGAAAGAGAGTCATACCTTTTATTGATTTTCCCTTCGAAGTTGAAAGGATTTGAGCTCTTCAGTCCCGGAAAGGCGTAGCCTTCTGTTTTCCTTTCTCGGTCGTCGTGGCCTTGCGCTTCCGGCTTCCTCCGGCTCCATTGTCATCGCCCGACGGGTGTCCCGAGAAGCTTGGATTTTTGGTTCTTACCATTCTAAACCACCAAAATAGATACTAGGCATTAAATAAGCATGATCATAGTGTATGCATTCAATACTAATACTCCCCCATGCTTATTTGATACTAGGAATTGAGATTGAGATCAATCTAACCTAAAGTTACACCAAAAATAGAGCATAGCACCACAACACAATCACCATCCAAAATTAAACCTAAATCTCTCAAGTTTATCATCACATTATTCCCACAATACACCCAATATGACAAATTACTCAATTCTGGAATAACAAAGGATCAAAATCAACAAATCAATCTATGCCCCTAATCAAGATAACAACTCAAGAATCAAACCCTAATCAAGAAATTCGAATCTTGGACATGGTATATGGTATAAATTCAACAATTACTCATGAAATTCATGAATTCAACCAAAAATCATACCAGAATCGAAGTATATAATCAAAAGAGCAAAAGAAAAAGTTGAGAAATTCATACCTTGAAGTTATAGTGTGAAGAGGAATAGGACTTGAAGGCGTGAGGTTGCAAGAGTGCAAGTGAGAGGAGGAAGTGAGAAGTGGAAGTGGTGGTGCGGTGGTGGTGTGTGTCGACGGCGAGGAAGAGGAGGGAGGTAGTGGGAAGCTGGGAGCGTTTTGGGGGAGGGGGGTCGTCGGGGTTTAGGGCAAAAAGAAGAAGAAGTTTTCAATTGAGAGTAAAATGAGAGGCCCGACCAAATTAAAACAAGCGGCAAAAAAAAATCTGGGCAAAACAACAAAGCGCTGCCAGCGTTTTCAAAGCGCTGGCAGCATTTTGCAAAAATCCAATACCTGGAGTCTCTGGAAGAGGCGCTGCCAGCATTTTGAAAACGCTGGCAACATTTTGCTACCTGATGATACTGACTAGATTTTTGGCCTGATTTGCTTTGCTTTCTCTCGTTTCTTTTTCTCCTTCTTATTTTCCCCACAATTTGACAAACTAAAAATCCCTACAAACATCTACCAAGTTAAAAATTATTAGGTTAGAGATAATAATTTCAATAATAACCAAAAATTTTCTTGAATCTCTTCCTTTTTTCTCTACACACTAAGAAGAAAAATTGGTAAACAATAAAATAAAAATTGCTAGGAGATAAAAACTGAAAGAAATAATTGGAAATAAAATAAAAAAGTGGGGAGGAATAGATATTAGATATTAATGTACCTCCCCTTGGTGCTTTGTTTAACGCCGTTAGCTCGACGTTATGGACCCCTTTATTCATTAGGGCCCTTAAGTAATCTCTGTGCTGACTGAAGGTTGGGGTCGCCAACCAAGTATGGTTTCAATCGCTGCCCGTTGACCTTAAATGAACCGGTGTTCTCATGCCAAACCTCTACTGCCCCGTGGGGATATGCACGAAGCACCTTAAAGGGTCCCGACCATCTTGATTTCAGTTTTCCGGGAAAAAACCTTAGCCTGGAGTTGAACAAGAGTACCATGTCACCTTCTTCAAATCCCCTCCTCAATAATATGCTTGTCGTGCCAAGTTTTTGTTCTTTCCTTGTATATTGGGGAGTTCTCGTATGCCTCTTGCCACAATTCATCGAGTTCTTGAAGCTGCACGATTCTCTTTTCTTTTATCATCTTGGGATCGAAATTGAGGGTCTTGATGGCCCAGAATGCCTTGTGCTCAATCTCGACCGGGAGATGACAAGCTTTCCCGAATACCAACCTATAGGGTGTGGTGCCTAGAGGAGTTTTGAAAGCGGTCATGTAGGCCCACAACGCATCATCGAGTTTTAAGGACCAATCTTTCCTTGATCTATTAACAGTTTTCTCAAGAATGCTTTTTATTTCCCTATTCAAGAGCTTGACTTGCCCGCTAGTTTGGGGGTGGTAAGGTGTAGCTACCTTGTGTTTGACCTCGTACTTGGCAAGAGGGGATTCTAATGGTCGGTTGCAGAAATGGGTCACATTGTCGCTAAGGAGCGCTCTAGGGGTCCCAAATCTAGAAGAGATGTTCTTTTTGAGGAACTTGATAACAATTTTGGTATCATTAGTTGGAGATGTTATAGCTTCCACCCACTTAGAGACGTAATCCACAGCAACTAATATGTAGAGGTTTTTGTAGGATGGGGGAAACGGACCCATGAAGTCGATTCCCCATACATCGAATAGTTCGACTTCTAGCATCCCAGTTTGGGGCATCTCGTTTCTCCTGGATATATTTCCTGTTCTTTGGCATCTGTCGCAACATAGAACATAGCGCCTTACATCTCTAGTGAGGGTGGGCCAGTAGAAACCTGCATGAAGAACTTTGGCTACTGTCTTGTCGGGTCCGAAGTGTCCACCGAAAGGGGTGGCATGGAGATGGAATAACACATTTCACACTTCTTCTTCAGGTATACAACGCTTGTAGATACTATCGCCACAAAGTTTGTATAATAGTGGTTCCTCCCAAATATATCTCTTGACATCAGAAAGGAATTTCTTCTTTTGCTGATAAGTTATATCAGATGGAAGGACACCGCAAACTAGATAGTTCACATAGTCTGCGAACCATGGAGTTGAGCGCCGATTTATGGCTAAGAGTTGTTCGTGAGGGAACCACTCATTGATTGGTAGGTCGTCTTTAATTGATGAATCAGATTAAAGCCTTGAAAGATGGTCGGCTACCACGTTTTGTAGGCCAGGCTTGTCTCGAATCTCAATGTCAAATTCTTGAAGTAATAGCACCCAACGAATTAGACGGGGTTTCGAGTCAGCCTTTGTCATTAAATGCTTGATGGCCACATGATCTGTGTAGACAATGACTTGAGAATTTATTAAATAGGGCCTGAACTTGTCTAGAGCATACACTACTGTTAGAAACTCCTTTTCAGTAGTTGCATAATTCACTTGGGCTCCATCAAGAGTTTTGCTAGCGTAGTAAATAGCATAAGACTTCCCATCAACTCTTTGCCCTAGTATTGCTCCTATAGCGTGATCGCTAGCATCACACATTATTTCAAAAGGTAGATCTCAGTCTGGCACCTGCATAATGGGTGCAGTTACCAAAGCCTGTTTCAATTTCTGGAAGGCAGCTAGACATTCTTCATTGAACTCAAATGGGATGTCCTTAGCAAGTAGGTTCGTAAGAGGCTTCGCAGTTTTCGAAAAGTCCTTAATGAATCGTCGATAATAGCCAACGTGCCCTAGGAAGCTTCTGATCCCTTTCACAAACACAGGCGGGGGAAGATTTTCAATTACCTCGACCTTAGCCTTGTCCATTGAAATTCCCTTGCTGGAGATCACATGTCCTAGGACTACTCCTTCTTGTACCATAAAGTGACATTTTTCCCAATTTAGAACTAAGTTGACTTCTTCGCACCTTTGTAGTACCCGATTCAAGTTTTGCAGGCAAAGGTCGAATGAGATTCCATACACTGAGAAATCGTCCATGAATACCTCCACAATATCCTCAATAAATTCGGCGAAGATTGCCATCATACATCTCTAAAAAGTGCCTGACGCATTGCACAGGCCAAAGGGCATTCTTTTGTAGGCAAAGGTTCCATAAGGAAAAGTGAAGGTCATCTTCTCCTGGTCTTTAGGGTGGATTGGGATTTGGAAGAATCCCGAATACCCGTCTAGATAGCAAAAGTAAGAGTTTTTCGCTAGACGCTCCAACATCTGATCTACAAATGGAAGCGGGAAGTGATCTTTCCTGGTAGCCTTGTTCAGCTTCCTGTAGTCAATGCACATCCTCCATCTGGTAACAGTCCTGGTAGGGATTAACTCGTTCTTTTCGTTCTTCACTACAGTCATCCCTCTTTTCTTCGGGACAACATGAATAGGGCTAACCCACTCACTGCCTGAAATGGGGTAAATTATCCCTGCTTTGAGGAGTTTTAGTATCTCCTTCTTCACTACCTCCTTCACATTTGGATTGAGCCTTCTTTGATGTTCGACTAAGGGTTTATGGTCTTCTTCAAGGAGAATTCTATGCATGTAGAAGGAAGGATGTATCCCATTCAAATCATCGATGACATACCCAATTGCCTTTCGGTAAGTCCGCAATATTTCTAATAATGACGACGTTTCTTCCTCTGTTAAAGTTGAACTCACAATCACTAGATAGGTGGAATTCGGCCCGAGGAACTCGTATCGAAGTGTATCTGGTAGGGGTTTCAGTTCCACTTAAGGAGCTTGTTGTTTCGTGCTATCAGAATCATTGGTCTGATCGTACTCTTCCTTGGGTTCACTTGTCACTTCTGGTGCAGCATCCAATACTTTTGCATAAGATGCTATGGCATCCTCCTCATCCTGTATTGAACAATCATTGAGTAGGCATAGTTCAAGTGGATCACTTGACTGATGGTTAGGGGATACGTTAGTAACAATTTCCTCAATAGAATCTATCAAATTACAATCATCAGACATTGAGGGAAATTTCGCAGCATGCTTTAGGTTTAATTCAATCTTTTCCGATCCCACATTAAAGGTCATTCTTCCATTTTTAACATCGACACAACATCCTGAGGTTGCGAGGAATGGTCTACAAAGGTTGATGGGTGTTCGTGAGTCCTCGTCCATCTCTAAAATAACAAAATCTACAGGGATGAAGATCTCCCCTATTTTTGTGGGTATGTCTTCTAATACACCTACCGGGTATTTGATGGAACGTTCAACTAGCTGTAATGCGATGGTGGTAGGTTTTAATTTACCTATCCCTAACTTCTTATACATTAAGAAGGGCATCAAATTAACGCTGGATCCTAGGTCAGATAGGGCGTGGTCAATGTGCAGTGTGCCAACTTCACAAGGAATAGTGAAACTACCAGGATCTTTGAGTTTAGTAGGTATTTTGTTTTGTATGGTGGCACTACAATAATCATTTAGAGTCATAGCCTCATGTTCCTCTAACTTCCTTTTGTTACTAAGGATCTCCTTGAGAAATTTTACATTAGTAAGCATTTGCGAAATCACTTCATTGAACGGGATAGTAACCTGAAGTTGTTTTATTATTTCCATGAACTTTCCAAATTGTTTATCATGTTTCGTACTAACTAACCTTTCAGGGTAAGGTACTACTGGTACATGGACTCTTGGGTTAGCTACTGGTGGCTCCTCTCGCCTTTTTCTACTTTCCTTGTCAGTAGCATCTAATGGAGGTTCTTTCTCCAGCTCAGGGGCCTTATCAGGTGTGCTACTAGTTGGGAGCGATTCAGTTGCTGTATTTTTAGGTTCAGGTTGCTTCCGCCTAGGTTCGTCCAATTGCTTTCCATTCCTAAGGGTTAAAGCGCTGCAGTCTCTTGATGGGTCATCAGTGGGAGGGGCAGAAGGATCGTTTGTGTAAGTCACTTGGGAGGCAATTTTTTCATTCTGGTGAGTCAGGGTCTCTATCTTTTCCAAAAGACTTTTAATGGTTCATGCTTGCTCTTGCTGGTTTGAAGGAAGGTTTTTCACCAAAATTTCTAAGTCTGGCTTTTGGTCAACATGGTGTGCCTGTTGGGTCTGGTCATTACAGATTATTTCTACAGGACAAGCAGAGGTTGCATGATCGGTCGAACGACATGAATTACATGATAAAAGCAAAGGTGCAAGCAAGTCAAGATGGTCTATTTTTTTCACTAAGGAATCAAGTTTAGCAATTAATAATCAAAATAGCATCAATATCTTGCTTACCTCCCGCTTCAGTGCGGGGTTTAAACCACTGTTGTGAGTTGTTTGCTATATTCTTGATTAGAGTCCTAATTTGCGGTATAGTTTTATCCATGATGTTGCCTCCAGCTGCTGAGAGGATGCTTCCTCTCGTTGACTTGGTACTCCATTGTAGAATGATTGGATTGGAACCCATGGTTCGAAGCTGTGCTGAGGATATTATTGAAGAATGTCCTTACATCTTTCCCAAGCATCGTACAGTATCTCATCTGGCTCTTGCGTGAATGTTGAAATTTGATTTCTCAGACTGGTGAGCTTGCTTGGAGGAAAGTATTTCACAAAGAAAGTACTAGCGAGTTCATCGAATGTTGTGATCGAATTCGGTGGAAGTGAATCGAGCCACTCCCACGCCTTGCCTTCCAATGAGAACGGGAAGAGACGCAGTTTGATGGCGTCCTCCGACACGTTGTTGGCCTTGTAAGTGTCACAAGCTTGACGAAAAAGTCACAGATGTCGGTTCAGATCTTCGTTTGCCAGTCCATGGAATGGTGCTTTAGACACCAAGTTTATCAATGACTGACGTAGCTCGAAATGATTCGCTTGAATGGTGGGAATATTGATCGCTGATTGCGGACTGGTGACATTGGGAGTCAGATACTGCCCGAATGTCCTTGGTTGTTGTTCTCCCATCTCTCCTTCCTATTCCGATTCTTGCTCTTCTTCGTCCGTTTCTTGATTTTCTTGATGTTCTTTCTCCAGTCTCGCTCTTTTCATTCTTTCTCGAAGTGTACGTTCGATCTCGGGATCGCACTCGAAGGAGAATTCTTTTTGCATAAACCTGAAAAAGACAAAAACAAGAACACCAAGCGTGATAAAGAAAAATAAAGAAAAATAACGAATAATAAATAACCTAGTCACCTAGAGCGTGTTCGTCCAATGGCGGTTGGGGGGGACAAATCCCTAGCAACGGCGCCAAAAACTTGATAGACCTAAAACGTATAAGGTGTCTGTGTACCGCAAGTATACGGGTCTGTGTAGTAATAAATATCGTTCTCTCTCAGGGATTTGCGTTCAACCACGCACTGAACTAGTTCGCTACAAAGAATGCTAGGTTGATCCCAGGTTTGTGGTATTAATTCAGGAAACTAAACTAAGAAAGCTGGAATTTTTAGGGTTTTAACCAATTAATTAAAGGCGTTCATGGGAGTCCACTCTAGTCAATCAGTCAAATTATCAACAATCCCGGTGCAGGTAACAAGATAATTCGGGGTCTATAATCTTTCTAGGCCTTTTCACATCGATCTTTCGATCTGAAGTGAGCTAAAGTGATTAAACTAAACATTATTTCTAACTATTTAATCCAATCAAAGATAAAGAACTAATTATAAATTGACCCTAGGAAAGAATTATTATTTCTAAATATTTTCTAAACATATTCAATCTACGCTTTTCTAACTCAAGACTCAAACTTTCGTCATGTTGTCAAGAATTTAATATCAAGTAAAAGGCGGTTAGCCAGATTTTACTATGACATACAATACACGCAGATTAGACGAATAAAAGGATGACCTAACACCAAAACTGTATTCAAAAATCTACCAAACGACATCGAGTTTATCCCCCAAACAAAGGAAATTAGCTACTCATATTATAAAAAGTAAACATCGCGAAAACTAAACAATAACAAGAAAACATGAAAGTTAAATAGAAATAATCGTGTTCGAATATGCGCAATCTATCTCTTCATGTCACCCGAATCGATCTCTTTCGTGTTCTTCGATCAATAGCAACAATCTAAACTAGTAACAATGTTTATGAATTAACTGGAAAGAAACTATCTAAAATCTACCCTAAAAGCTCTCTCAAAACAATCGTCTAAAAGTGAATACAATTCGATCCCTGAAATGGCAGACGTCAAACCCTTTTATAGTGCCGGATTAGGGCACAAAACGCTGGCAGCGTTTGGCACAAAGAAGGAATTCTTCGTGTCTTGGAGCTGGCAGCGCCCGGGAAAGCACCGGTAGCGTTTTGCAAACGCTGGCCGCGCTTTTGCTTTCCGTCCAAAGCTGGGCTGGGCTGGCTATCTTGGGCTGCTTCTTCTTTCCTTTCTTCTTCTTCTTCAACTTCTTTTTCTATTTTCTTTGATTTTTCCCCATTTTTTTCAACTTTTCATCCTTTTTGATATATTTCCAATATTTCCTGCAAAATATACCAAACTCGCGACCAAGTGAAGAAATTACAGAAATTGATATAAAATACGGATTTTCGGATATAACAAGCATGAAATAAACATGTTTTGAGCCCTAAAAACTCTATATAAAAGTCACTTATCAACCATCATTATTTCTAATAATCTTATTGCCCAATATTACATCTGCCTCACCCATGTCTTTCATGGCAAACTTGGATGAGAGAAAACTCTTGGTTTTCTCAATTTATTCCATGTCAGTACCAAAAATCAACATATCATCCGTATACAAGTAAATAATGACTCCTTTTCCATTCTCAAACTTATAGTACACACACTTATTAGATTCATTAATTACAAAGCCAAAAGAAAGCATGACCTCATCAAACTTTTGATGTCATTGCTTAAGAGGTTGTTTTAAACCATATAAAGACCTAACTAATTTGCACACTTTCTTTTCTTGTCGCTTGGCTACAAAGCCTTTTGGTTGTCTCATATACACCTCTTCCTCTAATTCACCATTTGGAAAAGCAGTTTTAACATCCATTTGGTGAATTTCAAGCTTAAAGATAGTGGCTAACGCTATTAGAACCCTTATAGTCATTATTCGTGCCATCGGTGAATAGGTGTCAAAGTAGTCTATACCATATCGTGGTGTAAAGCCCCTAACAACTAGCCGAGCTTTATACATTTCTATGTTACCATCTATTTTATTTTTCCTTTTGAAAATCAAATTAAAAGTGATAGGCTTACTACCGAGTGGAGGATCCATAAAGATCGAAGTATTGTTCTCTAGAATTGAAGCCATCTCTTCTTGTATAACTTTCTTTCAAAAGGGGGTATCTTGTGATTCCATGGCCTCACTATAATTCCTAGGATCACAACCATTGCTATGGATGTAATGGATTTGATTACAAATCTTGTCCCATGTCTCCTCTACCAAGTAGAGATAGAAATCATCCACAAATGATTTCTCTTTTTTACTTCTTCTAAGTCCATCATTTTCATGATGATCACTAGATACTTCTTTGCTCATCAAATAAGGCATCAATGGATTCTATCACGGTGTTCACCGTTACATACTCATTCGGTTCAACAACCATGAACATATATGCCTTACTATCTTGAGTATATCCAATGAATATGCATTCAATACCCCTTTCACCCAACTTTCTCTTCTTAGGTTCAAGCATTTTAACAATTGCCATACACCCCTAAACCCTTAATTGACTTAAATTTTTTATTTGTGTCTGTTCTAAATTTGAGAGGGAGTAATAAAATTATCCTTAGTAGGTATTCATTCAAGATGTAGCATGCTATAAGCATGGCTTGACCCCAGAATCTCTCACTTAATTTAGAGTTAGAAAGCATAGCATTAACCCTTTGTTTAAGAGTTCAATATTTCCTTTCGACCACCCTATTTTGTTGAGGTGTATAGGGGGTTGTCACTTGATGGACAATACTGGTTTCTTGAAAGTATTCAGGCTCATAATATACTCCCTACCCCTATCCGATCTAAGGATTTTAATAAAGGATTCACAATGCAATTAACTTTTGGCTTTAAAGGGTTTTTGGCTCAAAATAATTCGAAGTCGGAGGTCATTGGCCAAAAATAATCAAAACTCACTTTTTGGCTGAAAATGATCCAAACTTGTAACCTATTTACTCAGACTAAACCGAAATCTATTTCCGACGTCGGAATGCTGACGGGGCAACCTGAGCACGTGTTTCTTTAATTGATTTTGGTTTTGAATTTTTTATAAGCTTATTTAGACCCCAACTCACTTAAACTTATAATGACATGACAATAGTTTAAAAAAACAAGGGGGTAGTCAGCAAAAAGGTCACCAAATCAAAAAAAAAAATAACTGGCGGAGAAAATGTAAAAAAAAGAAGAAAACTCACCAGAACCTCTGTATCTTGACCAGGATATCTGTCAACCAAAGTGACAAAACCTGGGGCCTGATACTGCCGGGAGGGATCCACTAGCTGCAAAGAAAATGAGAATAGATGAGTTCATCAAAAGCAACAGATGAATAAAGAGAGGGTTGCAGCACGTATGCGTCGATGAGGCAAGCGATCTAAGTATAACTCCACTGCCCCGGCATGGAACTCATCGTCGTAACGAGTAGCCAATACACCCCAAGGGGTCCCGTGACATGCAGCTACCCAATCTTCGAAACTCAAAGATCGAGGGGCCATCATTTCGGCTGGAGGGTCTGTAGGAATCCAAGGGTCATAGAAACCTAGGATTTGAGAAGAGACTCTCTCACTCAAGAACCAGACAAAGCCATAGGGACCTTCCAGGAGGATCCTCAATGTAGTGATACCATCAGCTTGGATCCTCATACCACTCCTATCATCTAGGCCTTCCCAGGGACTCCAATTCACATCCTCCTGATGTCGAAAAAAGGGATTTGTGAAACGAGATCCAATCAATAAAACCGAACGCGAAGGGGTACGTACCGGGGTTGCATTATCCAAAAGAGCGCGCAAGTTCTGGAGGGTGTCTGAACCCCACCTATCAGGACAGGCCATCGCCTTTGACCACCGGGCCGCCGCAGGAATAACTTTCATATTTGCCCTCGTCGTAGGGGCTATAGCAGGAAAATATTCATAAAGCCATACCTGCAGGGGTTAGAATAAATTAGTAAAACAATCATGGTATCTTAAAAGTGAGAAGAATCTTAAGAGTTTGGTTACCTCTAAGACCTTCCACAAACAAGGACCGTAGTTATAGAATCGGGACTCCCTATTCGGTAAATTCGTCCTGCACCCATGCGGAGACCCCGTACGAAACAAGCATATGCCGCTTCTCCCCATTTTAAAGCGCGAATGTTGTTTAAATCCGCTAAGTTCTCCAGCCAGAAGAGGTAGACGTCGTCCCCAGGATTGGCAAAGAAGGATGCACCAATGAAATAAGCCAGGATAATTCGCATCCGCTGAGCTAATTGAAGGACCAGGAAGCCCGGAGAACGAATCGCATCCCGAAAGTGCTTATAGCGCAGGGGACGATTTGACTCTTGACCTCCCATCATAGGTCCAAAAATTTCTAACGCCTGGGGAGTGCCTCTCCTAAAAGCCCGATTGAAGTATAAACGTTGGGTTCCCCAAGGTAAACCAGTAATTACCACAAAGTCTGTAGGGGTGACAGCCATCTCGCCAAATCGAAAGTGAAATGTATTGGTGGTGTCCCAGAAAAGCTCACCAAGAGCTCTACCGGGACGGCGAGAGCGAGGCATCAACCAAGCCTCCAAACACTGATAAAAAGGGAGAAAACCAGTATGCTCCAGGGTATCTCGAACAAGGTCAGCACGAATTTTCAAAGTGGCCATCATCTTGGTAATCGAACCACAAGTTTTCATGCTATCGTCCTAAGAAGCGAAAAGAACTACCATCAAAAACTGGGGGCTAATTATAAAAAAAAAAAAAAAAAAAACCAAGCGAGAAAAATTTTGAAAGACACGGTCATGTTTCTTCTAAATTACACTCGCAAGGGTAGTCTTTGAAGCCCGTTTCTGAGACTTCGTACGTACGAATTAAATCAGAGGCAACGACATGGTAAAATAACCTATTTTTCCAAGTCAAAGTTCATATTGATATGCACATTCCTGACTCCTTAATTTAATTCTATTTTACGAGACTTAATTCGAAAATCACAAATTTTCGAATTATACTCTAAAAACAAGAATTGGATTTTATGAGAAAAACCTCGAGATTATTAATCTTGACGTTAAACTCTAAAAATTTGACCGCGCAAGAAATTTTGGGCCTCAACGCACAACAATAATTGGGCCCAAGAATGCAAGTCATCAAGCCCAAAAGTTATGCAGAACATTCAATTTTTCACAAACATGAAAGGCTTACGAGGATTTCCGATCTCCGAAGCCACACATGTTCGTTCGGATATTGTGTGAGGTTCGCTGGGTCGAACCCACCTTCAGGAAACCATTCCTTAGCAAAGAACGTGTGGTGAACCCAATTCTCGGCATGAGGAGCTACATGTCCGCGAGGTTTCAGAGGTTGCGTCATTTTACAAGCTACATAACATAAGGAAATATATTCAAAATGCCGAAACTAGACCAAAACCTCAAGTAAGTGAGGGTCTGACCCGGACTGTCTCGGGTCCAAACCCGAACCAATACCTGGCGGTATGGAGGGTCGGGCCCGGATTGTCCCGAGTCCAAACCCGAACATGCAATTCCGTTTTCAGTTCAAAAAAAAAAAGCGACCATGCAAAATTTCAGATCTGGAAGTTCACCTGGCGGTATGGACGGAGCTCCGACCAGTGACGTTTCCGGCTCGAAAACCGAGGATAGGGAAACCAGAGATACCTGGCGGTATGCAGCTCTCGGGCTCGGAATTTTCCGGCTAAGTTCCAGATCTGAAACCCGAGACTGTGCACGCCAATACCTGGCGGTATACTGGCAGCGAGAGCTACAGCGAGGTCCGACGAAGAAGGATCGGCGCGAGCAGAAGCGAGCTGATACAGCGGTATGGCGCTCCACATTTCAGCTACGGGAAGGTTTTCGGCGAGCTTACGGTGCGGAAACCGAGACAAACAGCGGTACGCTACACCTGGCGGTATGCACCCCTGAACTCCTCGGCGTACCGCCACACCTGGCGGTATGCTGAAGCTAGGGATGGTTGTCCGACCGCCTAGAGAGAGGAAGGGAGAGTTTAGAGAGAGAAAGAGTGAGTTTTAAGGAGTGAAATGTTTGGATGTAGATGGAGTGGCCACCCTTTTAAAGACAAATCCTCCAACTTCTCACCTACCTTATCCTTAAATTCAAATAGATAACTATTTGACCGGTTTAACATGCATTGACCGGGAAATTATTATGAGGAGAATTTATAATTTCTTTTGTTTTAATACTCCCTTAATAAATTTAGGAAAAAATAATGAAAACAAAAAAAATAATATCTATGTTATTTTCAAAAGAAAATATGGAAATATAATTTCTATATAACTCAGAAAATAATTTCAATTCAATTTTGCATCATCTTCAACGAAATAATCCACGACATCGGGAAAGACTGAGCTACATTTTCGACGACATCGGGAAAGACTGAGCTACATTTTCAACGACATCGGGAAAGACTGAACTACATTTCAACGACATCGGGAAAGACTGAACTACATTTGAACGACATCGGGAAAGACTGAGCTACATTTCAATGACATCGGGAAAACTGAACTACATTTCAACGACATCGGGAAAGACTGAGCTACATTTCAACGACGTCGGGAAAGACTGAGCTACATTTCGACGACATCGGGAGAGACTGAGCTACATTTCAACGACGTCGAAAAAGATTGAACGACGTCAAGAAATACCGGAGACCTCCAAGCTATACTTTGATCATCGTCTTACTTAGACTCGATCAAAGTGGGGGCTAACTGTTGACACCCAAAAAGTGTCTCGTAATTATTGTAATTATTTTTATTTTATCTTTATTTTATTTTAGAAAAAATGCCAAGGAAAGTGAAATGCAAAAAGAAAAAAAATAAACCCAAACAACAAAAAAAAAAATCAGCCCAAACCATTTATGCACGCGGCCCAGCGCAGCGATCGGTCGGCGGATCCGACCCCATCTTGCCAGTATGCAGGCGGGTTCTGCCCGACCCAGGGCGCCTCCGCCTGCCTAGGGTTGCGTGCCATGCGCAGCCGGACTCGCCAGAAGGCCCGATACTTGGCGGTATTAGGTCATTTTCCCCCTCTTGCTTTTGACCTAAATTCCCCACCTTAATTTCTCCTATAAAAACCCCACCTATCTCCACTTCATTCCTACACCGAAATCACCCTGGCGTATTGACACTTGGTGATTTCATCTTCTCTTCTCCCTCTTTATTTCTCTCATTTTTGCATACACTTTAACTGGCATTTTCTTTACCTCTATCTCTTCTCCATTCATATTATCTTGTAACTTGAGTTAACCCTAAGCTCGACCTAAATAATATGGATTGTTCGTGAATAAAGGTACGCTTGTATTCATTTCTTTTACTTCTTGTATTTACTTCTCGTTTTATTACCGCATTTGTATGTAACTAAATAACATCAATCACAACAATTAATACTCCATTCTACTCTCTTCTTTCCCCTTTTCTTTTTTTTATATTTTTTTTAACCGGTTTAGTAAAGTCCGTTCGTTGAACGGGCGGATTCGGGGATTTTATTCCCGAATTCGTAACCTTACCCCCGGATCCGAATCTCGTGGTTCGTGGTTTGTGGAGTCACTTATTTTGAGTTTATTAATTCTCGTTCAAAAATTAATTGGCGACTCTCTCCTCTTTCCTTTTTTTATTTATCTTTCGGGTTTCTTTTTTGGATTTCCAAAAAGCGAATTGCGAAAATAAAAGTTTCTTTTAGGTCCGGATCCCTAAGTTCGGAAGTAGGTTCCGAGGCCGGGACGGACAGAATACTTGGCGGTATTCTGGCCCGACCCACGGCCCGGCGACTTCGGTCGAGCCATCTTCGATTCGCCCACGATACTGCAGTATCGCCTCGATCGGGTTCGAATCTTCTTGCTTGCAGTTTTTTTTATTATTCCTTTTTCCGGACCACTGACTCACAATACCTGGAGGTATTGCTACAGTGAGTCGTCCCGGGCCCAATCCCGAGACTCTCTGCGCTGTCTTCTTTTATTTCTTACGTTTTCTTTTTTCTTTCTTTTTCGTTTTCCGTTTATTTCTTTGAGTAAATAAAAATTTCGAACAAAAAGGGCTTATTAAAAATTTTAAGTTTGATTTATTTTAAACGGAAATTCAAGCAAATCTTCTAAAAGAAAAGACACCCCTTTCGACTCGCCGTTTACCGCGAGGGACACCAACGGGGATTTTCCCGGGTCCCACAAATGGCGACTCCACTGGGGACTTACTTTAAGAGGATAAAACTTGAAAAACCGGTTTTTAAAATCTTTGAGTAGAAAAGGAGAAGTTAATTTTTGTAATTTTTATTATTTAGTTAGGCATCGTGCATACGGACCTCCATCTCGATTTTTATAAATCGGGATGAAACCAAAGGTACCGTCTAGGTTAACCCAATTTCCGTTTTGGGTAAAGTATATTTTCGAATTCAAGGAATGAACCCCACATTTCGAGAAGGTCGTGAATTGCTTTCCCACTCATGAAGCACTCCCAAAATTCTCGGGATTATGAATCCACATTTTCCCCTTAATTTTGTGAGAAATACACAAATCACATTACTATGAACTCCATAGAATTTGTGACGGGTGAGAGACATGAGTATGTTAGCTTTAGGTATCCGACCTCAAACCTTTGAATGTAGAACCTCGGTTAGGTGCATTACCCATTTTGTATGCTACGTGCATTCTTGTTGTGATATATGTGAATTATGTGCTATATGTTTTTCTTTTCTTTAAAGTCGGTCTCATAAGGTCTCTTTCCCCCCAAACGCTGCTCTAGTTTGGGCAATAGTCGTGCAAAAGTTAAAGGCGTAGATGTCTCTCTTCGGCCCAAATCAAAGAAGTTTGATTAAACCCGAGATCTTAGCTTGACTTTGTCCAACCCTTGGCTGTGCTTGGAGTCCTTAAAAGTGTATCCGATCATTATTCGAATCTGAGTTCATTAAAACTTTAATGTTGACTCGATCTTATGATGGTCCGATGGACCCTCCCCGTATGTAATCTCATCCAAGGTTAGAGGTCATCATGCAAGCCCAACGTTGGGTGAGTCAAAGCAAAAAAAAAAGGGGGTCAACATATACACATGGTCTGCATTAGGTTGTTTCATATAGGTCATTAAGTCATAGCATGCATCGGGTAGGCATGTGTCGGGAGTTGATGTTGTTCTAATGTGAAATTTCCATACAGGCAAGATAGGACCTAAAGAGTCAAGAGTCAAGTCTTGGGCTAGGGTTGGATCTCGAAGGCTGACGAGTTTCTCACCGATCCCGACTGCAACAGAGCGGAGTTAGATCGTCCACCGACTCGGATACTTCCTCCCAAACCTCGATCGTAGACAGTGACATTGTGTCCATCCCTTCTGATTTCATGGCCGAGATTAACAATCAAGAACAAGAAACCCATGGTCAACCTGTCACGGCGGCGGACCTCTCAGCCTTAGTGCGAGATATCCGTAAGCCTGATTGATACAAGGGCCAACCAACAAGATCGTAGAATGGAAGGTGTCATCCAAGCCATTCAAACGATCAATGAAAAGATAGGTATAGGGCAGGATACCCCAGATGAAGATGACAGGAGCGTGCACACTGAAAGAACTATGCCCCGGGATGAGCAGTTCATGCCATTCAGGGATAATAGGGTTGATAATCTTCAAAACCTGCTTAGACAAATCCCTCAATTTAGAGAGCATTTTCTGGATATCGGCTTACCAAGCACTCCTCAAGCCAAACTCCCTGACAAGTTCTCGCTACCTGAGAAGAAATTTAAGGCCATGGAGAATCCTACTCACCATGTGCGCAGCTTTGCGCGCATGATGGTCTTAAAGGAGGTAGATCCTAGCTTATATGCTCATGTTTTCCCATGGACTTTAAGCGACGAAGTCCTAAAATGGTACTACACCTTACCGCTGGATGTCCAAGAGAACTGGGAAGCTACCTATAAGGCTTCCATTCAGCAATATGCAGCTAGCCAGGATGCTGATGTAACCATGAGTGACATGGCGGCCATCAAGCAAGGTGAAGGAGAATCATTCATGAACTACTTCCATCGTTGGAGTGCGCAAAAGGCCTTAATGACTGTTAAGGTGACTTTGGATTACCAGATCCAAATCTTCATACAAGGGCTGAAGCCAAGGTATGCCAACATGATGGAATGCCAGTTGATTCCAGATTTCTCAGCTTTAAAGAAACTGGGGTTAATGGTAGAAGCTAAGTTAGAAAAATCTGCAACATCGTCCGGATGGAAGAACCCTACTTCCACCAAAAGGGTTGGTGGAACATCCAATCAACAACTAAAAGCCGGGCACAAGCATGTCATTCAAAGGTTTAACTCTTATACACCTCTTGACACCTCGTACGCCGAGGCCTTAGATCGTCTTGTGAAGAAGGGAAAAATTGAACTTCCCCCTATCAAAGCTGAACCTGAAGTGAAAGGAAAGAGTTGGGACGCGGGAAAGTTCTGTAACTACCACCGCATGCGAGGTCATGATACCGAGAGATGTTTTACCCTTAAAAATGTCATAGAAGGGATGGTCCGTGACCATACCTTACCCCTACCCAAAGCGGCCCAACAAAAACCCAACAACAAGAATAATCCATTCGGGGTCACCATGATATCCAACACTTCAGAAAGTTGGAAACCCACCATCTTTATCACTGACATAGGGGCTCCAAAATTTAAAGTTTACGCTCCGTACCTCCTGCATGTCAATGGTGTATGGGATAGTGATGAAGAGGACGTATATCAAACTGACATGACTTCCTGGGATTCTGACCCTGAGGATACATGCAAGGAGATCATTCCTAAGGTCGAATCACTCAAGATAAATTCTGGTGATGAAGAAGAAAACCTAATCAAAGAGACTGAACAGTCAAAGATGGTCCTCAAAGTCACTCAGGAGGATCATCAGCTGGATGACTACGCTGATGCTGCTTTTCTTACCAGATCGGGAAGGACCAACCAAAAAGACCCAACTCTCCCACTGCCGGTTGCTCCTGTACCCATCAACGCACAGCCAACAGAGGTGATCCCTGTAGAGGATGCATTCCTCAAGCAGTTCAAGAGGACTAAAGTTGACCTCACAATTTGGCAACTGTTGAATACTTCCCAAACACATCGTCAAGCACTCTTGAATGCACTGAACCAAATCCAAGTTCCTTCGGACACTCCGCCCGAGGACCTCGTCGCATTTGTGACTACACCAAAGCCGGGTATCACTTTCGACGAGGCAGATCTGCCAAGGGAAGGGTACGCTCATAACAAGGCTTTATACTTAACCATCATGTGCTCCAACAAGGTTGTTCCACTTGTGCTAGTGGACAACGGGTCGGCAGTCAACATATGTCCATGGAGGACCGCCCAGAAGTTAGGTATTCAGCGACACCATTTGGCACAACAAACTGTTCAACTCCGGGCTTATGATAATTCCCCGAGAAGGACTCTGGGCTCGGTAATTTTACCCATAACCATGGAACACGTCACTCGAAATGTCGAATTTCTGGTTATCGACATCCCGGCCTCTTTTAATCTACTACTTGGCCGACCATGGCTGCATGAGAATAGGGCGGAGGTTGCCTCGACTCTGCACCAAAAGGTGAAAATGATAATTCAAGGCCAAGTCATCACTATAGGAGGTGAGGAAATTTCTGCTATTGTTACCTCGACAACGCCTGTGCTGGAAGTTGAACATAATTCTATGGATGAAGAGTTTCATAACTTCGAATTTGTGGCCATCTTTGAGTCCGACGAGGCCCCTTTCGATTTTGACCCACATTCCAATCCCAAGATCAACGCGATCTTAAGGAACTTGGGATATTTCCCGGGCCAATCCCTAGGGAATCCAAGTAAGAGGTCCAACTTCCCGTACTTAATGCCCAGAAGCTATTACTCTTTTGGTCTCGGGTATACCCCAACCGAAGAAGAAATTAGACTTGCTAAGTGCAATGCCGGGAAGAGGAAGGTTAACGATCCACCGCTACTCTCCGAGATCGGGCCTTATCCTTTGACCCTTAATGGACAATGGATAAAGAGGAGATGACTTTCCTACTATGGGTTCGGAGCCTTATTATCCGAAGGAGGAAGGTATCCAAGTAGGCGGCTTGGAAATTTTTATTATTGCATGATCTTAGAGGAAGGACACTTTATCCCAAGTCGGGAAGAAACCTCCTCTTGAATGGACACACTTAGTGGAAGTAGTATCTTTGGTCTCTGTTTGGCGAAGCTCGTCATAATGACGACCCAGACAACATCCTTGTAGCTGCCCTTTCTAACCCAGGATTTGATCCAAGCAAGCTGATAACTGCAGATGGAAGCTGCCGTGAAATATCGTGGGTGGACGTCGATGCTGGAAAAGAGTTCACCGTAGCTTTAGGAGAGTCTTCTGAGTCTGGTCCTAGTTTCCCTTCTGTTGAGTCAAAGTCCGCTGAGTAAGTCTTAGAATATGTTTTTAATGTACTCGTTTTCCCTAATTCAATAAAATGGTTGTTTGTTTGCTTATCCTGATTCCTTTCTCCCTCTTCCCTGAACTGTTTTTGCCAATAGTGATGCTGAATTAATGGACTCAAAAGAATTAATAAAAGCTGTCGAGGAACATGAAAATCATACAGCCATAACGAAGGAAACAATAAGCATTAACGTAGGAACCTTAGAAAACCCTCGGGAGTTGAAGCTCGGAAAATCTCTAACATTGGAGGAACAAGCTGAGTACATCGAGCTGCTCAAAGAGTTCATTGATATGTTTGCATGGTCGTACGAGGACATGCCAGGGATCGACCGAGAGATAGCCGAACATTCACTCCCCATGTATCCTGATGCCAAACCAGTCAAGCAAAGACCTAGAAGGATGAAACCCGAATGGTCGCGAAAAATTTTAGCAGAAGTAGTAAAACAGCAACAAGCGGGTTTTATCAAAGTAATTGAGTACGCAGGCTGGTTAGCTAACATCGTTCCTGTACCCAAGAAAGATGGAAGGGTGAGAATGTGCGTCGACTATAGAGACTTGAACAAAGCAAGTCCTAAGGACGACTTTCCACTACCTCACATCGACATTCTGGTAGACAACACATGTGGACATGAGTTACTATCTTTCATGGACGGGTATTCAGGGCATAATCAGATCAAGATGGCGGAAGAGGATATGGAAAAGACTGCCTTCACCACACCATGGGGAAACTTCCACTATGTATAATGTCGTTCGGATTAAAGAATGCCGGAGCTACTTACCAAAGAATGGCTACAACCCTACTATATGACATGATGCATAATGAATTAGAAGTATATGTCGATGATATGATTGTCAAATCAAAGAAAGCGGCGAACATCTTGCCCGGCAGAAAGTTTTTCCTTCGACTAAGGAAGTACAACGTGAGGTTAAATCCACAAAAATGTACCTTTGGAGTTACCTCCGGTAAGTTACTCGGTTTTGTGGTAAGTTCACGAGGTATTGAAGTAGACCCGGCCAAGATTAAGGCTATTCAAGACCTCAAACCGCCCAAGACTGAAAAAGAAATCCGAGGGTTCCTTGGAATAGTCCAGTACATAAGTCGTTTCATCTCGAAACTAACCATGACATGCGAGCCTTTGTTCAAACAATTGAAGAAGGGGACGAAACCACAATGGGATGAAAAATGCCAAGATGCCTTTGACAAGATCAAAGAGTACTTGACACATCCACCTGTGTTAATGTCACCCGTACCCAATGAACCACTACTTCTATACCTCACCATTACCGATACAGCTATGGGGGCTATGTTGGCTCAGAAAGTGGACGGTCAAGAAAGGGCCATCTATTATCTGAGTAAGAAGTTCCTGGAGTATGAGGCTCGCTATACAGAAATAGAGAAAATGGCCCTAGCCCTCGTTTGGGCTACCAAGAAGCTTCGCCACTACGTGCTTGCACATACGGTGCATATCATAGCAGAGAAGAACCCAGTCAAATATGTCTTGGAACAACCTATAGTCAACAGTAGGGTGGCTCGATGGATGGTGATGCTCTCTGAATTTAATCTAAAGTATGTACCACAAAAATCCATCAAGGGAAGGGTTGTGTCAGACTTCCTAGCTGATTCACCTTCAAGTGAATCTCACCGTGAATTTGAATTTCGATGAACAAGTCTTCAATACGGATGATGAAACATGGGAAATGCACCGATGGAGCATCCAACCAAGCGGGATGTGGGTGGCATTATCCTAATCTCACCCGAAGGAGCACATACACCCATATCTGTGAAACTTGACTTTGGGGTCACCAACAACGCTGCTGAATACGAAGCTTGTATTCTAGGCATACAGGCCGCCTTAGAAATGAATATCAAGAGGTTGAGGGTCTCTGGAGACTCCAGCCTCGTGATCAATCAGGCCAACCATCATTGGAAAGTAAGGGATGAAGATATGGCCGCTTACCAAGCATGCTTAACTAAACTTTCTGAGAAATTCGATTACATCACCTTCACGTATCATAGGCGAGAGGATAATGAATTGGCCGATTCATTAGCCAAGCTATCATCATTGGTTGCTATCCCGACAGGAATAAGAGAAATGCCCGTAATAGTCCAAAGGAAAAATGAACCGGCATATGTATACTCCTTAGACACGAGCGGGATTAACCCGGACTGTTGGTATTATGACCTTTACATATACCTGACAAAAGGGGAATACCCAGATAGACTCGAACCCAGAGCACAAAGAGCTATTCGGCTTATGGCAGCCCAGTACTGCATAATTCAGGATAGACTCTACAAAAATACTAGTACTGGCTTGACTTTGCTGTGTATCGACAAAGAAGAAGCCGAGAAGATTATGGAGGCTATACACAGTGGAGAATGTGGTCCACACATGAATGGTAGGATCTTGAACAAAAAAATTCAAAGAGCTGGTTATTACTGGACCACTATGGAAGCTGATTGTCATGCTTTCGTTAGGAAATGCCTCAAATGCCAAATCTATGCAAATTTGCAGCATCAACCTCCAACCTACCTCACTATGTTGACTTCCCCGTGGCCTTTCTCAATGTGGGGAATAGACATCATCGGAAAGATATCCCCTACCGGCACTGGGGGCCATGAGATTTGTGTTAGTGGCTATTGACTACTTCACAAAATGGGTTGAAGCGACATCTTATGCCAAAATTACTTCTAAACATGTGGCCAAGTTTATACAGCAAAACATCATCTGTAGATACGGAGTACCGCATGAAATAATAAGTGATAATAGAAGACCCTTCATGAAGGAAGTCACCGAATTGCTTGAGAAATACAAGATCCAACATCATCACTCGTCGGTTTACAAGCCACAAGCCAATGGCGCTGTAGAAGCGGCCAACAAGTCTTTAAAAAGAATCATTGAAAAGATGTCGGTGACTTATAAAGATTGGCCTGATAAACTACCCTTTGCTTTATGGGGGTATCGAACGTCGATTCACACTGCCACCGGGGCAACCCCATACTCATTGGTATACGGGATGGAGGCTGTATTACCCATAGAGATAGCAATACCTTCCTTGAGGATAGTGGCAGAAAGCCAAATCCCCGAGGCAGAGTGGGCCAGAACTCGATATGAAGAGTTGACCATGATTGATGAACGAAGGTTGAGAGCCATGCATCATGTCCAGGTTTACCAGAATAGAATTTCAAGGGCTTTTAACAAGAAGGTAAAGTCTAGAAATCTTAAAGAAGGAGACTTGGTCCTGAAGGAGATGAGAGCACCGGTTCAAGATCCGCGAGGGAAATTCAAGCCGAATTGGAAGGGGCCTTATGTCATCAAGACTTTACTACCAGCAGGAGCGGCAATCTTGATCACTCTCGAGGGCGAGGAATTGTCTCAACCAACCAATTTAGATCAACTAAAAAAGTTCTATGCTTGAGTGTTCGAGTGACATAACTAAGACACTGGATACGGCCCAGAAACTTAGTAATGTTTAGAAAAAGGAGAGGTGAACTACGAAGGCCTGATTCTACTCCGGTAGATACGTAGGAAACCATGAGTCGGCCCATATCATTTCTTTTTCTTTTTCTTTTTGTTGGAAGGCAATCGATGTAATAAAATTCTCAAATATTATTGATATTTCATATTAATAATAATAAAGTTCGTTACATTGCCTTAGTTTCCTCCTAAGAAATAAATCACTAACAAAATTCAAATATAATAATAATGGTCCTAAAAGATTACAAGAACACACTTGTAACTTTATTCAGCATCAAATTAAAAATAATTATTGGCTTAAGCAGATTCAATCTTTCTTCTCTTTCTCGGGTCTCTTGCTAGGACCAGCATCTTTGTCCTTTGGAGGCGGACGCTCTCTCTTCTTAGGCTTCTCCTTATAGACTCGAGGCTCTTTTCCCTTTCCTTTCCCAGAAGGCTTGGGTTCAACCTTTTTAGGAGAAGACCTCGGCTCTCTAATAACCAAAGAAGGCAAAGCAGGTTCTCGGGTGATACACCGAGCTGGGGGCTTTCTCACAGCGCCCTCCTCGTTCTTCTTCTTTCGCATGGCATCCCACCTCTTATACTCAAAACCAAGCCTGTCAAAAACCGAAAGTTGCCCTTGCTCATCTTCTTCCCTTAGCTTCTTCTGCTCTTTAGGGTCTTTCTCAGTCAACCACTTGATAAAAGCTTTGGTCACATAGGTAGTGGCAACCTGTGTCTTATCCTTGGGGGCTTGAATGGCAGGAATGTGAGTCCAATAGGAAGCCCAACCCTTCGCAACTACATCGGTGACCTCATGAAGTTTCTGAGGAGTACAGTCTAGTAAGGGAATGAGTTGCTTCCTCCCCATTTGGCGCATCACCCTCAAAGGAAAGTAATAGGTACAATGGGTGAGACTAATCAATCTCACGTGGGAAGTTCCATACTGTGGGCAAACATAATGATGGGGCCCCCCACTATTCTATCCACCAGTCGACAGGAGGACTCTTCTTGAGGCGCTTAATCCAAGAGCCCATAGACTCCTTCTCATCCAAGTAAAGTTTGCGGTGAAGAATTCTATGAACTTTCCGGTCCACTGTTGTCAATGGAGGAGCCATCTGCCTTAGGTGTTCCATTAGCCAAATCTGCATAAAAGCAAACCAAGTCAGACAAAGAAGATAAAGGTTTTTCCGGATTGGGCCGAATTCAGTGGGCCGATGCAATACTGCAGCATGGTGGCTGCCGGACTCGAGTCTGTCGCATGCACGAGAGAAACCCCGACATCGCAATACCTGCAGGCATTGTGGCCTACCCAGACCCGTGTCTGTCCAGAACAGAACAGAAAAACCCCGGGACAGAAAACAATACCTGGAAGCATGACAACCTGTTCGGTACTCTGAAAAAAAAAAAAAGAAAAAAGAAAAAAAATTTTACCTGGAGAAGAAGTGGACTCCCGCGCCATGCCTCTGTTTTGTCTTGCTCATCCAGACCCATGATGGTTTCGCCTAGTACCAAGGGAGTGGGATTTCTTCCGTCTCTCATATCGTTCAGGACATTGATCAAACACACAGGGATGAACCCTGACCCTCCATGGTGAAAAAGAAATTGTCCTAGGATGCATAAAGCCACTGCCCTAACCCTAATCTCGGGACCGAGGCTCAAGGTTTCAGGTGATTGGAAATATTCTAAGAGGGCTAATAAGTGTATCTTTCCACCAATCAAGATACTCCCTAAGACTTTTTCAGGCAGGCATAGTAAATTTTGGAATTTTGAAGGTGCATCATCAAGAGGGATGGGGAGTGCAGGCCAAGCTAAAGAATCCACACCCAACAAAGCGTCCCATTCTTCAACCAAAGGACATAACTCAACCTCCCCGAAGCGAAAAACATGCATCACAGGATCCCACAGTGCAATGCATGCGTAGAGGAAGTCTAGAAATAAAACCACTTGTTTTAAGCTCAGAAAAAGGGAAAGATTGTACCTTTGGAGTTCCTTTTTCTCACTCTTAGAAAGAGCACTCAACCATGCCGATAGCTTCTTCTCGAAGGCCATGAATGACGACACGAAAATCGAGGCAGAATGGCACGTTTTTCGAGACAGAAAACTGGACAGTTTTGGAAGACCTCTCGTCGCAGCAGTACACTGCCTACAATACCTGCAGGTATTGCTAGACAGAACAACGATTTATGGGCACGAAAACCTAGGCACTGAACCGGACATGCCTAGGTTGACAATACCGCCAGGTATTTATAGGCAGGGGGCAGCAATTTTTTTCTTGGGGCACGGAAACCGAGGCGCTGAATCAGACAGGCCCGGCCCGCGATACCTGCAGGCATGCTGCATCAGAGGCCGATTTTTTTTATTTTCTTTCCTTTTCTTATCTTTTATCTATTTTTACATATCACATATTTATTTTATTCCCTCTACATTTATTTTCTTTCCTTTTCCTTTCCTTTATTTATTCTCACATATTTTTATTTATTTTCTTTCCTTTTCTTTATTATCACATATTTATTTTATCCCATCTACATTTATTTTCTTTCCTTTTCCTTTCCTTTATTTATTCTCACATATTTTTATTTATTTTCTTTCCTTTATTATCACATATTTATTTTATTCCCTCTACATTTATTTTTTTATTTATTTTATTCATTTTCTTTTGTTTTCTTCATTTTCTATTCTCTTCTCTTCTTTATCCTCTTACACCTTTATATTTCTATTTTTTTTCTCTTTCTCACCTCATTTTCTCTTCTTCTCTTCCTTTTTTTTTCTTTTCACCTTTTTATATTCTATTTTATTTTCTTTACTTTTTATTTCATCCTTTTTTCCTCTCACATTTTCCAAAAAAAAAAAAAAAGAAGGCAATGGTTCCCGAAGTTTCAATTTGACCTGTCCCGAAATTAATGACAAAGTCGATATTCCGACACTTAGGATTTTCTATTTTCTTTTGTTATTTTTTTTATTTTTGGGAAGTGGGGGCTGCATGCACCACCTTGCATTTGCATTTTAGCATGTAAATTTTGAGTCATAGAATAGAAGTACATAATAATCTCCTCGCATACATAGTCTCAAAGTCTAGTACATACATCATAATAAAACATAGGAGTCTCGTACATACATGAAGTCTCATACTGCATAATACATATGTAAAGTCTCATCTTGCATCCTCAACCGAGCCTACATCAACGAAGGCGAAAAGAGCCTCGAGAGCTATGACGACTAGAGCTTGAGCCAGCAGGACCAGCACTGGGACCACCTCTGGGGTATTGTCCGCCCCAGGTCGGATCACCAGAAGCGCCAAATAAGGCATCCACAAAGGCATTACCAGTCGGAGCAGTAGGGGGCAAACCGCCCTGAGCAGATCCATGACGACCCATGGGAGGCCACTGGGATGAAGAGGGAACGTCCCGAGGAGAACTAAAACTCCTAAGTACCTCTGTATCACCCTGACTCTCAAGCATCTCTGTATCACCTGAACCGCCGATAACCTCAGTACCTGAAAGCTGCCAGGAACCAAGTACTTCGGTATCACCAGATCGGACAGGATTACCACCTGTCGCTCGGGAGCCAGTAGAACGCCGACCAGATCTCTCACCAGACTGGCGGCTCGTACGACGCTCAGTATGATGGCTCGATCTATGACTAGTATGACCAACAGAGCGACCCCAAGATGAATGATCCGAATATTGCAAAAGTTCGGTGTCCTGTCGTTCAACGGACCGACTATGACTGGCACCGAGATCTCCTCCTCCAAATAAATGACCATGAGATGAACTGCGACCCCCGTGACCACTCGACTCAGAGGGTTGCTACCATCTTGGGAACGATTGGTAGGAACGCCGCCTCTTCTACGAGATATTTGTATATTACGGAGTCGCTCTTGTAAAGGCACATCATCGACGTCTTGTGATCCAGTTGATCGCCAACAGTGACACGGCGCCGTGAGGATTCGCCCTGCTCGAAATTGCGAAAGTCCCCGATCGAAGAGCGAGGAGGTTCGGGAAAACGAGGAGGAGGACCACGTTCGGCACTAGAATGACGAGGAATTACACAATGACCCCCACCACCTCCCTGCGAATATGACTCAGAGCTAGACTCATCAGTGCCGGAGGATCGAAACTCGTTATGACTGGAGTCTGAATCACTAGGAGATCCTCGATAACAGCCCGAAAAGGAAAATCGACCCCGCAGGTGTCTTCCGTAGGAGGCACAAAGCTGACACATCCTCTTAAAGCTCGAAAGAGAAGGCTGGAAAAAAAAAAACAAGGGGGTAGTCAGCAAAAAGGTCACCAAATCAAAAAAAAAATAACTGGTGGAGAAAATGTAAAAAAAAAGAAGAAAACTCACCAGAACCTCTGTATCTTGACCAGGATATCTGTCAACCAAAGTGACAAAACCTGGGGCCTGATACTGCCGGGAGGGATCCACTAGCTGCAAAGAAAATGAGAATAGATGAGTTCATCAAAAGCAACAGATGAATAAAGAGAGGGTTGCAGCACGTACGCGTCGATGAGCCAAGCGATCTAAGTATAACTCCACTGCCCCGGCATGGAACTCATCGTCGTAACGAGTAGCCAATACACCCCAAGGGGTCCCGTGACATGCAGCTACCCAATCTTCGAAACTCAAAGATCGAGGGGCCATCATTTCGGCTGGAGGGTCTGCAGGAATCCAAGGGTCATAGAAACCAAGGATTTGAGAAGAGACTCTCTCACTCAAGAACCAGACAAAGCCATAGGGACCTTCCAGGAGGATCCTCAATGTAGTGATACCATCAGCTTGGATCCTCATACCACTCCTATCATCTAGGCCTTCCCAGGTACTCCAATTCACATCCTCCTGATGTCGAAAAAAGGGATTTGTGAAACGAGATCCAATCAATAAAACCGAACGCGAAGGGGTACGTACCGGGGTTGCATTATCCAAAAGAGCGCGCAAGTTCTGGAGGGTGTCTGAACCCCACCTATCAGGACAAGCCATCGCCTTTGACCACCGGGTCGCCGCAGGAATAACTTTCATATTTGCCCTCGTCGTAGGGGCTATAGCAGGAAAATATTCATAAAGCCATACCTGCAGGGGTTAGAATAAATTAGTAAAACAATCATGGTATCTTAAAAGTGAGAAGAATCTTAAGAGTTTGGTTACCTCTAAGACCTTCCACAAACAAGGACCGTAGTTATAGAATCGGGACTCCCTATTCGGTAAATTCGTCCTGCAGCCCATGCGGAGACCCCGTACGAAACAAGCATATGCCGCTTCTCCCCATTTTAAAGCGCGAATGTTGTTTAAATCCGCTAAGTTCTCAAGCCAGAAGAGGTGGACGTCGTCCCCAGGATTGGCAAAGAAGGATGCACCAATGAAATAAGCCAGAATAATTCGCATCCGCTGAGCTAATGGAAGGACCAGGAAGCCCGGAGAACGAATCGCATCCCGAAAGTGCTTATAGCGCAGGGGACGATTTGACTCTTGACCTCCCATCATAGGTCCAAAAAGTTCTAACGCCTGGGGAGTGCCTCTCCTAAAAGCCCGATTGAAGTATAAACGTTGGGTTCCCCAAGGTAAACCAGTAATTACCACAAAGTCTGTAGGGGTGACAGCCATCTCGCCAAATCGAAAGTGAAATGTATTGGTGGTGTCCCAGAAAAGCTCACCAAGAGCTCTACCGGGACGACGAGAGCGAGGCATCAACCAAGCCTCCAAACACTGATAAAAAGGGAGAAAACCAGTATGCTCCAGGGTATCTCGAACAAGGTCAGCACGAATTTTCAAAGTGGCCATCATCTTGGTAATCGAACCACAAGTTTTCATGCTATCGTCCTAAGAAGCGAAAAGAACTACCATCAAAAACTGGGAGCTAATTATAAAAAAAAAAAAAAACCAAGCGAGAAAAATTTTGAAAGACACGGTCATGTTTCTTCTAAATTATACTCGCAAGGGTAGTCTTTGAAGCCCGTTTCTGAGACTTCGTACGTACGAATTAAAACAGAGGCAACGACATGGTAAAATAACCTATTTTTCCAAGTCAAAGTTCATATTGATATGCACATTCCTGACTCCTTAATTTAATTCTATTTTACGAGACTTAATTCGAAAATCACAAATTTTCGAATTATACTCTAAAAACAAGAATTGGATTTTATGAGAAAAACCTCGAGATTATTAATCTTGACGTTAAACTCTAAAAATTTGACCGCGCAAGAAATTTTGGGCCTCAACGCACAACAATAATTGGGCCCAAGCATGCAAGTCATCAAGCCCAAAAGTTATGCAGAACATTCAATTTTTCACAAACATGAAAGGCTTACCGGGATTTCCGATCTCCGAAGCCACACATGTTCGTTCGGATATTGTGTGAGGTTCGCTGGGTCGAACCCACCTTCAGGAAACCATTCCTTAGCAAAGAACGTGTGGTGAACCCAATTCTCGGCATGAGGAGCTACATGTCCGCGAGGTTTCAGAGGTTGCGTCATTTTACAAGCTACATAACATAAGGAAATATATTCAAAATTCCGAAACTAGATCAAAACCTCAAGTAAGTGAGGGTCTGACCTAGACTGTCTCGGGTCCAAACCCGAACCAATACCTGGCGTTATGGAGGGTCGGGCCCGGATTGTCCCGGGTCCAAACCCGAACATGCAATTCCGTTTTCAGTTCAAAAAAAAAAGCGACCATGCAAAATTTCAGATCTGGAAGTTCACCTGGCGGTATGGACGAGTTCGACCGGGACGCTTCCGCAAAACCGAGGAAAGGGAAACCAGATACAGCGGTATGCAGCTCTCGGGCTCGGAATTTTCCGGCTAAGTTCCAGATCTGAAACCCGAGACTGTGCACGCCAATACCTGGCGGTATACTGGCAGCGAGAGCTACAGCGAGGTCCGACGAAGAAGGATCGGCGCGAGAACCGAGGAAGCACGGCTGATACCTGGCGGTATGGCGCTCCACATTTCAGCTACGGGAAGGTTTCCGACGAGCTCACGGTGCGGAAACCGAGACAAACAGCGGTACACTACACCTGGCGGTATGCACCCCTGAACTCCTCGGCGTACCGCCACACCTGGCGGTATGCTGAAGCTAGGGATGGTTGTCCGACCACCTAGAGAGAGGAAGGGAGAGTTTAGAGAGAGAAAGAGTGAGTTTTAAGGAGTGAAATGTTTGGATGAAGATGGAGTGGCAACCCTTTTAAAGACAAATCCTCCAACTTCTCACCTACCATATCCTTAAATTCAAATAGATAACTATTTAACCGGTTTAACATGCATTGACCGGGAAATTATTATGAGGAGAATTTAAAACTTCTTTTGTTTTAATACTCCCTTAATAAATTTAGGAAAAAATAATGAAAACAAAAAAAATAATATATATGTTATTTCAAAAGAAAATATGGAAATATAATTTCTATATAACTCAGAAAATAATTTCAATTCAATTTTGCATCATCTTCAACGAAATAATCCACGACATCGGGAAAGACTGAGCTACATTTTCGACGACATCGGGAAAGACTGAGCTACATTTTCAACGACATCGGGAAAGACTGAACTACATTTCAACAACATCGGGAAAGACTGAACTACATTTGAACGACATCGGGAAAGACTGAGCTACATTTCAATGACATCGGGAAAACTGAACTACATTTCAACGACATCGGGAAAGACTGAGCTACATTTCAACGACGTCGGGAAAGACTGAGCTACATTTCGACGACATCGGGAGAGACTGAGCTACATTTCAACGACGTCGAAAAAGATTGAACGACGTCAAGAAAGACCGGAGACCTCCAAGCTATACTTTGATCATCGTCTTACTTAGACTCGATCAAAGTGGGGGCTAACTGTTGACACCCAAAAAGTGTCTCGTAATTATTGTAATTATTTTTATTTTATCTTTATTTTATTTTAGAAAAAATGCCAAGGAAAGTGAAATGCAAAAAGAAAAAAAATAAACCCAAACAACAAAAAAAAAATCAGCCCAAAACCATTTATGCACGCGGCCCAAGGCGCAGAAACAGTCCCGGGTCAGGCGGATCCGACCCCCATACCGCCAGGTATCTGGGGCGGGTTCTGCCCGACCAGGCGCTTTGCCTAGGGTTGCGTGCCATGCTGGACGGGACTTGAAGGCCCGATACTTGGCGGTATTAGGTCATTTTCCCCCTTCTTTCTTTTGACCTAAATTCCCCACCTTAATTTCTCCTATAAAAACCCCACCTATCTCCACTTCATTCCTACACCGAAATCACCCTGGCGTATTGACACTTGGTGATTTCATCTTCTCTTCTCCCTCTTTATTTCTCTCATTTTTGCATACACTTTAACTGGCATTTTCTTTACCTCTATCTCTTCTCCATTCATATTATCTTGTAACTTGAGTTAACCCTAAACTCGACCTAAATAATATGGATTGTTCGTGAATAAAGGTACGCTTGTATTCATTTCTTTTACTTCTTGTATTTACTTCTCCTTTTATTACCGCATTTGTATGTAACTAAATAACATCAATCACAACAATTAATACTCCGTTCTACTCTCTTCTTTCCCCTTTTCTTTTTTTTTATATTTTTTTTAACCGGTTTAGTAAAGTCCGTTCGTTGAACGGGCGGATTCGGGGATTTTATTCCCAAATTCGTAACCTTACCCCCGGATCCGAATCTCGTGGTTCGTGGTTTGTGGAGTCACTTTTTTTGAGTTTATTAATTCTCGTTCAAAAATTAATTGGCGACTCTCTCCTCTTTCCTTTTTTTATTTATCTTTCGGGTTTCTTTTTTGAATTTCCAAAAAGCGGATTGCGAAAATAAAAGTTTCTTTTAGGTCCGGATCCCTAAGTTCGGAAGTAGGCTCCGAGGCCGGGGCGGACAGAATACTTGGCGGTATTCTGGCCCGACCCACGGCCCGGGCCTGACTTCCAGATTAGGGCCATCTTCTGGATTCCCGGCCCACGATACCTGCAGGTATCGCTGCCTCGGTCCCGAGTTCGAATCTTCTTGCTTGCAGTTTTTTTTAATTTTTCCTTTTTCCGGACCACTGACTCACAATACCTGCAGGTATTGCTACAGTGAGTTGTCCCGGGCCCAATCCCGAGACTCTTTGCGCTGTCTTCTTTTATTTCTTCCGTTTTCTTTTTTCTTTCTTTTTCGTTTTCCGTTTATTTCTTTGAGTAAATAAAAATTTCGAACAAAAAGGGCTTATTAAAAATTTTAAGTTTGATTTATTTTAAACGGAAATTCAAGCAAATCTTCTAAAAGAAAAGACACCCCTTTCGACTCGCCGTTTACCGCGAGGGACACCAACGGGGATTTTCCCGGGTCCCACACACTCGGACTCAACTTTTATTATATTAAAATGTTTTTATTTTTAATCCATCGTATGTACAAGCTGTAGCACCCCCTACAAAATGGTGGTATTGTTGTCTCTTTGTTTAGTTATGACCTTTAAGATATACTTCTGGGAGACAAAAGCCAGAGATTTGTTCTCTTTATTGACTCAATGAAGAGGGGAAAAGAATTAATAAGTGGCCTTTTTTGGCAAGCAAAAAGGTAAAATTAATAGGTGCTTTTTCTTAGAAAATTAGCTACTATCATTTTCATATCATTTATCATTTTCTTTGATGTTCTTGAGAATTACCCTAAGAGGGAAGCAGTCCACGTAAGCAATGAGAGAATATAATCTTATAAAAAGTAGAGACATTTGAATGCTCAAAGATTAGTACTTGATAATTTATTGTTACATTATTCCTATTATTTTATTATACTATAGGGCTTGATATCATATTATAGTACTCAACAACTTTGAATAGGTGCTGAGTAAGCATGAATAAATGTTTATTAGTATTATATGGATCATTGACTGCAATAATAAGACGATCATATTTGTAATTTTGAAATGCAAATGAACTCAATCATGTAATAAAATAGAAAGGTGGACAAAATTCATCTTGATATCAACCAATTAGTTGATTGCTTATCTAAGAATTTGCAAAGTGCATATGGTTGGATAGAATTATCTAGTTGGTTAAACTTGCGTGACTGTGTAACCCAATAAGGATTATCATTAATCTATTATCTATATTCACAAATAGGGGAATAGCTAACTAACTTTCATCCACAATTATGTAACTCACCTCGGCATCATCAATATTTATTTTAAAAACAAATACATATCGTGGATAGTGAAGGTAACTTGCAAATTTTTCCTCCCTGAAGGGAAGGAAAACAATATGGGTGCATATTGTCTATGTTCTGTTATTTTCTTGTTCATTTTTATAGCTGTGTTGCTATTGTTTTTGTTGTTTTGGTAGCATTGTTACAAACTCACCTGTCTCTTCAAACATTGAATAATAACAAAATATATTGGTTCAAAAAAAAAACAAAATATTGGTGCATGGTTAATTATGGTTAAAAAAATTTCTAATACTTGGTTGGTCTAAAAGTCTAATTATTATTATTTCAAAATTAAGGTGTAGTTTAGTTCAATTAATTATTAATTTTTATGGAATTATTTTAACTTAATTTAACAGTAACAATTAATTGTCAATTCAATATAAACAAATTCAGTTCAAAAAAATAAGTTTAGGATAAAAGATCGTAATCTAAATTCAACCGACATTTACTTTTATCTGCAAAATTCTTTGCATTTTTAAACAATATATCTACTTAATTCCTTCTCTTAAATTGACCATGGCTATGAAATATGTGTAGTTAAATTTAGAACATTTTTATTATCAATTCTTTGACATATGTAATGATTCAATCATATGAAACAACCATCAGTAAATTCACAGTAAAAACTATTTTTATAGGAATATGGTTTTATGACATTTGCAAATATATAGTAATAAAAAATGATAGTCATATCTTTGAGACCATATTAAATCAAAGTGACAATTATTTTGAGAAGAAGGGAGTAGTCACTCCTATATGAAGTCAAGACTGTATAACAGTGGTATTGCTTCTGTTTAACAATAGTTTTAAGTAACCACATTGAAAGAATATAATCAACTTACATGATCCCTCCCTCCAAAAGAAATAAGTAATCATTAATCAGGTCACTGCAATAACATTATTTAGTGTTGACAGATGACTATCAATTAGTTATGAAATTATATATAAATTAATGGATGTACTTACGGTGGTTGTCAACCATGACAACCACCGTAAATAAAATAAATTTTATTCGTATATGTGTCAAGTTTTACCTTAACCATTAACTTTCTTGTTTAATATAAAATTGTAAAATACAATTTTTTAATTTTTAGTTTATTTTAAAAAAATTTAAAATAAATATTTTTCAAAATATGCTTATTTAACTAGGCAAAAATTTAGATTTAAGATATTTAAATTTTAAAAAATTTCAGAAAATTTATTTTAATTAAGAAAATATATTTAATAATGTTGTAATAAATTAAAAAATGAATGGCGAAGATAAAAATTGACACACGTATGGATAAAGATCATTTTCATTGTGGTGGTTGTCATGGTTGACAACCACTATAAGTTTTTCCATAAATTAATTAAATAAGATTATCAACAATAGATGTATAATATTTTTCTTCTATTCATATGAACATAATTGGCATTATTGTTCCTATACGTTTTACTACATTGCGGGGGCACTATGTAATGCTATATAGCACTATTCAACTAGTTGATGAAAAAGTTGGGCTAAACACAATATTGGTAAAGGAGCCGCTTTCAGTTGCCCACAGTTGTACATACCCACGTGAGCCCAGACATATGTATAGACCCAACTTCATTCTCCCAAGTGGCCAAGCTCATCTAATGTTTGGCCCAGTTTTTACCGACTACTTTTACTCAAAATAAAAAAAAAAAGAAGAAATAGCATGCGAGGAACTCGTCTTCTACCTCGCCTCATGAGCATAATACCGAGATCAACTCCGCCCCTAGCCTCGCCCTCGACGCTGCAGCCCCAACCTCGACCTCGCCGGTGACATGTCACCGCCACCTCAGCCCCATTCTCGCCGTTGAAGATGCTCTAATTTAGTTAGTGTTTCATCATTGCTATTTTTATTTTATTTTCTCAAAGTTGTGGGTAAAGTATATTTAACATAAAAGAGAAAAAAGAAAAAGCTAGTTGATCATATATTCATATGTAATATAAATGGCCCCCTTACCATATTCAACTAGCGACATATATGTTAACTTGTGCAATGCACGGGAAAATTGTCAATTATTAAGTTATCGAGAATTGTGTATTAAACTTTTTTTTTGATAGAATATGTTTATTAAACTTATTAAGATTGAAATATACATTTTTTCACACATATACATATAGATTATATATTAGAAAATATTTATAAAATAATTTATTTTTCAATTTAGAGAATTAAATGTTATTATGAATATGAAAATAAAATCAAGAAAGACTTATTATGGTTTAGTGCTAAACACGTATAATGAAAAACAATGGTAAATTTTTTATGAGTCAATTTGAATTAACACAAGCAACTTTATAATTCATTTCGAATCTTTCCCAATAACATCTAAAAAAACACTTAATCTTAAACATCAGAATAAATGATTAAGATAATTGAAACTATGTGTGCACACTATAAACATAATATTATTTGAAACTTATTTTTATTTAATATATATGAATGTTCTAATAAAAATAGAAAATGTTAGAAAAATTATAAAGCATTAATATTTAGTTGTAAATAACGAATAATGAAAAATTTAAAAATAATTATCAATTATAAAATGTAAGAATATGTTAAACATTCACAATATCAATGAAAACAAAGTTGTGTTACTTTTTTCATAATAAGAGAGATTAATTATTGTTTTATGAATTAAAAATAATGTTTATGAAATTTCAATAAAACCATTAAAATATGATAAATAATGTACCTATTTCCATCTTTTGGGAGATGAAGGTGAAAGAGAGAATTTAATTATATTTAATTTCAAAAACTAGCATTGTATATCCCGTGCGATGCACAAAAAAATTTTCAATATTTGTATGTAATTTGTTTTTGGAGTAATTTTATAACAATTATCATCAAAATAATAATTAGAAATTAATAAAAAATTATATAACAATTGCACTATCATTATTTTTGTATTTATTTCATACAAGTTATCTTCAAAATAATTTAGATAATATATCGGTAAATAATACAAAAATATATATTTATTTTTAATATTATCTTAATTACATATAATAAATGATAATAGTAATGTTTTATTAGTTAATTTGAATAAATGCAAGCAACTCTATAATCCCTTTGAATCTTTCTCAATAACATGCAAAAAAATATTTAATTTTAAACATAGTAACAAATGATTAAAATCATACAAACTATTCTATACATTATGTTGGAAACTTATTTTCATAAATAAATATAAATTTTTTATAAAATTAATCAAAATAAAAAAAGTTTAGAGAATTATAGATCATTACTATTTAGTAGTAAATAACTAATATTCTTTAAATTTTAAAACAATTGTAATTCTAAATTTAAGCTTATATCAACAATCACATCAATCAAAGAATAGTTTCATTATTTTTTTGTAATAAAGAGAGATTAATTTACATTTTTTATCGTAATGTTATTAATTTATTTCTACATTCACTTATTAAATAAAACATAGAACAATACTATAGGTTAATATAGGTTTAATTTTCTATATACACTTTAATATCTCTTATACTTTATTTTAATCTAATTTTTATATTGGGATGATATATTATAATTGTAAATTTGGATATTTTGAATTTTCCTTTTGGATATTGATTCCTTTTTTTAATTCAAATGTCTATTTTTTTTTAAATCCAATTAATGACTGACTAAGTTTAAAATTTGGAAGGTTGTGTTATTGTGGCGTTTTTTTTAATCGATTTCTTATTTAATGTATAAAATAATAATAATAATAATAATAATAATTTATATTTGATAAAATGCATATGTTTTGTAGTGTATTCAGGCTTCGGACATTGTATAGTCTTTGATTATTATGGATTTTAAATGCCAACAATTGGGGTATATTAATAGTACGGATGAGTTTATAACTTTGTTGTATAACCACCATTGAAGTGGCAAATTAAAAGTTTAGAATTTAGAAAGTTGACTTGTTTTAATGTTAAGTAACTGATGATTTTTTTTACTATATTTGGTTATGGATTTAAATACATAGAAATAGTAATATTGATAATATCAAATAATAATATTAATTAATATTAGTTATGAATTTGTTTTTTTTCCTTTTTCTTGAAACTTTAATATGTAGCCACGTGGCATTACCACATGACTTGAGATTTTGTTTTAATAATATTAATAGATAATAGATAATAGATTATTAAACTATTGAAAGTTATATCTGTTAAACTTATTAAAATTGAATAATCTTAAATTTCGATTAAATAATTTTAAAAGAACACTTTTACATAAAGGCTCCAAAATCAACATATGTAAAAGAAAATGGATATTGATTCAAAAAAACCTAATGCATTTCATAAATATTTGTGCACTTTTACATAAATATTTGTGCTCATATGTGTAATAACTAAGAAGGTTCTTAATTGATTCCAAAAAAAAATAAGGTCATTAATTGTGATTTTTATTTTCCTTTTGTTTGAAAATTTTTGATGATGACACATGGCAAAAGCTCCTATTAGAAGGTTTTAATTTAATATATGTAATAGATAATATGGAGTAAAGTATTGATATTAATTCTAATTTAATGGTGATAGAGTTGAACTATCATTATTCATTTACATAATGCAAATTATTATAATATCAATTTGAATTATATGGTTCAAAAAACATTATATATATATATGTGATTTTATTTCTTGTAATTATTAATTAGAGAAAAAATTATAATGAATACACATACATACACATATAGAAATAGGCTCGAAACTATATTTGCTAAATATAAATAAACAAAAATTTTATTCCTCATTTATCTATCGTCAACCCTCGTATGGTGTATATACTAATCTCATAATAGTTTAACTTTGGAAATGATTCACAGAATATTATTTGTTGACGTAACTATAGTAACGTAAAAGAGACAAGAGTCAAGTGGCAATTACTTTCCTTCTCTATGTTACCTACTAAGTAGACCTGGCAAAACTGCCCCGAGACCCAAGACCCGCCCTGAAATGACCCGACCCAAACCTGACCCGACCACCGAAACATTGAACCGACAATGACCCAAGACCCTATGAAGAACCGGCCCAAAACTGAACCGAACATATGACCCGATTTAAACTGACATCGAAGTAGATCTGAACTGACTTAAACCCGAACCGACTTAAACCTGAACCGAGCGTGACTCGATAAAATTGAACCAAACTAGAGCCGACCCAAACCCAAACTGTACCTGAACCGAATGTTGACCTGATAGAGACCCGCACCGAAGTAGACTTAAACCGACTCAAACCCGAACCGACTCAAACCCGCACCCATTCAGACCCGATAAAAATGACCCAAACCCGAAGCAGTTCAAACCTTAATTGTACCCGAACCTAATTAAATTTAAACATAATCAATTTGAATCGACCCAAACTAATTCAAACCCAAATTTTGAATGACATTATGACACAAATCCTATTTTTTAACACGTCCTAATTAATTTATAAACCATTTTATTTTTTTGAACCAATTTATAAACCATTTTATATTTTCATCAATATAAATTATATAATTCTATTTGTTGATTAGGTATTTTAAAAATAAAAAATAAGGTCATTTTGAGCTGTTATTAATTTATATACCATTTTATATTTTGATCAATATAATTCTATTTGTTGATTTGATTTTTTTAAATAAAAAAATAAGGTTATTTTGAGCAGTTGGGAATTGCTTTTATTTCAATATTTTTATGTGAATGGTCTTTTTTTAACAACTAAAATAATCTTTGCCTGTATTCATATTATTTATATTATTAGGCTATTAGACATTTGCCAGGTCTACTACTAAGGTTCAATTTTTGGTAGAAACAAAATGCATTTTACAAATACTTTTGTTTAGCCTATATATATATATATATATATATATATATATATATATATATATATATTCATAGATGATGATGAATTCAAATTTTACAAATACTAAACATCAATTTTGCTTAGCCTATTCAAAATGCATTTCATGAAATTATTAAAAACTTATTCAAAACATGTTTTTGAATTTGCTATAAATTTATTTGTGAAATATTTTTGCAAAACTTGTTCTGATAAATTTATTTGATTTACTAATAAACTTATTTTAAACTTTTATTTCTAATCTATTCCAAAATATACTTATTCTGAATTTTACTTGCCTACTGTAATACAAACTAGACTTCATATGTCCCCTAGAAAATCATTTTCAGGCAATAACATGTTCTTGGGTCAAACACTCATTTTGTGGAAGCCTAAGAAGAAACAATCCAGCATTGTCTTATCAGACGAGGCATAATATAGAAGCATTCGAAGAGTAGTTGCGTTGAACTAACTTAGCTCAATAGATTTTTACATGAGTTAACCATTAATAATATTAGACCAATTCTAGTCCAGTGTCATAATCAAATAGCAATGTATGTTGGAGAAAAGGAAGCACGGTATAGATTCCAATGGTTATCTCTCTTACAATATCGCTAAAAGCCATGGACGAACTCACTTTCCTTAAGAACTATTTACTATGTCGTAAATGTTCAAAAGGATAAAGCTTAGCACTTAACACACTAAAGAAACTTGTTTCTCACTTGACAAAGTCAAGTATAGCTGCAGTTTAGACAAGAATGATAGGATCTGATTAGATGATGGTATGCTCAAAATGGCTAGAGAATGACTTCTATTTATAGGAGACATCTCACACTCTTTAACCTTTGGTCAAAGGACTTAATTAAGGTCCTTAATGAGTATCTTTACCTTGACTAAGTCAATTAACCACATGCGATAATGCCAATATAGCTGTTGGGGTCAATATTCAGGTGTTAATACGAGATTACACCTTAACGTTTTGGATTATATAGCTGTTGGAGCATTAAAGAAATAGGTGAGCCTTACCATAGAACTATGGTCCGTGGTGCCTACACCACCGCCCATGGTGAGCTCTGTATTCTTTGCCTTACTCTCTAGTTGCCGACACGACCCATGCCACCTCAATTTGGACCGTCTTGATCATATAGCTTGTGTTGAACTTATATATGATCCTTATATTTGTACCACATGATTTCTCATATTATATAATCTACTTATACTTTTGAAATAATCTCAACAATCCCCCACCATTTCAAGAATATGGTAAGTACACTTCAAATAAACTCATATTCTTACTTAAGGGGTTAACACCCCCACCATTTAAGAAAACTTTAACATGTAATCACCCCATAAACTCACAAAGTATATGCCTATTGAAAGTGGATTACTCTTTGAACTTTCAATTAGTGTATATTAGTTAGAATTGACATGAATCACAAAGTAGACATGTCTTTGAATTTTGTATTCATATTGATCACAATGATCAATCGTGCTTATAACACACATATGACTTTATTCTTAAGTGTTAATACTTGAAACTATTATCCGACCTTGTCTCCTTATCCTTCGTAAATGTTTTGAAACTTTAGCCCTAAGCTCCTTTATGTGGCTACACATAAGACTTACATAGGTAGTCTTTGTAATTTTACCGCCTTTGTAATTAGGCTTCCACATAGTCTATTAAAAGTGTCACCACTCAACCTCTTGTCATTACAGAATTCAAGCATCACTTGACTTGGGATATAAAATGTTGATGCTTCCTTGAACTGTAGAGATTGGTGTTACACTAATTGTAAAGTTGAATCTTTGTTGTGAGTAGTAGAGATTTGGGCTACACTTAAACTCATCCCCTTTGAAGTGCTTACTATCAAGTCTTTAGATAGCTCTTTGGCTAAAGGAGTTGCTAAATTTCCTTTTGACTTGACAAACCTTGAAGTTACTACTTCATCTTTGATTAAACTGATGAACATAGGCATGTCTTAAACCAATGTACCTTGACTTGCCATTGTAAACATGACTATACACAACATCAAGAGTCGATTTATTATCACAATGGGTTGTGATAGGTGCAATAACTTACACCAAAGTGGTATTTCCGATAATAAGTTACTTAACCAATCTGCTTCTTTACATGTTGCATATAATGCTATTAGCTCTAAAGTCATGGTAGAGTCTGCTATACAAGCTTGTTTCTAAAACCCCCAAGAAATCACTCCACCTCTTAAAAGGAACATCCATTCTGTAGTAGAAGAGTAATATTCTTTCTCACTTATCCAACTTGCATCCGAGTAACCGTCTAATATCGAAGGATATCCTTTATAAGTAAGTTGATAACTTTTATTACCGGCTAGATACTGTAATATTCTCCGAATCGCAAACCAATGCATGTTGCCCAAATTACTTGTATATCTACTTAGTTTGCCAATTTCATATGTAATGTCTGGCCTTGTACTTCTCATAACATACATGAGACTTCATATCACCTTAGCATATTCAAGTTGATCAACCGCAGAACCCATGTTCTTTCCCAACTTTTTACTTGAATCATAAAGTGTACTTATCGGAGCTATATTCTTACTTCTGAACTTGTCTAAAATTTTCTCAATGTAATGCTCTTGAGATAAACTCATTTTATCATTATTTCTTATGATCTTAATACTAAGAATTACATCCGCTTCACCATGTCCTTCATAGAGAAATTAGAGGACAGAAATTCTTTGGTCTTATTAACTTGCTCCATGTCAGTCCCAAAGATCAAGATATCATCAATGTATAGGCAAATAGTCACCCTTTTGCCATTCTGAAACTTATAGTTTATGCACTTATTTGATTCATTGATTTAATGTCCACTTGAAAGCACTACTTCATCAAACTTTTGATACCACAACTTAGGTGCTTACTTAAGTCCATACAAGGACCTTATAAGTTTACATACCCTCTTTTCTTGACCTTCAACAATAAACACTTTGGGTTGTTCCATATACACCTCCTCTTCTAGTTCACCATTTAAGAATGTCGTCTTGACATCCATTTGATGGATTACAATAGCTAAAGCCAACAATACATGTGTTGAAGCTATCTTAGCCACCGATGCATATGTATCAAAGTAGTGAATACCATACTTTTGAGTAAAGCCCTTACAACCAACCAGGTTTTATATCTCTCAGTGGTACCATCTACTCTCTTTTTCCTTTTAAAGATCCACTTAGAGGTAATTGGTTTACTACGCAAAGGAAGATCAACGAATATCCAAACATTGTTTTCCCTAATAGAAACAATCTCATCTTGTACCGCCTCCTTCCATAAAGGAGCATCAAGATATTGCATAGCTTCTTTAAAAGTTTTTGGATATTTGTCTATGTTGTACATACATAGGGTCTTACTTTTAACCCAGTCCCTTGAACCTAATACTAAATACACATAGAAGTCTGAACCAAAATCTTTTGGTTTCCTTGCTCTTTTACCCTTTCTTAATTCAATATTAACATCTTCTTCCTCATGAATAACATCATGATTCAAAATATCATCTTGTATGGACATATCCTCATGATTTACATCACAAGGCTTAACTTGAGAAACAACATCTTGATTTATAACCTTAGGTATAGGAAATGAAGAGAACCTAGTCTCATCACAATTGCATCTATTGATTCCATAATGGTAATTACTGATAATGTACTCATTTTGTTCAACCACCAAAAATGTACAAGTTTTGCTATCTTGAGCATAGTCTATAAAGATGCATGTAATTCCTCTTTCGCCTAGCTTCCTTTTCTTAGTTTCCGGGACCCTTATAATGGCCCTACAATTCCACATCTTAAAATACTTTAGCTTTGGTTTCCTTTTGTTCCATGACTCATATGGGTACTAGAATTCTCTTTTATTTGAACTCTATTTAAAATGTAAGGCATCACCCCAAAATCTATTACTTAAAAGTTAAATCAGAGTTAGATAACATAAAATTCACCATTTCTTTTAAAGTTCTATTTTTCTTTCCAGTTTGTTGTGGTGTATAAGGAGCGGTTGTCTATGTACAATCCTCGTTTCTTGGAAAAATATTGGATCATGAAATCCCCCCTGTTAGATCTTAAAACTTTAATCAAGATTTCACATTATAATTCACTTATAGTTTTGTAAACTTTAAACTTTTTAAGTACTTCAATTTTACAACTCAAATGATAAACTTGGCAAAGTCTAGAATGATCATCAATGAAAGTCACATAATACTTCTTACCATCAATAGAAGGTGTACTATGAAAATCAGCTAAATCTCTATGAATTAAATCAAGCAATTTAAAAGTTTTTTTTTTTTACACTTGAGAATGAACTTTTGGTAATCGTGTTAAGCATACATGTCTTACATTTTTGTATGTCACCATTCAATTTAGGAATTAAATCAAGATTGGACATTTCCTTCAACTTTTTAAAGCTCACATGTCCTAATCTAGCATGTCATAGAAAAGAATTGTTTACTTGACATAAACATATAAGCAGAAATCATGGTATCTTTATTACTTTTAGCATTCAACTTAAACATTTTACCATAATCATATTCCTTCCCAGCAAAAGTCCCTTCCCTTAAAAAGTACAAAGTTGTCTCCATCATTAACTTGCATAAAACCAAACTTGCTAAGAAGATAACCAGATACAGGATTCTTACAAACCTCCTGAGCCAAATATACATATTTAAAAGCAAATTTTTCCCAGAAGTGAAAATAAGTTGCACTTGCCCAATGCCTTCAACTTTAACTGAATGGTTGTTGCCCATGTAGAGTTTCACACCATCATCCATTGGTTTGAGAGTCTTAAATAAACTCTTGCCAATGCAAACATGCCTTGACGCTCCCGAGTTTATATACCAATCCTTACCAATAATGGAGACCTTGTTGATTTGATCCTTAATCATAGCCACGAAGGAATTAGGTTTTTTCTCCTTGTTTTTGCCTTTGGATGTATCTTTATTCGAATGACCATGCTTTTTTTCCATTGGTAACACTCTCTCTTTATGTCCCCCGATTTGTCACATTCCCAACAAACTTGCTTGGGCTTTTGAATTCCCTTGCTATTTTTTTTTGTTTACGGCCCATATTCTTATTCTTGTTTCCCTTATTCTCTTGCACCATATAGACCTTATATTGCTCTTTGGTACCATATTGTAAGCGCAACTCCTCTTCAATTCGAAGATGGTAAGTCAATCCATCATGAGACATAACCTCTTTCCGGTGCATGAGTGACAGACTTTGAATCGATGAGATGGGGAGCTCTATTATAGGGCGTAAAAGTCTGCCTATGCGAGGACGTGAAGTGGGCCGCTCCGGATAGCCTAGGGCCAGGCTTGATTGTTCTCGCGGAGGGTATGGGACACATGGCCGGTTTGAAATAGTGTCTTTGTTTTTTAAGCAAGGTTTCGGGTTGTGTGTGTGTTATGCATCCAATTAGTCAAGTAAGGATGTAAAGTTCAAAGCTTTTCTACTTATGCATCCAGACTAATTGACTTTACATACACTAAGTGAAGGTTCAAGTCGCGAGACACTTTCATGATGCATAACAACTCCTTGATTTCTCGGGTGTTGAATCTTTCTAGAAGTCGCCATGTATGGCGGGGGTATTTTTCACCAAGTGAGGGATCCCGGGCTATTTCAAGTGGTAATCTTGAAATGGCGGGGAATTGTTGGAGTATTTCAAGAGTTAAGAGGCATAAAACATAATCTATAAGCATGGGATCGACCGGAAAGGTCGAATATGAGCTTAACTAAGAAAAGGGACTCAACTCGGATCGTGTTCAGTATGACACGACCCGTGTTGACGTCCGGAGAGCACAGAAAACGTGCACAGGATCAACACGGACCGTGTTGATCCAACACGGGTTGTGTTGGCTACAACACGGACCGTGTTGATCTAACACGATCCGTGTTGATCATAGTCGGGATTGATTTTGAAATCCCTTGATTTATGCCTCTTGTTGAAATGTATTTGGTCATGATTTTGGATGATGTTGACTGAGAAATCAGTCATGATTTCTCATCAATATCATTCAACTCAAATCCCTTGGATTGTGCCCATTGCATTCGGAAAGTTTGACCTCCTTATGACTCCAAAGGATCTCTATATAAGGTGGATGAATTCCACATTCATCCACACCCTCAATCATCTTCTTCTTCAAGTTTCTAGAGAGTTTCAACACACTCTTTGAGGTTTTGACTGCAGCAACATTCTTGAGAGTTCATGAGAAATCTTGAACTTTGCTTACAAGAAGTTAGGTTTTACCCTTGAGTCTTTTCACGGTCTAGTGAATAAGTCTTAAGGGGAGACGGGCTTGCCCTCGACTCCTAGCCACCCAAGTGATCCCCCATCTTCCATGTGACCGTGTTTCTACATCTCATTGTTTTTCCAACACCTCTTCCATGAACAATGTGGATTTCCAAGCAAGCAAATATGAGTAGGAACTTTAGCTGAGAAAGTTCTGAGTTGTAGGAATATTGAGTGATAATATTCTGAGTTGTAGCCACTATTGTGAGTGGTGAGTTTTGTAATCAGTGAGTGTACTGGTGTGGACCTCCAAGGTCGTGTGATTAAAGTGAGAAGGGCTTCTCACTTTAAGGTTGTTCCCCAAGTTGTAATCGCCTCTTCTGTGAGGCCTCGAGTGTAGAAAACTGTCGTGAAGTTCTCTGCTCCAGTAAGCTTATTGAGGACCTCGCGATCCTCAATTAAGCTGAGTTGTAACATCCTTCTGATTTTAAGCTCTTTACATTTGATCAATAAAGAAGAACTCTTTTGTCTTATAAAAGTTCTATTAACAAAGTTGTGTTGATTAAAGTGCAGATTTATTATAAAACCCTACCCCTCTATGGTTATTTCAAATATAAATATAATGATCAATGGATCCTTATGTGCTAAACTAAAATCTTCTTACACAATGAAGGTCGTTTAAATTTTGATTATGTCATTATAATTATCATAAAACTATTATTTTTAATATGGAATTGCATTATCATATTTCGGAATTCAAAAGTGGTGGTAAGAGATGTTATTTGCCACCAGTAACTAATGAAAAGTTTAACTATCATCATTACTATTTAAGACCAACAATCGAACAAACATTCGGAGTTGCAAAGACATCATGGAAGATGTTGGATGATAGGTCGTCTCAGATGAAATTAGAGCAACTAATTGAAGTTATTATTGCAACATGTATGCTACACAGTTTTAGCCTTCTTTATCAAAAGACCGGGTATCTCTACGACAACATAGTACCCAAAAGACTTGAAGCTATGTTACTTGATGAGCAGATCATACACGTGATAAAACAGTTTAGAGATGAAATAGTATGTATATCATATAAGTCGATCTCGTCTGGGATGATAGTTATCAAAATGTTCATTACTTTGGCCATGTTAGTTCATTACTATTTTTTTTTGTTGGCTACTAGGATATATCATAACTTTTATAATTTTAATTTCACGTTCAATTTTAATTTTAATTTTAATTTTAATTTTTACTTGTACTTCTATCTTTTAATTTTAATTTAAATTTACAAGCAAAATGTGAGGAAAAAATACTCTAATTATATATCTATTAAAACAAACTATATATTAATTTAAACAAACTTAAACTCTTTTCAATTCTTTATGACAGTTTTGATACTTCTTGCTCTTTCTTTTTTTGTTTATTAGTAACTCTTTCCAATTACTTTCAACTTTGACCAACTTAATTTCAGCTTTTACAAACTCCTTCCAGCTTCATATAACTTTGACCAACTTTTTCCAACTCATTTCAACTTTCTATTTTCCAACCTAAAAGAAAAAGGCCCTAAAAAAACATGGCGTTGAACATAAAAAGCATGCATGGACGTATGGTAGCACTTGAAAGTAAAAAATAATACAATGTAAACTCTTATACGGATAAATTTTGTGCAAATCCTAGAAATTCCAAAATTTTCTGGTTACGGTTTTGGGAAATGTAAACTAAACATTTTTCTACGTATTTATAGCCACTTCTACTTTTGATATCTAAATACACATAAACTTATATAGTTGTTCTTCTTTTAAAAAAATTTATTATCTATTTCTATGTAAATTAACTAAATCTAATCAAAACTTATATAATCCTACCTACCAATCTTTAAATACCACTTAGACCGAAAGAACATGGCCGAAGTATTTTGACTTTATTAATAATATATAATACTCATATTATGGCTTTATTCTTTTATGAGGTTTGTATAATGTGGAAATGGTGCGATATGGTGAAATCATGGAAAATGCGTGAGGTGTGGAATAATATGGTAAAATTTATGGAAAGTGTGATTGATATGGTAGGTGGGGAGAAAAAAAATATGAAAAGTAGAGGAGAAAAATGAGGAGAGAGAAAAGTGAGGAGATATTTTAGTAAAGATTGTATTAAAGTGTGGTATGTTGTGGTAATGTATGGAAAAATATTGAGTACTCTGATGAGTTGTGGTACTGCACCGCATTGAATCGTACAAAAGAACAGGACGTATATTTTTTAACCATAGGTTTTTCCGATGTGAAGTATTTTCCCATATTAAATTTTTCTAATTCCAAATCCATAGAATACCACCATAAGACTCTGGCCTTTTATACGGTGTGGTATAATGCGGTATCACAACTCATTATACTACTCAATATTCTTCCACACTTCATTATATTTTACATTAATTATTACCCATATATATCTCATCACTTTTCTTTCTCCTTGCTTTTTTTCCTCCACTTTTCACATTCTCTCTTCACATGCTACATCAACCACACTTTCCACAAATTTTACAGTATCATTTCACAACTCACCCTACTTTTCACAATTTCACACACCACACGATTTTCAAATTTTACCAACCGAAAAAAAGAAGATGACTTAAATAATTCTCCCATATCTTTTATCTTTTGTATAATTAAATAAAGAAGGCAAAGAAAGAAAAAAAAATACAGAAATAATGGAAAAGAAATCAACAGGGACAATATACACAGCTGGCAGTTGAGTAAACAAATGGTCCATATTCTGTGCCACATAGATCCTTGTATACTCTGTGTTTATTTATTTCCCAAAATTTCATTTTTCATTTTTTGTTTGGAATAAAAAAGCTCAATGATTGGACCCTCCTTTTTGTGCCTTGTTTGTTGTTTCTCTCCCCTCCTCATCAATAAAAGGGCCACCTCTGCCCCCTATCCCCTCCCCCCCTCCTCTCTCTCCCCTATCTCTCTCTCTCTAGAAACTTTCATTAGAGCTTTTCTCTGCTAATTATAGAGGAGAAAACACACCAAAACACCCATTAATCAACTCAAAATTAAGTGCTTAGAACAGCATAAATCTCTCTGTTTTTCTTGGTGTTTTTCTCTCTCCAATCATATCCAGAAAGTCTTCTTTGAAGTTGATTGAAGAGATTTCAATTGTCTTGTCGTATAAGTTCCCAGTTTCTTTTTAGAGAGAGAAGGAAAGTATAATGTTTTTGGTGTACGAGTTGTTTTTATGTGCTGAAGAGAAAGTTGGAGAGTGGGAGAAAGAAAGATAACTTTAAACAATCTCAATTTCTTCTGTGATTAAATCTCACCCCTGTTTTTGTTTACCCAAATTCAGCAGTAGCATAAAACTCAGACAAAGTTGTTAATCACCAGCTGAAAAGCTTAATTTGCAACTGCAGGTAAAATTTCTCTACACCCTCCCCCTATTGTGACCTAACTTTTGATGGAATTTAATTCCATCTGGGTACTTTCTGAAGCTCAGATTTTGATTTGAGGGATTTTCTTTTTAATACAAAAATTTCGGTGCTTTGCTGTCAAATTTGCCAGAGTTTTAACCCATTTTATCTCGTGTATTTTTCTAACGGAATTAGTTGGCATATTGCAGTTATCTAAACGAAATTTTCGTTATTCACAGTCAGATCCTTGTAATCTAATCCCTAACCCATGCTATTTAAGTCGTTCAGAATCTTCACCTGAAATCTTCACCTGGGATTTTCACTTAACATCAAACTCCCCAAAAATTTTGCAGGAAAGTAGGGCAAAATCGAAGATGTCGGCGACAATAATGAGCGAACCAATGATGGTATCATCAACCCAAGAAGGGTCTTCTTCAACATCGTCGTGCGACCAAGTGGAGATCGAATTCGCCAAATGCGAATGTTGCGGGCTAACAGAGGAGTGTACACCGCAGTACATTGAGAGGATCCGAGAGCGGTATATGGGTAAATGGGTATGCGGGCTTTGTGCTGAAGCTGTGAAAGATGAGGTTATTCGATCTCAGAGACTTATTACCACCGAAGAAGCCCTTAACCGCCACCTCAACGTTTGCCGGAAGTTTCGATCTTCCCCACCTCCGGCCGCCGGGGACGGTGCTGCCGAGCTTATCACGGCTTTCCGCCACATCCTCCGCCGTAGCCTCGACTCCCCACGAGGCGGTCTTCGCTCTACTCCGGCCAGCCCAATTAGGGATCCTGCTGCCAAGAAAAGGCCCCTTCTCACTAGGTCGGGTAGTTGCTTCCCTGAGCTTTAATTTTCATCAATGGATGAATGATGGGTTATGTACTTATGTTTGTAAGATGGATTAAGAATGATGATTGATGATTGATGATTGCTGGTTTAGAAGTGGGATTGGATTGTTGGGGGAATTGGGTGAGAAATTTTGTGACAATTGTACAAAATTGAGATGCTGATGAAAAAAAAAGACAAAAAAATAAAATAAAAAAGAGAGATTGAGAGATGTCTGAGAGTAGATGATCTGATGATGTAGTGAGTTTGACAAAAATGGGAGTAAAAGAGCAAATAATTGTTGGGTTAGGGAAATCCTAGTTTGAATCAGTTTTGCTCTTGTATAATTTCTGTATATATAAATATATAAATATTATAATATATTGGCGGAATAAAATCATCTGCTGCTATGAATAATTTGTTCGTCTGCAACTTTTATTTTACACATTTCACTCAATTTAGATATGTTACCATGCTCAATCCATCTTCTATGCATTTCTCTTGAAAGTGTTTGTGCTTTGTACCGAAAGAAGAGGGTTGTCTAATTGGAACAAATTATCAAGGTTCAGCAGTGCGTACTTGTATAAAAATGTCATTCAATTTTTCGTTTTAGTTAAAAATGTCGCTGATCTTTGAAAATTGTCATTATTGTCATTAAACTTTTCAAATTAATAAAAAATGTCCCTTTCTTCCAAATCATCTACCAATTTACAAATTTCCCCCATTTTGCACCACTAATTGCCAAATTCAACTCAAATTGCCTAGTCTGCTCAAATTCGAAGATTGTGCTGATTTCTCAACTAAATTCGAGTCATAACCCTCATTCAATTGGGAAAATTTGCATAAATTCGAAGACTTCCCAATTATCGCAAACCCTAACCCTAGATTGCGAAAACCTTTCTGCCTATAGATGCTTCACTCAGTTTAAACCTTCAGCCTTCGAATTCTTAACAAAGACGGCTAAATCCTTAAGTGTTCATCGCTTGCTCATCACCAGTGTCATGGTTGCTGCGAAATTCATGGATGACGTATGAGTTTCTTTTTGCTGCTTTTTGCTCTGTTTTTTGTCAAGTAAGTTGGTTGTGAAATTCTGCGTGTTTTGGGGGGTTAAAGGGCTAAAGTGTGCTCTTAGATTTCTGGGGTTCTGATTTTGTTGATGAATTGTGGGTTGTGATGTGGAAATCTTTAGGATTAGGTGTGAATGTTGGTGATGGATGTTACTATGTTCTTCATTCTTTGAAATTATTTATGTTAAATGTTGGTGATGGATGTTGCTGCTAAATTCATATATGATTTGCAGTTCTCATTGATAAAGGTAAGGAAGAACAAGGGTTACCTACCCTGCTAAATTCATAGATGATTTGCAGGTAATCAATAGTCTTTTTTTTTTGATAATTTACGGTCAATAGACCCATTTATTCAAAAGCTGGGCCAAAATATTCTGGCAAACAGCTGAAACTGGTAACAAATACAACGACCCACCAGAACGACCTCCATCACAGGAACCTGAGCCAAAGCCAAAGACTACCAACGAGTATCAAACCAACACTTGATACAACCTGATCTTACAATGACATAACCCTCACATTTTTTACTAATATGAAAAGTTGAAAGACATTTTTGATAGTTTTCAAAGATTAGTACATTTTTACTAAAATGGAAAGTTGGATGACATTTTTATTCAAGCACTCCAGCTCTAATCATGAGAAGTAAGCATTAAGTATTAATTATAGTCTCAGTGATAAGGGACTGAAGGTGAAGAAAACTCTATTGAAGCGGGGACAAATGAATTAATTAGCGGTGTCGAAAAATCGGGTTCTGGTCAAATCAGGTTCGGACAAGATCCCCAAACTTAAAACCTTGTCCGAATTTTCAAGTCGGACATTTTGTGGTGTCCGAACTTGGACCCGAATTTGTTCAGAACCGGATTTGTCCGAATATAACCAAACTCCAATTTACACTAAATTTATACATAATTCCAATATTTAGTCTGAATTCTAGTGTTCGGACCCTGTCCGAATATGTCTGAACTTGAATTTGACACAAAATTCGGACGTCCCAATTTCTTACTCCAAACCCGAACCCGACCCGATTTTAGAATCGGACATGACCAAATTGTCCGTGTATATATATATATATATATATATATATATATATTATATATATATATTATATATATATATATATATATATATATAGTTTGTCTCTCTAAGAAAGCATCTCTCTCTAAAATTCCTAGGCGATTTTGGTGGATTTTAGATTTTGCTTCTCGGCATTTTGCATTTGAGGGAGAAATTGTGATACTGTTTGATTGATCAAGAAGAATGGATGATCGTGAGTCGCAAAATGTTGTATCACATTTTAGTTCACTGATTGGAGATAGAGATATATGTTTGCGTTTCATTCCTCCTAAATCGATTGAGGGTGTGCTTTGTGCTGAAATTGAAGAGGAAGATATTGCTGTGGATAACTGGGATAATTCGATTCTTTGTAGGATTCTTGGTATTAAGTTGTCGATTCATGAGATGACCAGCTTTGTTCGTTCTATTTGGAGTGATAAGGAGATTGAGAAAGTTGTTAAGGCAAGAAGAGGTACGTATGTGGTTAAATTTCAGGAGGAGCATGATAAGATTGAGGTATTAGAGAAGGGGGTTTATTATTTTGGTAATAAGCCTATGATTCTGAGGGATTGGAATGAAAGCATGAGTATAGATACAAAATCAATTTCTTCATTACCAGTTTGGGTCATTCTTCCGAATCTGGATACTAAATATTGGAATGTCAATGACTTTAGCAAGATTGAGAGCACCTTAGGGATTCCGATTAAAACTTGTCTCAGGACTAGGGATAAGATTGATATATCTGCGACAAGATTATTAGTGGAAATGAATGTGGATAGGAATTTCCCGGATATGATTCAGTTAGTAGAGAATGAAGTTGTAATTTCACAAAGGGTGGAGTATGATTGGAAACCGATGAAGTGTAGTCATTGTAAAAATTTTGGTCATGACGTGAATGAATGGAAGTTGAAGAAGCAGCAGATTACACAGAATCTACAACAACCGGAAGCTAATAATGAGTTGAATCATGTGGAGGTTGAACAAAATTCACCCAGTCCTCCTGTGAATCGTAGACCAATTATCACTCCTTCTGTCCCTTCTAAAGGCCTGCCACCTCGAACGGGAACTTGAGACTCAAACCATTAGAGCGGGATAGGTTCTTAGAGCTTTCCAAAAGGTAGGAGGGAAAAGCCCTGGTAGTAATGGTTAATGTTATGAGCTAGAATATTAGAGGTTGTGGGAAGGTTAATAAGTAGATCGATACTCGTAACTATCTGCATAATCATCAAGAAGTAAGTCTAATTGGCTTGCTTGAGATTAAATCTAAATTTAAAAAAATGGCAGAGGTTGGTTCCAGTATGTTAGGTGGTTGGTCTTTTGTTCATAATGCCTGTCCTAGTGGGAAATGTTGTATTGTGGTGGCTTGGAAACCTAGTGTTTATGTGGTGGATGTTATTGACATTCAGGAGTAGTGGATTCATACTCTTGTTACTCGAATAATAGATGGTTGTAAGTTTCATGTCACTTTTGTGTATGGTTTGAATCAAATTCAGGAGAGGAAAAATTCTTTGGGAAAAGCTTAATGATCTTAGTCATCAAGTTGTGGAGGGGTGGCTGGTTTTGGGTGATTTTATGAGGTTTTGTATCCTGAAGATCGCATTGGTGGTACTTCTGTTACTCGAATGATAGACTGTTGATTTCCATGATTGCCTTAAGTATACTAATATGAAGGAACTAAGCTTTCGGGGTGATCACTTTTCTTGGACCAATTCTAATATTTGGTCTAAAATTGATAGAGTTTTTTCGAATGATGATTGGATTCTTCAAATGGGTTTTGTGCATACTGTGTTCTTTCCTTTTGGTCTGTCTGACTATACTCCAATTCTTATCTCTTTTCCTGGTGCTCCTCAAAGAAAGGGAGGTTTTAAATATTGCTCGATGTAGCAAAGTGTTGATGAATATGGGGATATTATTGATTCTGCTCTTGTTGATTTGACTCAGGGTTGTAAAATGTATCAGTTCCATAGACTTCTTATATCTTTAAGGAATCCTCTTCAGCATTTACACAGAGTTAAATTTTCTGACATTCATTTGCAAGTTGAAAAATCCAGGGCTAAGTTGGATGAAATTCTGAAGAAGTTCATGAATGATAAACTTAATTTGGAGCTGCAGGAAATGGAGAAAACTCAGAGAGCAGATTATATTGATATTTTAAACTCTGCCCAACAGCTCATGCAACAACAAGCAAAGATTGAATGGCTGAATTTAGGTGATTGTCCTTCTCGGGTATTTTTTCGCTAAAATGAGGAAGAGACAAGTAGGGAGTTTTATTTACTCTATTGCTATAGAAGATGGTGAAACCTTCATTGGTTTTGAAAATGTGGCTACTGTAATGATCAAGTATTTTGAGAATCTTTTGGGGCAAAATGAGTACTCCAAAACTCTTGTTTAGATGGATATTATTTAGATGGGTTACATTCTGAGTGTTGAATCTCAAGTGAAGCTTCTAAGACCTTTTCAAAAGGAGGAGGTACGAAAAATTATTTTTTTCTATTTCTCCTTTAAAAGCTCCAGGTCCGGATGGTTATAGTAGTACTTTCTACCATTATAATTGAGGTAAGATTGGTGGTTTATTCTGTGAAGCTTTATTTGAGAGCTTGAATAATGGTTCAATTCTTTCAAGTATTAATGAAACCATTATTTCTTTGATTCCTAAAAAGGTGAATCCTGAGACTCCTGCAAATTTTAGACCCATATCTTGTTGTAATGTATCTTATAAATGTCTTTCTAGACTTTTATGCAACAGATTGAGAGAGGTCTTGCCTTCCATCATTAATAAAATTCAAGGAGCTTTTGTTCCCGATCGTGAAATTGTGCAAAATATTCTTTTATGTCAAGAGGTGGCTACTGGTTACAGCAGGTGAAGACTTTCACCAAGGTGTATCATGAAAGTTGACTTAAAGAAGACTTATGATTCTATCTATTGGGAATGCATTGAAGAAGCTCTGATTGCTTTTCGATTTTCCTCAAAGTTTATCCAATGGATCATGATGTGCATCTCTTCGACTTCATATTCTATTAATATCAATGGGCAACATAACGGTTATTTCAAAGGTGGTAGGGGTCTTCGTCAAGGTGATCCTCTATCTCCTTTATTGTCTATGATTGTGATGGAGTACCTCTCGAGGTTACTGAATAATTTGATGGACAATCCTGAATTTAGGTTTCACCTAGGCTACAAGGAGTTGAAAATTAATCAATTGCTTTTTGCAGATGATTTAGTAATGTTTTGTTCAGCTGATATTGATTCTGTGAAGTGCATTGCTGATATTCTTCTGCATTTTGCCCAGAGCACTGGTTTGACAACAAATTTCTCTAAATCCCATATTGTGTTTGCTGGTTGTAGCAATAATATGGCTCGTTCAATTGCTGGAATTTTGGGGTTTGAAATTGGTTCTTTTCCTATGAAATACCTTGAGGTTCCCATTACCACTGGCAGAATAGGGAAGTTTGATTGTCTTTCTTTGGTTGATAAAATCACTACAAAGATTCAGTTGTGGTCTTCCAGGAATCTCTCATACGCAGCTAGAACACATTTGCTTGATTCAGTACTTTTGAGTGTGTTTAGCTATTGGGCTAATATTTTTGTTATCCCTATTAATGTTGTTGAACAGATTGTAAAAATCTGTAGAAATTTTCTTTGGTCTGGTGATCACATTTCTCATAGAACACCTCTTGTTGCTTGGGATACAGTGTGTACTCCCAAAAAGTTTGGTGGCTTGGGTTCAAGGAATCCTAGAATCTGGAATTTGGCCACAATTGGAAAACTTGTTTGGAATGTTGTATAGAAGGAAGACTCTTTGTGGGTCAGATGGATACATGAAAGGTATATGAAAGGAAGAAGTTGGTGGCATTACAACCCCCTTGCAAATAGTTCCTGGGCATGGAAACAAATTTGTAAAGTTAAGGAAAAGGTTAAATTGGGTGATGGGAGTATTTGGAATTGTCATGGTGAAAGTAATGGGGAGTTCATGTGAAAAAGTGTTATATGGATTTGCTTCCTGTTTCTGAGAAGTGTATATGGTATCATATCATTTGGAATGATATTTCTCCTCCTAGACACAAGTTTATTGCTTGGGTTGCTGCTCAGAATAAACTTCTAGTGGCTGTTAGTCTTGTAGATCATGGTAGCAATATTGTGACTTCATGCTGCCTGTGCAATAATGGGATTGAGTCTACTGATCACCTGTTTTCAACATGCAGTTTCATCAATCAGGTTCTTGTTGTTTTTGGCAGGAAGCTGGGCATCAGGGCTGGATTTTTAATTCATTACAAAAGTGGATCACAAACTTGAAAAATATGAAGAAGTCCAAGAGAATTAAGATGATGTCTGCAGCTGTACTATCTACTACAATTGCTGTTATTTGGGAGTGGAAAAATTACAGAAGATTTCCTGGAAAACAGAAGGTTACTAGTACTGAATTAAGAGGCTATCAAGAGGATCTATCAAACTCTTGTTAATAGAATTTTATGTCTCTCTAAGAAGGGTAAGAAGTATAGGGGTTATATTGATGTTTTGCTTTAGTAGCTTTGTTTCTGTTCTGTTACTGTTTGTTTTGGTTTAGCCTTGTTTTGGGCTTTTAATGGAATAATATTCTGCCATATATATATATATATATATATATATATATATATATATATATATATATTCCCTTCGTCCCAATTGATTTGTCCAATTTACTTTTTTACCGTCTTCAATGCAACATTTTAGGGCCTGTTTGGAGAGGAAAAAGGAAATGGGATAAGAAACCCGAGGTTTCTAATTCCTTTTTTTCTTGTTTGGTGACTAATTTTAGGAATGGAATCAGAAATCTCAAGGGTTTCCAATCCCCTCTAATCTAGAGGAATTAGAACCCTCCCAATTTTGGGGGGTTTCATTTTTATCCTGGAGGGATGGACACCATGATTGAGAAAGAAAAAGGAAAAGCACAATTTTAATTCCCACGAACCCTCCAACCAGATCTAAACTGTTCTGCCAGATTGAACACATCGTCAACATCACCACCACCACCACCAGTTGAACGTTGCGTTGCGGCCACCGACGAGGCTTCTTGATAGGGCGGTTGTTGTCGCCGGTGATATTCCCCGATATTGTTGCTCATCTTCTTTCTTGATTTTATCTTAATTTCATTTGAACTAGAAAAGCTAGATGCAAAAGAAAGGCAATTGAACAAAATTGTGAAACAAACCATTGAAAATGGTGGTTTATAACTATGAACCTATGAATGATAAAAAGGTTGGAGCACTGGGTTGTCTGGGCATTAGGCAGAGAGAGAAGATGAAGAAAGAGAGAAAGTGAAAGGAAAAGCCACCATCTTTTTTTTGGTGGTGGAAAGAAGTGTTATAATAATAAAAACTATTTATTTTTAATCTGCTGAGAATTTTTTGTACACATTAACTTTTGTAATTAAAATTTATATCAAAAGTGATAAAATAATGACTTAAGAAATTAAGGAAATGTAATTTACTGTGAAATCAATTTTTTGACATAGAATAAATCAGATTTCATTCCATATTTGCTAGCCAAACAAATTTCTTTTAATACTGTGATTTTGATTCCATTCCAAATTCTCACCAAACAACTTGAGTTTTGGGTTCTAATCCATACCCAACCCTCTAGATTTCTAAGTCCATACCAATTCAATTCCTAAATTCTCACCAAACATGCCCTTAACCGCTACTTTTTTACTTTTTATCTTAGCAAGACTACTAAAATGCCCTACCTTTGACCAATATGTCCTTAGGCACAACCATACATAACATAGAAATCACACTTGGAAAGGGTCGCCAATTAGCTAGAGCAGCGGATGCTGTAGCAAAACTGATTGCAAAAGAGGGAAAATCAACCACATTAAAATTACCTTCTAGGGAGGTCTGTTTGATATCAAAAAACTGCTCAGCAATAGTCGGACAAGTGGGGAATGTTGGAGTTAACCAGAAAAGTTTGGGTAGAGCCGGTTCTAAGCGCCGGCTAGGTATTAGGTAAAACTATTTTTCGTTACAAATCTAATAGTGGTAGTCTTGTATAATAACTCAACATATAATTTGATAAATTAATGATCAAAATTTAAAAATTTTGACCTAATTAGTCAACTTGAACAATTTATTTGAGAAAGAGGGAGTATTTCAATATTGAAAGTAACCATCAACCATATCTTGAAAAATCTACTGAAAATTTCGGACAAAAAAGTGTGACAGATCGAGTAGATTAAAACCATATAGCGATGTACACTGTAGCGATGAGCATGAAGGGTTTTTGCATTTTGGACCCCGAAGTATAGGGGTATTTATTATCTGGACCCTTAATTTTCATTGTTTATTTTTGGGACCCTAAAGTTTATGGGTTAGATAAAAAATGACCTTAAAGTTTGTTGGTTGAAAAAAAGCATGTGTATTGTTTTTCTTTTTCTTCTTAAGTTTGAATTTATTGCTCGATTAGCACCAAAGTTCAGGACTAACGTTAAATCTGATATTGAAGTTGTAATATACTTCTCTTATTCATGCCGGAACTAGTTAGACCCTGCTGCAATACATCTCTCTCATTCATACCGGAACTACTTATACTCTGGGTATTTCAAGGTCTAATTATTTCGTACATGAATAAAAAGGTGTATTATAACTTCAATATCAGTTTTAACCTTGCTCTTGAAGTCTGGCGCTAATCGGGCGATAAATTCAAATATGGGAAGAAAAAAAAACGACACACAGACCTTTTTTTTTTAAAAAATTACAAACTTTAAGGTCATTTTTTATTCAACCATAAACTTTAGGGTCCCAAAAATAAACAATAAAACCAAGGGTTTAGAGAATAAATACTCCTAACTTTAGAGTCCAAAATGCAAATAACCCTGAACATGAAGCATGCAAGTGTTTTGTAGTGCCAATATGCTGAGCCAAAACAAGAAAAATAAATTGTTGTGAGGGCATCGGCAAAATCCTGATTTGGTGGAAGGGGAGCACTCCATGTTGTGGTTCTGTCATATCTCTGCGATTATAATGTATCCTACTGTGCTATTGTACTACTCCAGGTTTTGGATTGTCTGAAATTCAAGTAATACAACCTTAAATCACTGTATGATTATATTTTCGTGTGTGTTGTGTGTGACACAAAATAACAGAACTGTTTGGACGTGACAAGAGTTGTTAATGGCAACCCTAACCCTAATTACACTAAAAAACATCCCTTGAATATGGGTATTTGGTCTGTTGTTAGTGACTTGAGATCTTCGTCCACTGAATTTCATGATTTGTGGTTAGATGTGTCCCTCTCCATTTGGCTCAATTTATCTAGACCATTTTTTTTTTAAAAAAAATTTTTTGGTTGACTTCTGCCAGGTAGTTCACATGTATGGATATTTACATCAAAAAAAAAATTTGTTTGTGTCCAATTATCGAGATATTAATTCTGGAATTACTTCAATTGTCTCAAAAAAAAATTGTCCATCTTTAATTGATAAGGTCAAATTTATTAAGTTTTGACTTTTAATTTATTAAATTATATGATGACTTGATATATAAGAGTATCATTAATAAATTTATGATTGAAAATATTTATATCTAAATATAAGTCTTGATGAGATAAAATGTGAAAATTTAATGATCAAAGCATCGTATAGAAGATGGTACAAAATAAAATGGGACAAATTTTTTTGGGATGAAGTAATATCTTTCCAGTTATTGCTACCATTAATCTATTTATATGTATATTATCATCATGACAAAATATATAATCTTCTATTTTCTTTTGAGTATTTATAAAAAAAAGTAACAGTTAAAATCATAGGAGGATTTGTGGGTTGGGTAGGGGTGTCCATGGACGCCGTTAGCCGAAGAAAAATTTGTGATTCTCTAATATTATTCGGAAGAATTTTTCTTAATTGGAGCAAGTGGACACCGTAAAAAAAGTCCCGAAAAACATAATAGGGGTGTCCAATTTAACAGCAACGCGAAACCCCTAAAATATTATAGTATCAAATTATTTTTTTTATAAACAAAGAGTGTAAGTCACTGAATTGAGTAGTTGGGTATTAGTATAAGTTTAATATATAAATATCTAGTAATGTGAAATTTCAATTTATTTGGTGGACATATTTATATGATGAAGTGAAATTTTGTTAAGCTTGTGAATATGTCATTTAATATTTAATATTTATTTTTATTTTTATTGTTATTTATTTAAATTTTATTAATTTATTTTTTAAAAGTAATTATATAATAAGAAGTATATTGGACACTAGTTAATTAAATGTCTATATCCACCACTAATTTGGTAAAATTCAAAAGTTAGATACGGTGCAATTGTGAAAAGACGAAAAAGAAAATACTATATAGAATGACGAAGTAATAAACTTTAGTTTCAAATGAAGTATATACAATGGCGTTAATATTAGTATATATATTTCTTAATTACAAATTACAATCATCATCAATTCAAAGTTAGATGTGTTATTGAACTTAGATAAATTAGGAGGTCTTTGGAAAAAAAGAAAGTTAGGGTGATATTTTGTTTGGAAAAAAAAAAGACTTTTTGAGGTGTCTTTGATTGTTTCACGAGTCAAAATTCAATTCGAGGTGTTTGATGAGTTGGCTGATCAAAAGGACTTTTTATCAACAAAAAATGATCAACTTCCTAAAATGACCAAAAACTGCCACCAAAGTTATTTAGGGATGCTTCTAATTTTTTTCTTCCTTCTTCCACCGAAATACAAGACATGTTGCTTCACCTACCTGTCTACTCTATCAACATAACCTCATCAGGTATGAATCTATTTCTTCTTTAGTTTCATTGTATTTCATTTATTTGTACATGTAAATTTGTTGTGTATAGGTTAATTTTCTATGTATGCCAATGTTATGTGAATTTAGATATTATTTCTTCTTCAATTTTATTATCTACTTATAATTTATAAAATATCTACGTTAAATTATAAAAGTAAATTGGGACAAAAACTTTAGTCTTTCTCAAACAAATTGACAATTGATGAACAACTTAATTATATTATTAGCCTATTAATGTGTAACAACCCGCTCCCTAATAGGGGCTGTTAGGGCCAATCTCAACCTAATTAAGGTTGAGAAAGGTAACAAGAAATACTAGAAATTCATTTAAAGATTTTTTGGATAAAATTTGGCAGAATTCCGTCTATAAAATGGACATTTCCCAGGCTTCCAGCCTTACATCCCTATAAATAAAGCCAAATAATTTAATAACAAACTTAACAGACACACGTTGTAGTATATCACGAGCCACACGCTCGGAGTACAATCTAAATGCATCAACAACCCAAGCATTCCAAATATATTTACAAACAATTCAAATTACTTAAAACAATTCCTTCCTATATACATATACATATGTAAAGCTAGAAATACTTCAGTCTCTAGATAAGTAGTTGACTCCTTGGCTTTGTATTGGCCTGTAAGGGGGAGGGGAAAAGGGGTATGAGCAAACCACTGCTCAGTGGGTAACTCGTACCCTAGAACAACTATCAAGACTCAAGCAACTTAAAATGGGAGTCGCCCTTATTCTGCATTCACCCAGGTACAATCAAATATCAATGCACCTCTTGGTCGTTAAATAACTCATCAAATAGGAACTAGGTGCAAGGTTTCCATTCAAGCCTCTATATACCTCTTGTCGGCCAAAGAGATAACCAACTATCTCAAGGGTCAACTAATGGTTGTGGATGCCCTTTATAATCCTATACCGATCAGAAGGTTTTCATATGGATAACTCAAGTCCATCGGCATCCTAACAGGTCATATCTGGGTCAATTATAACTCTCCTAAAGTCCTAATGCCCTTAAATAAGTAATTTACATATACTCAGTGCTTAGCATTCAAAAAAGATGATCAAACAAAGTAAGTACCAAATCGATTAAGGATCACCACCAAAGGATTCAAACCTACATATATAAATCTTTAATAACAAAATAAGTTTTTTATTTAAATCATAACAACTTTTTGAAACTTAGTTTAAACATATTCAAGCACAATTGATAAACTTAGTAATTCTCACGTAACATATAATTCATACTTCAAAACTTTTCAAAACCATTCCAAATACGAACGTAACATCTTTAATATTTGAAGAGTAACTCACACACTTTGAAACAAGTATTAAAAGTTATTCAAATTGTCCTTTCCGTCCATTCATAACCATTTCTAATAAACCAACGGTTTAGTATAAACCTTCCTTCTTTCCATTGCACGAAAATATCAATACCATGGACGTAGGGTACTTTCAACACTTTTTCAGTCGGAGTCGGTTCCCCCTTAAGACAGTTAGTTTCTCGGAACATTCCTAACGTCAATGGAATTTATATACCTAGCCGATTCGGTTCCCCGTTACAAGTGATAACCCGACTTTCCAATTAGTCCACAGTACCTAGTGCAATACACCTAGCCCGAAAACCATTTCAATACTCATGTATAGCATAAAAGTTCCACACCGAATAGTTCTCATCCAAACCAGCTTTCTAAGAAATTCAAATATGTATGTTAAATAGGGAATATACCTTTCATTTGAATCAAAATAGCCTATTTTACCATTTTCCAACTTTTTTCCCATTCAAGAAGCCAAATCCCCCATAAATAAGCTCATAAATATTCAAAATAACCAATTATCACATAGAAATCACATAACTATCTTAAAGCATACATTAATATCAAGATCCAAACCATTTCTTAGAATAATACTTCAAAGAGTCATTCAAGAATCAAGTACATAAGTAAATACGCGTAATAGAGAACATAAGGCCCATATAAGTTCAAATGAGCCTTTTTAAAATACCAAACATGCATTCAATAACTCACGCTGCCTTGAAAATGGTAATGTCTTTCAACACACCCTTAAAAACTCATTTGAAATACCTTCTTTTGAATTAAGAGCGTATAATACCTTTCAAGTTCGCATAAACTTCAAATAATTGGAAAAGGAGGCACACGGTACTTAAATTCACATACAAAGGCTAACAATTTGTATAAATTGGAATCACATTGTACTAGAATTCAAAAGGCCTCATTACGATGTATCTTTGAAATATGAAAGTTCCATTCTTTAAGCGTATAACTCACCCAAGTTCCATATATGAATACTTTACTCGTAAATTACCATTTTAACACCTATAGCTTGTAGGACGCTCTCTTATGCATTTTATACTTAGAATCAACCAAATCAATAAAATTCTAAACTTAACTCAAATCTTTGGGTAAACTAACCACATATTCACTTACATACAACACATTTAAGTCATACTTAGCTCAATTCCAATACAAACAACATAACACGGATAATGAGAGTCCCTCCTAGGGTTTCCTAAGTGAGGGTTTTTCTCCTAGTTTGTCTAGGGTTTGTCGACTGTATATCCGCGGTTTTGTGTCCGGCACCACCAAGGAGGCGGCGACGGAGATTTTCCTGACCATGAGAGAAATAGAGAAAGGGGAAGCATCAGGAGGGCGAGGGAAGAAACCGGTAATCTGGAATGTTGATGGGACGGATGACGAGGAAACACAGATCACTCTCTGCTTGATAGGGCGGCTGTGGACAAAGAAGAAGTTTAATGGGTATGCGTTGATAAGTACTATGGAAAAGATTTGGAGCCTGAGCAAAGGAATGGAAGTGAAGGAAATATCAGATAATTTATTCCTATTCCAGTTCTACCACTAGAGAGATATGAAGAAAGTTGTCGATGGCGGCCATGCACATTCGAGAAATCGGTTCTCTACATGAAGGAGATAGAAGGTGATCTGCAACCATCAAAAGCGGCTGAGACCTTAACCCACGCACCGCTTTGGGTTAGGGTTTATGATCCACCGTTTAGAGGGAGGAATGAGAAAAACATTAAAGCTTTGGCAGATCATATAGGAATTCTAGCGAAGATAGATGAATCAGACGGAGGAGGATGGGAGAAGTCTCTATGTTGGAGGAAAGGGAGTAACGGTATATAAAACAATGGAAACTCGCTTCGATAACGCTAAGAGTTGTGGCTTAATACTCACTTTCCCTAAGAACTATTTACGATACCGTAAATGTTCAAAGGGATAAAACTTAGCACTTGTAACACTCAAGAATAATAGTTTCTCTCTTTGAATCACTCAAGTATAGCTGCAGTCTAGAAAAGAGTGAAGACGTGATTGCTTAGAATGGTGTGTATCAAATAGCCTAGGATGTCTCTTATTTATAGGAGAATACCAACCCACTTGGATGCCCTAGTCAAAGGACAATCAAGAGACTTTAATGGAGGATCACAATCTTAATATGACCTTGACCTAGTCAAGTCATATAGTTGTTGGAATATCATTATAATCGGGCTTAATTATAATATCAAATACTAATTACACAAAATCATATAGCCGTTAGCATTTAAAACAATCCTGGCTTTCAACACGATCCGTGTTGGATCAACACGGTCCGTGTTGGGTGCAACACGACCCGTGTTGTTCCAACACGACCCGTGTTGAGCCCAGGAAAGTTTTCCTTGCTCTCTGGAAGATAACACGACCCGTGTTGCTTCCTGTTTCACCCGTGTTGATCATATTCTTATTGTTTCACTTATATATGATCCTTATACTTGATATACTTTATTCTTTAGGCTATATAATTGTCTTATACTCTTGAAATATTTCCAACAATCCCCCGCTATTTCAAGAGTATGTAAAACCCTTGAAATAACTTTACTTAAGGAGCTTTTCCCCCGCTATTTGAGATATACCTTAACTTGTAATCACAAGAGAAACTCACAAAACATATGCCTAATGAAAAGTAGATTACTCTTTAAACTTTTCAATTAGTGTATATGAGCCAAAATTGAATCCAAATCACAAAGTAGACATAACTTTGAACTTTGGATTTAAATTGATCAACTATACTCATAACACACATATATTTTAAATTCTTGAATGTAAATACCTTGACACTATTATCCGGCCTTGTGTCCTTATCCTTCATAAGTGTTTCAGAACTATAGCTCATAGTTCCTTTATGCGGCCACACATTACACTTATATAGGTAGACTTTGTAACTATACCACCCTAGAATTAGGCTTTCCACAAAGTCTATTAAGAGTACTAATACTCATCCTCTTATCATTACAGATTTCTAAGCATCTCTTGACCTTGGGATAAAAACGATGCTTCCTACTAACGTAAACAACTCCGTACTCATTTGAACTTTAGAAATTGGTGGTATTCCAATTCATAAAGTTGAGTCTTTGTTGTGATTAGTAGATATTTGAGCTACACTTAAACCCATCCCCTTTGAAGTACTTTTTATCAAATATCTAGACAACCCTTTGGTTAAAGGATCGGCTAAATTTTCCTTTGACTTGATATATCTTGAAGTCACTACTCCATCTGTTATAAGTTGATGTATGTCAGCATGTCTTAAACCAATATGCCTTGACTTGCCATTATAGACATGACTATATACAACATCAAGAGTAGTTTTACTGTCACAATGGATTGTGATTGCAGCCATTGGCTTATACCAAACTGGTATTTCCAACAATAAGTTCCTTAACCATTCCGCTTCCTTACAAGCAGCATACAAAGCTACTAATTCCGAAGACATAGTGGAGTCCGCTATGTTAGCTTGTTTCTTAGATCCCCAAGAAACTGCTCCACCTCCTAAAAGGAACACCCATCCACTGGTAGAGGAGAAATCTCCTTTATTAATCCAACTCGCGTCCGAGTATCCTTCTAATACCAAAGGATCTCCTTTATATGTGAGTTGGTAACTTTTAGTACCAGCTAAATATCTTAATACTCTCCGAATTGCAAACCAATGCATATTACTCGGATTACTTGTAAACCTACTTAACATGCCAATTGCATAGGCAATATCTGGCCTTGTACTTGTCATAGCATATATGAGACTTCCAATCAACTTATCATACTCAAGTTGATTAACCGGAGAACCCAAATTTTTCTTTAGTTTCTTACTTAGATCATGAGGTGTCATTGCCGGATATACCTTATCACCTCCAAACTTATTCAATATTTTCTCAATGTAGTGCTCTTGAGATAAATTTATCTTATCATTATTTCTAATGATCTTAATACCAAGAATTACATCCGCTTCACCCATGTCCTTCATAGAGAACTTCGAGGATAGAAATTCTTTGGTCTTATTAACTTGTTCCATGTCGGTCCCAAAGATCAACATGTCATCAACGTATAGGCATATAATCACCCCTTTTCCATTCTCAAACTTAGAGTATATGCACTTATCCGATTCATTGATCTTATAACCACTTGAAAGCACTACTTCATCAAATTTTTGATGCCATTGCTTAGGTGCTTGCTTAAGTCCATATAAGGACCTTATGAGTTTACAAACTTTCTTTTCTTGACCTTCAACAAGAAATCTTCGGGTTGTTCCATATACACTTCCTCTTCTAGTTCTCCATTTAAGAATGCCGTTTTGACATCCATTTGATGGATAACTAGCTTATGGATAGTAGCTAAAGCTAACAATACACGTATTGAAGCTATCCTAGCCACCGGTGCATATGTATCAAAGTAGACAATACCATACTTTTGAGTAAAGCCCCTTACAACCAAACGAGCTTTATACCTCTCAACGGTACCATCTACTTTCCTTTTCCTTTTAAAGATCCACTTAGAGGTAATTGGTTTACTTCCCGGAGGTAGGTCAACCAATATCCAAACATTGTTTTCCATTATTGAATCAATCTCATCATGTACCGCTTCTTTCCACAAAGAAGCATCATGAGATTGCACAACTTCTTTAAAAGTTGTAGGATCCTTATCTATGTTGTACATACATAGGGTCTCACTTTCAATTGAGTCCCTTGAACCTTCTACTAAATAAACATAGAAGTCCGAACCAAAGTCTTTTGGTTTCCTTGATCTTTTACTCCTTCTTAACTCAATACTTTCATCTTCTTCCTCATGAATAACCTCATGAGTTGGAAGAACATCTTGTATGGATATACCCTCATCATTTTCATCTTGAGGCTCAATTAGAGGAACAATATCTTGAGTTATTTCTTTCGGTCTAGGAATTGAAGAGAACCTAGTCTCATCAAAAATTGCATCTATTGATTCCATTACGGTATTCACCGAAATGTACTCATTTGGCTCAACCACCAAAAACCTATAAGCTTTGCTATCTTGAGCATAGCCTATAAAGATGCACTCAATCCCTCTTTCACCTAATTTCCTTTCTTAGGTTCCGGGACTCTTACAATAGCCCTACAACCCCAAATCTTAAAATACTTAAGACTTGGCTTTCTTTTGTTCCATAACTCATATGGGGTACTAGAATTTCCTTTGAATGGATCTCTATTCAAAATATAACAAGCCGTTAACATGGCTTCACCCCAAAATCCATTACTTAAACCGGAGTTTGACAACATAGAATTCACCATTTCTTTTAAAGTTCTATTTTTCCTTTCCGCAACCCCATTTTGTTGCGGTGTATACGGGGCGGTTGTTTCATGATTAATGCCCGTTTCTTGGAAAAACTTTGGATCATAATATTCCCCTCCCCTATCGGATCTTAAAGTTTTAATCAAGGTCTCACTTTGAAGTTCACTTCTAGTTTTGTAAACTCTAAACTTTTCAAGTGTTTCATCTTTAGAACTTAAAAGATAAACTTGACAATATCTAGAATAATCATCAATGAATGTCACATAATACTTCTTACCACCAATTGAAGGTGTACTATGAAAATCTCCTAAATCACTATGAATTAACTCAAGCAATTTAGAAGTTCTTTTTACACTTGAGAATGAACTTTTGGTGATTTTATTTAGCATGCATGTCTTACACTTTTCTATGTCATCATTCAACTTAGGAATCAAATCAAGATTAGACATTTCTTTCAACTTTGTAAAGTTCACATGTCCTAATCTAGCATGCCATAGAAAAGACTTATTCAAAGTAGACACATGCATATAAGCGGAAATCATGTCATCTTTATTACTTTTCGCATTCAACTTAAACATCTCCCCATAAGCATATCCCTTCCCTACAAAAGTCCCACCCTTAGAAAGTACATAATTATCTCCATCATAAACTTGCATAAAACCAAACTTGCTAAGGAGATAACCGAATACAAGATTCTTACATACTTCCGGAGCTAAATACACATCATTTAAAAGCAAAGATTTACCGGAAGTGAAAACAAGTTCCACTTGCCCAATGCCTTCAACTTTGACCGGATGGTTATTGCCCATGTAGAGTTTCACACCATCATCCGCCGGTTTGAGAGACTTGAATAAACTCTTGTCAATGCAAACATGCCTTGGCCTAGAGTCTATATACCAATCATTACAACCAATGGATACCATGTTAATATGATCCTTAATCATGGCCACGAAGGAATTGGGTTCCTTCTCCTTACTCTTACCCTTAGATGTATCTTTGTTCAAAAGACCATGCTTCTTTTTCCATTGGTAACACTCTCTGTTTGTGTGCCCCGGTTTGCCACATTCCCAACAAACTTGCTTAGGCTTTTGAATTCCCTTGCTAGTTTTGTTATGGCTCTTGTTCTTATTCTTGTTTCCCTTATTCTCTTGCACCATATGGACCTTAGATTGCTCTTTGGTACCATCTTGTAGGCGTAACTCCTCTTCAATATGAAGATGGTTAGCCAAACCTTCAAGAGACATAGCCTCTTTCCGGTGCATGAGAGCCCTTTTTGTTTCATTCCAAGAGGAAGGTAGCTTGTCAATAATAGAGGATACGATTATGGTTTCATCCATGTTCAAATTGTGTTGCTTGAAGTTACTTAAAGTACGTTGAATCTCATGGAATTGGTCTAGAATTTTCCTATTATCATCCATCTTAAATTTCATGAATTGACTAACAAGAAAGTTCTTACTTAACGTATCTTCCGACATGTACTTAGCTTCAAGCATCTCCCAAAGCTTTTTTGCCGTCTCAACATGTTGATAGACATCGAAGAGGGTGTCGCTCATCCCGTTGAGAATGCATCCTCTACAAATGTAGTCGTCATTCTCCATCTTGAGCCTTTGCCGAGTAGCCTCCGCATCTTCTCCGGACACCTTGTCTTTTACTTGATCCTTACTTCCATCTCCCGTGGAAATCTTGACAATTGCATCTTCTTTTGGAGACTCCTCGGTTGTCACCTTCTCGGCCGAAGGTTCTTGAACCACCTTGGGAGAAATCTCAATGTTAAGCACATATGCCACATTGAGAGTCGTTAGCAAGAAATGCATCTTGCTTTGCCAACGCCGGAAATCCACTCCTTCAAAGCACTCTAGCTTTTGGAAATTGCTAGACATATCACGTAGCGAGGCCATTCCTAAATAGTTCTTAAGATTGTTGGAGGAAAGGGAGTAACGGTATATAAAACAATGGAAACTCGCTTGGATAATGCTAAGAGTTGTGGCTTAATACTCACTTTCCTTAAGAACTATTTACGATACCGTAAATGTTCAAGGGGATAAAACTTAGCACTTATAACACTCAAGAATAATAGTTTCTCTCTTTGAACCACTCAAGTAGAGCTGCAGTCTAAACAAGAGTGAAGATGTGATTGCTTAGAATGGTGTGTATCAAATAGCCTAGGATGTCTCCTATTTATAGGAGAATACCAACCGACTTAGGATGCCCTAGTCATAGGACAATCAAGAGACTTTAATGGAGGATCACAATCTTAATATGACCTTGACCAAGTCAAGTCATATAGCTGTTGGAATATCATTATAATCGGGCTTAATTATAATATCAAATACTAATTACAAAAAATCATATAGCCGTTAGCATTTAAAACAATCCTGGCTTTCAACACGACCCGTGTTGGATCAACACGGTCCGTGTTGGGTGCAACACGACCTGTGTTTAGCCCATGAAAGTTTTCCTTGCTCTCTGGAAGACAACACGACCCGTGTTGCTTCCTTTTTCACCCGTGTTGATCATATTCTTATTGTTTCACTTATATATGATCCTTATACTTGATATACTTTATTCTTTAGCCTATATAATTGTCTTATACTCTTGAAATATTTCCAACACTCTACGCTTTAGAGTGTTGATGGATCTCAGGGAATCTTTTCTATATGAAATCCCCATTGAGACTCGAAACGGATAGTGGACACATTTGAAGGTCAAATACGAAAGACTTCCTATGATATGTTACTTATGTGGCAAGTTAGGTCATAAGAGAGATATTGTGAGGAAAAAGAAAAGGAGGGAGAAAGAAAATTTAATTATGGGGACTGGATGAAGGCTTCTCCATGAAATGCACGAAGGGGAGTGAAAACAGCAGAAAGGAATTCTCAAAGTATAGCGGCGAGGAGATTGATTTTCAAATCGAGACAAGCAGAATCGCCGAACCCTAGTCCAAGCGTAGAAGAAGTGGCGGAAGGGTTGAGGATGATGAATGTGAATGCTAGACAGTTGAAGGAGGTGGAAGGCAAAGAGATGAAGGTGAACGAAGGAAAAGGGGAGGAGGAGACTAACAGTACAGTAGGAAGTGGAGAGAAGGAAAGCAATTACGGGGAGAAGGGAGAGGCGGTTCCTGGTAAAGTGCAGAAGGCTAAAGGGGAGGAAAGACAAAGGTGGAGAAGAATACCCAGAACACCAGTAGAAGAAAGCACTATAGTTTGTGAGAAAACATGCAGGAAAAGGGGAGTGGAGGAGGAAGAGCTAATGCAAGCTGTTGGAGGAAAGAGGACTCGGCTAAATGAACCAGAAGATACATCAGAAAGCTCTATGTCAGTAGCAGTGGCTGTTCAGCAACCCCGCGAACAGCAATGAAAACCGCCTATTGGAACTGTCGTGGGCTTGGGAACCCACGAGCAGTGAGAGGCGTGCAACGTCTCATAGAATATGAAGATCCTGACATAGTGTTTCTTTGTGAGACACGTCTAAAGGGATCGGAGATTTCTAAACTGAAGCACCATTTCAAAAAGGCAAATGGAGTTTTCGTGAGTTGCATGGGAGAAGCAAGGGCGAGGAGCGAAGGATAGCAATGATGTGGAACGACACGGTAAACCTGAACTTAGTCTCTTTGTCATTAAACCATATTGATATGGTTTGTGTGGATGAGCAAGGTGGAAAAGAATGGAGAATTACGGGTATTTACGGTTTCCTGGCTGAAGGAGAAAAGTGGAAGATATGGGATCTTTTGGGAGCTCTAAAGAACGAGGAAAATCTCTCTTGGCTTTGTGGGGGTGATTTTAACAACATTGCCCTCTATGAGGAAAAATTAGCAGGTATTTTTCCTTCGAATGCTGAAATAGGGGGGTTCAGAGCAGTTATGGACGAATGTGGTCTCCAAGATCTGGGTTATGAAAGCTACCGTTACACTTGGAGCAATGGTAGAGAGGGTGATGAGAACATCCAGGAAAGGCTAGATAGATTTATATGCAATTCAAAGTGGAGAGAGGCTTTCCTTTGGAACCACGTAACCCACCTAGACAAAAGAAGATCCGACCATCTTCCTATCCTCATTCAGAGCTTGAAACATATACCCATTTTGGAAGAGGTGGTGGACACAGAACCAGTGGTGAGCCTTGTCAAACCGCTAGTCACAGAGGAGATGAACTCACAGCTGAGGAGGCCCTATACAGGAGAGGAAATTTATCAAGCTCTTCAATAAATGCACCCTACTAAGGCCCCTGGGCTGGACAGTATGCCAGCTCTCTTCTTTCAAAATTATTGCCATGTTGTTGGACATGACATTATCAAGTTTGTTTTAAGTGTTCTCAATGAGGGCATCTCTCCAGAATCGGTAAACCAAACCTTCATTATCCTTATACCCAAAGTCAAATCACCCGCCACCACAAAAGATTTTAGACCCATTAACCTCTGTAATGTGCTCTATAAACTCATTTCAACGACCATAGCCAACAGGCTAAAAGTTGTGCTCCCGAGTATTATACATGAGTCTCATAGCGCTTTTGTCCCGGGGTGGTTGATTACTGATAAGATCTTAATTGCTTTCAAACACTTCCATTTCTTGAAGAAAAAACCTTAAAAGGTTGAAAAAGGTCATATGGCTTTAAAGCTTGACTGAATAAAGCCTATGACAGGGTAGAGTGGGTCTCCGTGAAAGACATGATGATTGGTTTAGGCTTTGACATGGAGCTTGTGAATCTTGTTATGCGATGCATCTCTTTTGTTAATTATCAAGTGTTAATAAATGGGAAACCTTCAGACAGGATTATCCTGCAATGGGGACTCCGTCAGGATGATCCCTTATCTCCCTATCTATTCCTTATATGTACAGAAGGTTTGTCAGCTTTAATCAGGGATAAAGAGGAGAGGAATTTCATCCATGGAATCAAAATAGCGAGAAGTGCCCCGGTTGTGATCCATCTGTTCTTCGCTGATGACAGCTTGACATTTACCAGGACGACAGTAGAGGAAGCTTCGCAGGTGATGGATATCCTACAAAAGTTTGAAGCAGCTTCCGGGCAAATGATCAATGTGGACAAATCGGAGGTTTCCTATGGCCGAAATGTGAGCGAACAAATGAAGAATATGCTCCAAGAGAGACTTGGTTTTAAGGAAGTGGAAACACATGATATTATTTCGGTCTCCCTACATTTATAGGGAGGTCTAAAAAACGAGTTTTCCAATTGGTCCAAGATCGTGTCCGGAAAAAGCTAAAAGGATGGAAGGAGCAACACCTCTCAAAGGTGGGAAAAGAGGTCCTTATTAAGGCAGTAAAGCAGGCTATTCTTATATATGCTTTGCAATGTTTTGCCATGGCAAGATCGGTGTGCAAAAATATTGAAGGATATTATAGGGACTTTTGGTGGGGAACAAATAATGAGAAGAGGAGGGGAATTAACTGGATAACTTGGGATAAGATGTGCGAAGCGAAGCCCAAGGGGGGTCTTGGATTCAGACAACTGCAACAGTTTAATTTGGCACTTCTTGCCAAACAAGCGTGGAAATTAGTGCCAAATCCGGATTCCCTAGTTGCTCGGGTCTTGAAGGCGAAATACTTTCCCAAGAAGTGGCTTTTGGCATGCGAATTTGGGCTTTCAACCTAGTTATACTTGGAGAAGTATTTGGGGGGCACGGGAGCTTATCCAAGTGGGTGCGGGTTAGTGTGTTGGGGGTGGGAGAAGTATTAGAATTTGGGAGATAGCTGGTTGCCAACGAAAGGAAATGGCAAGATTCATACTGAACTAAGATTTTTAGATACATAAGCTACGGTGAGTGACCTAATTGAGGATGGACAATGAGTTTAGAAGCAAGACTTATTGCAAATTTGTTTTGATGAAGACATGAGGAAACAAATCCTGTCCATTCCTCTCAGTACGAGCCCATGGGAGGATAGACGGATATGGAGACATAGCCATAATGGGGAATTCTCAGTCAAAACTGCCTACAGGTTACCTAGAGAAATGGAAAAAAAGCGCTCAAATGGCGATGGGGTTTGTTCTATGTGGATGAAGGAAAAGCAATGCTAATCTGGACAGTGGATGCTCAGCCAAAGGTTAGACACTGCGTTTGTAGGGCGTAGAATGACACCCTGCGAACAAGAACAAACTTAATTAAGCGTAGAGTTGATCCGATATGTCCAGCTTGTGGTGATGGATATGAGACTAACACATATGTTCTGCTTGATTGCGTCTGGGCTCAAACACTGTGGCGATACAGTCCTTTTTGGATGGAAGTTAATAAAAGGGGCATGGTGGATGCAGGGAAATGGATGGAGACAAGGAAGGCGGAAATGGACCCAACAACCCGTGGTCTGTTTGGTACGCTTCTTTGGACCATTTGGAATGCTCGAAATAGTAGAGCTTTTAGGAGTCAAAGTAGCCATCCCATGGATGCTGTAGTTAGAGCAATAGATCTTCACTATGGCTTTCTCCAACCCAGGTCGAAACAAAAAAATTAGAGGGGGTAACGATTCGGCAAGACCAATGGCGGAAGCCAGCAGATGGGTGGTGGAAGCTGAATTTTGATGCCTCGGTTCAAAGGGATGGTTGAGGAGGTTGGGGAACAGTAATAATAGACGGGGATGGCCGAGTTATATGTGTAGAGAAAATTTATAGAGAGGTAAGCTGGAACATTGAGGCTATGGAGGCTGGAGCAATTAGAAGTGGATGCAATTGGCACAAAGACAGGGTGCACGACAGCTAGAGGTGGAAACTAATTGTCTCCCATTTTCAAGGGCCTCACACAAAGCTACAATCTACAACTAGCGATTGTTGGTATAGTAAAAGACTGCTTGGATTTAGTTTCGAAGTTTAAAGTAGTTCGTTTCTCTTTTTGTAATCGCGAGGGAAATAAAGTGGCTCATACCCTTGCTAAATTAGCTATCTCGAAGTGTAGTTCAAAACTTTGGCAGAATGTTTGTCCTTGTGAGATTGCCGATTGGGTATTTCTGATTCTTCTTAATTTTAAGGGATCTTTTTCAAAAAAAAAAAACACAGATAATACTTAATATAATCAATCAATAATCCATTCTTTTCATCAATCAACCCAACGTATTCCATTTTCACATTTCAAGTCGAGCTCCCTCTTCACATACACCGTCCTAAACTGACCTCGACACTCAATGGTCAACCCGAAAACCATCCAACTTCCAACTCGGTTACATAATTTAATGCAACAACTCCATTACAATGACTAATTCCAGGCATAAATTTAGTATTCAAAATTTGCTAATTAAACCCGGAACTTAACAGTTATTAAGAGGGGCCATAAATTACCCACTTTGATTCCCAATTTATGGCTTAGACTTTCTATTCGGGGCTACAGTTGGCTGAGAGGGCATTGGAAACACTCAAACGCGTTAAACTCAGCCCGAAAGAATGCCCGAAGACCTACTCGAACCACCCCTGCCACTGGTTCCCCCCCTCTCTCTCTCTCTCTCTCTCTCCCCCCCCCCCTTGTATGTGTGCGTGCGTTTTTTTTTCCTGTAGCAAAAAGTGGGCTTGGCCCCCTTCTTTTTTTTCATCAACACCCCAAGAACAAAAAGGGGAGGTTAACCCCTTTTGCCATATTAATTGTATTCCCATCCAAAATAACAAGGCTTGGTCCCTTGTTTTTATTTTTCTTTCTAATCCCAATTCCTATAATACTCCTCCCTTGTCTTTTCTAATTCTAATAACTAATTTATAATAGGGTATAATCATATAAGATGGAAAATTACATAACTAGTCTCATAAATAATTAAATAACTAAATATGAATATAATCACATAAAATAGAGAAATCACATAATTAGTCCCTGTAGGACCCGGAAAATTCCCGTTCGGGGAGATTGTTTTTGAATGCGCTACTTAATTGATCGGGAGCCGACTAAGGTTGCTTAATCCTTAAATAAGGATATTTTTATTTTAGAAATTCATTTTAGGGATGATGAAACTTTATTTATTTACAAATCCGTTTTTATTATTTAAACTATCCAAAATTGCACAAAATATTTTAATAATGATTTAATCCCGACCCAAACACTAAATTCAGGCTCAAGAAGGAAAAAGCGGGCCGCCAGAACCCATTAAAACCCGCCTGGGTTTTAATGAATTATGGGCTGGGTCTTTTTCCTCCCCGGCCCAGAGAGAGGTGGATCGAAATTGATAAAACCTGTCTGGGTTTTATCAACTTCTAGTCTATTTCCCTCGGGCCTAGCCTTGAATTGGTGATGGATATGAATTAAATAATTTTTTAATTTATTTTTATGCAAAAGCGAATATTTTAAATAATTAAATTAATTTGTAAAATTTTAAAGAGTCGCCGGCCGATTTAAGGAAACCGACAAACCATAAAAATAAAAATTAACTCCGGTCTACGAACCCGAATTCTAAGTCTGGGGGGTAAGGTTACGAATTCGAGAATTATAAGAACTCTCGAATTCGCCTATTTGAAAACAGACTCTACTAGAATTGAAACTTGAAATGAAAGAAAGCGGGAAGAAGTTTAATTAATTTCGCGATGTTATTATTCAAATCATGCAAGATCAAAACATGATGTTTTCTTTACAAAATAATGTACAAGTAAGGGAATTAGAGTATAAATTACATGATGATAATAACAATGATAAACGAACCTTGTTTAAAGGTGATGGATGAGATGGAAATTGATCCCTTGACTTGACCTTAACTTGTGGCTTGGATGCTAGTATGTAAATGGTTTAGAAGGATGGTGTAAGGGTAATGATTGTAACAAGAATAATTATGGGAGGATTAGAAAGGGTGTAGGTAATGGAATTTTGAGAAGATTTCAGTATAGGGGTGATGGATGGTGAGGATGGTTAGTGGAAATTTGGGTAGAGTAAGGGTGATGGATGAAAGTAGTTGATGAAATGAGGGTGAAATGGAGGGGGTATTTATAGTTGAGGGAGTGAGAGGTTTGGAGGGAAAATGAGGGGAACATACCCCAAAGATCAAGCCATCTCGTATCAAAATCCAGGCGGGTTTTGTGGGGTCAATGGGAAGGTCAATGCACGTGGCTTTTATCAAGGGATTGCATGGGAATCAAATTTGGCGCCAGAATATTAAAACCCAGGCGGGTTTTATTGTCTCTAGGCTGGGGCGCGCCTTGGGCTTGCTCTTCCTTGGGCTGCTTTTCAGAACCTTAAAACCCAGGGGGGTTTTATTAGATATATGATAACTGCGTTTTATGACTATATTTTATTGGTTTTCAATAGTGAATTAGGGATAGTTTTGTGTGTGAACTTTGATTTTATTCCAATTTCCCTACTACACTTGGTGTTGTTGTTTCTGATGCGAATTTGTAGGTATTGAGGCCAAAACACCAATTTTCTCTCAACTTCTGGCAAGAGTGAAGACACCTCGACCTCTACATGTCAAATCCGAACCGTGGTACAAATTTGGGACAGAAAGGAGCAAGGAATGGCCGGGCAGCAGCCACCACGGGCAGCCCGTGGTGGTTCAGCTCCTTATGTCCAGCACATTTAAGTGAAGGAAACAAGAAAGAAGCGGGACAGTGCACACCATGGGCAGCCCGTGGTGGCAGCCACGGTCCGTAGCGACTGTCCTTCTCGTGAAATTAGGTCGTGCGTAGCAAGTAAAGGCAGCAGATTTTATTCTATATCGTCTATCAATCATTCATTCACCATTGACTATCCATCTATCATCTATCCACCCTTAGAAGAGAGAAAAAACCCTAATAAATCCCTCCACTCATCAAACCTCCATCAAGATTCAAGATTGAGATCGATTCGAAGAAAAGCGAAGATCGAGATTCGGGAAGAAATTATCAACGCTCGCGAGGAAGACACCACCCCGGGATCGAAAGGTCCGACGGTCGTATTCCTTGTAGTTTGTATCTCTTTTTGATTTCTTTCTTTGTTTTGAGAATTAATCATGATGTTTGGAACTTGTGTTATATTTTCTTTGATGATGAGTGAGTAATTTTCTTGAATTCTAGGGTTTTGCAACCGAAAAAATGTAGTTTTGATTCATTGTTATTAGTTAGTGCATGAATTCTTGATTAAAATCAATAGAAGGTTGTGTTTTCCATGTTTATGAATATTCTTAAGGCCTTGAATATTTGTAAGTTTGAGATTAGCCTAAGAAGTACTGAAAGGTGAATTAGGGTAATCTGACTACCAACCTGTCTACCTAGGTTTGCGAAAGTTGAGAAATGAGTAGTGAATTCGGGAATCATTAGATAACATGACTTTTTGAGACCTTCAATTCTGATTAACCTAAAAGGCAGACGAAAGTTGTTGATTAGGTTGTTTAGAAATTCTATTTAGCATCGAAAGGGCGATAGAATTCAGAGGTTGTCGATTCTTGATTCGTTCTTGAATGTATTATTGTGCAGGCTAGGTTTTAGTAATCGAACTCGTTGTTAGGTTATCATCTCCCTAGAAGTCTTTCTCTCTTGATAGAATCTGTTATTTATTTTTCCATGCTTTCTTTAGTTTTAGTTTGTTTCCTAAACCTTTTTGAAAATCAAAACCTGATTAGCTTAGCAATCGCATTAGAGATTAGTTTTTCTGTGCTGCTAATTGGGTCCCTGTGGGATGGACCTTGACGTGCTACTACGTACACCATGCGCTTGCGGCCCTTTCAAGTGTTTGGCGCCGTTGCCGGGGACTATGTCCCTAGCAGTCGGTAAACGAACCCTCTTAGGTTGACTAAGCTGTTTTCTTTTTCTTTCTTTTTCTTTTTTCTTTTTATCTTTTAAAAAAACCAAAAAAAAAAGACAGTTCTTGATTTTCCCCAATTTGAGCAGGAATTATTTTGGCACTATTTTGAGCGATTACGTGCATGTCCTGTTCCACGTGGTGTTGTGCCTGGGAAATCAGATATTCTTGACATTGTTGCTGAGGGGGTGAATAGGGAGACTCGTACTCTATTAGAGTATTTTGGTTTCGATGCTAAAACTGTTGATGAAGCTTGGAGTTTGCTTGAGTGGCTTGAACGTGATACACTTGATTTTGATAATTATTATTGTGCATCTAGTTACTCTTACTCCAATCCTTGTGCATCTCATGCTAGATTATATACTCAACCTCATTGTGTGCATCCTTGTCGTTCGTGTAATTCTCTTGACCATGATGATTCTACATGCCCTGGTTTAGCCAAACTTGATATTTTCATGAGGGCGATGCAAGAGCAACGAGATAAGTTGGAAGCTAGTCTAGAGAAAATAGAGGAAATAGTTGACCTTTCTAAGTCATCTTTGCCAACTGTTGCTCCATCTCATCCTAGCTTACCTAGAGACACTACTAATGGTGTCTTTGCTTTTCATGATGTACCCTTACCTTTTTCTCAGTCGACGGGGTTTGAGGTGAGTGATTCCCATGGGTTTGATGCTACGTGTTATGATGATGTTTGTCATGAGTCAATTGATGCTATTTATGAGGAGTCTTGTGAGGAGTTTGTTGGTGGATTGGATCCTTCAAGTGAGGAATCTGATGATGTACTCCACGCTTCTATGCTTTGTTCACTACCTTCCCTCGCCCCTAAAAACCTTGAGGAGCCCATTCCTTGTGAAAAGACCACTGATGTTCATGTTGATGTGGTATGTGTGGTTAACTCTTGTGATGTGACTGTATTTGAGGGGATCAACAATGTCTTTGACTTATCCTTAGGCACTTTGAAAGGGTTTCATCCCTATCTTGATCCATATTGTAAATGCCTAGAGGACTCAGCTAGAAAAATCATGTGGACAACTTATTTTGATTCTTTTGATTTTTTTTAATACTTTTGACTTATTTGAGTGAGTGCAACTAACATTCTTTGCCATAAGTATTTTGTTGCTCTCTTATCTGCAGGCTTGTGAACCGCATGCTGCGGAGTTTGACAAGCTTCTAAGGGCTTTGACTGCATCTGAGGTGAGTTTCGTCTAGCTAAAGACGTTAAACTAGCGCTTCTTGGGAGGCAACCCAAGCGTTTAATTGCTTTATTAGGTTTTATTTCGTTCCTTTAATTTTCTTCGTTTTTATTTTTTTTAGAGTGTGATGCATTATATCGTTTCCCTCTTGTGCATGCTACCCTCATTCAAAATGCATTACGGACACTGCTTTGTCCAAGCATAGGGGGGGGGTTGGATTGACTGTCTTAAATCATGTGCTTGAGTGAGACTTACATTTATAGTTGCATATTTCTTAGTTTCTTTTTGTGTTTGTTAAGCATTGAATTTGCATCTAGGTTGCATATAGGAGTAGTTTTCTTGCTTTCTTGCTAAAAGTTAAAAAATAAAAATAAAAAATTTGGATAGTCTTTCGCCTTTATAAGGTGTGTTTGGATTGTCATTGCAAGCGTATACTTGGGAATTTTGGCTTTATGTGGATAATAGGAGAGACTTGGTTGTTTGTTTGATTTAGGTTGCCTGTCTTGATTGTGATTGATCTGGTCTTGATCGATTCATGTGTATGATAGTGAAGTTTATATGTTTGGTACATCAAAGGAATTAGTTGTTTGTGATCGTGGTAGGTTAACCCGTGATACTTTTTTAGCCTAAAAGACTATCACTTTTATAGTCTTATTTTCTTTTGAGTGTAACCTTACCATGTTTGCATCTCTAGAACTTGACTTGACTTGACTCTCTTTGAAACTGCATTTAACTTGTGCATGGTGTTAATATGATTGAGGCCCATTTTGAAGCCACATAGCCACAAAGCAACCCAACATTATGACTTCTTTTAGCTAGCCTTTACGAACCTTTTTTTTTCCTGTCTTGTTGTTTTCGTATAAGTGTGCACCCTTAGCCTGTTATTAATTCCTCATCCTTTAGCCAAGTTAGTGGAGCAACAATTCAGTTGAGGGACAGTTTTAAAGTCTAATTGTTGGTGACTTTGTTGGTTAGTTTGCTTGATGAGGGAAGCATTGCTCATCATCGTTATTTATCCCCTCTTTTCATTCGAGGTTGAAATTGGTTTGATGGGAAAGGAGTCAATCTTTATGTATCTATGTTATTCTCCAAAAAAAAAAGAGAAAATTATTGAAAGAAAAGAGAAAGTAGTAAAAAAATAAGAAGAGAAAAACTTTGAAGAATAAGGTGAATGGCATGGTGGTTTTCTTGCTTATATTGACTCTTCCTTTATTTTGCTTCGATGGGGAAGGTATTTATGCTTCATTGCGGTATGATGTAAGAGGTGTTGTGCTATATGTATTGGGAATGTTGCTCTTTAGGTACTTGGCTCTCAGCTCCACATTACCCAAATGATTTCCCTCCTTACCCTACGCCTAAGCCACATTACATCCCTTGAAAAGTCCTCATTATTAACTTTTATGCATGTTGTCTATAGCGGTAGAGAATCGAGAGACTTGTCAAGCTTATAGTAGGTTGTTTACATTGGTTGAAGGTTTTGAGTGAATCGCCATATCTATTTAAAACACATGAGGGGAGTGATCCACATACCCTAAAGTGAGGTCCTACCGATCCCATCTAGTTCGCCAAGCATGTGAATGAATTTTGATTGCATTTGAGTTGTAATGGACTAATTGTGTTGCTTCTTGACTTGTGATTCTAATTCGAACAACAATTTTTGTTTCTGTTTGAATTTTATTCTCGCTAGGGAGTCCTTGAGTGTATGCTTGCTTTGGTATTCTTACATTCCCTTTTTATTGGAGGAGGTGTGTGTAGTTTTCTCTTCAAGTCCTTTCATATAGTTTTGAGTCTTGTACTTGCTTGGGGACAAGCAAGGAGTAAGCGTGGGGGGATTTGATAATTCCGTTTTATGACTATATTTTTGTGAGTTTTCAATAGTGAATTAGGGATAGTTTTGTGTGTGAACCTTGATTTTTATTCCAATTTCCCTACTACACTTGGTGTTGTTGTTTGTGATGAAAATTTGTAGGTATTGAGGCCAAAACACCAATTTTCTCTCAACTTCTGGCAAGAGTGAAAACACCTCGGGCCTCTACATGTCAAACCCGAACCATGGTACAAATTTGGGACGGAAAGGAGCAAGGAATGGCCGGGCAGTAGCCACCACGGGCAGCCCGTGGTGGTGGCCACGGTCCGTGGCAGTTCAGCTCCTTGTGTCCAGCTCATTTTGGTGAAGGAAACAAGAAAGAAGCGGGACATTCCACACCACGGGCAACCCGTGGTGGCAGCCACGGTCTGTGGCGACTGTCCTTCGCGTGAAATTAGGTCATGCGTAGTAAGTAAAGGCAGCAGTTTTTATTCTATATCATCTATCAATCATTCATTCACCATTGACTATCCATCTATCATCCATCCACCCTTAGAAGAGAGAAAAAACCCTAATAAATCCCTCCACTCATCAAACCTCCATCAAGATTCAAGATTGAGATCGATTCGAAGAAAAGCGAAGATCGAGATTCGGGAAGAAATTATCAACGCTCGCGAGGAAGACACCGCCCCGGGATCGAAAGGCTCGACGGTTGTATTCCTTGTAGTTTGTATCTCTTTTTTATTTCTTTCTTTGTTTTGAGAATTAATCATGATGTTTGGAACTTGTGTTATTTTTTCTTTGATGATGAGTGAGTAATTTTCTTGAATTCTAGGGTTTTGCAACCCAAAAAAATGTAGTTTTGATTGATTGTTATTAGTTTGTGCATGAATTCTTGATTAGAATCAATAGAAGGTTGTGTTTTCTATGTTCATGAATATTCTTAAGGACTCGAATATTTGTAAGTTTGAGATTAGCCTAAGAAGTACTGAAAGGTGAATTAGGGTAATCTGACTACCAACCTGTCTACCTAGGTTTGCGAAAGTTGAGAAATGAGTAGTGAACTAGGGAATCATTAGATAACATGACTTTTTGAGACCTTCAATTCTGATTAACCTAAAAGGCTGACGAAAGTTGTTGATTAGTTTGTTTAGAAATTCTATTTAGCATCGAAAGGGCGATAGAATTCAGAGGTTGTCGATTCTTGATTCGTTCTTGAATGTATGATTGTGCAGGGTAGGTTTTAGTAATCAAACTCATTGCTAGGTTAGCATCTCCCTAGAAGTCTTTCTCTCTTGATAGAATTTGTGATTTATTTTTCCATGCTTTCTTTAGTTTTAGTTTGTTTCCTAAACCTTTTCGAAAATCAAAACCTGGTTAGCTTAGCAATCGCATTAGAGATTAGTTTTTTTGTGCTGCTAATTGAGTCCCTGTGGGATCGACCTTGACGTGCTACTACGTACACTGTGCGCTTGTGGCCATGTCAATATAGGTGGGCCGCTTTGATTTCTTGGGCCCAAGTTGTTGACCTTATGGGCCCGACAACCCATTTTGGTGTATGGCCTAAATGACTTGCTGAACTTGATAAGTCGGGATTTCATCGGTACAAAACCCGGTGTCTACAGTCCCATAAATAAATAACTAAATCCAATTAGACCCTTAATCGAGGTAATTACTCTTAATAAAACTCCCGGATCTTACATTTGTCCCCCCTTAAAAAAGGTTCGTCCTTGAAACTTCAATCTCGAAGGGTCTAGTACAATAATGTCCATGTCACATTGGCACTCATATAACACACAACAGGCACAAGTAGAGAAAAAAGTATCGACTCGAGTTTCAAATCCGTTCAGAAAAAAAAAGTTTATGGCATGTAGCCTCAATCTCATCAACCTTATTTAAGTGTCTACTCACTCTATTTTAGGTGCCGAGGAGCAAACAATTCTAAGAAGGGCAAATAAGTTGGCATTACACAACCATCAAAACATTCGAAACTTGAAAACCCTCATGCACAGGGAAACACATGGTGCTCATTTGATAAAAACAATGCACTGTAGCAAGTCATAAACATGATTCTCTCATAATTCACATATGTAAAGTCTACTAACAATCTACTAAAGTTGGACACACATCCAACTTGGAAATGATCTCCTCAACCTACGTACTTTCGTATAGATTGGATGCAGACTACTTGCTAAATTCTAGTCTCTTTTCACCAATGTTGGATTATTATTCATCTCCAATTTAAGTACCCAAGCATTCAAAGCTTAACAGTATGTAGCCGGCCGGAGACCACAATGGAAGAAAGAGGGCGGAAACAAAGCAATTGATGGAAGAGGGACAACGAAATATTGATGTTGAAAATCCTAGCTTGCATCGTTGGCGACCAACATTGAGGAACAATTGGGAATCATCAACAGAAATCCTATTTTTGGGGCATTAGAGTAATTACAAGGAAGGGAATAACTGAAATGGAAGTATAAAGATATTGATTACCATGGAGTTGAAGAAAAGTTCTTGAAACTATGGATGGTCCAAGAGAAACCTTGCTTCGCATCTTCTCTTTATCACTTCCTCAGGCCTTAACCGTTATATGAAAGAAACCTGAATGTTCTGGCTTATAGACTTGGGAACTAGAGGATGGTTACCAATATGCATATCCAACTAAAAAGGTATTTCAATATCCATATATACACCAATATGGGAAGAATTCAAACTAATATCCCAATCACTAGCTATCCCAGCTACTACCCAAGCCATGATCCTTCAAAACGCCATTTGTCATGTATGATTAATTATTGAAGCGTAGCCATTTCCAATAGAACGAATGGCCGTTGTATCTTCTTCTGCAATAGAATACTTAAGTGAACTATAATACCAAAATCACAATGATCATTACATCTTACTGCTCTTTCCACCATTATACTCATGATCCTAGGTCCTAGTGATGCCTATTAACTTGCTTAAGTAATATGATCCATAAAATATCTCATACTATACCTTTTTCTAAGCTTCAGGTTGGCCACCACAAAACATAAACTTTAGATATTGTTACTGAGCACAAAAACAAACTATAATGTAGTATTCATTATTCTGACATCTTATCAACCCATGGTAAAGACTGTTAACTGACTTTTGGGCACATGAACCTAGGAGAGATGTGGAGAATGTCATCTCATATCTTCTATACCAAGCCTTAAGCATAAATAACTCATTTATCAAATTCTCAATTAAGAGAATGACCCAAGTGAAGGGTTAGGGTGGTCTAGACCTATCTGGGCCACAAGAAGAGGTGGGCCCGGTCTAATCGGAACCACACCGAGGTGGGCCCGATCCTAATCGGGACCACCCCGATTAGGGGCGGAATAGGAATCCTAACTATTAGGATTCCCACCTAATCTAAACTAATCTAACCCAAAACAATAAATAGCATAAACTAAATAACAGGGGTTTAGTTATTACCTCAGGTCTCTCAAATAGAAACGCCTCGGTCGGCCTTGTACTCTTGAACGGTCGGAGTCAAAGAAACTCTGAGTAGAAGATTCCAAAAGAGGAATCCTCAACAAGAGGTCCACGCAGCACCTTTCGGCACGGTTGCTAGACTGTTTCAACCCCGATCAAACCGGAGTCAAAAGAGTATGTTGGACCGTATCAAGTACGACCCGTCCTTCCCCCTTTAAGGGCAGTTTGCCGGGAATCACCCCGAGACCCCTAAAATTGGGAACTCTCAAATGAAATATTTTCTCGGTATCCCTTAAATCTCAAAATAGAGACTAGCCTTTATAAATGGCCACTTGGGATTGGAAAGACAAGGTTCACTCAAAGGGGGAAACCATATATATATGAGAGAGGGAAGGGGAAATAGAGTTCCATTTCCGATGTGGGACGCGCGCCTGGGCATCACCAAGGACCGTGGTGAGGTCTAGAGCCAATTCTGGAAACCATGAGAGCAGCACGGGCCATGGCAGGGCACCACAGACCGTGGTAGCCCTTGCCACCCCCGTGGTGCTCCTCCTTTGCCCCTTTTACGGTATTTCAGCCTCCCCGGTTCCATCCCTTATTGATCCGATCCTCTTACTAACATACTCTTGCCTTATGGTATTGGCTTGTGTGACCCTGTGGGACCAACTATCACGGTTGTGATTGAACTGTTCAATCACCGGCTAAGAGATCTTCTAGCAAAGACATCAACCATCGTGCTATGTTGGCTAGAGTATTCGATTGTATTTGAACATTGTCGGGACACTCCCAACACCAAGATCTCATTTGTAGTACAATGGAGTAACTTATACTTACAACTTAAAGACTAAGATCAATTCACCAAAACCTAGTAGGGAAACTTGGGTACTTCCCAGCCAAAAACATTAGTAGCTCTACGAAGCTACACCTAAATTAAGAGGTTTAAGAACCTATAACTCATGTAACCTCAAATACTTCTTAAATTAACTCAAGGGATATGGACAACATCATACCACACATGTCCATTTGATTTAGGCCCCAAATTGACCAATCAAGATATGGATCTAAGCTGTGAGAATTCCAGGCTACTGTTGTAAACAAACATATTGTATGAAATAGTGCTCCTTTAACTCAAATATCCCCAAATGTTGGAGATTCTTTTAATACTTCACTTTAAAGAGCCCTTGTCTCCCATCTCTTCAACACATAAATAGAGGCGCTTATCCCATTCCTAAATACATGAACTGAGGGGAAAAAAAAACAAGCACAATGTAACTATTTCCCACCAATATCGGACATTAAGCAAGACAAACTCTTATTTCACCTTCCTAATTGAAAGGCTAGCCCAACAACCTCAAGAGCGACATCATAATATAATTTACATTCATTGCTCACGGGATAAGGTAAACTTACATTACTTAAGTGAAAACCAAGCCACAGTTTTCTAAAGTCCAACTTGCTTAACAGAACAACTAACAGAAGCTCTAGTAAGAGAAAAGAAGCAAAACTTAGGCACATCCATCACAAATACTGATGTAGACTTGCCATTCTATCTAGCTTTACCACATTGAGAACTTAAGGCACATAAAGTCCATGCAAGTCACATATTTCCAAACAAGCAAGCAAGCATACAATGAATGAATGCACCACCTAAGGTCGTAGAATCCTTGCTCTAATAACATTTGTAACAACCCGCTCCGCAATAGGGGCTATTAGGGCCAATCTCAACCTAACTAAAGTTGAGAAAGGTAAAAAAGAAGAACTAGAAATTCATTTTAAAGATTTTCTGGATAAAATTCGCCAGAATTCCGTCTATAAAATGGACATTTCCCAGGCTTACAACCTTACATCCCTGTAAATAAAACCAAATAATTTAATAACAAATTCAACGGCCACATGCTGGAGTATATCATGAGCCACACGCTCAGAGTACAATCTAAATGCATCAACAACCCAAGCTTTCCAAATATATTTACAAACAATTCAAATTACAAAACAATTCCTTCCTATATACGTATAAATATGTAAAGCTAGAAATACTTAAGTCTCTAGATAAGTAGTCGACTCCTTAGCTTCGTATTGACCTGCAAGGGGGAGGGGAAAAGGGGTATGAGCAAACCACAACTCAATGGGTAACTCGTACCCTGGAATAAGTATCAAGGCTCAGGCAACCTTAAAATGGGAGTCACCCTTATTCTGCATTCACCCAGGTACAATCAAATATCAATGCACCTCTTGGTTGTTAAATAACTCATCAAATATATAGGAACTAGATGCAAGATTTCCATTCAAGACTCCATATACCTCTTGTCGGCTAAATAGATAACCAACTATTTGAAGGGTCAACTAATAGTTGTGGATAACCTTTTTAATCCTAGACTGATCCGAAGGCTTTCAAATGGATAACTCAAGTCCATCGGCATCCTAACATGTCATATCTGTCTCAATTATAACTCTCCTAAAGTCTTAATGACCTTAAATAAGTAATTCACATATACTCGGTACTTAGCATTCAAAAAAAGCGATAAAAAAAAAGTAAGTACCAACTCGATTAAGGAACACTACCAAAGGATTCAAACCTACATATATAAATCTTTAATAACAAAATAAGTTCTTTATTTAAATCAGAAGACCTTTTTGAAACTTAGTTTAAACATATTCAAGAACAATTCATAACCTTAGTAATTCTCAAGTAACATATAATTCATACTTCAAAAATAGCAAGACCTTTTTGAAACTTAGTTTAAACATATTCAAGAACAATTCATAAACTTAGTAATTCTCAAGTAACATATAATTCATACTTCAAAACTTTTCAAAACCATTCTAAATACTGTAGGACCCCGGGGGAGAGAAGCGACCGCTCTTCCCCGTGATGCGCTACTTAAGTGATCGAGAGCCGACTAAGGTTGCTTAATCCTTAAATAAGGATATTTTTATTTTCGAAATTCATTTTCGGGGTGATGAAACTTTATTTATTTTCAAATCCGTTTTTTTTTATTATTTAAACACTCGAAATTATACCGAAATATATTAATAATGATTTAAAACCGGCCTAAAACACCAAATTCAGGCCCAATAGGAAGCAATCGGGCCGCCATTACCTGCCAAAGCCCGCGCGGGTTTTGACAAATCTTGGGTCCGCTGCTTTCTGGGCGTAAAAGGGGTTGGAAACAATAAAACCCGCGGGGGTTTTATTGATTCCTGGCCCACTTTCTCTCGGTTTTAACCTTGAATGAGGTGAGAGGAAGATGTTAAACCATTTTTAATTATTTTAGTGTAAGTTCCAATATTAAATAATTAAACGAATTATAAAAGAATAAAAGAGTCGCCAGCTGATTTAAGGAAACCGACAAACCGTAAATAAAATAACTCCGATCTACGAAACTCGATTCTAAGTCCGGGGGTAAGGTTACGAATTCGAGAATTATAAGAACTCTCGAATTCGCCTGTTAGAAAACAGACTCTACTAAAATCGACATTAAAATGAAAAAGAGCGGGGAGAAATTTAATTAATTTCACGAAATTATATTCTCATCGTGCAATATAAAACAAGGTTTTTGTTTACAAAATGTGCACAAGTAATGGATTTAATTTATAAATTACATGATTAAATAAGAACAAAGAAAGCAATAAGGCGAACCTCTTTCGATTTAGGAGCCCGAATGTGTCGGTTGAAATCCTTGACTTTGCCTCGACCTTGGACCTTGATGGAAAGATGGAAGTGGTTTGGAAAATGGTATTTAGGGTGATAATATGGATGTGTCAAAAGAGATTTGAGGTGGTTTTGGAAGTATGAAATTTTGAGAGAAGATTTAAGTATAGTATGAGTGTAGAGGAGGATAGATGATGATAGTTGATGAAATGAGTTGAAGAATGGGGATATTTATAGGTGAGGTGGTAGTGATTTGGAGGGAAAATCATGGGGACACATCCCCATGATCATGCCATGCAATCACAAAAGTCAAGGGAAGGAGCCAATGATGGAAATTAGCCCACGCCTATTCCCCTAAGCCCAAGCAAGAAGGCCCAATTAAAGTACAAGTATAAAGATAGGGTCCTTCATCAAAAGATTTAGTTCAATTACATGGAGTTCAATTGGGCCAAAGAAGGAAGGTATAAATCAAAAGTCCAAAGATCCATTCACATGCTGTGCTTCTTGTTTCAAGAGGATGTCCAAACATCCTAATTGGGCCAATGTCACGTCAAACCAAGCCCAAGAAGATCCCAAAGTCACGTCCAAGAATCAAGATTTCAAGTGGATTTCATATTTTTGATCTTTTGGATGTAACTTTATTAATTATAGCTTTTAAATGTTTTAGTGTGATTTATATTATCTTTATAGTCTTAGAATAATGTAAGATGCCAAATAAGTTATAAACTTGAGCATCAAGTCATAGAAGTCTAGTAGGAGTTTAAATAATTCTAAATATTCTACAGTGTTCTAGAATATTCTAGAAGGTGTGTGTGTGTGAGTGTGAGAGAGACGTGTGATATGATGGATTTGGCACCAAGATTAGTTAGTTATCCTAGATTAGGTTAGCTTATTTTGTAACTAATCCATATTGGATTAGGAAAGCCATTATAATTAGGATAAGGTTGTTGTAACCAACTTCCCTTTGGATAAGGAGTCCTAATCCAAGAGGAGATTGGAGTACTTAGGCGTCTAGCATTAGGAAGTCTTGGCTTACACACCAAGTAAGACTTCTCCTAGTCATATTAGACTGGCTTGCACGCCAAGTCTAGAGTCACAGTCCCTATAGGACTCTATTAGTAGAAATAGTTAGGTTTGTAGCCTTTCAAAGGCAACCCCTTTTGAAATATGAATACAATCAAGCTTTTAGCTTAACCCCCCCCCCCCCCGAGTGTTTGGATAAATCTCGTTGATCTCTTCTATTGTATCTTGGTTTGGCATCCAAGTGGTTAGGAAGAGCTTGATCCTAAACCTAGGTTGAAGATCAAGTTAGCCCTAGGGTTTCTATCTTGTGGATTCAAGTTAGATCTCTTGAACTATCCCGTCATTATCTTTCTATCAATATAGTTAAGATAATCACACCTTTGTCTTTCTATCAATATAGTTAAGACAAAACCCTAGCCTTCTATTTCCTCCCCTCACAAAACGTCATCCTCCCTCTCTCTTTTCTCTCAATTCGTCCCCTCTCTCCCTCTCTCATAAAAGATCCCTAACAACCCTCTCTTCTCTCTTCATAACAAACTCCCCTCTCTCTCTTCCTCTTCCTCTTTCAAACCACACGCCAACATCCAATCTTTTCCCTCCCTTCTCCCTCACGTCACTCTCTCCTCTTTCCCATTCAAGATTCAATATTTCTTGATTCTTGAAATCACAAAGTCCTCACGACAAAATAGCCTCCCATTTAACCAGTATCACGAGAATTTCCCCCTTTCTTTCATCCATAATATCGTGAATCACCTCACTCTTCTGTTTTGGTTGCACGTGTAATTAAGTATTACTAGATCAAGAACCTTTCTTTGTCCCATAATACATCAGTCAACACACATGGGGCTAATATCAAGGATTATGATCAACTTTGTTTTGGCGCCAACATTTGAAGAGAAACCCACGCGGGTTTTATATCCTTCACACAGATTGCTGACATGGATTGATCAAAACGACGCGCCCTGGGCAGTAGAAAAGCCGCGCGGGTTTTGTAGTCGCCTGGGCCGAGAATGCTTCTAGGCCGCTTTTGTTCTGAGCCGCTTCTGATTTCTAAAACCTGTGCGGGTTTTGGCAGTCTTATGGGCCGGATTTGCTTACTGGGCCATATTTCTGGGCCTGAGAATTGTTAAAACTTGCATGGGTTTTGAAATTGCTAAGTGCAACTTCGAACGGCCATAACTCTTTCATCCGGACTCCGATTGAGGCAATTCAAAAGGCGTTGGAAAGCTTATGATGTGTACTTAACTCTAATCAAAAGAAATGGAGCCAACGAGACTTGTGGAAAAATGAGATTCGAAATGGTGGATATATGTATATGGAAAGGGTGGAAAATGAAGGCTTTTTGTAGTGGGTTGGCCCGGTAACTCTTGATGAGGAAGGCCTATTGGATTTTCTTTCATGCTAGCCTCTTTTCTTATTATGCTTGATTTGTACATTGTCCCGGTACAAAATCCGGTGTCTACAAATACGAACATAACATCTTCAATATTTGAAGAGTAACTCACGCACTTTGAAACAAGTATTAAAAGTTATTCAAATTGTCCTTTCCATCCATTCATAACCATAATATAACCATTTCCAATAAACCTCCCTTCTTTCCATTGCACGAAAATATCAATACCACGGGCGTAGGGTACTTTCAACACTTTTCAGTCGGGGCAGGTTCCCCGTTAAGACAGTTAGTTTCCCGGGAAATTCCTAACATCAATGGACTTTATATACATAGCCGATTCGGTTTCCCTTTAAAGGTGGTAACCTGACTTTCCAATTAGTCCATAGTACCTAGTGCAATACACCTAGCCGGAAAACCATTTCAATACTCATGTATAGCATAAAGGTTCCATACCGAACAATTCTCATCCAAACCAGCTTTCCAAGAAATTCAAATATGTATGTTAAATAGGGAATATACCTTTCATTCAAATCAAAATAGCCTAATTGACCATTTTCCAACTTTTTCCCATTCAAGAAACTAAATCCCCCATAAATAAGTTCAAAAAGATTCAAAATAACCAATCATCACATAGAAATCACATACTTAAACGATACATAAATATCAAAATCCAAACCATTTCTTAGAATAATACTTCAAAGAGTCATTCAAGAATCAAGTACATAAGTAAATACGCGTAATAGAGCCCATAAGGCTAATATACGTTCAAATGAGCCTTTTTAAAATATCAAACATGCATTCAATAACTCACATTGCCTTGAAAATGCCATTGTCTTTCAACACACCCTTAAAAACTCATTAGAAAATACTTTCTTTTGAATTAAGAGCGTATAATACCTTTCAAGTTCGCATAAACTTCAAATAATTGGAAAAGTAGGCACACGGTACTTAAATTCACATACAAAGTCTAACAATTAGTATAATTAAATTCGAATCACATTGCACTAGAATTCAAAAGGCCTCATTACGACGTATCTTTGAAATATGAAAGTTCCATTCTTTAAGCGTATAACTCACCCAAGTATCATTTATGCATACTTTACTCATAAATAACAAATTTAACACCTATATCCTGTAGGAAGCTCACTTGTGCATTTTATAGCCCGTAGAAATATGAAAGGGCTTTTTAGGCCGCTACTTATCAAAAATAAAAAATACTTAGAATCAACCAAATCAATAAAGTCCCAAACTTAAATGAAACCTTTGGGTAAACTAACAACGCATTCACTTACATACAACTCATTTAAGTCATACTTAGCTCAATTCTCACACAAACAACATAACAAGGATATACTTAACATAATCAATCAATAATCCATTCTTTTCATCAATCAACTCAAAGTATTCCAGTTTCACATTTCAAGTCGAGCTCCCTCCTCACATACACCATCCTAAATTGACCTCGATGCTCAATGTTCAACCCGAAAATCATGCAACTTCCAACTCGGTTACATAATTCAATCCAACAACTCCATCACAATTACTAATTCCGGGCATAAATTCATTATTCAAAATTTGCTAATTAAACCTGCAACTTGACAGTTATCAAGATGGGACAGAAATTACCCACTTTGATTCCCAATTTATAGCTTAGGCTTTCTATTTGGGGCTAGAGTTGGCTGAGAGGGCATAGGAAGCACCCAAACGCGTTAAACTCAGCCCGAAAGACTGACCGAAGACTTAGCTCGAACCACCCCTTCCTGCCGTCTGGCCAATGTGTCCAGTCACCGCGCCTTCCGTAGCCACCATCGGTGGTTCGTCCATCGCTCGGTCCTCAGACAACCAACAGACACTGCAATCCTCCGCTACCGAGCCACTATCGCACACCCTTTCCTCTCTCTGCGTTTGTTGCTCAAAGGGAGGGAGAAGAGCCACTGCCACCGCTTCCTCTCTCTTTCTCTGTCTCCCCCCATGTGTGCGTGCGACTTTTTTCTAGTAGCAAAAAGTGGGCTTGGCCCCCTTCTTTTTTTTTTTTTTTGTGGCCAACACCCCAAGAACAAAAAAGGGAGGTTAACCCCTTTTTCCATATTAATTGTATTCCCATCCAAAATAACAAGGCTTGGTCCCTTGTTTTATTTTTCATTCTATTCCAATTCATATAATACTCCTCCCTTATCTTTTCTAATTCTAATAACTAATTTATAATAGGGTTTAATCATATAAGACGGAAACTTACATAACTAGTCTTATAAATAATTAAATAACTAAATATGAATATAATCACATAAAATAGAGAAATCACATAATTAGTCCCATAAATAAATAACTAAACTCAATTAGACCCTTAATTGATGTAATTACTCTTAATAAAACTCTCGGATTTTACATAATGCAAGTATTAATCTTTAGTGATTATTTGTTGATTACACAAATATGAAAGGAAAGAAAACCTATCAATAAAAAATTAAAAAAATGAAAAATATGGAGGAATAAACCTAAAAGTGAATTTTAAAAAATCATACTATCAAAAAACACTGAAAATAAAGGTAATAGTAGAAAAAATCAAGCAAAACACAATATTACACACAACTAACGTATTCTATCAAACACTCTTTACACAAATAACTGATATCCACATCTAACAAAACAACCAAAAGGTGAAGAACTCAAGTTCAGTTATGGACTTCCGCCCCATAAGCTTGGCTAATGTCCTTGTGAAAATAGCAACAAAAGTCATGGCGAACCACTTGAAAGTAGTCCTGCCGAAGGTCATTTCAGAGGAGCAAAGCGGCTTCGTCAAGGATCGCCTCATTAGCGACAACATTCTTGTTGCGTATGAGCTTTTCCACCACATTCACTGTCACTCGGGAAAATCTGCCCATATGACTATTAAGCTAGACATGAAGAAGGCGTTCAACCGGGTAGAGTGGCGCTTCCTCCGAGACATCCTTCTTAGAATGGGTTTTTGCAGCAACTGGGTCGGTACAATGATGCATTTTGTGGAGTCTCCATCTTTCTCCTTCATCATTAATGGCACCCCACGGGGGTTTGTGACTCCATCCCGGGGATTGAGACAAGGTGATCCACTATCACCCTTTCTCTTTATAATTATAACTGAAGGTCTATCTGTTTTACTTCAAAATGCGATTACCTCGGGATCTTTGCAAGGGATTAAGGTGTGTAGGAAAGCGCCAGTAATCTCTCACTTGTTGTTTGCGGATGATACGATTTTGTTTTGTAAAGCCGAGAAGAGTTAAGCAGCCGTCATCAAACATTTGTTGAGCATTTATGAAAAAGGCGTCAGGCCAGCAAGTCAACTTTAATAAAATGGACGTGGTTTTTCATAAAGGTGCTTCTCCTGAGAAACGTTCCCGCATCACTGAGATCTTGGGTATTAAGGAAGTGTTGGCACATCATAAATATTTGGGTCTTCCGACTCGTGTTGGGAAATCAAAATATAAAGATCTCGCCTGCATCAAAGATATGGTGTCAAGGCGGGTTGGTCAATGGGACTATCAATTTCTTTCTTAGGCTGGGAGAGAGGTTGTAATCAAAGTTGTCGCACAGTCTCTTCCAGTCTACGCCATGAGTATATTCAAATTTCCCGGCTCTCTTTGTGCGGATATTCAGCGGCTTATTTGGAGGTACTGGTGGGGTGCGAAGCATGGAGAAAAGAAAATGCACTGGCTGAACGTGGAGACATTGTGCCTCAACAAAGCATTTGGTGGAATGGGTTTTAGAGACCTCGAGGAGTTTAACACGACCCTTCTGGCTAAACAATTGTGGAGGCTTCACACAAACCCGGACACGTTAGCAGCAAGGCTCCTCCGAGCAAAATATTATCCAAACGGGAATATCCTTACGACCCAACTGGGACACAGGCCGAGCTACACTTGGAGAAGCATCTGCAAGGCTGGGAGTCTGATTGAGGGGCGTATGAGATGGGTCATTAGCAATGGGGAAAGCATCGACGTATGGATAGACAAATGGATTCCCAGGCCACCCTCGTTTAAGGTATACTCACCAAAGCCCGCATCCCCACCGTTCTCAAAGGTAAAGGAGTTGATTGATGTGAATCAAGGATGTTGGGACTCTACAAAGATTGAGCAGTTATTTCTCCCTGGGGATGTGGAGTCTATTACAAACATTCCGCTGTGTAGAACATGGCCGACCGACACTCATATTTTGCACGGCACAAAAGACGACGACTACAATGTGAAGATGAGCTACCATGCTTTAATGAATGATAAAAAGGGACACAACCTAACTTCCAGTACATCCGCAACTTTGACCCTCTAGAAGAAACTCTGGCAATTCAAGCTTCAGCCCCGAATCAAAGTGTTTGGATGGCGCCTGTGTACCGAGATCCTACCCTCCGCCGGTGCTATCAGCCGCAGAATTAAGACATATAATGGCAAATGCAAAATTTGTGGCTGTTTGTCTGAATCAAATACCCACAGTATTTTTCATTGCCCGCAATCAGTAGCAATTTGGGTGATGAGCATGATGGATGAAGATCTTTGGGCCTTGCCTTACTCTCGACCCATAGATTTTTTCCACAAAGCATTCATGGAGCTAGATAGCATACAATGTGCGAGGTTCGTCACCATAGCATGGCAGTGTTGGAATGTTAGAAACAAGAAGATTGTAGCGGATACACAGCTCCCAGCGTGTATTTCTTACTCTAATGCAATGCAACTCCTGTCGGATTTCCAGGAGTTCACACCAGCACATCAGCCTCAAACTGTCAAGCCCAATGCATTTTGGTCTCCCCCAGCTCAAGGAACCACCAAACTCAACTTTGATGCGGGCAAGATCGGGGACTGGGGTCGTGGATTGGGCATTGCACTCAGGAACCACGATTGGTTTGTGGTGGCAGCCGGCACGAAGCAGCTCCGAGGGTTCACTTGCATAGAAATTGCGGAAGCTTGCCTTTATGGTCTTCAAAAAGCTTGGGATATAGGTGTCCGAAACATCATCTTAGAGGGTGATTGTCTTTCTTTGCTGAGTAAAATCCAAAGCTCATTTAGTGGTCGAAATGCAATAGGGCTCTTAGTTTCGGAAAGTATTCAGTTTTCAAAAACTTTCGATTGTATTAGCTGGAGTCATGTTCTCAGAGCCGGAAATAGGGTGGCACACTCTATGGCTCACCTCCAACCCCATGATTTGAGTGAGCGAATTTGGTTGGAGGAGGGACCCGAGGTTTGTTTAACCTTGGCCCAAGACGATATGTCTAATTTCCTAAACAATAATAAATAACCTCGCTCGTTTGGCAAGTTTTCTCAAAAAAAAAAAGTTTGATAGCTAACAAAACAGTCAACAACTGGTTGCCAAACGCCCCTTAAAATTGCAGTGAGTTATTTTGAACTTATAATTAGGGTTTTTGGAGCCTATGTACTATACTTTGAAGGTGTTGGACAATAACACTCATTTTTTTCCTTGGACAATAATATAATATACTTTAGAGGATGTTGGACAATAATGCACTTAAAACGATTTCGGCAGTGACTGACACAGTGGCAGGAGCAATAAAATTAAAATATTTACTAAATTATCGCCATGTCAAATAGTACAAATAAGCATTTTTTAAAAAAATAAGTTTAACATTTTTAGATTAGGGTAAATGTGGCATAATGAGGTGTTATTGAGAAAATAAAATAAAATAAAACTCGTTTGCATTTGCTGATATGCCATTAATTTAGTTAAGATTTTAATTTTTTACCACGTAAGATTACCCCTGACTGGCCCTGAGTCTACTACGTACCGCCAGAATCATTTCAAGTACATTATTGTCCAACACCCATAAAATATAGTATATTATTATCCAAAATAAAAGTTTGGTATATGATTATTTTATATCGCTGATAAGACGTTGGAATTTGAATTAATTAGATAAAAATATCTATGTAGATATTTTAGAACATCATAAACTATAAGGTTATCTTCAATCTTGTTCTTCAAAATGGAGAACACCAAGTACATAAATAGTAGATTTAATATTATTTTAATAGGTAGTGGAGAATGAATATTGTTAGAGCATATGAAATGCGGAATTTCATCAATGAAATTCTTATAATCTCTCTCCCAGTTGTCACCCTCTCTCTCATGCTTTTTCTTCATTCCATTGGGTCTGAAACTCGATGGAATAAAGAAAAAGTAGGAGAGAGGGTGATAACTATTAAAATAATACAAAAAAGAAAAAGATAAAACAAAATAAATTTTGTTTAATATTTTCTCTCTCCTAGTTTTCTCTATCTCTCTGCTCTTATACCTTTTTCTCTCTGCTTCATTCTCAAGAATTTATGTCATATCCAAGAATGTCACTTTTTTTTTTTTTTTTAAACTCTCCCCTTCATACTTACTCCAAAAGTATACTATTACTGATAGCTTAATACAATATTCCCATAAATATTTTAAATAAATCAGACAAAATTAGACAAAATTAGACAAAACTAGCAGTGGACAGCAATTTAAGACACGTGTCATAATATAAACCATATCATATTGCAGTCACGAGTGCTTCATTTATCTAATGAAGCTTACATATCTAAGAGTGCAAACAAACCTCTATTTTCTCACGTGAAACATTACTTATGTGATTAAACTTGGAATTGACATTTTTGCTATGAGTTCACATACTTCAATAATTTGAGTCTGATTTTCTTTTACAAGTTTTAGTTAATCTTGACCCTTATTCTTTTGTGCGATTCTACATTTTATTTACAATATTTTTTGACACTAATCATAACCTTTTTATACTAGATCATACTAATCCATACTTTATAATAATAATTACAACATTCTCTTTCCTTATTTTTCTCCTTTACTTTTCATTTTCTTTTTCACCGCTTACCACATCAATCATTCTTAATATAAATTTTACTGTATTATATATTCTTATACCATACTTTTCACAACCCAATCATACCATGCCATACCATCCTCAATACTATTCCTCGATCTCAAATGAAATTGCATGTGTGAATCCACCATTTCAGTACAGTATTTTATACGATTATGTGATCAGATTAGTACTATTTTTTCAAAAAATTACTTAGAAGTACCCTAACTTTTGCAGAAACAATTTTTTGGTACCCTAATTTTTCAAAATTAATTTTGGGGTACCCTTACTTTTAAGATTAGAAATTACTAGGTGAATTTCTGGTGAAACTCCGATTGATTCAAATCATTTTCGTCCACAAAAACAAACGGCATTTTCGTCCACAAATACACTTAATCAATTTCCTGTCTAAAATTCACCGGTGAATTCAAATCATTGGCTGGAAATTCACCTAATTATTTCTAATTCTAAAAGTTAGGGTACCCCAAAATTAGTTTTTAAAGTTGGGATACCGGAAAAACATTTCACCAAAAGTTAGGGTACCCCTATGAAATTTTTTGCTATTTTTTTGTTTATTAATATAATTTGTCTACATCAACTTGAACTTCAACCTACCTCCAAAACATCTAGCTAAACTCACAATGGACGGAATACACTGTTTGATTTAGGCCTTGTAGGGTAGTTTAACTTGAAACGGTTTAGCAGAAAGGCGTTGAGATTAGGGAAAATATTTAGAAATACACCAAACAATTTTGAATAATTGTTTGCTTAATTGGGGTACCTGTGCCCAATTAGTGGTGGGTACTCAGAAGAACCGAACAGCTATCATTAGACTAATTTTGGTTAAACTACAGCTACAGCATTAGGTGATATCATTAGTGCCATGTTTTAATCCTATTTAAACTTTAAGCAATATTCAACATGCACTAATTAAGGTGGTTCGTAGAACTCTGTATTATTGATGGCCAATTATGCATGCGTGGTTAGGTGGTTCACATAATTTCATTTTATTTTTTTTTTGTCTATGAATTTAATTAATTAGAAAACAAAAGACATTAGGCTTGCAATTTTATCGGATGTCTTTGAAATTTCTTCATCTTTAGAGGCAATATGTCAAAAACAATGGACAATGTAATGGGTTATTTGCATTTTGGAACGCGAAATATAGGGGTCCTTAAGTTTTATTGTTTATATTTGAGACCCTAAAGTGTATGGTTGAATAAAAAAGGACCTTAAAGTTCGTAGTTTGAAAAAAAAGATCCGTGTACTATTTTTTTCTTTATATGATTGAATTTATCTCCCGATTAGCGTCAAACTTCAGGAGGAAGGTTAAAAATGATATTGAAGTTATAATATACCTCTCTTATTTATGTCAGAACTAATTGGACCCTGAACTACCAAGGGTCTAAATAGTTCCGCCATGAATGAGAGAGGTGTATTACAGCAGAGTCTAATTAGTTCCGGCATGAATAAGAGAGTTGTATTACAACTTTAATATCAGTTTTAACCTTAGTCCTGAAGTTTGACGCTAATCGAGAGATAAATTCAAACATGAGAAAAAAAAAAGAAAAACAGTACACGAGCCTTTTTTTTCAAACTACAAACTTTAAGGTCCTTTTTTATTCAACCATAAACTTTAGGGTCTCAAATATAAACAATGAAACTCAAGGGTCCAGAATATAAATACCCCTATACTTCGGGATCCAAAATGCAAAATAAACGACGTGTATGTTCCATGGAGGAGAGGAGCGACAGATAGGTATGGAAATATAAGTTACTTGAATGAGAAAGATGCTTTCAAGTAAGGGTGGGCATGGATCGGTTAACCGATCCGGTTATGAATTCGGATCCGTTAACCGTATATTCGGATAGTTAAATTCAAGATCTGTATCCGATAAGAAAGTTTCGGTTAATCGGGCTTTTGGTTAACTGAATTGTCGGATAACAAAATTTGTGATCTGTATCCAATCAGAAAGTTTCGATTAACAGAATTTCGGATCAAATAACCGTATATCCACGGATTATAAAGCACTCATACAATAATAATCATTGTCTTTTTTAGCGTATTAACGCTCACCGCCAATGTATAAATAAGATTTCTTTCACATATTTTCAATGACAAGAAATCAGAGAGTAATTTATTTTCTCTAAGATCTCTTTCTTCTAATTATTTTTTTTATGGTATCAGAGCCAGTTTGAAGGTGAGGTTGTGGCCGAGATTATTTATGTCAGGATTAAATGGACGATGAGTGACCAAGAAATAATTCAAGACCTTAGTGGTTGATTGATAGTGGCGCTTCTGCTTGCATGACTGGTGATGTAACAATATTAAGAGATATTGAGAACATTCAACCTGTGGTAGTTGATTTACCCAATGCTACGAAAACGGTTGCCGACAAGCAAGAAAAAGTTTATTTGACAGACAAATTACAGCTGCATCAAACACTTTTTGTTCCCTCTTTAAATTGCATCCTCAGGGATTCTAATTGATACAGGCAAACAATGGTGGTGTTGGTTAGAATTTATGTGATTATTTGGGGAGATGGTGTTAGTCCCTAGTATAGGTTTTGTTGTCAAGGTCCTTTACCTGAGTAACTGCACGAAGGACCTTATACGGAGTTTTAATGAAAGACAAAACAAACCGTAAAAAAGAGAAGATCAATATCTTCAATGGAAGGCAACTCCAAGAAAGGAAAAGATTGCAAGATCAAGAAAAGGGATATATCCTTATATTATATATTCTAATTATCTATTCTGATTATTTGTATATAATATATATATTCTGATTATATATTATATATGGGCATGATTCTTGTAAATACAAAAGGAAAGCAAATCAGAAGGCAAAAAAAGGAAAGAGAATCGAAAGAGCAATCAAGGAAAGTGGATCAACGTTGATCAACGTATGCCAAGGCTGTGATTATAAATAGAAGACTTGAAGACTGAAGACATTAGGCGATTCCATGGAAGTAATCGCGGAGTAAGAAATCTGGTGAGATTTCTGAATGCGTAGCCAATGGATCGGTGGTGAAGGTAGCCAGTAAAGGACCTCTGGTGAAGGGATAGCCAAGGATCTTGGTGAGCATTCGTTGTGTCCACATGTGGTGGGGAGATGATGTGTAGCAGAGCCTTAACGAACTAAGGTTGTGTGTGCTTGTGCTTCAATGTAATACATCATGTTCCAAATCGCCGCTAGGGTTTTTCCTACAACGATCCTTATTTGTAGCTGTCTCAAGGACCTTCGGTCTTGGTTAGTGAACCTATCAGTAACTGCCTTCGGGATGTTACTTCTTGTTTTGTTTAGTAAGTGTAACTTGTTCTTTGATGATATAAATATAATGAGGTATTTCAGTTACACTGTGATTTGATTCTTGGTTTGAAACCAAGGAAGTTTGCTCTAACGTCCTTACCTAGTGTGTAGATCTTAATTGTAAAATTCACCCCCCTCAAGGGCCTCGACAGGTTTGGTCATGGTTGTGTTATGGAGTCAAAATGATGTCTTTTAGTCATGGTTAGGGGTTGGAATGCCAAAGTTGGAATCTTCGGTAAAATTAATTAGAGCTAAGGTTGACAATGAAAAATAAAGTCGAATTGGGTTGGGATAGTTTTGATGGTCATGACTAAAACTTCACCGTTAATTGTGTAGTTCATTTTTTATCGAAAGCCTTGGTATGAGTTTTCCTTCTTGAATTAGTTATACTAGGAATTTTAAAGTTCGTGTGTTTTTAAGGTGTATGGCTCGAGTTTTGAACTGTTGAATAGGAACATGTACTGTCGAAAGCTAGAGCTACATTTTGTGTGCTATTTTCAGACTCTTTAGAGTGAGTGTTAGGTTTGGTAATCAACTTAAAAGTCGTAGTATACTACCCGAGTTTTCCAAAACGTTAAGAACCAAGTCCATAGGATATCGGGAAGTCGACTTATGACCTTTACAACAAAAGGGTAGAAATATGTCATGTTTCCTTTTCTTATAAATTAAATAGGTTTGTTTTTAATTAAAATAGTTATGGAAATATTATGTGTGTTGATGAATGTTGGGGGCCTTAAAAGTCGTTAGGTTTTGGGTAGGGTAAGAAGTTGCTTAAACTAATTTCGTTAGGCCGCTCTTAATTTTAGAACTTATTCTTTATTGGTCTGGGTTAGTTCGACTCGTTTAGGGAGTTCAATTGTGTATTGAAGTGAAGTGAAAACCTCTACGTAATGTCTATGTCCTAAATCTCAATAGGATGAACTTTAAGTGTTCTGTTGATTTTATAAAGTTGTTTTGGAATTTGCATCTGAATGGATTTTATGGTGAAAATTGATTGTCTATTTTGGATGTTAAATTATGTTCTTTTGAGTTGGTTAAATGTGCACAACCCTTTATGTGTGATTTTACAATTTTTTTGGAAATTGGGGTTGGTTGACTGAGACTTGAAAAATGTGAAGTATTAAACTTGACTAATAATTCAAAGGGGACATAAATGCGGGTTCGGGCAACGTCCCGAAGACATGGATGTGGTATCCTTTAGGGGAGTTGTCAACACATCAGAGATGCCTGATAAGTGCTACTTCCCTAGGGTTAAGTGTGTGCACATGTTGTGATATGGATGACCATCCGTGTGATTGAGATTGTGACTGTGATGATATTGAAAAATGATTATATTGCACTTGGACATCGAGGGGCAGAGAAGCAAGCTTCGCCCGCTTAATAAATCTGTGAAAGATGGCTATGGTTGGTTGGGAAATCAGTTTGTAAAATGATTTGACTTGTTCCTTTTCTCCCTAAATTAATTGAAATGAATTTTTACCTAATTTGACAGTAAGAGGTAGACATTATTGAGTCTTCCTCAAGTTTTTTAAATGTTTTGTATTCATGTGAAGAGTTCTGTGATGAGAATGAGTTCTAGAAGTGAGGACGTTGAAAATAGAAGTTCTATATTATTGAAAATGTATAATATAATTTTTTTTTACAAAAATATTATATTAGAAATTGTTAATTAAATAAGGACATCGAAAACATAAGTGACATAAAATAAAAAACGGAAGGATTAAACTAACAAAAAATTACTCCGAGGTTCCCTAACTTTTGGTGAAATATTTTCCTGATACCCCAACTTTTCAAAATTCATTTTGGGGTACCCTTAATTTTAGGATTAGTAATTATTAGGTGCTTTTACGATCATCAATTTTATTAAGTGGCCGAAATACCCTTGTTCTTCAATTCATGAAGAAATACCCTTGAAGAAGAAGAATACGAATATTTTGGTCATTTAATAAAATTGATGAATTTTAGGAGCCGAACGTCAGTAAGATTAGTATTAGTTATTTGAAAGTTGAATTTCATATCTATGTTTTAAATCTACAATTGTTCAATCACGATTTTCATTGTAAATGTCGTATGGCTTGTTATTAATGAAATCGTTATGTTTGATTTTTTTTTTAAAAAAGGATATTTCAATCACTTAATAAAATTAATAGTCAGAAAAGCACTAAATAATTACTAACCCAAAAATTAAAGGTAACTCAAAATGAGTTTTAAAAAGTTGGGTATCGAAAAATAGTTTTCCCAAATATTGAGATACTTTCAAGTAATTTTTTGTTAAATTAATGATTATTACGTATTATATATAATTGTGTCAAATGAAAGCTTCAAAGAAAAGGCAAAGTAGTTGTTATATTGTTAATCCAACATGAAACACATCTGTACAACACTATGAGTGGTGGGGTAGAAGTTGACGCTGATAGGGGCAACCGGACCATGTGTCCATGTGTGTCTTCACTGAATTTTTTTTTTTGATAGGATGTTAGGATTCTCAGGGCGTAGTTAGCAAACAAACAATAATAAGGGCAGAAAAATAAATAAAGATTCGACACAAGGAATTAACGTGGAAAAACCCAAACCGGGAAAAAAACCACGAACGATGCACTATCAGAAGATTACAACGGTGTTTCAGAGATTCCCAGACCTCCACAATCTCTCACAACCTTCCTAGAGTTACAACCTGAGAACTCAACACTCACAGTTGAGCCTCACACAGCTCCCTCAGAAACACAGAGATTACAGGTCAATCTCTTGTGGTATAAGATGAAACACTCTCAATTGCAAAATAAACCTAGCACCTAGGCTCTATTTATAGTATACGGCACAATTTTAGGATTAATAGAGTCCCTACATCAAAGGAATTACAAAAAAGGAAGTGGAACAATTCAACAACCTGATTCTCACTTAAACTCTTCTACCTTGCTCCCCAAGAGACAGAGACCAACCCAAAATTGGTCTCCACATTCAACCCAACAGATGTCTTCACTGAATTATCAATCATCCTTTTTAATAATTATTCTACATCGATCTACATACGTGTAACACTTGCTTTTCCTTTCCTTTCATTCATTCCGATTATCCAAACATTTAATCATCATTATATGAGTTTTTCCTTATGCCAATAAGGATAACAAAAACCTGCTTCACTCTCATATGAGTCTAACTGCCAAGGACGTCGTAGCGTAGTCGTAACAATCCCGTTAGTTAATATTCTCATCAAAGTTTAAATCTTGACCGAAATAAAAAAATTTCATTATATTAAAATTGTTGATGCTTCATGTTTATAATGGATAGTTTGATAGTTTCCTATTCAAGATCTTTAAATTTACTAGTGAATACCTTTAAATAGACCTAGTAAATAGCCAAACTTACCTAAAGTTTTTTAAAAAAAAAATTCAACTAGTTTGATTTCTACTAAATAAAGTTTTGAGTCCAAATTTATTAAATAAAGAAATTTTGTAACAGATAAATTTTATTTTGATTATGCCAATATTAGACTTCTAAGTTTAACATGCCCTTACATTTTAACAAATAGACAAAATTGTCCCTTTATATCTTTTCATTTAAGTATGCAAATAATAATATAATGTTACTCAAATATAATCATTTAACGCCCCTTGATTAGAAATAGCAGATAATTTTTTTTTAATCACAAGTAATCAACAAGTACTAGCTAAGGAAACTCTTCTCTTAAGAGTTCTTCGAAGGACATTCTCTCTTACAATTAAAGACAAATACATATGAAAACTAGAATTAAAAGAACATACAGTTTGTAACAAAAGACTAAATTTATCTAGCCAGTTAGCGGGCTTAACACATATGGCTTATTACATCCCGGAAAGGGTACGACCGTAGATGGTGCGGAAGCAAACCATTCCCGAGCAGCTATGTGAAGCGCCCGATCAGCTAAAGCTGCGGCGAACCCTGGTAGTGTCATGGATGAAATATTGGGAGAAGAGACCCACTGTCTGTGCTCCTACAAAAACACATGTGGCCAATCAAGCTAACGCTAGTTACCAAGGGTGGTTAATTCCAGTCACGAAATCTGATCGGGCGGGGGAAGTGATGAAGGAAAGGGTTGCGTTGTCAACAGAGAGAGATTGGGTCCTTGGGTAATAGTGAAAGATCAACTTGGAACAAAGACCTTTGTGAAAGACAGGCTTGGTCCTAGAATCAAAGTGCGAAAATCGAGAGATATTACCAAGAAGGGATATCGTCCTAAGAGCAAAGATGAAGGACCAAGCATGATAAGAGAAAGCGAGACTATGACCGAGAATTTGAAGTCCCTTCATGCCACTCTTCAAGCTTCCATGTATCACTAAATTTCAACGTTTTTGGATGAGCTTAAAAATAATTTGAAGTCCCTTCATGCCACTCTTTTATTCTCAATTTTTCTCTCTTTTTTTTTTTTGTGAACTGAAATTGAGAATAGCATGGGGAAAAAGATATCACAACTCAAACCAAAGTATTATCACCAACACTTAGAATTAAACAATGAGGTAAAAAGATCACCACATATATTTTCCATATATCATCATACTTTTCCAACAAAGGTTGCTCAAATAGACTTGGCTTAGGGATATGGAATGTGTTTTGGCCAATGGCTTAATAAATAGGTGAAACAATTATGAGGTAAAGCTGATTAGGGTCTTAAAAAGGGGATTACAAATGTCACAAGGTGGCTTTTTGGCTCATGTAGTTTAGAAACAAAGAATGCCTCTATCATGTTATAAATGCAAATGCCACATATGGTCTCGAAGAGAGACTGACCAAGTTCTAGAAATCTGTTACCATGAAAGAGTCACACTAAAAAATGAACAAAGAGACTAACATGTATGTATTAGTCATATAAGCTCAAAGTCTCACGGGTTCATCTACCAAAGTTAAACACTAGCTTTAATATGAGGGGTTCAAGATTAAACATGAGATTTCACAATTTGACCAAAGTCTTTCATATACATTTTACTTGTATACATGCTAACAAATTAGACACAAGGGGTCAAAAATCAATCAAATTAGTATAATCTCCCAAAACTATTTTTTTTTCTTGGGGGGGGGGGGGGACAAAAAGGAAAAAGGAAAAAGAAGAGGGAAAAGAATTCAAGATGAAAATCACTCACCCCCACTCTACACTTAAATTTTACAATGTCCCCATTGCATAAAAAGCATAAGAATAGGCACAAGGAAATAAAATAAAAAATAAGAATTAACTAAGGAGAAAATGAAGCGAAAAACAAATAAAAATAAAAATAAAAATAAATAAGGTTATGTAGAAAGGAACAATAGTACCGGGTTGAATGCTGGGTGCATCCAAGCAATCATCTTCATGTTACCAGTCTCCATACTGTGGTTTGTAGAGCGTCAGCCACTCTACTTCTCTTTCCTTAATAGGTAACTCCAAAAATGGCTTCAACCTTTGACTAATGACTTTAAACTGCGAATTTGTTGCCGGGTCCTGTATTTCTATAGCACCATGGGGAAAAACATGAGAAACAATATATGGACCTGTCCAACGAGATCTCAACTTACCTGAAAAAAGGTGTAGCTTGGTGTCATACAGTAGCACCTTCTGGCCTAGAAAAAAACTCTTTCTTCGAATGTACCTGTCATGAAACAATTTAGCTCTCTCCTTGTGAATTCTAGAGTTCTCATAGGCCTCCATCCTTATTTCTTCCAACTCACTTAACTGCAATTTCCTCTCGACCCCAGCTGCCTCTAAGTCAAGGTTCAAAGTCTTTAGTGCCCACATAGCCTTATGCTCAAGCTCTACAGGAAGATAACACGACTTACCATAGAAAACTCTGAAAGAAGACATGCCTAAAGGAGTCTTAAAGGCAGTCCTATAAGCCCAAAGAGCATCAACAAGCTTATCTTACCAATCTTTTCGGTTTCTATTCACGGTTTTCTCCAAAATCTATTTGATCTGTCTGTTAGAAATCTCTACCTAGCCACTGGTCTGGGGGTGATAAGGGGTGGCTAAGCGATGTACGATCGAGTACTTTTTTAACAACGCATCAAAAGAGCAATTGTCAAAATGGGTACCTCGATCACTAGTGATAACCATAGGCATGCCATACCTCGCAAAAATGTTCTCCCTAAGGAATTTCAAAACTACTTTCGTCTCAGTCGACCTGGTTGGCACTGCCTCTAATCACTGGACACATAATCCACAGCCAAAAGAATATACTCATTCCCAAAAGAAGAAGGAAACGGTCCCATAAAGTCAATCCCCCAAACATTAAAGATCTCAACCCCAATAATTGGATTAAGGGGCATCATGTCTCTCCTACTGATTTTTCCAGTCTGCTGACACCTAGGACAACTCTTGAATGGGCATCCTTAAACAAAGTAGGCCAATATAAACCACATTGAAGAACTTTGGCAGCTGTTTTCTTCCCACTAAAATGTCCCTCATAAGCTGGGTCATGACAAAATGATAAGACACTTCTAATCTTATTATCAAGGATACATCTCCTAAAAATCTAGTCAGAACAATACTTAAACAAGTAAGGGTCATACCAATAGAAATATTTCACCAAAGAAAAGAATTTGTCCTTGTCATGCTTGTTCCAGCCTAAGGGTACCTCACCAGTTACTAAGTAATTTACAATGTCAGCATATCATGGTTCAGATTGAACCATAAGTAACTGCTCATCAGGGAAGCACTCAGAAATAGGGGACTCACTCTTATTTTCAACAACGATTCGGGATAGGTGATCCGCGACCAGGTTCTCAGAACCTTTTCTATCCCGAATCTCACAATCAAATTCCTGCAAAAGCAAAATCCACCTAAGCAGTCTAGGCTTCGCATCTTTCTTGGAGAGAAGGTGCTTAAGCACAACATGGTCAATATAAACAATCACACGAGAGCCAATCAAGTAGGGACGAAATTTTTCAAAAGCAAACACTACTGCCAAAAACTCTTTCTCAGTCACAGTATAGTTTAATTGGGTCGCATTTAGGGTATGGCTAGCATAATATATGACATGAGTTTTCCTATCTATATGTTGTCCTAAAACAAACCCTACAGCAAAGTCAAAAGCATCACACATCCGCTCAAAGGGCTCTCCCCAGATGGGAGGGTGTAAGATAGGGGCAGAAGTCAGGGCTTCTTTCAGCCGAGTAAATTCCTTCAACACTCTTCTGAGAAGTTAAAAGGCACATCCTTAGCTAAGAGATTGGTTAAGGGTCTAGCAATTTTACTAAAGTTTTGGATGAACATTCTATAAATCCTGCACGCCCTAAAAATGATCTAACGTCTTTCACACAAGTGGGAGGGGGAAGATTGGAAATCAAATCAACTTTAGCTTTATCAACTTCATCCCCTTCATGTGAAATTACTTGCCCTAGAACTATTCTCTTTTTAACCAAAAATGGCATTTTTCCCGTTCAGAATCATATTTTTCTCCCTGCATCTTTCCGGCCAATACCTTAGTCAGATTAGCCAAACAGTCATCAAATGAGGAACCAAACACAGAAAAATCATCCATGTACACTTGAATGCATTGCTCAATCATATCAGAAAATATAGAGATCATGCAATGCTGAAAAGTGGCAGGGGCATTACAAAGACCAAAGAGCATTCTCCTAAAGGCAAAAGTACCAAAGGGACATGTGAACGTGGTCTTATCTTGGTCCTCAGGTGCTATGGCAACTTGGGTGTAGCCAGAGTATCCATTCAGAAAGCAATAGTAACTATGTTCAGCTAACCTCTCAAGCATTTGATCCATAAAAGGTAGAGGGAAGTTGTCTTTCCTACTGGCAACATTTAGCTTCCTATAATCAATACAAACTCGCCACCCAGATTGGACTCTAGTTGGAACTAGCTCATTCTTGTCATTCCTAACCATGGTAACACCAGTCTTTTTAGGTACTACTTGAACAGGGCTGACCCACTCACTATCAGAAATGGAATAAATGATCCCATGATCTAACAGCTTAATGACCTCTTTTTTGACAACATCTTGCATGGTTGGGTTCAAACGTCTTTGGTGGTCTCTATGAGGTTTCGCACCATCCTCAAGAAGAATTCTATGTTGGACAATAGAGGGGCTAATACCTTTGATGTCACCTAAGGTCCACCCTATGGCCTCTTTGTTCTCCTTAAGTATTTTCATCAGCTTATCCTCTAGGTCTTGACTCAGGTCAGATGCAATAATCATAGGAAAAGTCTCACTAGGACCCAGGAAGGCATACTTAAGGGAATCAGGCAAAGGTTTGAGCTCTAACGAGGGAGCATCTTGTGTCACAGAGGGAGTGGAGTCAGAAGACTCGGGGGAGAGGGAATAAATCTCATCACAACAATCATTTTCAAACTCATCATGATCATACGCATCCAGGCAATTAGCAGTATCAATCACATTATCAAACACAACAGGTTGTCTTTGTAAACTAAAAATGTTCAGATTAATAGTCATGTTTCCAAAAGACAACTTTATCATACCATTCTTACACTGAATTACAGCATCAGATGTAGCTAGGAACGGTCAGCCCAAAATGACAGGTATTTGGGTCTTAGGGTTAACAACAGGCTTAGTCTCAAGAACAACAAAGTCCATAGGAAAAATGAACTCACCCAATTTAATCAAGACATCCTCTATAATACCCCTAGGGGTTCTAGTAGAACGATCAGCCAGCTGGAGAATGGTCTAGGTAGGTTTCAACTGTCCCAACCCCAACCTCTCATACACAGTGTATGGAAGTAGGTTTACACTTGCACCCAAATCTAACAGAGCTCTATGGATGGTGTGGTCACCTATGACTATGGAAATTGTAGGACAACCTAGGTCTTTAAACTTGGGAGGGATTTGGTGCGAGATAATGGAACTCACATTAGAAGCTAAGAAAGCCTTCTTTGGGACTTGGGTTGTTCTCTTCGTAGTGCACAATTCCTTCAAGAACTTAGCATATGGAGGCATCTGTTGGATTGCATCAAGAAGAGAAATATTGATTTTGACTTGAGAGAAAGTATCTCTGATTCTATCAACATGGGTCTGGTCCTTCCTATTCTTTAGCCTATTCGGGAAAGGGATAGCAAGTTTGTGAACCCGCTCAGCATTTGCAGGCACATCATCCCCCTTTTTAGTTTCAGCTTGCTTATCCCCCTTAGGGTCATCTAAGTCAGGTTGTGGGGAAAAGGGAACATCAACTAGGGTGCCATCAGTAACACTCTTACTAACAGAATCAGTCACAGGAGATGAGGGAAGAGATGGAGAAAGTTCAATGGGCACATCCACAAGGTTTTGCACATCCACAAGGTTTTGCACATCATGACCAGCTAAACGACCTGACCTAAGTGAGGTGATTGCATTGACTTTTTTTTACATTATTATCATGGACTGGTGGGCGTGTGGATGACGAAGCTACGTTCGGGTTGGTCTCGGGTTGACTTGGAAAGGTCCCTTTTTCCCTACTGACAACAGCTAGCTGAGACAATTGTTCGACTATGCTCCTCATTGCCTTTTCTAAGCTATTCTGGGATCTTTTGAGGTTATTAAATCTTTTATCAATTTCATTATAACTCAGAGGTTGTTACGTATGAGCAACTGGGACAAGAGGTGGTCTAGGTTGGCCTTGGTTAGGAGGTGGTTGGGCTGAGGCGTTTCCATGAAACCCTCCAGTCTGTGTGCTAGGTCCTCCAAAGTTTTGACCCTGACTCCAAGAAAAGTTAGGGTGATTACGGCACCCTTGGTTGTAGGTCGGGCAAAAGGGTCATTTCTTAGCCTTTGGTAGGCCATGTTCACTTGCTCAGTTGTATTTGACAGTTGGTAAGCATAATGAGGGCAAGCACTTAAGGTATGGTCTAAGGATTGGCAACAAGAACATGTACTGCTTTTTGGTTGAGGGATAGTCAACTCCCTTAACTGGTTCTCTAAGGCTGCAAACCTAGACTCTATATGGCTCAAGTTAGACATCACATGCATATCCCCCTTGGAGCTGGCGATTCTAGAGCTTAAACTGTCATCCCTAGTGGTCTCCCACTGCATTGTTTTTTCAGCTAGGTCTTTTAGAAATTTCCATGCCACTTTAGGATCCTTAGATAAGAACCCACCTTGACACATAGACTCTAGCATGGTCCTAGTCTGTTGGTCTAGACTTTCATAGATAATTTGGCAAAGACGCCATTGTTCGAGACCATGGTGGGGACACTAGGCTAACATGTTTTTAAATATATCCATGCAATGCCAAAATGGTTCCCTATCTAACTGAACAAACTGATTGATTTCATTCCTTAATTTTACAGTTTTGCTATTAGGAAAATATTTACGTAAGAAGACTTTAACAAAATCATCCCATGTAGCAATAGACTTAGCAGGCAAACTGTACATCCATTTCTTAGCATTATCTTTCAGAGCAAAAGGAATAAATCCCAGTCTAACCACATTAACAGAAACATTATGAAAATGCATCATCACACACACTTCTTCAAATTCACTCAAAAATAAATAAGCATCTTCAACTCCAATGAATTTAAGAAGCATTTGAGTGTAATGTGGTTTTAGTTCAAGGCTCACATTATTTCCTAGGTCAGGCACATTAAAACACGAAGGTATTGTCGAACGAGGAGGGTAAAAAATCTCATTAAGAGCTTTTTGGTTTCCTTGTGCTTCAGCCATTTTATAAGGTTTAGGTTCAACACTAGTAAGTCTTCTTCTTTTAGGATTTCTAACCCAAACATTCATGCAATGTCCAACACCTACAGTCAATTTTTCTTTTTTTTTTTTTTAAACCTGGAAAGCAAGTATAAGTGGTTTAATATAACTAATGGATAAAATAAAATAAAGAAGACAAGCAAAGAATAATAACAGTAAAGAAAAAACTAAAGAAACAGACAAGATAATAAGTTTGCTAAATAAAAGTGGGTAAATCGAAGAGTAACCGTCCCCGGCAACGGCGCCAAGAACTTGTTGACTCTGAAAATGTGACCGCAAGCGCACGGTGTCCACTTGCAGGGTAGTCCGGCAAATACGAGTCGATTTCACGAAGACGGTAGTATCAAATATTAACCAACAAAAATTAGCAAACTAATAAAAATAAATTGACAACTCAAACTAATGTAATTATGGACTAAAAGAGAAAGGGAAATTGGATTCTAATATTACGAACTTTTGGCCATATAAGACTTAATAATACGAACTTTCGATTTGGTTCTGAATAATATGAACTTTGACCTCCTGTTGCCCCCAGTAACACGCCACCGAGTTAAGATGAACTTAACTCAGTTGCGATCCTAGTTGGCGGTGGAGGCAAGTTGCCTTGTATTTTGACCTTGCCATGTCATCAGTTGACTTGCCAACTCACCCCTTTTATTTTTTTCCCTTTTATTTTTTTCCCCACCACTCTTCTTCTTCTTCTTCTTCTCAGGCCCCCCCGACCTGCTAGATCCAGCCACTCCACCATCTCCTACTCGCCGGAAACCTCATCCACTCTTACCTCCTTTAACCCATCCCAAACCCCTCGACCACCACAAACCTTCCCAGCCTAGAAATCAACTACCATCCATCACCATTTCCACCCCAAACAGAAATTAGAGCCAAAAAGAGCCTGAAGAAATCAAATAAATCAAAATGGGGGAAGGTTTACAAGACTACTCTAAGAAGATTTAATCGGATTACTCACATTTCATAGGCATACACAACAAGGAACAAGATCAAAGGCTCTAGTTTTACAATAATTTTTAAAAGATAAATGAAGGAAAGGATGCATCAACAAACGAAGAAACAAACACCAATTTCATCTGTCAAATTCATCATTTCAATTCATTCATTCATAATAAACACAAAGTGCATCAGGAATACACAAATCCACACCCCCAAACTAAACCATAATTCCTACCTCTAACAGCCAAAACCGTACAGATCCTGCCCTGACGCTTCAAAGCATACACGACATCCATGGCAGTGACAGTTTTCCGGCGAGCATGCTCAGTGTATGTGACAGCGTCGCGGATGACATTCTCAGAAAGATCTTGAGAACACCGCGAGTATCCTCGTAGATGAGGCCGCTGATATGCTTGACGCCACCCCGCCGTGCCAACCGCTGTAACGCCGACTTGGAGATGCCCAGAATGTTGTCCCAGAGAACAATTGGATGGTTAAAGGATGGGTTTTCAATTTCTGGTGGAAATGGTGACAGAGGAGGGAGAGGTCGGGGGGCGTGAGAAGAAGAAGAAGAATTGTGTTGGGGAAAAAAATGAAAGGGAAAAAAAATAAAAGGGGTGAGTTGTCAAGTCAACTGATGACATGGTAAGGTCAAAATACAAGGGCAACTTGCCTCCGCCGCGAGCTAGGATCGCCACCGAGTTAAGTTCATCTTAACTCGGTGGCACGTTACTGGGGGCAACAGGGGGTCAAAGTTCATATTATTCAGAACTAAATCGAAAGTTCATATTATTAAGTCTTATATGACCAAAAGTTGGTATAATTAGAATCCAATTTCCCAAAGAGAAAAATGGAACAAAACTTTTTACTGGATACTAAACAAATAAAATAAAATAAAATTAGACTTAATTAATTTAACCAAATTCCTAAAACCTAATTAGACCTAATGTCAAAGAAAGAAGAAAAGAAACACCCAATATAAACTAAAGTTAGACATGCACCTAGAACCTACTGGAGTAAAACATGATAAGTGCATTATTTGCACTTATTTTTAGGTATTTTAGAAGCATAATCATGGTGATTTTTGGCTAAAAAGGTGTTTAATCTTCCCCAATTCTCTATTTACACTTGGTCTTTGCGTTTTTGGCATTGATTTTCAGGTTTAGGGCCAAAAAGGTGATTTTTGGAGCAAATTTGGTAAGGCCAAGGGTACCACGGGCATCAACTACTGTTGATAAGACCGTGGTAAAAATTTCAGCAAGAAACGAGCAGAAAACAGCGAGACAGCGCCAACCTCGGGCTGCCCGTGGTGACAGCCACGGACCGTGGTTGGAGCTGTTTTCTCGCTGCGGCAGTTATTTTTGCGGAAATAACCGGGGAAAAGAAGGGGAACGCGGTTATCAAGCATTCTGGCGAAAGAGAGATTTTAGAGGAATTCTTCACCAAAAACACCTCCATTCATCAAGAATCAATTGGAAGGCATTGAAGATTTGGAATTCGAGAAGAAGCATGCAACACTCTTGTGAAGTTCTTGAGAGAATCCTACGAATTTCTCCCTAGTGTTTGCTTTATTCTTCTCACTTTCTTTTCCTTAATTCTAGAATTGATTACTATGTTTAGAACGTATTTCTTGTTTTCAATGAATACTTGTGAGTAGATTTCGTTCTTTCTAGGGTTTTATGAACCATCAATATGGAGTTTGATTAGAAATATTTTAGTTTGTACTTGAATTCTCAATTGAATCAATAGAAGGTTGCGTTTTTCTTGCTTACGAATGTTCTTAAGGCCTTGGATGTTTGTAATTCAGAAATTAACCTAAGAAGTACCGAAAGGTGAATTAGGGGAATTTGACCACCAACCCTTCTACCTAGGCCTACGAAAGTTGAAAAAGGAGTAGTAGACTAGGGAATCATTAGGTAACCCGACCTTGCTTAGACCTTCAATTCTGTTTAACCTGAAAAGCAGAAGAAAGTTGTTGATTAGGTTAGTCAGGATAATTTTATTTAGCATCGAAAGGGCGATAGAATTTAGAGGTTATCGATTCTTGATTCATTTGAGTTATTTTCTTGTGCTTGCTTTAATCTGGCTTTCAGACCCTGTTGTTAGGTGAGTAAAACCCTAGAAGTCTTCACCCATCGAATTACCTCGAGTTAATCCTTTCTAGTCCACTTTAGTTTTAGTTAGTTCATTAGAAGTCATAAACAATTCATCAACCCGATTGGCTTAGCAATCAAGTAGAGGGATAGTTCACTGAGTTACTAGACCAAGTCCCTGTGGGATCGACCATAACATTGCTACAATAGTACCCGTGCGCTTGCGTACATCAAGTTTTTGGGCGCTGCACGACTTTGTCCCTAGTAGCCATTAAGCGAAGACTCTTAGATTGACTAAGCTGTTTTTTTTTATTATTTTATTTTCTTTCTTTTTCTTTCCTTTACTTGTGATTGATTGTGTTTCATTTCTTGTTTTGCTAGGTACTCTTGGTGTATGCAAAAATCTCCGGAATTTGAGTTCGATCCCGAGATTGAACGCACTTTCCGTTCTCGGAGAAAGAGGCTGCGAACAGAGAAAGCTAGCAAGAAGCAAGAAGAGGAGTCTGCATCACAATCGAAAATGGCCGGTAGAGAAGCACAACCGAAGACATTGGAACAATACATGGCCCCAAATGTCACAGATCCTCCCACGGCCATCAACCCTCCCAACATCGCCAACAATGATTTTGAGCTGAAGAATTCCTTGATTAATCTGGTCAAAGCTTCGCCATTTCGTGGTCACCCTAGTGAGGACCCCAACGGACACCTCCGTATCTTTTCCCAGGCGTGCGATACGTTCAAGGCGAACGGGGCTTCACCGGATGCAATCAAGCTGCGGTTGTTTCCATTTTCCTTGGAGGATCGAGCATGGGAGTGGCTAGACTCTCTTCCGCCGAACTCCATCACCACTTTTGATCAGATGGAGAGCGCATTTCTTAACAAATATTTCCCGCCAAGTAAGCTGACAAGCCTCATGACCAAATATCCACCTTCGTCCAAGAGCCGGATGAGAACCTGTACGAGGCTTGGGAAGGGTTCAAGGATCTACTTCGCCGGTGTCCACATCATGGTCTTGAGCCATGGGTACCCATCCATGCCTTCTACAATGGAGTGGATGATCAGTTGAGGGCGATGATTCTCGCATCAACTCTTGATAAGACCGTGGTAAAAATTTCAATGAACGAAGCGAAAACAGCAGCGCCAACCTCGGTGCCGTGGTGCGACCACGGTCGTGGTTGGAGCGATTTTCTCGCTGCGGCAATTATTTTTGCGGAAATAACCGGGTAAAAGATGGGGAACGCGGTTATCAAGCATTCAGGCGAGAAAGAGAGATTTTAGAGAGGAATTCTTCACCAAAAACACCTCCATTCATCAAGAATCAATTGGAAGGCATTGAAGATTTGGAATTCGAGAAGAAGCATGCAACACTCTTGTGAAGTTCTTGAGAGAATCCTACGAATTTCTCCATAGTGTTTGCTTTATTCTTCTCACTTTCTTTTCCTTAATTCTAGAATTGATTACTATGTTTAGAACGTATTTCTTGTTTTCAATGAATACTTGTGAGTAGATTTCGTTCTTTCTAGGGTTTTATGAACCATCAATATGGAGTTTTGTTAGAAATATTTTAGTTTGTACTTGAATTCTCAATTGAATCAATAGAAGGTTGCGTTTTTCTTGCTTACGAATGTTCTTAAGGCCTTGGATGTTTGTAATTCAGAAATTAACCTAAGAAGTACCGAAAGGTGAATTAGGGGAATTTGACCACCAACCCTTCTACCTAGGCCTACGAAAGTTGAAAAAGGAGTAGTAGACTAGGGAATCATTAGGTAACCCGACCTTGCTTAGACCTTCAATACTGTTTAACCTGAAAAGCAGACGAAAGTTGTTGATTAGGTTAGTCAGGATAATTCTATTTAGCATCGAAAGGGCGATAGAATTTAGAGGTTATCGATTCTTGATTCGTTTGAGTTATTTTCTTGTGCTTGCTTTAATCTGGCTTTGGACCTGTTGTTAGGTGAGTAAAACCCTAGAAGTCTTCATCCATCGAATTACCTCGAGTTAATCCTTTCTAGTCCACTTTAGTTTTAGTTAGTTCATTAGAAGTCATAAACAATTCATCAACCCGATTGGCTTAGCAATCAAGTAGAGGGATAGTTCACTGAGTTACTAGACCAAGTCCCTGTGGGATCGACCTTAACATTGCTACAATAGTACCCGTGCGCTTGCGGCCCTGTCAAGTTTTTGGCGCCGTTGCCTGGGACTTTGTCCCTAGTAGCCATTAAGCGAAGACTCTTAGATTGACAAAGCTGTTTTTTTTATTATTTTATTTTCTTTCTTTTTCTTTCCTTTACTTGTGATTGATTGTGTTTCATTTCTTGTTTTGCTAGGTACTCTTGGTGTATGTAAAAATCTCTGGAATTTGAGTTCGATCCCGAGATTGAACGCACTTTCCGTTCTCGGAGAAAGAGGCTGCGAACAGAGAAAGCTAGCAAGAAGCAAGAAGAGGAGTGTGCATCACAATCGAAAATGGCCGGTAGAGAAGCACAACCGAAGACATTGGAACAATACATGGCCCCAAATGTCACAGATCCTCCCACGGCCATCAACCCTCCCAACATCGCCAACAATGATTTTGGTGAAGAATTCCTTGATTAATCGGTCAAAGCTTCGCCATTCGTGGTCACCCTAGTGAGGATCCCAACCGACACCTCCGTATCTTTCCCCAGGCGTGCGATACGTTCAAGGCGAACGGGGCTTCACCGGATGCAATCAAGCTGCGGTTGTTTCCGTTTTCCTTGGAGGATCGAGCATGGGAGTGGCTAGACTCTCTTCCGCCGAACTCCATCACCACTTTTGATCGGATGGAGCGCGTTTCTTAACAAATATTTCCGCCAAGTAAGGTGACAAGCCTCCGCAACAAATATCCACCTTCGTCCAAGAGCGGATGAGAACACATGCGAGGCTTGGGAGCGGTTCGAGATCTACTTAGCGGTGTCCACATCATGGTCTTGAGCCATGGGTACCCATCCATGCCTTCTACAATGGAGTGGATGATCAGTTGAGGGCGATGATTCTCGCATCAACTACTGTTGATAAGACCGTGGTAAAAATTTCAAGAAGCGAAGCGAGACAAATGAGCAGCTGACCTCGGGCTGCCCGTGGTAGCGACCACGGTGTGGTTGGAGCTATTTTCTCCATTGGCAGATTATTTTTGCGGAAATAACCGGAAAAGAAGGGGAACGCGGTTATCAAGCATTCTGGGCAGAAAAGAGAGATTTTAGAGAGGAATTCTTCACCAAAAACACCTCCATTCATCAAGAATCAATTGGAAGGCATTGAAGATTTGGAATTCGAGAAGAAGCATGCAACACTCTTGTGAAGTTCTTGAGAGAATCCTACGAATTTCTCCCTAGTGTTTGCTTTATTCTTCTCACTTTCTTTTCCTTAATTCTAGAATTGATTACTATGTTTAGAACGTATTTCTTGTTTTCAATGAATACTTGTGAGTAGATTTCGTTCTTTCTAGGGTTTTATGAACCATCAATATGGAGTTTTATTAGAAATGTTTTAGTTTGTACTTGAATTCTCAATTGAATCAATAGAAGGTTGCGTTTTTCTTGCTTACGAATGTTCTTAAGGCCTTGGATGTTTGTAATTCAGAAATTAACCTAAGAAGTACCGAAAGGTGAATTAGGGGAATTTGACCACCAACCCTTCTACCTAGGCCTACGAAAGTTGAAAAAGGAGTAGTAGACTAGGGAATCATTAGGTAACCCGACCTTGCTTAGACCTTCAATTCTGTTTAACCTGAAAAGCAGACGAAAGTTGTTGATTAGGTTAGTCAGGATAATTCTATTTAGCATCGAAAGGGCGATAGAATTTAGAGGTTATCGATTCTTGATTCGTTTGAGTTATTTTCTTGTGCTTGCTTTAATCTGGCTTTCAGACCCTGTTGTTAGGTGAGTAAAACCCTAGAAGTCTTCATCCATCGAATTACCTCGAGTTAATCCTTTCTAGTCCACTTTAGTTTTAGTTAGTTCATTAGAAGTCATAAACAATTCATCAACCCGATTGGCTTAGCAATCAAGTAGAGGGATAGTTCACTGAGTTACTAGACCAAGTCCCTGTGGGATCGACCTTGACATTGCTACAATAGTACCCGTGCGCTTGCGGCCCTGTCAAGTTTTTGGCGCCGTTGCCGGGGACTTTGTCCCTAGTAGCCATTAAGCGAAGACTCTTAGATTGACTAAGCTGTTTTTTTTATTATTTTATTTTCTTTCTTTTTCTTTCCTTTACTTGTGATTGATTGTGTTTCATTTCTTGTTTTGCTAGGTACTCTTGGTGTATGCAAAAATCTCCGGAATTTGAGTTCGATCCCAAGATTGAACGCACTTTCCGTTCTCGAAGAAAGAGGCGAGCAGAGAAAGCTAGCAAGCAAGAAGAGGAGTGTGCATCACAATCGAAAATGGCGGTAGAAGCACAAGAAGACATTGGAACAATACATGGCCCCAAATGTCACAGATCCTCCCACGGCCATCAACCCTCCCAACATCGCCAACAATGATTTTGAGCTGAAGAATTCCTTGATTAATCTGGTCAAAGCTTCGCCATTTCGTGGTCACCCTAGTGAGGATCCCAACCGACACCTCCGTATCTTTCGCCAGGCGTGCGATACGTTCAAGTGACGGGCTTCACGGATGCAATCAAGGCTGCGGTTGTTTAGTTTTCCTTGGAGGATCGAGCATGGAGTGGCTAGACTCTCTTCCGAACTCCATCACCACTTTTGATCAGATGGAGAGCGCATTTCTTAACAAATATTTCCCGCCAAGTAAGCTGACAAGCCTCCGCAACCAAATATCCACCTTCGTCCAAGAGCCGGATGAGAACACATGCGAGGCTTGGGAGCGGTTCGAGATCTACTGGCGGTGTCCACATCATGGTCTTGAGCCATGGGTACCCATCCATGCCTTCTACAATGGAGTGGATGATCGATTGAGGGCGATGATTCTCGCATCAACTCTGTTGATAAGACCGTGGTAAAAATTTCGGCAAGAAGCGAGAGAACAGGCAGCGCGACCTCGGGCTGCCGTGGTAGCGACCACGGGCGTGGTTGGAGCTATTTTCTCGCTGCGCGATTATTTTGCGGAAATAACCGGGAAAAGAAGGGAGCGGTTATCAAGCATGCAGGCGAGAAAGAGAGATTTTAGAGAGGAATTCTTCACCAAAACACCTCCATTCATCAAGAATCAATTGGAAGGCATTGAAGATTTGGAATTCGAGAAGAAGCATGCAACACTCTTGTGAAGTTCTTGAGAGAATCCTACAATTTCTCCTAGTGTTTGCTTTATTCTTCTCACTTTCTTTTCCTTAATTCTAGAATTGATTACTATGTTTAGACGTATTTCTTGTTTTCAATGAATACTTGTGAGTAGATTTCGTTCTTTCTAGGGTTTTATGAACCATCAATATGGAGTTTTATTAGAAATGTTTTAGTTTGTACTTGAATTCTCAATTGAATCAATAGAAGGTTGCGTTTTTCTTGCTTACGAATGTTCTTAAGGCCTTGGATGTTTGTAATTCAGAAATTAACCTAAGAAGTACCGAAAGGTGAATTAGGGGAATTTGACCACCAACCCTTCTACCTAGGCCTACGAAAGTTGAAAAAGGAGTAGTAGACTAGGGAATCATTAGGTAACCCGACCTTGCTTAGACCTTCAATTTTAACACAAAAGCGCATTTAAAGTTGTAGATTAGGTTAGTCAGGATAATTTTATTTAGCATCGAAAGGGCGATAGAATTTAGAGGTTATCGATTCTTGATTCGTTTGAGTTATTTTCTTGTGCTTGCTTTAATCGGCTTTGGACCACTGTTGTTAGGTGAGTAAAACCCTAGAAGTCTTCATCCATCGAATTACCTCGAGTTAATCCTTTCTAGTCCACTTTAGTTTTAGTTAGTTCATTAGAAGTCATAAACAATTCATCAACCCGATTGGCTTAGCAATCAAGTAGAGGATAGTTCATCGAGTTACTAGACCAAGTCCTGTGGGATCGACCTTAACATTGCTCTGATAGTACCGTGCGCGCCATGCCTGTCAAGTTTTGGCGCCGTTGCGGACTTTGTCCTAGTAGCCATTAGCGAAGACTCTTAGATTGACAAAATTTGTTTTTATTATTTTATTTTCTTTCTTTTTCTTTCCTTTACTTGTGATTGATTGTGTTTCATTTCTTGTTTTGCTAGGTACTCTTGGTGTATGTAAAAATCTCTGGAATTTGAGTTCGATCCCGAGATTGAACGCACTTTCCGTTCTCGGAGAAAGAGGCTGCGAACAGAGAAAGCTAGCAAGAAGCAAGAAGAGGAGTGTGCATCACAATCGAAAATGGCCGGTAGAGAAGCACAACCGAAGACATTGGAACAATACATGGCCCCAAATGTCACAGATCCTCCCACGGCCATCAACCCTCCCAACATCGCCAACAATGATTTTGAGCTGAAGAATTCCTTGATTAATCTGGTCAAAGCTTCGCCATTTCGTGGTCACCCTAGTGAGGATCCCAACCGACACCTCCGTATCTTTCCCCAGGCGTGCGATACGTTCAAGGCGAACGGGGCTTCACCGGATGCAATCAAGCTGCGGTTGTTTCCGTTTTCCTTGGAGGATCGAGCATGGGAGTGGCTAGACTCTCTTCCGCCGAACTCCATCACCACTTTTGATCAGATGGAGAGCGCATTTCTTAACAAATATTTCCCGCCAAGTAAGCTGACAAGCCTCCGCAACCAAATATCCACCTTCGTCCAAGAGCCGGATGAGAACCTGTACGAGGCTTGGGAACGGTTCAAGGATCTACTTCGCCGGTGTCCACATCATGGTCTTGAGCCATGGGTACCCATCCATGCCTTCTACAATGGAGTGGATGATCAGTTGAGGGCGATGATTCTCGCATCAACTACTGTTGATAAGACCGTGGTAAAAATTTCAGCAAGAAGCAGCGGAAAGCGAGATAAGCGCCCGACCTCGGGCTGCCGTGGTGACGACCACGGTGTGGTTGGAGCTATTTTCTCACATGGCGATTATTTTGCGGAAATAACCGGGAAAAGAAGGGAACGCGGTTATCAAGCATTAGGCGAGAAAGAGAGATTTTAGAGAGGAATTCTTCACCAAAAACACCTCCATTCATCAAGAATCAATTGGAAGGCATTGAAGATTTGGAATTCGAGAAGAAGCATGCAACACTCTTGTGAAGTTCTTGAGAGAATCCTACGAATTTCTCCCTAGTGTTTGCTTTATTCTTCTAACTTTCTTTTCCTTAATTCTAGAATTGATTACTATGTTTAGAACGTATTTCTTGTTTTCAATGAATACTTGTGAGTAGATTTCGTTCTTTCTAGGGTTTTATGAACCATCAATATGGAGTTTTATTAGAAATGTTTTAGTTTGTACTTGAATTCTCAATTGAATCAATAGAAGGTTGCGTTTTTCTTGCTTACGAATGTTCTTAAGGCCTTGGATGTTTGTAATTCAGAAATTAACCTAAGAAGTACCGAAAGGTGAATTAGGGGAATTTGACCACCAACCCTTTTACCTAGGCCTACGAAAGTTGAAAAAGGAGTAGTAGACTAGGGAATCATTAGGTAACCCGACCTTGCTTAGACCTTCAATTCTGTTTAACCTGAAAAGCAGACGAAAGTTGTTGATTAGGTTAGTCAGGATAATTCTATTTAGCATCGAAAGGGCGATAGAATTTAGAGGTTATCGATTCTTGATTCGTTTGAATTATTTTCTTGTGCTTGCTTTAATCTGGCTTTCAGACCCTGTTGTTAGGTGAGTAAAACCCTAGAAGTCTTCATCCATCGAATTACCTCGAGTTAATCCTTTCTAGTCCACTTTAGTTTTAGTTAGTTCATTAGAAGTCATAAACAATTCATCAACCCGATTGGCTTAGCAATCAAGTAGAGGGATAGTTCACTGAGTTACTAGACCAAGTCCCTGTGGGATCGACCTTGACATTGCTACAATAGTACCCGTGCGCTTGCGGCCCTGTCAAGTTTTTGGCGCCGTTGCCGGGGACTTTGTCCCTAGTAGCCATTAAGCGAAGACTCTTAGATTGACTAAGCTGTTTTTTTTTATTATTTTATTTTCTTTCTTTTTCTTTCCTTTACTTGTGATTGATTGTGTTTCATTTCTTGTTTTGCTAGGTACTCTTGGTGTATGTAAAAATCTCCGGAATTTGAGTTCGATCCCGAGATTGAACGCACTTTCCGTTCTCGGAGAAAGAGGCTGCGAACAGAGAAAGCTAGCAAGAAGCAAGAAGAGGAGTGTGCATCACAATCGAAAATGGCCGGTAGAGAAGCACAACCGAAGACATTGGAACAATACATGGCCCCAAATGTCACAGATCCTCCCACGACCATCAACCCTCCAAACATCGCCAACAATGATTTTGAGCTGAAGAATTCCTTGATTAATCTGGTCAAAGCTTCGCCATTTCGTGGTCACCCTAGTGAGGACCCCAACCGACACCTCTGTATCTTTCCCCAGGCGTGCGATACGTTCAAGGCGAACGGGGCTTCACCGGATGCAATCAAGCTGCGGTTGTTTCCGTTTTCCTTGGAGGATCGAGCATGGGAGTGGCTAGACTCTCTTCCGCCGAACTCCATCACCACTTTTGATCAGATGGAGAGCGCATTTCTTAACAAATATTTCCCGCCAAGTAAGCTAACAAGCCTCCGCAACCAAATATCCACCTTCGTCTAAGAGCCGGATGAGAACCTGTACGAGGCTTGGGAACGGTTCAAGGATCTACTTCGCCGGTGTCCACATCATGGTCTTGAGCCATTGGTACCCATCCATGCCTTCTACAATGGAGTGGATGATCAGTTGAGGGCGATGATTCTCGCATCAACTACTGTTGATAAGACCGTGGTAAAAATTTCAGCAAGAAGCGAAAGAAACAAGCAGCGCCACCCCTGCCGCTTGGTGACCACGACCGTGGTTGAGCTATTTTCTCACGCGCGATTATTTTTGCGGAAATAACCGGGGAAAAGAAGGGGAACGCAGTTATCAAGCATTCTGGGCAGAAAAGAGAGATTTTAGAGAGGAATTCTTCACCAAAAACACCTCCATTCATCAAGAATCAATTGGAAGGCATTGAAGATTTGGAATTCGAGAAGAAGCATGCAACACTCTTGTGAAGTTCTTGAGAGAATCCTACGAATTTCTCCCTAGCGTTTGCTTTATTCTTCTCACTTTCTTTTCCTTAATTCTAGAATTGATTACTATGTTTAGAACGTATTTCTTGTTTTCAATGAATACTTGTGAGTAGATTTCGTTCTTTCTAGGGTTTTATGAACCATCAATATGGAGTTTTATTAGAAATGTTTTAGTTTGTACTTGAATTCTCAATTGAATCAATAGAAGGTTGCGTTTTTCTTGCTTACGAATGTTCTTAAGGCCTTGGATGTTTGTAATTCAGAAATTAACCTAAGAAGTACCGAAAGGTGAATTAGGGGAATTTGACCACCAACCCTTCTACCTAGGCCTACGAAAGTTGAAAAAGGAGTAGTAGACTAGGGAATCATTAGGTAACCCGACCTTGCTTAGACCTTCAATTCTGTTTAACTCAAAAGCATTTAAAGTTGTTGATTAGGTTAGTCAGGATAATTCTATTTAGCATCGAAAGGGCGATAGAATTTAGAGGTTATCGATTCTTGATTCGTTTGAGTTATTTTCTTGTGCTTGCTTTAATCTGGCTTTCAGACCCTGTTGTTAGGTGAGTAAAACCCTAGAAGTCTTCATCCATCGAATTACCTCGAGTTAATCCTTTCTAGTCCACTTTAGTTTTAGTTAGTTCATTAGAAGTCATAAACAATTCATCAACCCGATTGGCTTAGCAATCAAGTAGAGGGATAGTTCACTGAGTTACTAGACCAAGTCCCTGTGGGATCGACCATAACATTGCTACAATAGTACCCGTGCGCTTGCGGCCCTGTCAAGTTTTTGGCGCCGTTGTCTGGGACTTTGTCCCTAGTAGCCATTAAGCGAAGACTCTTAGATTGACTAAGCTGTTTTTTTTTTATTATTTTATTTTTTTCTTTTTCTTTCCTTTACTTGTGATTGATTGTGTTTCATTTCTTGTTTTGCTAGGTACTCTTGGTGTATGTAAAAATCTCTGGAATTTGAGTTCGATCCCGAGATTGAACGCACTTTCCGATCTCGGAGAAAGAGGCTGCGAACAGAGAAAGCTAGCAAGAAGCAAGAAGAGGAGTATGCATCACAATCGAAAATGGCCGGTAGAGAAGCACAACCGAAGACATTGGAACAATACATGGCCCCAAATGTCACAGATCCTCCCACGGCCATCAACCCTCCCAACATCGCCAACAATGATTTTGAGCTGAAGAATTCCTTGATTAATCTGGTCAAAGCTTCGCCATTTCGTGGTCACCCTAGTGAGGACCCCAACCGACACCTCCGTATCTTTCCCCAGCGATACGTTCAAGGCGAACGGCTTCACCGATTCAATCAAGCCGCGGTTCCGCTTTCCTTGAGGATCGAGCATGAGAGTGGCTAGACTCTCTTCCGCCGAACTCCATCACCACTTTTGATCGATGGAGAGCGATTTCTTAACAAATATTTCCGCCAAGTAAGGTGACAAGCCTCCGCAACCAAATATCCACCTTCGCCCAAGAGCGGATGAGAACTCATGCGAGGCTTGGGAACGGTTCAAGGATCTACTTCGCCGGTGTCCACATCATGATCTTGAGCCATGGGTACCCATCCATGCCTTCTACAATGGAGTGGATGATCAGTTGAGGGCGATGATTCTCGCATCAACTACTGTTGATAAGACCGTGGTAAAAATTTCAGCAAGAAACGAGCAGAAAACAGCGAGACAGCGCCAACCTCGGGCTGCCCGTGGTGACAGCCCCGGACCGTGGTTGAGCTATTTTCTCGCTGCGGCAATTATTTTTGCGGAAATAACCGGGGAAAAGAAGGGGAACGCGGTTATCAAGCATTCTGGGCAGAAAAGAGAGATTTTAGAGAGGAATTCTTCACCAAAAACACCTCCATTCATCAAGAATCAATTGGAAGGCATTGAAGATTTGGAATTCGAGAAGAAGCATGCAACACTCTTGTGAAGTTCTTGAGAGAATCCTACGAATTTCTCCCTAGTGTTTGCTTTATTCTTCTCACTTTCTTTTCCTTAATTCTAGAATTGATTACTATGTTTAGAACGTATTTCTTGTTTTCAATGAATACTTGTGAGTAGATTTCGTTCTTTCTAGGGTTTTATGAACCATCAATATGGAGTTTGATTAGAAATATTTTAGTTTGTACTTGAATTCTCAATTGAATCAATAGAAGGTTGCGTTTTTCTTACTTACGAATGTTCTTAAGGCCTTGGATGTTTGTAATTCGTAAATTAACCTAAGAAGTACCGAAAGGTGAATTAGGGAATTTGACCACCAACCCTTCTACCTAGGCCTACGAAAGTTGAAAAGGAGTAGTAGACTAGGGAATCATTAGGTAACCCGACCTTGCTTAGACCTTCAATTCGCTTAACCCAAAAGCGATTTAAAGTTGTTGATTAGGTTAGTCAGGATAATTTTATTTAGCATCGAAAGGGCGATAGAATTTAGAGGTTATCGATTCTTGATTCGTTTGAGTTATTTTCTTGTGCTTGCTTTAATCTGGCTTTCAGACCCTGTTGTTAGGTGAGTAAAACCCTAGAAGTCTTCATCCATCGAATTACCTCGAGTTAATCCTTTCTAGTCCACTTTAGTTTTAGTTAGTTCATTAGAAGTCATAAACAATTCATCAACCCGATTGGCTTAGCAATCAAGTAGAGGGATAGTTCACCGAGTTACTAGACCAAGTCCCTGTGGGATCGACCTTAACATTGCTACAATAGTACCCGTGCCATGCCCTGTCAAGTTTTTGGCGCTGTCGGGACTTTGTCCCTAGTAGCCATTAGCGAAGACTCTTAGATTGACTAAGCTGTTTTTTTTATTATTTTATTTTCTTTCTTTTTCTTTCCTTTACTTGTGATTGATTGTGTTTCATTTCTTGTTATGCTAGGTACTCTTGGTGTATGTAAAAATCTCTGGAATTTGAGTTCGATCCCGAGATTGAACGCACTTTCCGATCTCGGAGAAAGAGGCTGCGAACAGAGAAAGCTAGCAAGAAGCAAGAAGAGGAGTGTGCATCACAATCGAAAATGGCCGGTAGAGAAGCACAACCGAAGACATTGGAACAATACATGGCCCCAAATGTCACAGATCCTCCCACGGCCATCAACCCTCCCAACATCGCCAACAATGATTTTGAGCTGAAGAATTCCTTGATTAATCTGGTCAAAGCTTCGCCATTTCGTGGTCACTAGTGAGGACCCCAACCGACACCTCCGTATCTTTCCCAGCGTGCGATACGTTCAAGGCGACGGCTTCACCGGATTCAATCAAGCTGCGGTTGTTTCCTTGGAGGATCGAGCATGAGTGGCTAGACTCTCTTCCGAACTCCATCACCACTTTTGATCAGATGGAGAGCGCATTTCTTAACAAATATTTCCCGCCAAGTAAGCTGACAAGCCTCCGCAACCAAATATCCACCTTCGTCCAAGAGCCGGATGAGAACCTGTACGAGGCTTGGGAACGGTTCAAGGATCTACTTCGCCGGTGTCCACATCATGGTCTTGAGCCATGGGTACCCATCCATGCCTTCTACAATGGAGTGGATGATCAGTTGAGGGCGATGATTCTCGCATCAACTACTGTTGATAAGACCGTGGTAAAAATTTCAGCAAGGAGCAGAAAACAGCGAGACAGCGCCAACCTCGGGCTGCCCGTGGTGAAAGCCACGGACCGTGGTTGGAGCTATTTTCTCACGCGCGATTATTTTGCGGAAATAACCGGGAAAAGAAGGAACGCGGTTATCAAGCATTCGGGCATAAAGAGAGATTTTAGAGAGGAATTCTTCACCAAAACACCTCCATTCATCAAGAATCAATTGGAAGGCATTGAAGATTTGGAATTCGAGAAGCATGCAACACTCTTGTGAAGTTCTTGAGAGAATCCTACAATTTCTCCCTAGTGTTTGCTTTATTCTTCTCACTTTCTTTTCCTTAATTCTAGAATTGATTACTATGTTTAGAACGTATTTCTTGTTTTCAATGAATACTTGTGAGTAGATTTCGTTCTTTCTAGGGTTTTATGAACCATCAATATGGAGTTTGATTAGAAATATTTTAGTTTGTACTTGAATTCTCAATTGAATCAATAGAAGGTTGCGTTTTTCTTACGAATGTTCTTAAGGCCTTGGATGTTTGTAATTGAAATTAACCTAAGAAGTACCGAAAGGTGAATTAGGGGAATTTGACCACCAACCCTTCTACCTAGGCCTACGAAAGTTGAAAAAGGAGTAGTAGACTAGGGAATCATTAGGTAACCCGACCTTGCTTAGACCTTCAATTCTGTTTAACCTGAAAAGGCATTTAAAGTTGTTGATTAGGTTAGTCGATAATTTTATTTAGCATCGAAAGGGCGATAGAATTTAGAGGTTATCGATTCTTGATTCGCTTTGAGTTATTTTCTTGTGCTTGCTTTAATCGGCTTTGGACTCGTTGTTAGGTGAGTAAAACCCTAGAAGTCTTCATCCATCGAATTACCTCGAGTTAATCCTTTCTAGTCCACTTTAGTTTTAGTTAGTTCATTAGAAGTCATAAACAATTCATCAACCCGATTGGCTTAGCAATCAAGTAGAGGGATAGTTCACCGAGTTACTAGACCAAGTCCCTGTGGGATCGACCTTAACATTGCTACAATAGTACGTGCGCCATGCCGCTAAGTTTTTGGCGCCGTTGCCGGGGACTTTGTCCCTAGTAGCCATTAAGCGAAGACTCTTAGATTGACTAAGCTGTTTTTTTTTATTATTTTATTTTCTTTCTTTTTCTTTCCTTTACTTGTGATTGATTGTGTTTCATTTCTTGTTATGCTAGGTACTCTTGGTGTATGTAAAAATCTCTGGAATTTGAGTTCGATCCCGAGATTGAACGCACTTTCCGATCTCGGAGAAAGAGGCTGCGAACAGAGAAAGCTAGCAAGAAGCAAGAAGAGGAGTGTGCATCACAATCGAAAATGGCCGGTAGAGAAGCACAACCGAAGACATTGGAACAATACATGGCCCCAAATGTCACAGATCCTCCCACGGCCATCAACCCTCCCAACATCGCCAACAATGATTTTGAGCTGAAGAATTCCTTGATTAATCTGGTCAAAGCTTCGCCATTTCGTGGTCACCCTAGTGAGGACCCCAACCGACACCTCCGTATCTTTCCCCAGGCGTGCGATACGTTCAAGGCGAACGGGGCTTCACCGGATTCAATCAAGCTGCGGTTGTTTCCGTTTTCCTTGGAGGATCGAGCATGAGAGTGGCTAGACTCTCTTCCGCCGAACTCCATCACCACTTTTGATCAGATGGAGAGCGCATTTCTTAACAAATATTTCCCGCCAAGTAAGCTGACAAGCCTCCGCAACCAAATATCCACCTTCGTCCAAGAGCCGGATGAGAACCTGTACGAGGCTTGGGAACGGTTCAAGGATCTACTTCGCCGGTGTCCACATCATGGTCTTGAGCCATGGGTACCCATCCATGCCTTCTACAATGGAGTGGATGATCAGTTGAGGGCGATGATTCTCGCATCAACTACTGTTGATAAGACCGTGGTAAAAATTTCAGCAAGAAACGAGCAGAAAATGAGACAACAACTCGAGTGCCGTGGTGACGACCACGACCGGGTTCGAGCTATTTTCTCAGCTGGCGATTATTTTTGCGGAAATAACCGGGGAAAAGAAGGGGAACGCGGTTATCAAGCATTCTGGGCAGAAAAGAGAGATTTTAGAGAGGAATTCTTCACCAAAAACACCTCCATTCATCAAGAATCAATTGGAAGGCATTGAAGATTTGGAATTCGAGAAGAAGCATGCAACACTCTTGTGAAGTTCTTGAGAGAATCCTACGAATTTCTCCCTAGTGTTTGCTTTATTCTTCTCACTTTCTTTTCCTTAATTCTAGAATTGATTACTATGTTTAGAACGTATTTCTTGTTTTCAATGAATACTTGTGAGTAGATTTCGTTCTTTCTAGGGTTTTATGAACCATCAATATGGAGTTTGATTAGAAATATTTTAGTTTGTACTTGAAATCTCAATTGAATCAATAGAAGGTTGCGTTTTTCTTACTTACGAATGTTCTTAAGGCCTTGGATGTTTGTAATTCAGAAATTAACCTAAGAAGTACCGAAAGGTGAATTAGGGGAATTTGACCACCAACCCTTCTACCTAGGCCTACGAAAGTTGAAAAAGGAGTAGTAGACTAGGGAATCATTAGGTAACCCGACCTTGCTTAGACCTTCAATTCTGTTTAACCTGAAAAGCAGACGAAAGTTGTTGATTAGGTTAGTCAGGATAATTTTATTTAGCATCGAAAGGGCGATAGAATTTAGAGGTTATCGATTCTTGATTCGTTTGAGTTATTTTCTTGTGCTTGCTTTAATCTGGCTTTCAGACCCTGTTGTTAGGTGAGTAAAACCCTAGAAGTCTTCATCCATCGAATTACCTCGAGTTAATCCTTTCTAGTCCACTTTAGTTTTAGTTAGTTCATTAGAAGTCATAAACAATTCATCAACCCGATTGGCTTAGCAATCAAGTAGAGGGATAGTTCACTGAGTTACTAGACCAAGTCCCTGTGGGATCGACCTTAACATTGCTACAATAGTACCCGTGCGGCCATGCCGCTAAGTTTTTGGCGCGTTGCGGACTTTGTCCCTAGTAGCCATTAAGCGAAGACTCTTAGATTGACTAAGCTGTTTTTTTTTATTATTTTATTTTCTTTCTTTTTCTTTCCTTTACTTGTGATTGATTGTGTTTCATTTCTTGTTATGCTAGGTACTCTTGGTGTATGTAAAAATCTCTGGAATTTGAGTTCGATCCCGAGATTGAACGCACTTTCCGATCTCGGAGAAAGAGGCTGCGAACAGAGAAAGCTAGCAAGAAGCAAGAAGAGGAGTGCATCACAATCGAAAATGGCCGGTAGAGAAGCACAACCGAAGACATTGGAACAATACATGGCCCCAAATGTCACAGATCCTCCCACGGCCATCAACCCTCCCAACATCGCCAACAATGATTTTGAGCTGAAGAATTCCTTGATTAATCTGGTCAAAGCTTCGCCATTTCGTGGTCACCCTAGTGAGGACCCCAACCGACACCTCCGTATCTTTCCCCAGGCGTGCGATACGTTCAAGGCGAACGGGGCTTCACCGGATTCAATCAAGCTGCGGTTGTTTCCGTTTTCCTTGGAGGATCGAGCATGAGAGTGGCTAGACTCTCTTCCGCCGAACTCCATCACCACTTTTGATCAGATGGAGAGCGCATTTCTTAACAAATATTTCCCGCCAAGTAAGCTGACAAGCCTCCGCAACCAAATATCCACCTTCGTCCAAGAGCCGGATGAGAACCTGTACGAGGCTTGGGAACGGTTCAAGGATCTACTTCGCCGGTGTCCACATCATGGTCTTGAGCCATGGGTACCCATCCATGCCTTCTACAATGGAGTGGATGATCAGTTGTGGGCGATGATTCTCGCATCAACTCGCTGATAAGACCGTGGTAAAAATTTCAAGAAGAACGAGCAGAAACAATGAGACAGCGCCAACCTCGGCCTGCCGTGGTAGACACGGACCGTGGTTGGAGCTATTTTCGCCGCGCAGCTTATTTTGCGAAATAACCGGGAAAAGAAGGGGAACGCGGTTATCAAGCATTCAGGCGAAAAGAGATTTTAGAGAGGAATTCTTCACCAAAAACACCTCCATTCATCAAGAATCAATTGGAAGGCATTGAAGATTTGGAATTCGAGAAGAAGCATGCAACACTCTTGTGAAGTTCTTGAGAGAATCCTACGAATTTCTCCCTAGTGTTTGCTTTATTCTTCTCACTTTCTTTTCCTTAATTCTAGAATTGATTACTATGTTTAGAACGTATTTCTTGTTTTCAATGAATACTTGTGAGTAGATTTCGTTCTTTCTAGGGTTTTATGAACCATCAATATGGAGTTTGATTAGAAATATTTTAGTTTGTACTTGAATTCTCAATTGAATCAATAGAAGGTTGCGTTTTTCTTACTTACGAATGTTCTTAAGGCCTTGGATGTTTGTAATTCAGAAATTAACCTAAGAAGTACCGAAAGGTGAATTAGGGGAATTTGACCACCAACCCTTCTACCTAGGCCTACGAAAGTTGAAAAAGGAGTAGTAGACTAGGGAATCATTAGGTAACCCGACCTTGCTTAGACCTTCAATTCTGTTTAACCTGAAAAGCAGACGAAAGTTGTTGATTAGGTTAGTCAGGATAATTTTATTTAGCATCGAAAGGGCGATAGAATTTAGAGGTTATCGATTCTTGATTCGTTTGAGTTATTTTCTTGTGCTTGCTTTAATCTGGCTTTCAGACCCTGTTGTTAGGTGAGTAAAACCCTAGAAGTCTTCATCCATCGAATTACCTCGAGTTAATCCTTTCTAGTCCACTTTAGTTTTAGTTAGTTCATTAGAAGTCATAAACAATTCATCAACCCGATTGGCTTAGCAATCAAGTAGAGGGATAGTTCACTGAGTTACTAGACCAAGTCCCTGTGGGATCGACCTTAACATTGCTACAATAGTACCCGTGCGCTTGCGGCCCTGTCAAGTTTTTGGCGCCGTTGCCGGGGACTTTGTCCCTAGTAGCCATTAAGCGAAGACTCTTAGATTGACTAAGCTGTTTTTTTTATTATTTTATTTTCTTTCTTTTTCTTTCCTTTACTTGTGATTGATTGTGTTTCATTTCTTGTTATGCTAGGTACTCTTGGTGTATGTAAAAATCTCTGGAATTTGAGTTCGATCCCGAGATTGAACGCACTTTCCGATCTCGGAGAAAGAGGCTGCGAACAGAGAAAGCTAGCAAGAAGCAAGAAGAGGAGTGTGCATCACAATCGAAAATGGCCGGTAGAGAAGCACAACCGAAGACATTGGAACAATACATGGCCCCAAATGTCACAGATCCTCCCACGGCCATCAACCCTCCCAACATCGCCAACAATGATTTTGAGCTGAAGAATTCCTTGATTAATCTGGTCAAAGCTTCGCCATTTCGTGGTCACCCTAGTGAGGACCCCAACCGACACCTCCGTATCTTTCCCCAGGCGTGCGATACGTTCAAGGCGAACGGGGCTTCACCGGATTCAATCAAGCTGCGGTTGTTTCCGTTTTCCTTGGAGGATCGAGCATGAGAGTGGCTAGACTCTCTTCCGCCGAACTCCATCACCACTTTTGATCAGATGGAGAGCGCATTTCTTAACAAATATTTCCCGCCAAGTAAGCTGACAAGCCTCCGCAACCAAATATCCACCTTCGTCCAAGAGCCGGATGAGAACCTGTACGAGGCTTGGGAACGGTTCAAGGATCTACTTCGCCGGTGTCCACATCATGGTCTTGAGCCATGGGTACCCATCCATGCCTTCTACAATGGAGTGGATGATCAGTTGAGGGCGATGATTCTCGCATCAACTACTGTTGATAAGACCGTGGTAAAAATTTCAGCAAGAAACGAGCAGAAAACAGCGAGACAGCGCCAACCTCGGGCTGCCCGTGGTGACAGCCACGGACCGTGGTTGGAGCTATTTTCTCGCTGCGGCAGTTATTTTTGCGGAAATAACCGGGGAAAAGAAGGGGAACGCGGTTATCAAGCATTCTGGGCAGAAAAGAGAGATTTTAGAGAGGAATTCTTCACCAAAAACACCTCCATTCATCAAGAATCAATTGGAAGGCATTGAAGATTTGGAATTCGAGAAGAAGCATGCAACACTCTTGTGAAGTTCTTGAGAGAATCCTACGAATTTCTCCCTAGTGTTTGCTTTATTCTTCTCACTTTCTTTTCCTTAATTCTAGAATTGATTACTATGTTTAGAACGTATTTCTTGTTTTCAATGAATACTTGTGAGTAGATTTCGTTCTTTCTAGGGTTTTATGAACCATCAATATGGAGTTTGATTAGAAATATTTTAGTTTGTACTTGAATTCTCAATTGAATCAATAGAAGGTTGCGTTTTTCTTACTTACGAATGTTCTTAAGGCCTTGGATGTTTGTAATTCAGAAATTAACCTAAGAAGTACCGAATGGTGAATTAGGGGAATTTGACCACCAACCCTTCTACCTAGGCCTACGAAAGTTGAAAAAGGAGTAGTAGACTAGGGAATCATTAGGTAACCCGACCTTGCTTAGACCTTCAATTCTGTTTAACCTGAAAAGCAGACGAAAGTTGTTGATTAGGTTAGTCAGGATAATTTTATTTAGCATCGAAAGGGCGATAGAATTTAGAGGTTATCGATTCTTGATTCGTTTGAGTTATTTTCTTGTGCTTGCTTTAATCTGGCTTTCAGACCCTGTTGTTAGGTGAGTAAAACCCTAGAAGTCTTCATCCATCGAATTACCTCGAGTTAATCCTTTCTAGTCCACTTTAGTTTTAGTTAGTTCATTAGAAGTCATAAACAATTCATCAACCCGATTGGCTTAGCAATCAAGTAGAGGGATAGTTCACTGAGTTACTAGACCAAGTCCCTGTGGGATCGACCTTGACATTGCTACAATAGTACCCGTGCGCTTGCGGCCCTGTCAAGTTTTTGGCGCCGTTGCCGGGGACTTTGTCCCTAGTAGCCATTAAGCGAAGACTCTTAGATTGACTAAGCTGTTTTTTTTATTATTTTATTTTCTTTCTTTTTCTTTCCTTTACTTGTGATTGATTGTGTTTCATTTCTTGTTTTGCTAGGTACTCTTGGTGTATGTAAAAATCTCTGGAATTTGAGTTCGATCCCGAGATTGAACGCACTTTCCGTTCTCGGAGAAAGAGGTCACAGAGAAAGCTAGCAAGAAGCAAGAAGAGGAGTCTGCATCACAATCGAAAATGGCCGGTAGAGAAGCACAACCGAAGACATTGGAACAATACATGGCCCCAAATGTCACAGATCCTCCCACGGCCATCAACCCTCCCAACATCGCCAACAATGATTTTGAGCTGAAGAATTCCTTGATTAATCTGGTCAAAGCTTCGCCATTTCGTGGTCACCCTAGTGAGGACCCCAACCGACACCTCCGTATCTTTCCCCAGGCGTGCGATACGTTCAAGGCGAACGGGGCTTCACCGGATTCAATCAAGCTGCGGTTGTTTCCGTTTTCCTTGGAGGATCGAGCATGAGAGTGGCTAGACTCTCTTCCGCCGAACTCCATCACCACTTTTGATCAGATGGAGAGCGCATTTCTTAACAAATATTTCCCGCCAAGTAAGCTGACAAGCCTCCGCAACCAAATATCCACCTTCGTCCAAGAGCCGGATGAGAACCTGTACGAGGCTTGGGAAGGGTTCAAGGATCTACTTCGCCGGTGTCCACATCATGGTCTTGAGCCATGGGTACCCATCCATGCCTTCTACAATGGAGTGGATGATCAGTTGAGGGCGATGATTCTCGCATCAACTACTGTTGATAAGACCGTGGTAAAAATTTCAGCAAGAAACGAGCAGAAAACAGCGAGACAGCGCCAACCTCGCCGCCTGTGGTGACCACGACCGTGGTTGGAGCTATTTTCTCGCGCGCAGCTTATTTTTGCGGAAATAACCGGGAAAAGAAGGGAACGGTTATCAAGCATTCGGGCATAAAAGAGAGATTTTAGAGAGGAATTCTTCACCAAAAAACACCTCCATTCATCAAGAATCAATTGGAAGGCATTGAAGATTTGGAATTCGAGAAGAAGCATGCAACACTCTTGTGAAGTTCTTGAGAGAATCCTACGAATTTCTCCCTAGTGTTTGCTTTATTCTTCTCACTTTCTTTCCTTAATTCTAGAATTGATTACTATGTTTAGAACGTATTTCTTGTTTTCAATGAATACTTGTGAGTAGATTTCGTTCTTTCTAGGGTTTTATGAACCATCAATATGGAGTTTGATTAGAAATATTTTAGTTTGTACTTGAATTCTCAATTGAATCAATAGAAGGTTGCGTTTTCTTACTTACGAATGTTCTTAAGGCCTTGGATGTTTGTAATTCAGAAATTAACCTAAGAAGTACCGAAAGGTGAATTAGGGGACTTTGACCACCAACCCTTCTACCTAGGCCTACGAAAGTTGAAAAAGGAGTAGTAGACTAGGGAATCATTAGGTAACCCGACCTTGCTTAGACCTTCAATTCTTTAACACAAAAGCGCATTTAAAGTTGTTGATTAGGTTAGTCAGGATAATTTTATTTAGCATCGAAAGGGCGATAGAATTTAGAGGTTATCGATTCTTGATTCGTTTGAGTTATTTTCTTGTGCTTGCTTTAATCTGGCTTTCAGACCCTGTTGTTAGGTGAGTAAAACCCTAGAAGTCTTCATCCATCGAATTACCTCTAGTTAATCCTTTCTAGTCCACTTTAGTTTTAGTTAGTTCATTAGAAGTCATAAACAATTCATCAACCCGATTGGCTTAGCAATCAAGTAGAGGGATAGTTCACTGAGTTACTAGACCAAGTCCCGGTGGGATCGACCTTAACATTGCTACAATAGTACCCGTGCGCTTGCGCCTAAGTTTTTGGCGCGTTGCGGACTTTGTCCCTAGTAGCCATTGCGAAGACTCTTAGATTGACTAAGCTGTTTTTTTAATTTTATTTTCTTTCTTTTTCTTTCCTTTACTTGTGATTGATTGTGTTTCACTTCTTGTTATGCTAGGTACTCTTGTATGTAAAAATCTCGAATTTGAGTTCGATCCCGAGATTGATCGCACTTTCCGCTCGGAGAAAGAGGTGCGAACAGAAAGCTAGCAAGAAGCAAGAAGAGGAGTCGCATCACAATCGAAAATGGCGAGAGAGAAGCACAACCAAGACATTGGAACAATAGATGGCCCCAAATGTCACAGATCCTCCCACGCCATCAACCCTCCCAACATCGCCAACAATGATTTTGAGTGAAGAATTCCTTGATTAATCCGTCAAAGCTTCGCCATTTCGTGGTCACCCTAGTGAGGACCCCAACCGACACCTCCGTATCTTTCGCCAGCGCGATACGTTCAAGGCGAACGGGGCTTCACCGGATGCAATCAAGCTGCGGTTGTTTCCGTTTTCCTTGGAGGATCGAGCATGGGAGTGGCTAGACTCTCTTCCGCCGAACTCCATCACCACTTTTGATCAGATGGCGAGCGCATTTCTTAACAAATATTTCCCACCAAGTAAGCTGACAAGCCTCCGCAACCAAATATCCACCTTCGTCCAAGAGCCGGATGAGAACCTGTACGAGGCTTGGGAACGGTTCAAGGATCTACTTCGCCGGTGTCCACATCATGGTCTTGAGCCATGGGTACCCATCCATGCCTTCTACAATGGAGTGGATGATCAGTTGAGGGCGATGATTCTCGCAGCAGCTGGGGGGAACATCATGAACAAAGCGGTCGATGACCTCTATTCTTTGATCGAGCAAATGGCGTCCAACAGTCACCAATGGTCCAGGTCCCGTTCCTCGAGAACAGGAGGTAAGTATGATGTCGATGCCATTTCTGTTTTGACTGCTAAAATAGATGTTGTGACTCAGAAGATAGACCGTTTGCATGTAAATTCCAATCCTCCCCTACCGTGTGCTTCTTGTAATTCATTTGAGCATGAAACCTTGTTTTGTCCTGTTGGGTTAGCTAGTCCCGAGACCTCGGACCAGACCAATTATATTGGAAACCCAAGACAGAACTTTGACCCATACTCTAATGTCTACAACCCGGGATTTAGATCTCATCCTAATTTTTCCTATCGGAATAACAATCCCACGGGACCGCACCAACAAGAACAGACCCAAAGACCACCTGGTTTCCAAAGACAACAAGCCCAACCCCAACCCCAGCCTCGACAAACCCAAGAGCCTGACTGGAAGGCATTGGTTGAACGTATGGTTGTGTCCCAAAATCAACAAGAAGAGACTATCAAACTTTTAGTTGATAGAGTTGACCAGTTGGCCACTCACAACAAAATGCTTGAATCTCAGATTGCTAGTCAGGCTAATACTTCCACCACTCGTCCAGGAAAGCTTCCTAGCCAACCTGTTGCGAACATAAAGGACCAATGCAATGCCATAACCTTAAGAAGCGGGACGCAATTGGTGGGGCCTAGCGGTGTGTGTGATGAGCATGTTGTTGTTGATGTGCATGCTGATGATGTTGCTGAGAATGTAGTTGATGTTGAGAATGTTGTGAATGATGTGAATGCTGATGTGAGTAATGATGTGCATGAAGAGGTAAATGTGCCTCCTAAAGAACCTGTGATTGATGTTGATGTGCAAGTTGAGAAAGAAGTTTCTAAGGATGTAACAAGAGTTCTCCAAAGAGTCTACACTCCACCCTTGCCTTTCCCTCAAAGATTGGCTAAGGCTAAAAGTGATAAGAAATTCGGGAAGTTCTTGGAGGTCCTCAAGAAACTTCATATTAACATTCCATTCACCGATGCCCTGTCTCAAATGCCTTCCTACGCTAAATTTTTGAAGGAAATTTTGACAAACAAGAGGAAGTTAGAAGAGCACGAGACAGTGGAAGGCGATGTAGTCTTGCAGTGCTCCAAAATAAGCTTCCCCCGAAGCTTAAGGATCCCGGTAGCTTCACTATTCCTTGTGAAGTTGGAAAGATTTCCATAGACCGTGCATTATGTGATCTTGGTTCTAGTGTGAGTCTTATGCCCCTCTCTTTGTCCCAAAAGCTTGGTATGGGTGAACTAAAGCCCACTACCATTTCCCTCCAGTTGGCCGATCGATCGGTCAAGTTTCCCATAGGAATTTTGGAGGATGTCCCTATTAAGTTGGGTAGCTTCTTTGTTCCTGTTGACTTTGTTATCCTAGAGATGGAGGAAGACACTCGTACCCCCATTATTCTTGGTAGACCTTTCATGGCTACGGCTGGGTGTTGCATTGATGTGAAAAATGGTAGGATGTCCTTTAGTATAGGAGGTGAGAAAGCTGAGTTTAATTTGTTTGAAGCTGCTAAATTCCCTGCATTTTCTGATGATTGCTTTAGAGTGGATATCATTGATTCCATTCTTAGGGAAGATAGCACTAACATTCGTTCTCACGATCCTCTTGAGCTTTGTTTGTTGTTTAACAGTAAAACCCAGGATCACGATCCCGAGGTTGCCCATTATGTGAAGTTCTTGCAGGCATCCCCAGAAGTTCCACCAACGCTGGAAACGGTGGAGGCACTAGAGGTTGAAAGCAAAAGCGAGCAAGCTTCGAGCGAGAAGGAAGCACCAAAGGTAGAACTGAAACCTCTCCCTTCTTCCCTAAGGTATGAATTTCTTGGCCCCGATTCCTCTTATCCTGTGATTGTGAATGCAAACTTGAATGATGCTGAGATTGATTCATTGTTGAGAATCCTTAGGTCGCATCGTAAGGCCATTGGCTATACCATAGATGACCTTAAAGGAATTAGTCCCTCATTTTGCATGCATAGGATTTTTATGGGAGATGATTATAAACCCACCATTCAAGGTCAAAGAAGGTTAAACCCTAACATGAAAGAGGTGGTGAAAAAAGAGGTCTTGAAATTACTTGATGCTGGGATTATCTACCCTATTTCTGATAGTGAGTGGGTGAGCCCGGTGCATGTTGTGCCTAAGAAAGGGGGGATGACTGTGGTGAAAAATGAGAATAATGAGTTGATTCCTACCAGGACTGTTACGGGGTGGATGATGTGTATTGATTACCGCAAGTTGAATGATGCCACCCATAAAGACCATTTCCCTCTCCCCTTCATTGACCAAATGCTTGAAAGGCTGGCGAATAATTCATTCTTTTGTTATCTAGATGGGTATTCCGGGTTTTTCCAAATCCCTATCCACCCTAGTGATCAGGAAAAGACCACCTTTACATGTCCTTATGGTACATTTGCTTATAGGAGAATGCCATTTGGGTTGTGTAATGCACCCGCTACTTTTCAACGATGCATGATGGCTATTTTCTCTGATTTTATTGAGGACATTATGGAGGTGTTTATGGATATTTTTTCAGTCTATGGAAATTCTTTTGATCATTGTTTGAGAAATCTTGCTAAAGTGTTGTCTCGATGTGAAGAAGTGAATTTGGTTTTGAATTGGGAGAAGTGCCATTTCATGGTACAAGAGGGTGTAGTCCTTGGTCATGTTGTGTCAAGTAAAGGCATTGAGGTTGACAAAGCAAAGATTGAGGTGGTTGAAAAATTACCACCTCCAACTTCTGTTAAGGGTGTTAGGAGTTTTCTAGGACACGTTGGTTTCTACCGACGGTTCATAAAAGATTTTTCGAAAATTGCTAGACCTCTCACCCGATTGCTTGTCAAAGATGTGCCTTTTGAATTTGATGATGTTTGCTTGAGTGCTTTCAACAGGTTGAAAGAAGCTTTGACATCGCACCTATTATGCAAGCCCCGGATTGGAGTCTACCATTTGAAGTGATGTGTGATGCGAGTGATTACGCATTGGGGGCTGTTTTAGGGCAAAAAAGAGATGGCAAGCCTTTCGCCATCTATTATGCGAGCCGAACTCTGGATGAGGCTCAAGTCAACTACGCCACCACGGAGAAGGAGTTCTTGGCGGTCGTTTTCGCCTTGGAGAAGTTTCGACCATACTTGATCAACTCCAAGGTGATTGTGTTCACCGATCATGCCGCCATTAGACACCTCATGAAGAAGTCGGACTCTAAACCTCGGCTCATTCGTTGGGTGTTATTACTCCAAGAGTTCGATTTAGAAATTCGGGACAAGCCCTGATTGCAAAACGTGGTGGCCGATCATCTCTCTCGATTGGAAGATGTTCCGAAGGAGAAGCTCCCTATTGATGATTCTTTTCCGGAAGAGAAGCTCATGGCCGTGTGTACCCCATTCATTCCATGGTATGCTGACTACGTCAATTATCTTGTGTGTGGAGTGTTGCCACCGGACTTATCATATCAACAAAAGAAGAGGTTCCTATTCGAGGTGAAGAGCTTTGTTTGGGAAGAACCACTTCTTTTCAAGCTATGTGCCGATGGGGTTTACCGGAGATGCATTCCGGAGGAAGAAGTTCAAGGGGTGCTACATCATTGCCATTCCACGACCTATGGTGGACATTTCGGCCCCGATAAAACTGCTTCCAAGGTCTTGCAAGCCGGCTTCTATTGGCCGACCCTCACCAAGGATGCAAGGGAGTATGTGCTAGCATGTGATCGTTGTCAACGGATGGGTAACATTTCCCTCCATCTCACAAGAACCTCTACATCCTTGTTGCTGTGGATTACGTATCCAAATGGGTGGAGGCGATTGCATCTCCGACGAATGACTCAAGGGTCGTCATCAAATTCCTCAAGAAGAACATTTTCGCTCGATTTGGCACTCCTAGAGCCTTATTGAGCGATAACGGCACCCATTTTCGTGAATCGCCGCTAGAAACTCTCCGAAGAAGTACGGGTGTTCCATAGTGTGGCAACACCTTACCATCCTCAAACAAGCGCAAGTAGAGCTTTGAATAGGAGTTGAAAGCATTCTCGAGAAGACGGTTGACCGATCTCGAAGGATTGGTCATCGAAGCTTGACGACGCCAGGGCGCACGCACGGCGCTCAAAACTCCCCTCGGCACCACTCCATTCCGGTTGGTGTATGGGAAGCCATGTCATTTGCCCGTGGAGTTGGAACATCGAGCATTTTGGGCAGTCCGAACTCTGAATTTTGATGCAAAGGCAACCGGTGAGAAGCGAATGCTTCAATTGCAAGAATTGGAGGAATTGAGGTTGCAAGCTTATGAGAGTTCGAGGATCTACAAGGAAAGGACCAAGAAGTGGCATGACAAGTTCATCTTGCCAAAGAGGTTTAAGGCAGGAGACATGGTCCTTTTGTTTAACTCGAGATTGAGATTGTTTCCGGGAAAGCTGAAATCCCGGTGGTCCGGGCCATTCCAAGTTATGAAAGCATATCCCCATGGAGCTGTGGAAGTTTGGAGTGAGTCTACCGGCACATTCAAGGTCAACGGGCAGCGACTTAAGCCTTACATCACAGGCCAAATTGAGGAGAAGGCCGCATGTTATGTCCTCGCCAATCCCGTATGACTTGAGGTATGTATCGTCTAGCTTAAGACGTTAAATTAGCGCTTCTTGGGAGGCAACCCAAACCTTTTAATTCCTTTTCTTTCCCTTTCATTTTTTTTTTCGTCTTTGATAGGAGTTTATCTTTCTTTCTTTTCTTTTTCCTTCCCCTTTCCTAGTTTTTTCTTATTTTTCGTAGTTCATTTCATTTTCGTTTTGTTTCTTTTCTTTGATTTTTCTCTTGTTTTAACCGTGTTTCTCTTTTGTATAGTGTGAATTTTTGTGAGTAAAAAAAAAAGAGAGAGTTTGAGGGAGTGTAGGAGTGAGATTGAGCAAGGAAATTAGCATGGAGGAGTTGGTTTCTAGGGTGTTTTGATGGTTTAATGAGTGAAAAATGTTTGAGTTAGAAAGAATGAAGAAACATGGGAGTTTGAGGGAGTTTTGCAAGAAAAGAATTGAGAAAAACTGAGTGAAAAGATAGAAAAAAATTGAATTTTGCAAGAAGGCATTTCAAAACCATTTCATACTGAAGTTCCAGGGCCAACCTCGGTCTGCCCGAGGTTCTGACCTCAGACTGTGGTAGCCGCCCAATCCATCCCCACAATTTCCTCCCAAAATTCCAATTTCCAGAGCCAACCTTGGCCTGCCCGAGGTTCTGACCTTGGACTGTGGTGGCTGGAAATTTGTTTAATCTGAAAAAAAAAAATTCGCAAAACTCCCAGAACCAGCGCCAACCACGGGCTGCCCGAGGTTCTGACCTCGGACCGTGGTGGCTGGAATTCTGCTAAAAAAAATTTTTCCTGCGAAACCCCAAGCGAACCAGCGCCAACCACTTGCCGCTCATGTGGCAGCCACGGACCGTGGCGGCTGGTCTGCGCAGGGTTTCGCTCGTTTTTTCCCCCTTTTCTCACTCAATTCATTCATTCTTCCTCCTTCTTTCACCTATTTTCGAACCCTAGCTCCCACTCTAACAACTCCATCCTTCTTCTTCTTCATTCTTTACAAACCCTAAACCTTATTTCCATCCTCAATCCATTCTTCTTCTTCTTCTTCTTTCTCACCAAATTCAAATCCTCACCCTAAACCCTAACTCCTTCTTCTTCATTCCTCACCAATCTTCATCCCTCACAAATTCAAACCCCACCACTACATTCACCTTTACCCTTCACTCTCATCCAACGAACCAAATCCGAGGGAGTTTCGTGCTCAACGAGCCGCAAACCGCGCTGCTATGGAGCAAGGTAATGATCCTATCCCTTTTAAGCTCAATAGCCCAATACAAACTGCTAATTACTTGCGTTTGAGATCTCGTGGTTTTGTTGCTACCCGTTATGTTGATGATACTTTGTTACAATCCATGGGTGTTTTGGATGACATTAAATGGTTGTTTGCTAGAGGGAGGATGGGTGATTACCTAGACATCAAAGAACCTTCCTATTCGGACTTGACTTTGGAGTTTTTGAGTACCCTATACACCGAGGTTCAAAATGGGCGTAATTGCCAAGAGAGGGTCATTAGGTTTAGGTTCAAAATGTAGGCAGATGGACCCCGGCTCTTTCTTAATTACGCATCTTCAAGAGATAGCTAATAGGAAAAAGGGTAAGATCACCTGCGGGGGGATTGTCACGAGGATTGCAAAATCTCTCGGAGTCATGCCAAATGAGGAGTTTAGGATTCTCGGGTCTCAGAAGCTTGACCATAGCGCTTTGACTACCATGCTCTTCATTGTTTCTAGGGGTGGTAACATTTACTGGAGGTACCCAAATCGGCAGCTCATGCAGTTGCCCAATGTAGCCCGAACGACTATCCAAAATCGGGCCAACTTCTCCTTCCTACCGGGAGGGGATGGAGACCCGGTTCCCCTAGATCTTATCGCGTATGATCCTCAGTCCGACCATGACGAACCCCAACCCCCTCACTTACCTGGCCCTTCCTCCTCCCACGCTTTCAACATGGATGACGTTTCGACTGCACTTCGTGAGATCCGCGACGAGCAAACCTCCCTTAGGGAGTATGTCCAATTGGTTGCTATGTTTCGATGATTGGTGATAATTTTTGGGAGAATGACTTTTGTATATGCATTTGTACATATTTTTGCATCATGCATATAGCTTGCACAACATTTAGCATATAGTGGTGTTTCATTAGTCTAGGTGTGTCCTTTCTTTCTTTTATTTTTCTTGTTTTTCTTCATAGGTAACAACTTAAGCATGTAGTTTGCATTTAGTTTAATTGCATTTAGTTCATCTAGTTAAAAATAGAAAAAAAAAGAAAAAAAGAGAAAAGCCAAAAAAAAATTAGAAAAATCAAGCAAAAAGAAAAAAATGTTGGAATAGCCTTAGGATTAGGTTAGGTAAGCCTCCGGTGATGATTGTAAGCCAGCTAGTATTTCTTGTAGCTTTGCGTAGCCCGTAAGTGATTCAAAGATTTGAAAAGAAATTTCGAAAACATCTTGATTTGGGGTTACATCTTGATAGTGAAGATTTATTGCACTTCTTAACCCTTTGATGTGAGCTTAGCATTTGTATGTTTATGTTCTTTGATTGGTTGTTGAGCACAAACCCGTGAGACCACTAAGCCAAAATGACTAATCATTTTCATTAGTCTCATATTTCCATGTGTGACTCAACCTTGGTTGTGATCTCTAGAACTTGCTTTTCATCTCTTTGAAACTGCACTTTGCATCATGCATTGACAACATGATTGAGGCATTCTTTCGCACTTATTGTAGCTACAATACCAAATAGCCACCCTATTCATGTAATTCTCCGCCTTTAACCCTTCTTCTAGCCTTTGATTACTCCGTTTTCTTGGAATAACCTGAAATTATAAGCCTTGGCCAATTACATATCTTCCTACCTTAAGCCATTGCTTGGAGTATATTGAGTGTGGTTGATGGGGTTAATTGTGAATACATTCGCAAAACAGTGTGTTGGGAAAGTAATGAATAGGAAGTGTTGGGATTTTTCTCACTTATGTAGCATCAATGTAGTGGCTATGTTAGCAAAACCCGCGCCAAGTTTTGTAATTAATTTTGTATATGATTTTCACTTGCCAATCACTTGCTTCGAAAAAAAAAGAGAGAACATTTCAATACAATTAGAAAATAAAAAAAAAAGAAAAAAAAAGAGAAAAAAAAGGAGCACAAGTGTGATGGCAAGTGAGGAGTTTAGTAATGAGGCGGTTTCTAATAAATGTTTCGGGATTGTTGTGATTGTTTATGGGCGAGTAAGGTTCAATGACATTGAATGAGGTTGGAAAAGTATAACTCCAAGCTTGGCTTCGAGCTCCACTTATCCAAATATTTTCCGTCCCTTACCCCTAACCTTATCCCCGTTACAGCCCTTTCAAAGACCTCTTAATTGTCATTTGCATTTTGCATATAGCGGTAGAGAATTGAGATGATCATCAAGCATATGGTAGATTATTTCCTAGGCTAGAGTATTGAGAGAACCAAACATTGACTTCATTTTGAAAACACATGAGGGGAGTGCTTCCACATTCCCAAAAGTGAGGATTGCTCTCAACCGTTTTAGTTTCATACTCATACATGTGTTCTCTCGCTAATTCGGTGACGGAAGGGTGACTAATTTGATCTTAATGGTGTGATTCCCCTAAATCCTTTTCGAAAATCTCCCTCTATCTTGTGCTAAAATGTTTTAAATCGCTTTAGGGTTGTGTTTTGGTTGGACAAAGTTGCTTGAGAGTTCTGCTAATGCTTACCTGAGGGGGCTTGTACATAGGATGTTCGAGTCTTTCTTTTCTTTTTCTTCTTTTGAGTCCGTTTTTCCTAGTTTTGAGTCTAGTACTTGCTTGGGGACAAGCAAGGTTTTAGCATGGAGGGGTTGATAAGTGCATTATTTGCACTTATTTTTAGGTATTTTAGAAGCATAATCATGGTGATTTTTGGCTAAAAAGGTGTTTAATCTTCCCCAATTCTCTATTTACACTTGGTCTTTGCGTTTTTGGCATTGATTTTCAGGTTTAGGGCCAAAAAGGTGATTTTTGGAGCAAATTTGGTAAGGTTATGGTACCACGGGCATCAACTATCGTTGATAAGACCGTGGTAAAAATTTCAAGAAGAAACGAGCGAATACAACGTGGTAGCGACCACGGACCGTGGTTGGAGCTGTTTTCTCGCTGCGGCAGTTATTTTTGCGGAAATAACCGAGGAAAAGAAGGGGAACGCGGTTATCAAGCATTCTGGGCAGAAAAGAGAGATTTTAGAGAGGAATTCTTCACCAAAAACACCTCCATTCATCAAGAATCAATTGGAAGGCATTGAAGATTTGGAATTCGAGAAGAAGCACGCAACACTCTTGTCAAGTTCTTGAGAGAATCCTACGAATTTCTCCCTAGTGTTTGCTTTATTCTTCTCACTTTCTTTTCCTTAATTCTAGAATTGATTACCATGTTTAGAACGTATTTCTTGTTTTCAATGAATACTTGTGAGTAGATTTCGTTCTTTCTAGGGTTTTATGAACCATCAATATGGAGTTTGATTAGAAATGTTTTAGTTTGTACTTGAATTCTCAATTGAATCAATAGAAGGTTGCATTTTTCTTGCTTACAAATGTTCTTAAGGCATTGGATGTTTGTAATTCAGAAATTAACCTAAGAAGTACCGAAAGGTGAATTAGGGGAATTTGACCACCAACCCTTCTACCTAGGCCTACGAAAGTTGAAAAAGGAGTAGTAGACTAGGGAATCATTAGGTAACCCGACCTTGCTTAGACCGTCAATTCGCTTTAACTGAAAAGCGTATTTAAAGTTGTTGATTAGGTTAGTCAGGATAATTCTATTTAGCATCGAAAGGGCGATAGAATTTAGAGGTTATCGATTCTTGATTCGTTTGAGTTATTTTCTTGTGCTTGCTTTAATCTGGCTTTCAGACCCTGTTGTTAGGTGAGTAAAACCCTAGAAGTCTTCATCCATCGAATTACCTCGAGTTAATCCTTTCTAGTCCACTTTAGTTTTAGTTAGTTCATTAGAAGTCATAAACAATTCATCAACCCGATTGGCTTAGCAATCAAGTAGAGGGATAGTTCACTGAGTTACTAGACCAAGTCCCTGTGGGATCGACCTTAACATTGCTACAATAGTACCCGTGCGCTTGCGGCCCTGTCAAAACACTACCTCCAACCCCTTTTTTGTGTTTTAATTCAATATCAATTATGACACAAAGGAAAGAAGAGTGTCAGACAATGCAGGGAAGGGACAAAATACAAATGATAAAAAGACAAAAAAAAAAAACTGAATAATAAGAAAAACTAATTGAAAAACTCCAACTACCTTAGCAAAATAGAGCCTGGAGAACTACAAACTAAATGAATCAAAGTAGATAATCAGGCAAATTGAGGAGCTCCAACCCAGACGACAGTAGATAAAAAAAAACCAAAGAACATATCAATTTCAAACCGAAATAAAATGTTGTGATTGAGAATGAGTGTGAAAATTATAACTTAAAAATTAAAGGTTCAGAATATAAAAAGAAATTCAATATGGAAAACAAGGTACATGAAATATTCAAAGTTGGAAAAAAATGGATGCTGAAAAAAAAATGATTCTAGGAATATGAAAAACGTGATACTGAAGGCTAAGAACACTTGATTCCAAATCATTGCCCCAACAGTGAAGAAAGACGTAGAAGATCAAATATCCATATAAGAACACAAGTTGCTCTATTGGAACTTGAATCAAGGAGATACAACTCATGAAATCTGAAAATTAAAACTTGAAATTGAAAGCTCAAAACCTAATTGATGATAAAAATTGATAGAAAAGAACTTGTTATCCCATCCCCTTTTCCTACCATTCTATTTATACAAGAGTTTAGACCCAACCTAACTGCCCACACTCCACAAAATCTGGGAAGCCTCCGATTCTTCGCCGCTTCAACAAATCTATTAAGCTTGCGGCTCAAGACTAACTTGTTGATCTTGACTTGGTGTGGAGAATCTGAGATTAATCCAATATTGTTGATGGAGGCGGGCACAAAAACCGGCTAAATTTGGAAGATTCTTGACCGAGAATTTAGGTGATGGAAGTTGGGTAGCTGACCGAGAAAAAAGGCAGAAAATAAAAAGGGTTCTTCAATGGAGTTTATATGATGATGATGAATTGATGAAAAGGTGATGAAGATGAGGTTTTGATGAACGGTGGAGATTATTGATGGATGATGATGAATTGATGAAAGAGAGGAAAATGAAAAAAGAAGAGGGGGTGTCACGTGAATGCCCATTTGGACCCCCTTTTTATTTCTTTTTTCTTTTCTTTTCAACCAAATTTAAATCTTGGTCGGTCCATGTCTGTCCAAATCAAGCCCAAAACTTCCTTTTCAGTCCATTTTTTCAACTTTTATCATCAACCTGTAAAATTTAAATAAACCACATAAAAATTATAACTTAATGTTTATTTTGAGCTAAATAAAATATAAAAGTGCAGACAAAATACCGTAACTTTTTGCCTGAACAGCCATCAAGAGAGAGAGTGTGACAATACTTCCATCCTATTCCTCTTCCCCTCCATCAAGATTCAAGATCGAATCGAGTCAAGAGAGGCAAGGATCAAGATTCGAAAAGCAAGTAGTGGCGTTCACAGAGAAAGTTCCACCCCGGGATCGAAAGACTCAATCGGGACGTATTCTTCGCAGTTTGTTCTTTCTTTTCGTATTCCTTCTTTGTTTTGAGATTTGATTATGATGATTGGAACTTTTTCCTGCTTTCATTGAATATGAGTGAGTATATTTCTTGAATTCTAGGGTTTAGCAAACCGAAACAATGTAGTTTGATTGAATGTTCTTAGTTTGTACATGAATTCTTTATTTGAATCAATAGAAGGTTGTGTTCTTAAGGCCTGGAGTACTTGCGATTTGAGATTAACCTGAGAAGTACTAAAAGATTAATTAGGATGATCCGACTACCAACCTTTCTACCTAGTCTTGTGAAATTTGAGAAAAGAATAGCAAACTAGGGAACAACTTTGATAACCGGATAACTAGAGATCTTCAACTTTGATTAAATTGAAAAGCATACGAAAGTTGTAATTTAGGTTGATTGAATTAGTTCTATTAGCATCGAAAGAGTAGTAGACTTCATATGGTTATCAGTTCTTGATTCGTCTTGAATAAATGATTGTGCAAACTAGCTTCTAATAGTCAAACTCGTTGTTTGGAAAGCAATTCCCAAAAAATCTTTCTCCCTTGATTGAACCCTAGATTAATTTCCTTGTTTTATTAGTCTTAATTAGTTGTTAAACCTTCCAAAGTCAAAACTCGGTTTGCTTGGCAATCAAGTAGAGGGCTAGTTAAATGCGTTGCTAGATTGAGTCCCTGTGGGATCAACCTTGACGTGCTACACCGTACACCGTGCGCTTGCAGCCCTGTCAAGTTTTTGGCGTTGTTGCTGGGGACTCTGTCCCTAGCAGCCATTGAACGAATACTCTTAAGTTGACTAACTTTTTATTGTTTTTCTCAAAAAAAAAATTCAAAAAAAAAATTCCAAAAAAATGGCAATTCTCGATTTTCCCCAGTTTGAGCAGGAATTACTTTGGCGTTATTTTGAGCGATTACTTGCTTGTGTTGTTCGATGTGGTATTGTGTTTGGGAAATCAGATATTCTTGATATTGTTGTTGAGGGGGTGAATGGTGAGACTCGTACTCTATCAGAGTATTTGGGTTTTTATACTAAAACTGTTGATGAAGTTAGGAGTTTGCTTGAATGGCTTGCACAAGATACTTTTGATTTTGAAAATTTTTATTGTGCATCTGGTCACTCATTCCCTAATCCTAGTGCATCACATGCTAGATCGTATACTAAACCCTATTGTTTGCTTCCTTATAGTTTATGTTGTTCTTTTGACCATGATGGTTCTACATGCCCTAGTTTAGCTAGATTTGACATTTTGATGAGGGCAATGCTAGAGCAACAAGATAAGATACTTGACATGATGCGAGGGTCTGGCCCATTACATAATTCTGACTATGGTTCTAGTTCGTTCAATTTGAATTTTAAATTATGTGATGAGGTTGAGTCTACCGTCCCTTTAGAGGCTAGTCTAGAGTAAATAGTGTTGACCCTTTTGAGGCACCCTTGCCCATTGTTGCTCCTTCTCATCCTTGCTTACCTAGAGACACTACTCATGGTGGCTTGAATTTTCATAGTGCATCCTTACCTTCTCAGTCGACGGGGTTTGATCAAAGTGAGTGAATCCTATGGGTTTGATGCTAGCTATGATGATGATTTATGTCATGGGTCAATTGATACTTTAGATGAGGAGTCTTGTGAGGGGTTTGTGGGTGGATTAGATCCTACAAGCAAAGAATTTGATGATGTACTCCATACTTTTATGCTTTGTTCACCCCCTTCCCTTGCCCCTAAGAACCTTGAGGAGCCCATTCCCTACGAAAAGATCATTAATGTTCATGTTGATGTGGGATGTGTGGTTGACTCTTGTGATGTGATTGAGGGGAACAACAATGTTATCGATTTGTCCTTAGGTACACTAAGAGGATATCATCCGTATCTTGATCCATATATATTGTAAATGCCTAGAGGACTCGGCTAGAAAAATCATGTGGACAACTTACACTACTAGAAAACAAGATAAATTTAGACGCTTTTTTCCTTATTTCTCGTCAGTAAAAAGCGTCTAAAAACAAGCGGTCGATGCTTTTGAAAAACGTCGAAATTTTGAGGGTCGAGATATCTCGACGCTTTTTAGAGTCGACTTTCAGAAAGAATCTAGACGCTTTTTTGTGACGAGGGAGACTAAAAACTAGACGCTTTTTTGTGACGAGGGAGAGTAAAATTTTGACGCTTTTCAGCATCTATAGTAGCTTTACGCAGCACAAAAAAAAGAGGCGGGACTTGATTTAGACGCAAAAAAGCATCGAGATTCTTTAATTTTTTTAAAAAATATATATATTATTTTCAACTTTTTCCAAAGCACATATCTAGCCAGCGTGCTTCAGTCTATATATATACAACATTTCCATGTAAATTATTCCTAAACTTTAATCCAAGCATACACCTCCCAATTCTCCAAGATGAAATTCTTGCACTGATACACATGTTTTCTCGCATATATTGTCAAAATCAATCTCTTTTCCAATGTTGACCCTTAGTGAGCATTTCCTTGAGAATCAAACGCACAACCTAGAAATAATACAAAATCAAGTAATGCATTTCTTGTTTTATTTCTCCATGATAGCAAGCATACTAAAAGGATGAGAAGAACTTTATTTCCACGCGTACGATATGACCAAACAAAATAGTTCAACCTATTTTGGTCCCGTTTGAAAATCAAGTGGAAGGCCTCATCCCCATTTGAAACCTAGCTGTAAGAAGCCATACAATCATAACATTATTTCATATCATTCGTGTTTATCACCAATCAATTCAATCAGACACGAAAATTACTAGCTAGCATATCAGTCGAAGAATTTTCAAGCACAATGGCATAAATAACTTAGTTGGATCATAAACTCGTGGAATTGTAGTCTAAGATTACTCGTGATAACTCTTCCAATTTGATTGAGTAAACTAGAAAGAGGAAACAAAGAAAAGGATATCAAAATTAACAATCTAAAATAATATATAACACTTGCCAAAATAAGAGAATAAACATAACAGAAATACCCATAAATTAGCACAATCTAATATTCCATGGATTAACCGATTCAAGGATGAAAGGTTATTCACTAATTGAAGAAACAAGAAGCGAGATATAAAGTATGGGAAGTTGACAACAATTAAAACAAAAATATTCAAAGTTGAGCCAATTTTAGAAGAATAAGTTTTCTTCATCCAATTCTATATGAGAGAAACACACCATATAAATCTCAGTAGAAGAAGAGAGAGCAAACCATAAGAGTTTGTCTTAGTAGAACATTCACCTCCTCCAAGCGAGAACCCCTTGAAAAATTCTAGTGTAATGAAAAAGAAGTTCGAATGAGTATAACAAAACAAAATATTGACACCATGAGAGATTCTCATTCAGTTTTCTGTCAACTGCCATCACTCATCAATCCATCACAGAATATGCTAAATCTAAGAGCAAATTTCAGCCACAAAGATGCTTATTTCATCACAAAGCTAGTGATGTACAAGGAAAACATCCATTATAATTTTTCAAGATAGTAAGCATACTTTTTTTTTTTTGTCAAAAGTAAGTTCACAAGACCCTGATTATTATCATATGCACCATGTTTCTTCGTTAAAGTGAACCATAAGCATAAACCTTACTTGGAATGTTTTCCTTTGAGAATCTTTGACAAATCACACCGAACAATACATCTTTGCAAACTCAAATATGTTCTTACCCAGCAATCCAGGCCAGAAACAAAGAAGCTACATCAAGACAAAACATACATAGATAATATACCTTTATACAATAATACATAGTGTCCGAAGAAAACTCACCATAACATGTTTATTTGATGATAAATGTCAAAAGGTCTATGATCACTTAGCAAGAATTTCACCATCAAGACATTCACTAAATTCAAAAGCAGCTCGAGCAACTAAAATGAAGCATATAAATAAATGTAGAATTGAAGTTCATTGGTGCAACCTTGACAAAGAAGGCGTTCCAGATAAAAGAATTATCCTCTTTGCCTTAGATGCAACATCAAGGGCAGCTCTTATCTGTTATGAAAAGTGAAAAAGAGAAACAACAATCAATGGTTTATCAATAGAGTCCGGCCAAATAATAAATGACATATCACAAGAAACAGAGGAAACATTGTATCCATAGAAGACCACACAATCAACAAAAGTTCACTAATTAGCGAACAATACTACCAACAATGGAAAAAAATGCGGAGAGATATACAACGTGCACTAGAGTTACCAAGCTTCAATCAAGTAAATAGCACAACTAAGCACTTGCCTTTCACCCACCCATGCAATAGACACTTTTTTATCTCTCCACACATCATAATTGCAGTTATAATGCCACATAAATATTACCCCTCCTCAATCATATTCTACTGCAAGTAGGAATCTAGAGTAAACATTTAAAGTAATGGATAATTATAGAACATAAAGTAGAAATTAATTAAACCATTCTCTCGTAGAATCATAACGAATGCAATAAGAGAGGGACAAACAGCAAAACAACCAGCAGAAATGTACTAATTCGTCATCTAGTAAATTGACCCAATGAACTCATCAAAATATATGTCAATCTTAAAATTTTTTAGTTAATATAGTATTCAAAAGTCTATGGAAATTGTTTCTTCCTACTGTTGATAATAATCACAATGACAACATCGTACACTGATTATGGTTGTAGTGGCAACAACGATAAGGACTGTGAAAACATGTGTTGGATGTTGCACACACAACACCTTTAAGGTATTCGTAGTTCTAGTATTGCATAAGTTTAGCCAGATAATGATATTTATAATAGAACATGCCTAAATTTTCAGTATGTAGATCATAAAAATAAATAAAAAATAAACCTTATAGGCATAATTATGAGATAAATAGAAAAGACAAGGTTACACACATGGATCAAATACGTACAATGGCAGCACCAATGGATAGCAATCATGTAATGACCTTCAGTATACATGTATTACTGTTATTTAGATTCTTTTGATTTTTCTAGCACTTTTGGTCTAATTAAACGAGTGCAACTAACGTTCTTTGCTATGAGTATTTTGTTGCTCTCTTATCTTTAAGCTCATGAATCGCATGCTGCCATGTTTGACAAGCTTCTAAGGGTTTTGACTGCATCTGAGGTGATTGTTTAACCATATGATCTTGATGGAGTGGTTGATGCTCCCAATGACCTTTCCTTGAAGAAGAGATAGTTTAGGTGCATCCTGCTCCTAACATGGTGAGTTCTTTCTATTTTGTCCCTTTATTTTTCATTGTTTTTTTGTCCTTTGAGTGTAATGCATTATTTCGTTTCCCACTTTTGCATGCTACCCATACTCGAAAAGCATTAAGGACAATGTTTTGTCCAAGTATGGGGGGATTGGGCCGATTGGCTTGAAATCATGTGCTTGAGTGTAACTGATGTTTATAGTTGCATATTTGTATATATTTCCCATCCATATAGTAGCATATAGTAGCCTTCGTTTTAGTTTTGTAACCTTAGTCTCTTTTATTTGTCTTTTCATAGTTTGTTTTTATTGTTGGGATTTGCATTTGCGTCCAGGTTGCATATAGGAGTAGTTTTCTTACTTTCCTGTTAAAAATTTGAAAACCAAAATAATGGTAGGATAGTTTTTTGCTGCGAAAACTCCTCCGTTGATTGATACTTTCTGAGTTGTGTGTTTGGATTGTCATTGCAAGTGTGTACTCATGTGATTTCTGGCTTGATATGGATGATGAAAGAGACTTGGTTGCTTGTTTGATTTAGGTTGCATTGTCTTGATTGTGACTCAACTAGCCTTGAGTGATTCTTGTGCATGATAATGAAATTCTTGTGTATTGGTACATCAAATGAACTAGTTGTAGCGATTGTGGTAAGTTAACCCGTGAAACTTTTTAAGCCTAAAAGACTATCATTTTCATAGTCTCATATTCTTTTGAGTGTGGCCTTACCATGTTTGCATCTCTAGAACTTGATTTGACTCTCTTTGAAGCTGTATCTGACTTAATCATTGTGTTAATATGATTGAGGCCCATCTTGGAGCCACAAAGCTACAATGCCAAAAAAACCACCTGACATTTTTACCTCTTTTTGCTAGCCCTTTACTAACCAACTTTCTGTCTTGTTGTTTACCCTTTAGCGAAGTTAGTGGAGCAATAATTCAGTTGGGGGCAGTTTTGTAGTCTATTTGTCAGTGACTTTCTTGGTTGGATGGCTTGATGAGGGAAACATTGTTCTTAATTGTTATTTATCCCCTCTTTTCATTCGAGGTTGAACTTTGTTGTTGCGGAATGAGTCACTCCTTATGTAACCATGCTATTCAGCGAAGAAGAATAAAAACAATAATAAAAATTTGGGGTGATCAGCATGATGATCTTTCTTATTTATGTCGACTATTCCCTTACTTTCCTTTGACGGGGATATATTTACGCTTAGTTGAGGTGTGATATAAGAGGTGTTATATTGTATGTATTGTAAATGTTGGCTTCTTAGCTCCACATTCCATAAATGATTTCCCTCCTTACCCTGCACCTAAACCCCATTACAACCCTTGAAAAGTGCTCATGATTGGCACTTGTGCATGTAGTCTATAGCGGTAGCGAAGCTTATGGTAGTTTGCTTACATTGGTTCAAGGTTTGGAGTGAACCGTTATATCTTATGCAAACACACGAGGGGAATGATTCACATACCCTAAAGTGAGGTCTTACCGATCCCATCTATTTCTCCAAGCATTTGAATGGAATTTGATTGCATTTGAGTTGTGATAGATAGGTTGTGTTGCTTCTTGGCTTTGTAATTCTATTTGGAGCAACAATCTTTGTTTCAATGTGATTCCTAATCTCGCTAAGGAGTATTTTTCTGCATGCTTGCTTTGGTTGTCTAAGATGCCTTTCATTGGAGGAGGTGCGTGAGTAGTTCTTTTTTTTTTGAGTCCTTTCATCTTGTTTTGAGTCTTGTACTTGCTTGGGGACAAGCAAGGAGTAAACATGGGGGATTTGATATGTGCTTTTATGAATATATTTTGAGGGTATTTGGATAGTGAATTAGGTATAACTTTGATCATAAATCTTGGTTAATATCCCATGGGATTATTACTGTTGGTGTTATTGTTTTTGATGAAAATTTGTACGTTTGAGGCCAAAACACCATCATTTTCTCAGCATTTGGCAAGAACGCCAGACCGTGGTACGAATTTTGAAGGAAACAGAACAAGGAGTGCACGACTAGTGCCACCACAGTCAGCCCGTGGTGAAGCCCATGATACGTAGCAGTTGTTGGTCACATACGCTGTTCTGTTTTCGTGAATAGAAAAGCAAGGGAGGCAACAGTTTTTCGGGTATCAGTCATTATTCCTCATTGAGGATCTTCGTTCTTTTAGCCGTCAAGAGATAAAGAGTGTGACAATACTTCCACCCTACTCCTCTTCCCCTCCATCAACATTCAAGATCGAATCCTGTCAAGAGAGGCAAGGATCAAGATTCGAAAAGAAAGTAGCGGCGTTCGTGGAGAAAGTTCAACCCCGGGATTGAAAGACTCAATCGGGACATATTCTTCGCAGTTTGTTCTTTCTTTTGATATTCCTTTTTTGTTTTGAGATTTGATTATGATGATTGGAACTTGTTTCCTGCTTTCATTGAATATGAGTGAGTAGATTTCTTGAATTCTAGGGTTTTGTAACCCTAAACAATGTAGTTTGATTGAATGTTCTTAGTTTGTGCAAGAACTCTTGATTTGAATCAATAAAAGGTTGTGTTCTTCATGTACATGTGTATTCTTAAGGCTTGGAATACTTGTGATTTGAGATTAACCTGAGAAGTACTAAAAGGTGAATTAGGATTTCGACTACCAAGCTTTCTACCTAATTTTGAGAAATTTGAGAAAAGAATAGCAAACTATGGAACCACTTAGAAAACTGAATAATTAGAGACCTTCAACTTTAATTAACTTGAAAAGAATACGAAAGTTGTAATTTAGGTTGATTGAAGTAGCTTTGTCATCATCGAAAGAGTAGTAGAATTCATATAGTTATCGGTTCTTGATTCGTCTTGAATAAATGATTGTGCAAACTAGGTTCTAATGGTCAAACTCGTTGTTAGGAAATCAATTCCTTAGAAGTCTTTTTCCCTTGATTGAACCCTAGATTAATTTCCTCATTTCATTAGTCTTATTTAGTTGTTAAACCTTCCAAAGTCAAAACCCGGTTAGCTTAGCAATCAAGTAGAGGGCTAGTTAAAAGAAGTTGTTGACCATTAAATAATTTAAATTTAGCTGAGTATTACAATAGCAACAAGCAATGTATTTGTACTTTTCCCTTTAAAGATGAAATAAAAGTCGTTCTTTTCAAAATGATGAACTTTATTGATTCAATACATCAATGTACATGAGCATTATCCAAATTTTCAAAACCAAGTGTCTGAAAATTGGTCTTTCACTTGCTCGATCTTATTAAACATAATACCGTTTGAGCTGATACAGGTTAGAGGGTTGAACCATCTCTTTTCCATCCGTCGTCATTAGTCTAGCAGCCCCGCCGGGTTAGATGTCCTTAAGAACATAAGGTCCTTTCCAGTTGGGTTCAAATTTCCCCCTTGGGTCTTGTACTGGTGCCCTCATTTCCTTAAGCATCAAATCGCCTTCGTAAGTGTGCGGTCTTTAACTCTTTCATTGAAAGCTCGGGAGATCCTTCTTTGATACACTTGTACGTTATGCAGTGCTCTTAGTCGCCTCTCTTCAACCAAAGTGAGCTCTTCAAACATGGCTCGTGCCCATTCCGCCTCCAGCAGTTGGTTTTCCGCCACTATTCGTAAGAAGAAATTGCCAGCTCGACTGTGAGGATTGCTTCTATCCTATAAACCAATGTGTAAGGGGTTGTACCCTATTTAGACCCAATTTTGTGTCTAAATAGCGCCTTAATTCTTAGGCTTTTAATTCGTCTCGTGTTTTAATTTCATAACTATTAATACGTTTTTGGTTATTTTGTAGATTTTGGAGTTTTTACTCAAAACGTGGTAAAAACGGCTATTTTAGAGCTATTTTGGGAATCCCGAAGTTTCCCGGGTCTTGACCGGGTTAAAGGCGAAGCGAAGAAGGAAATTCCGGCCAGCCGAGGAGGACCGCAACTGCGGTCCCATAGACTGCAGCTGCGGTGGTCGACCAAGGCTGGGGCAAGGAGCAAGTAACCCGAGAGGGATCGCACCTGCGGTCCCCTAGACAACACTCGCGGTCTTGCGAAGGGAGAAAAGAAGAATCACCTAAGCTTCGGAGGACTGCACCTGCGGTCCCCTTCGGCAATCAGAAATTATGTATATACGAAGTGTTGTGTTTTGAGTAACCACCTTGAGTTTTAGATATTACCTATTGAACGATTAGGTTAGAGAGGCAGCTATCTATTGTAATTTCAACACTTTAGCTTTCAATTAGAGTGAGATTAGTGGGATTTCTTATTGATTAGTGAGTAATCACACTTGATTTGTTGCATTTGCTGTGGATGTTATTGGAATTCCATTGAAGTTCTGAAGATTTATCTTATCTTGGAGCTTGGATTTCTTATTATTCTGGATCATCCTTCCATTAGCATCAACTAATGAGCAAATCTCAACCCTTACTCTCTTTAATTCATCTATTTATGTTTTAAACTCTGTTTTTGTTATTAGATTGCTTGGTGTTTGTTGTTACTTGATTGTTGCTTTGATTATCTAGATTCCCTGTTTTAAGCATGAACGATGAAGTTAATATTGTTGTTAGCATGTTAATTAAGATGATTAGAGGCTAGAACCCTTATGGGTTAGGGAGAAACTAAGGATGTGAATGGTTGATTTGGATTGGGTTAGCAATTTTAGGAGGTAATTCGTAGTGGAATCAATTTCCCAATCCTAACCTTCCCTCAAGTGGGATGTATTCGAGATCGAAAGCTCTTGAATACATCCAACACTTGTGTTGGAAGGTGGGAATCGGGATAGTTAACGCTCGCTCACGAAAGTGGAAAGAGGTTAACTAGAGAGTCCCGTTTCTTTATCCCTCCGGGTCCTTGGTGGGCATGTAGGAAGTTAATCCGGATTATCCTTGGAAAAGGAAATCCGGTGGGTTTATTCTAATGGGATTGTCACTTGATTCTACTGATTTGTTGCTTCCTAATTGCGAAACCCTCGTCCTAGTTACCGTTTGCATCCCAAAATCTCCCGACACCCATTGTTTCTTTCTTGACCGAACCTTAGTCGTGTTTGCGTTCTGTTTGTGTTGTCCTTACCTAAAGTTAGATTTTCCTAGCCAAGGCCCCTAGCTCCTCGAGAAAAAATGATACAAAAACCGTGGTGCAAAAACCACGTTACACAAAATGGCGTCGTTGCCGGGGAGCAAGCGCACCAAGCTTACCTCTTTGTCTTTAGGTTGTTTAAGATCATTTCCTTTGCTAGAGATTTGGTATCCTTAGTTATTAAGAGTTTTATTTTTCTATTTGTTCTTTCTCTGCATGCAGACTCGATCTTGACGAGGCCGAACACCTAAAGCTCCACTGATTTCGAATCCGGAAAGTATTATTCGCAAGGCAAACGCTACTCGAGACGAGAAAGGCAGCAAAGGGAGCAAGAGAGAGGTGAAATTCCAATGGCTGACGAAGATCAAAATCCACACCGTACCAAGCTTCAATCAAGTAAATAGCACAACTAAGCACTTGTCTTTCACCCACCCATGCAATAGACACTTTTTTATCTCTCCACACATCACAATTGCAGTTATAATGCCACATAAATATTACCCCTCCTCAATCATATCCTACTGCAAGTAGGAATCTAGAGTAAACACTTAAAGCAATGGATAATTATAGAATATAAAGTATAGATTAATTAAACCATTCTCTTGTAGAATCATAATGAATGCAATAAGAGAGCGACAAACAGCAAAACAACCAGCAGAAATGTACTAATTCGTCATCTGGTAAATTGACCCAATGAACTCATCAAAATATATGTCAATCTTAAAATTTTTTAGTTAATATAGTATTAAGAAGTCTATGAAAATTGTTTCTTCCTACTGTTGATAATAATCACAATGACAACATCGTACACTGATTATGGTTGTAGTGGCAACAACGATAAGGACTGTGAAAACATGTGTTGGATGTTGCACACACAACACTTTTAAGTATTCGTAGTTATAGTATTGCATAAGTTTAGCCAGATAATGATATTTATCATAGAACATGCCTAAATTTACAGAATGTAGATTGTATAAATAAATAAAAATAAACCTTGTAGGCATAATTATGAGATAAAAAGAAAAGACAAGGTTACATACATTGATCAAATACGTACAATGGCAGCACCAATGAATAGCAATCATGTAATGACCTTCAGTATATATGTATTGCTGTTATTTAGATTCTTTTGATTTTTCTAGCACATTTGGTCTAATTAAAAGAGTGCAACTAACGTTCTTTGCTATGAGTATTTTGTTGTTCTTTTATCTTTAAGCTTGAGAACCATATGCTGCCATGTTTGACAAGCTTCTAAAGGTTTTGACTGCATCTGAGGTGATTGTTTAACCATATGATCTTGATGGAGTGGTTGATGCTCCCAATGACCTTTCCTTGAAGAACAGATAGTTTAGGTGCGTGCATCCTTCTCTAACATGGTGAGTTCTTTCTATTTTGTCTCTTTATTTTTCTTTGTTTTTTTGTCCTTTGAGTGTAATGCATTATTTCGTTTCCCACTTTTGCATGCTACCCTTACTCGAAAAGCATTAAGGACAATGTTTTGTCCAAGTATGGGGGGATTGGGCCAATTGGCTTGAAATCATGTGCTTGAGTGTGACTGATGTTTATAGTTGCATATTTGTATATATTTCCCATCCATATAGTAGCATATAGTAGCCTTCGTTTTAGTTTTGTAACCTTAGTCTCTTTTATTTGTCTTTTCATAGTTTGTTTTTATTGTTGGGATTTGCATTTGCGTCCAGGTTGCATATAGGAGTAGTTTTCTTACTTTCCTGTTAAAAATTTGAAAAAACAATAACGATAGGATAGTTTTTTGTTGCGAAAACTCCTCTGTTGATTGATACTTTCTGAGTTGTGTGTTTGGATTGTCATTGCAAGTGTGTACTCATGTGATTTCTAGCTTGATATGGATGATGAAAGAGACTTGGTTGCTTGTTTGATTTAGGTTGCATTGTCTTGATTGTGATACAACTAGCCTTGACTGATTCTTGTGCATGATAATGAAATTCTAGTGTATTGGTACATCAAATGAACTAGTTGTAGCGTTTGTGGTAGGTTAACCCGTGAAACGTTTTAAGCCTAAAAGACTATCATTTTTATAGTCTCATATTCTTTTGAGTGTGGCCTTACCATGTTTGCATCTCTAGAACTTGATTTGACTCTGTTTGAAGTTGTATCTGACTTAATCATTGTGTTAATATGATTGAGGCCAATCTTGGAGCCACAAAGCTATAAAGCCAAAAAACCACCTGGCAATTTTACCTCTTTTTGCTAGCCCTTTACTAACCAACTTTCTGTCTTGCTGTTTACCCTATATTGCGTGCCGTTGGACTGTTCTTAATCTCATACCCTTTTAGCCAAGTTAGTGGAGCAATAATTCAGTTGGGGGCAATTTTGTAGTCAATTTGTCAGTGACTTCCTTGGTTGGTTTGCTTGATGAGGGAAATGTTGTTCTTAATTGTTATTTATCCCCTCTTTTCATTCGAGGTTGAACTTTGTTGTTGCGGAATGAGTCACTCCTTATGTAACCATGCTATTCAGCGAAGAAGAATAAAAACAATAATAAAAAATTGGGGTGATTAGCATGATGATCTTTCTTATTTATGTCGACTATTCCCTTACTTTCCTTTGACGGGGATATATTTACGCTTAGTTGAGGTGTAATGTAAGAGGTGTTATATTTTATGTATTGTAAATGTTGTTGCTCTTTAGGTTCTTGGCTTCTTAGCTCCACATTCCCTAAATGATTTCCCTCCATACCCTGCACCTAAGCCCCATTACTACCCTTGAAAAGTCCTCATAATTGGCACTTGTGCATGTAGTCTATAGCGGTAGCGAATTGAGAGTCTTGTCACGCTTATGGTAGTTTGCTTACATTGGTTTAAGGTTTGGAGTGAACCGTTATATCTTATGCAAACACACGAGGGGAGTGATTAACATACCTTAACGTGAGGTCCTAACGATCCCATCTATTTCGCCAAGCATTTGAATGGAATTTGATTGCATTTGAGTTGTAATAGATAGGTTGTGTTGCTTCTTGGCTTTGTAATTCTATTTCGAGCAACAATCTTTGTTTCAATGTGATTCCTAATCTCGCTAAGGAGTATTTTTGTGCATGCTTGCTTTGGTTGTCTAAGACGCCTTTTACTGGAGGAAGTGCGTGAGTAGTTCTTTTTTTTTTTTTGAGTCCTTTCATCTTGTTTTGAGTCTTGTACTTCCTTGGGGACAAGCAAGGAGTAAACATTGGGGGCTTTGATACGTGCTTTTAGGACTATATTTTTAGGGTATTTGGATAGTGAATTAGGGATAACTTCAATCATAAATCTTGGTTAATATCCCGATTTCCCTATTATGGTTGGTGTTATTGTTTTTGATGAAAATTTATAGGTTAACACCATCATTTTCTCAGCATTTGGCAAGAACGCCAGAACGTGGTACGGATTTTGAAGGAAACAGAACAAGGAGTGCACGAACAAATGCCACCACGGTCAGCCCGTGGTGAACATGATCCGTGGCAGCTGTTGGTCATGCACGTTGTTCTGTTTTCGGGAGTAGAAAATCAAGGAAGGCAACAGTTTTTCGGGTATCAGTCATTATTCCTCATTGAGGATCTTCGTTCTTTTGGCCGTCAAGAGATAAAGAGTGTGACAATACTTCCATCCTACTTCTCTTCCCCTCCATCAAGATTTAAGATCGAATCGAGTCAAGAGAGGCAAGGATCAAGTTCAACCCCGGGATTGAAAGACTCAATAGGGACATATTCTTCGCAGTTTATTCTTTCTTTTCATATTCCTTTTTTGTTTTGAGATTTGATTATGATGATTGGAACTTGTTCCTGCTTTCATTGAATATGAGTGAGTAGATTTCTTGAATTCTAGGGTTTTGTAACCCTAAACAATGTAGTTTGATTGAATGTTCTTAGTTTGTGTATGAACTCTTGATTTGAATCAATAAAAGGTTGTGTTCTTCATGTACATGTGTGTTCTTAAGGCTTGGAATACTTGTGATTTGAGATTAACCTGTGAAGTACTAAAAGGTGAATTAGGATTCCGACTACCAAGCTTTCTACCTAATTTTGAGAAATTTGAGAGAAGAATAGCAAACTCTAGAACCACTTTGATAACCGAATAATTACAGACCTTCAAATTTGATTAACTTGAAAAGAATACGAAAGTTGTAATTTAGGTTGACTGAAGTAGCTTTATCATCATCGAAAGAGTAGTAGAATTCATATGGTTATCGGTTCTTGATTCGTCTGGAATAAATGATTGTGCAAACTAGGTTCTAATGGTCAAACTCGTTGTTAGGAAAGCAATTCCCTAGAAGTCTTTTTCCCTTGATTGAACCCTAGATTAGTTTCCTCATTTCATTAGTCTTATTTAGTTGTTAAACCTTCCAAAGTCAAGACCCGGTGGGATCGACCTTGACGTGCTACACCGTACACCGTGCGCTTGCAGCCTTGTCAGCGGGCGATGCAAAGAATATGAAGGAAGATTAGAAGGTGAAGCAAGTGAAGGAAAAGAAGTTGTTGGCCAATAAATAATTTAAATTTAGCAGAGTATTATAGTAGCAATAAGCGATGTACTTGTACTTTTCCCTTTGAAGAGGAAATAAAAGTCGTTCTTTTCGAAATGATGAACTTTATTGATTCAATACATCAATGTACATGAGCATTATCCAAATACAAAACCAAGTGTCTGAAAATTGGTCTTTCACTTGCTCGACCTTATTAAGCATAATATAGTTTGAGTTGATCCAGGTTAGAGGGTTGAACCATCTCTTTTCCATCCGTCGTCATTAGCCTAGATGCCCCACCGGGTTAGATGTCCTTAAGAACATAAGGTCCTTTCCAGTTGGGTTCAAATTTCCCTCTTGGGTCTTATACTGGTGCCCTCATTTCCTTAAGCATCAAATCGCCTTCCTACGTGTGCGGTCTTTAACTCTTTCATTGAAAGCTCGGGAGATCCTACTTTGATACACTTGTACGTTATGTAGTGCTCTTAGTCGCCTCTCTTCAACCAAAGTGAGCTCTTCAAACTTGGCTCGTGCCCATTCCGCCTCCAGGAGTTGGTTTTCCGCCACTATTCGTAAAGAAGAAAATGCCAGCTCGACTGGGAGGATTGCTTCTATCCCATAAACCAATGAGTAAGGGGTTGTGCCCTGTTTAGACCCAATTTTGTGTCTAAATAGCGCCTTAATTCTTAGGCTTTTAACTCGTCTCGTGTTTTAATTTCATAACTATTAATACGTTTTTGGTTATTTTTTAGATTTTGGAGTTTTTACTCGAAATATGGTATAAAGGCTATTTTAGAGCTATTTTGGGAATCCCAAAGTTTCCCGGGTCTTGACCGGGTCAAAGGTGAAGCAAAGAAGGAAATTTCGGACCGCAGCTGCAGTCCCATAGACAGCAGCTGCGGTTGTCGACCAAGGCTGGGGCAAGGAGCAAGTAACCCAAGAGGGACCGCACCTACGGTCCTCGAGACCGCACCTGCGGTAGCCTTCGGGAATCAGAAATTCTGTTTATTCGAAGTGCTGTGTTTTGAGTAACCACCTTGAGTTGTATATATTACCTCTTGAATGATTAGGTTAGAAAGGCAGTTATCTATTGTAATTTCAGCACTTTAGCTTTCAATTAGAGTGGGATTAGTTTGATTTTTTTAGTGATTAGTGAGTAATTACACTTGGTTTTATTGCATTTGCTGTGGATTTTATTGGAACTCTATTGAAGTTCTGAAGATTTATCTTATTTTGGAGTTTGGATTTCTTATTATTCGGGATCATACTTCCATTGGCATCAAATTAATGAGCATTTCTTATCCTTACTCTTTTTAATTCATCTATTTACTTTACAATCTCTGTTTTTTGTTGTTTGGTGTTTGTTGTTACTTGATTGTTGCTTTGATTATCTAGATTTTCTATTTTAAGCATGAATAGTGAAGTTATTATTGTTGTTAGCATGTTAGTTAAGATTATTAGAGGCTAGAACCTTTATGGGTTAGGGAGAAACTAAGGATGTGAATGGTTGATTTCGATTGGGTTACCAATTTTAGGAGGTAATTCGTAGTGGAATCAATTTCCCAATCCTATCCTTCCCTCAAGTGGGATGTATTCGAGATCGAAAGCTCTTGAATACATCTAACACTTATGTTGGAAGGTTGGAATTGGGATAGTTAACGCTCGCTCACGAAAGTGGAAAGAGGTTAACTAGAGAGTCCCGTTTCGTTAACCCTCCGGGTCCTTGGTGGGCTTGTAGTAATTTAATCCGGATGATCCTTGGAAAAGGAAATCCAGTGGGTTTATTCTAATGGGATTGTCACTTGATTCTACTGATTTGTTGCTTCCTAATTGCGAAACCCTCGTCCTAATTACCGTTTGCATCCCGAAATCTCGCGACACCCATTGTTTCCTTCTTGACCGAACCTTAGCCGTGTTTGTGTTCTGTTTGTGCTGTCCTTTACCTGAAAAAAAAAAACCTCTTATTGTCTATTGATCCTTAAATCTTACCTAAAGTCAGATTGTCCTAGCCAAGGCCCCTAGCTCCTCGAGAAAGAACGATACAAATACCGGGGTGCAAAAACCACGTTACACAAAATGGCGCCGTTGCCGGGGAGCAAGCGCACCTAGCTTAGCTCTTTGTCTTTAGGTTGTTTAAGATCATTTCCTTTGCTGGAGATTTTGTATCCTTAGTTGTTAAGAATTTGATTTTTCTATTTGTTCTTTTTTTGCATGCAGACTTGATCTCGACGAGGCCGAACACCTAAAACTCCATTGATTTCGAATCCGGAAAGTGTTATTAGCAAGGCAAACGCTACTCGAGACGAGAAAGGCAGCAAAGGGAGCAAGAGAGAGGTGAAATTCCAATGGCTGACGGAGATCAAAATCTACCCTGTACCTTGGCTTCATATTCATTACCATCATCGGGTACGGGAGGTGACCCCATAGTATTACCTATATTACCACAAAACACATCGTTCGAGTTTAAACCATATTTGCTGGAGATATTCGAGAACACTCCGTACCATGGAGGAGAACATAAAAATCTCGTCGATCACATCAACAGGTTCGAGCAACGTATTGGTTTCGTGCAAATGAACGGAGTTTCCGCCGAATACATAAAGCTGAAGTTTTTCCCTCTCACTTTAAAAGGGAAAGCACTATTGTGGCTCAACACGTGTCCACCCGGTACTTATTCTACATGGGATGCCCTCAGTCTTGATTTTCTTCAAAGGTTTTTTCCCAATGATGAGACGTGTCGTTTGAGGCAAGCCATTATCAGTTTTCAACAAGAATCCGGTGAGTCATTATTCGAAGCATGGGGGAGATTCAAACGTCTCCAACGGAGGTGTCCTCACCACAATCTGGAGGATTGGCTACTTTTACACCATTTTTACTCGGGATTATGTAGTTCTTTGCGAGAATCTATCGATCATGCCTCCGGTGGCATGTTTCTCAAGAAGATGGCGGATGAGGCAAACATATTTCTTCATGAGTTATCTCAAAACTCTCCACATTGGGGAGGGGGTCATGGTCCAAAAGATGGAGGCCCTTCTTTAGAGAATAACCCTACAATTAAATGTCTTATGAATGTCGTATTGGAGATGCAACAAAAGAAGGCCTTAGAAGAGATTACGAGGCAAGTAAAGGCAGCTCAAGAGGTACTTATGCTTATTCCGGATGTCAGGGTTCGTATGTGTGATTTTTGTGGAGGGCCACATTCTTTGCAACAGTGTGAAGAGTACCAAGACGAGCAAGTTCAAGCAATTTATCCTAATAATAACCTTTCTTATTCCACTCAAAATCCAGTTCGTCCCCATGGAAATTATGCCTACAACCAACGAGCTCCACAAAACCAAAACCGACCCCCCGGTTTCCAAAATCAAAATCATCGCCAATACCAACAAAACCCTCACCATGGTCAAACTTCCCAAGCACCCAAACCACCACAACAAGAATTTTCCATCGGGCAAATATTACAAAAGATCTCATTAACTCAAGATAGACACCAAGTACGCATCAAGAATCTTGAGTTACAATTCGCTCAAATGTCGCAACAATCCAAGCCTACCTAATCCCTTCCTAGCCAACCTCAACCAAACCCTAAGGGACAACTTAATGCTATTACATTGAGGAGTGGTAGGGAGATTGAAGGTCCTAAATTGGTGGAGAAGGATGTTTTGGGAGAAAAAGAAGGTGATGTGGTGGATGTCACGGATGAGGAGGATTTGATAGCGAAAAGGGAGAGTGAGTTTGTTTTTGTGAAGGGAAATGAGGGAGTTCATGAGGAGGAGTTAGAAGAATCTAGTATTGAGAGAGAATTGATTGAGAAAGAAAGAGAAGGGAATGAGAAAGTAAGAAAAGGGAAAGGAGTGATGATAGAAGAAGAACAAATTCAAGCTATTGAGAAGCCGAAGTTACCGCCCGTTCCTTTTCCCGAGAGGTTAGCCAAGCCCAAGTCAGAGTCTAAATTTTTAAAGTTCATAAAAATGCTCAAGAAACTTCAAGTGAATATTCCATTCCAAGATGCTATTTCCGAGGTTCCATCCTTTAAAAAGCACTTGAAGGAACTTCTCACTAGAAAGGAGAATCCAAGAGAAGACTATTATCCACTTGACGACCGATTGTAGTGCTATTATTGACAACAAAACCCCGGAGAAGCTCGCTGACCCCGGGAGTTTTTACATTCCTTGCACTATTGGTGACATGAGGATTAGTCGTGCTCTTTGTGATTTAGGGGCTAGCGTGAGCGTTATGCCTTATTCTATATGTAAGAGGTTGAATCTCGATGATTTAACTCCTACAACCATCAATCTTCAATTGGCCGATCGCTCCGTGCGAAGACCCATGGGTATCTTGGAGGATATTCCAGTCCAAGTGGGAAGATTTTTGATACCGTGTGATTTCTTGATTTTAGAGATGGAGGAAGATCACAACATTCCTATCATTTTGGGAAGGCCATTCCTTGCCACGGCCGGAGTAATAATAGATATGAAACATGGTAATATGTCATTGAATGTCGGTGATGAGAGCATTATTTTCAACCTCGAAGGGTCCTTGAAAAATCCTTCACATGGGGATTCATGCTATGCTATTGATATGATGGAGGTGCTAGTTGATGAATATCTTGAAGAATCTCATCTACTCGAGTCTACTTGCAACGATCCTTTGGGAGCTTGTCTCTTAGAATGTTTCCAATTTGAGACTAACGGCACCAGCATCACGTTTCTCACCAACCTTCTTGATTCATCCCCAGCGCATGAGGAGATTACTATTGACGAGCCTCATATTGAGTGTATGGAGATTGAATAAGTGATCTGCAAGGGTATATCTTCTTCCCAAATTAAATCCTATACTTCTTCTTTAGAGCTTAAACCTTTACCCCCTTTCTTGCAATATGCTTTCTTGGATGATGAAAAATCTTTGCCTGTTATTGTGAATGCTAAGTTGCATGATTCTAATTTACCCAAGTTGCTTGACTTGTTGAGAAAGCATAGGCGTTCATTAGGTTATAAAATTGAGGATTTGAAAGGTTTGTTCCCATCCATTTGTATGCATTCCATTTATTTGTTTGAAGATGCAAAGCCAACTAGGCAACCATAACATAGGTTGAACCCTAATATGCAAGATGTGGTTAAGAAAGAAGTAGTTAAACTGTTAGCTGCTGGGATCATCTTCCCCATCGCAAATAGCGAATGGGTAAGCCCGGTTCAGTGTGTACCCAAGAAGGGCGGGATGACAGTCATTGAAAATGAAAAGAAAGAGCTAGTTAATACCCGAACCATCACAGGGTGGCGGATGTGCATTGACTATCGCCAGTTGAACAAAGTGACCAAGAAAGACCATTTCCCTCTCCCCTTCATTGGCCAAATGTTAGAGAGGTTGGCGGGTCATTCATACTTTTGCTTTTTAGATGGGTACTTAGGTTTTTTGCAGACTCCAACACATCCTGCGCATCAAGAAAAGACTACTTTTACTTGTCCATACGGTACATTTGCTTATAAACGTATGCCATTTGGTTTGTGCAATGCACCTGGAACATTTCAACGATGCATGATGGCCATTTTTAGTAATTTCATTGAACAATGTATGGAAGTTTTCATGGATGATTTTTCTGTCTATGGTAATACCTTTGATGATTGTTTGGCTAACTTAGAGAAAGTTCTTATTCGTTGTGAGGAGGTCGACTTAGTTTTGAACTGGGAAAAATGCCATTTCATGGTAGAAGAAATTATTGTTTTGGGGCACTTGATTTCTTCGAGGGGCATCGAAGTCGACAAGGCAAAAGTTGAAGTGATAGAGCGCCTACCACCCCCAGTTTCCGTTAAAGGGGTATGTAGTTTCCTTGGCCATGCCGGCTTTTACCGCCGGTTCGTCAAGGATTTTTTTAAAATCGCTCGTCCTTTAACTGATTTCTTGTGCAAGGATGCCCCGTTCTCTTTTACTGATGAATGTCTCGAGTCCTTTTCCAGGATAAAGCAAGCCTTGGTATCCGCGTCGGTTGTCCAACCTCCGGATTGGACATTACCTTTCAAGATCACGGCCGATGCGAACGATTTCGCAATTGGAGCATGTTTGGCTCAAACCAAAGAGAGGAAGCCGCGGGTCATCTACTATGCAAGCCATGCGCTTGATAGCGCACAGAAAAATTATACGACCACGGAAAAGGAGCTCTTGGCTATTATCTTTGCTCTAAACAAATTTCGGCAATACCTCATGTTTTCCAAGGTTGTTGTATACATGGATCATGCCGCAATCAAGTTCTTGATGGGAAAGAAAGAAACAAAGCCAAGACTCATTCGTTGGGTTTTGCTTATGCAAGAGTTCGATTTGGAAATTTGCGACAAGGCTGAGACTAAGAATGTTATAGCCTACCACTTGTCGAGGATCCTTGTTGATTTGGATGATACTCAACCCATCATGGACTCTTTTCCGGATGAACGTCTGTTGTACGTCAAGCATTCTCATCCATGGTACGCTGATAACATCAACTACTTATCTAGTGAGGTGATTCCTCAAAATTTGACCCCTCATCAAAAGAAAAAGTTCTTTCATGACGTGAAACATTTCTTTTGGGAAGATCCATTCTTGTTCCGTTTATGTAATGACGGGATGTATAGAAGATGCTTACCCGAGAGTGAAATGAAGTCCGTATTGACGCATTGCCATGAGTTCTCGGTTGGAGGTCATGGTGGATCTCAAAAGATGGTTGCGAGAGTTTTACAAGCCAGTTATTGGTGGCCGACCCTCTTTTGAGATGCCTATCTTCATGTCAAGTTATGCGATAAATGCCAAAGGTCCGGAAATATTTCCCGAAAAAATGAGTCACCGCTGAATTTCATTCTCGAGGTAGAGGTTTTCGATATGTGGGGGTTGGATTTATGGGTCCCTTTCCGTCATCAAGAAGGCCATCAATATATTTTAGTGACGATAGACTATGTGTCGAAGTGGGTTGAAGCGATTCCATGCGTGAGATGCGATGGAAAATCTGTGTCAAGATTTTGGAAGAAGGATATTTTCTCAAGATTTGGTATTCCAACGGTCATTATTAGCGACAATGGATCTCATTTTATTGAGAAGAGGTTTGAGTACCTCTTAGCAAAGTATGTTATCACTCACAAAAGAGGACTCCCCTATCACCCTCAAACGAAGGTCAAGTAGAGATTTCGAATCGTGCTATTAAGAAGATTTTGGAGAAAACGGTTAGTTCTTCACGAAGAGATTAGGCGGAGAAATTAGATGATGTCTTGTGGGCATATCGCACCGCCTTCAAAACGCCAATAGGGACTACACCGTACCGCCTTGTCTACGGGAAAGCATGCCATTTTCCCGTGGAACTTGAACACAAGACGATGTGGGCAATCAAAAAGATGAATTATGATCTCAAGGCGGCCGGGGCAAGTCGTTTGTTCCAATTGGAGGAGCTCGAGGAATTGAGATGTCACTCCTATGAAAACAATAGGATTTACAAGGAGCGAACCAAAGCATGGCACGATAAGAGATTGAACCATCATGATTTTGTGGTTGGTGATAGAGTCCTCATCTTCAATTCGAGGCTCAAACTCTTTTCCGAAAAGCTAAGATCGAGATGGTCAGGGCCTTTCGAAAACGTAAAGATTCTTCCCGCCGGAGTTGTTGAACTTAAAAATGTAAATGGAGATTGTTTTAAAGTCAATTCGTCAAAGATCAAGCCATACATTATGGGAGAAGAGTATGCGGGGACAGTTGTGGTGTTCCTCGCTGATTTTGATAGTTGAAGAGTGGATTAGGTCGAGCTAGGACCTAAAACAAGCAACCAGGAGGAGGTACGAGCTACTCTCCTCTTCTTTAGTGTTTTCTTTTATTTCTTGCAACTTTTATTTCTTTTGTTCCAATGTTCTTGTTTCGTTCATTTTGAAGTTTTTGAAAAGAAGAAAAAAAGATAGAGTGAAAATTTTAGAAAAGAAGAAAAAAATTGGGAAAATAGGAAAATTTGAGTGTGTGAAGAAGATTTGTGAAGAAAAAGATTTATCGTGGCTTCAAGTGTTGAAAGTTGTTCATGAAAATAGTTGAGTGTGTAAGAAAAGAGGGTTGATAATGAGGAGAGTAGAATTTTAGGACTTAACATTATTTTCAAGTTTTTGAGTCTTGTAGGTTTAGGGCATAGACAGGAGAAGACCGCACCTGCGGTCCATAGGACCGCAGGTACGGTCCTGTTATGGCAACCCGAGAATTTTATGGAGTCCAGGAGAAGACTGCACCTGCGGTGGCCCTGACCGCACCTACGGTCTCAGGAAGATGATTTTCTTCGCAGGAGGTTTCCAGCAGGAGACCGCACCTGCGGTCTCTCTAACCGCACATGCGGTCTATCGAAAAATTGCGAAATCTGTCGGGGCTTAAACCCTTCTCCCTCTCATTTTCTCTCATTTATTTTCTCACTCACTCACTCGAAAAACCCCTCTTCAACCCTAAAACCCTAAATCTTGTCCCAAATACTTCTAATCCTTCACAAATTCCTTCTCCCCTCTCCAATTTCTCGTGATTTTTGTGCCCTAGCTGCGCCTTCACCATTTTCGCACCATTTGGGGAGCTTTGCAAGTTCAAAATCTGGGTTTTGTTCATTGTGGGGTTCGAAAATGGTAAGGGAGTGCTCCTAAGTCCTCAAATCAGGTATTCCTTGCTTCTTGGTGAATCAAAGTTCATTATTTTCTAATTTTGGGTGTTGTGTGCACATTTCTCTGTTTAGATCTAGGGTTCTTGAGTGTTGTATGCTGGAATGGGGAAACCAAAAAGGGCTCGACCTAGTAAGCCTTGTCCATCAACACCCCTTATGTCATCTTCTCTTGAATTGAGAAGAGCCCAACCAGCTACATTCATCAGGAGTTGCCCTCGTGCTAAGGTTATTTTTCGTGGTAAGCCACATAAGACTCGCTACGATGAGCTCCAAGAGCGGAAAATCTATGCTCCGGAGATTTGCAATGATGAGACAATCAATACTCTCTATTGTCGGTCTAGCTTCGACGTTCTCACTCATGCACTTGGTTGGGAAGCACTTCTCAACATCAAGGAACCAATTCTAGACCAACCCATGCTTAAGTTCATGAGTTCAATTCAAGTCTTTACCGATGGGTATCCTGAGGCCATTTTCAACTATAGAGTGGATAGTAGGGAGATAGATTGTTCCGTTCAAGAATTTTGCAAAGCCTTAGAATTGCCAGAAGATGGGTTATATTTCTGGGAGTGTGAGGATTTCAACGAGCAAGAAACGTGGAAGAGTTTGACTTGCTAGAGAAGAGCACCCGTTGACATGGAAGAAGGTTGTGTGAAATTTCATTGCCCTGATGAATCTTGAGCACGAGGTTTCTGCAATCCAGCTGTCCGGTTATTCCATTTGGTAATTGCTAATTCAGTGTTTGGGCGAGATGAAGAACGCTCGAGTGTCCGTAAGGAAGATCTCTTCATAATTTACAACACCTTGAAGGGGCGCCGAGTGAACTTAGGCTCGTGCATTTTGCATTGGTTTTGGGAGATGAATAGGACGGATAACTCCACCAACTTGGGAATGGGACATGTCATATGTCATTTTCTCCGGAAACAAGGATTTGGTGACTACATTCAGAAGTGGAAGCCACGCTATGTACCTATCCCCATTGATAGGGGATTGTTGATCCAAATGGAGATAATTTCTGAGCGCCAATCACGCACCGTTTACCATCATGGTTATGACGATAAGAGAACCCACATTCCTCTAGAACCCACTCATGCTAAGGAGTGGCTTGATATTGCAAATACTGAAAATTGGTCGTGCGGACAATTTTATGGTTGGTCGAGGAAAATTGGCGGTGCACCTATTCCTGTTTCTAGTTTGTTGGAAGAGTTTGAGGAGAGTGATCATGAAGAGAATCCCAGGAACCCAGCACAACATGGTAATCTGAGCCAAGTTATTTCTTCAATCAAAAGCTTGAGTGCTGAGGTTCGTGAGCAGAACAAACTCCTCTGTTCCCAAGTGAAGATGCTCGAGGATCAAGAAAAGGAGATTGTGAACATCCGACAACATCTGCAGCGTCATGAAGAGTACCTCAGCCAACAAAACCACTTCATGCAAGATTGGGGTTTTCACCACTACACTGTTGAGGGTCATATCCCGGCACCTCCGAACTATGTAAATCCCTACTACCCGTCCTTCTTTTAGCTCCAACCCCATCCTCCTCCGGGAGGATCCGCTTGAGGGACAGGTTGTAAGTGTCCCCGCCCCCACTTGATCCTTTTTATTGCTTTTATGTTTTACTATGTAAAATGTAAGTGTGGGGGGGTGCCTCATCGGAGGGTTTAGACGGGAAGGTAAGGCTTTGTGGTTTTGGCGTGTTGGTGTCTTGGGTCCATTTGGTTTGTTCTGGTGTTGCTCTCAAGGTTGGTTGGGCATGGCTTGTGGTGGTCATCTCTTGGTTGTATTTTGGTTGTGTTTTGGTTGTAGTTGGGATGTCTTGGTTGGTTGTTGGTTGTTCTTTTGGACGGTGGTGGTTCATTCTGCCTTGTGTCGGTTGTATTTTGGGCATGTATGGTTGGGATGGCGTGTAATGAATGGTTGTTTTTAATGAAATGAAATGAATCAAGTTTGTTTGGTCAGTTTGAGATGAGTTTCACCCTTATTTCCCGCCTCAATGAGTGAGATTCGGGGATAAGGTTTGTCATTTTGATTCAATTGAACGACGACTTCGGATCACGGCTTGAACATTTATGAAGAGTCCGAGGTAATATCTTTCCACCTTGCTCTTTCTTATGTGAATTGTTATTTTGATCTGTCGCATGCTTGGTTTTCTTTTGGGCGGCGAACCCCTTTGAATGTCTGTGTTGGGTTTATCTTGTTGTTGGAGCTGTGTGGGCTCGGGTCGCCACCACTTGTTGGGTAATTGTTTTGTTTATTTCTCTAGGTTCTCTACCCTTTTTCATGTGACACCTTCCCACAATGAGGAACTGTGAAGTTTTAAGTGTTGGGGGGGGGGGAGATATTCTGTTTCAAGGGTAGATCACCTAGCTCTTTGTTTTTGTTTTCTTAGTTTTTGCCTAAAATTTGAAAAAAACAATTTGTGTGAAAAAGTAGAAAAAAAAGGGAGTGAAATTTTTTTGTTTTCGCTTTGTTTTTGCGTTGTTTCTTGGATCTTGTTGTCGAAATTGAAAAGTCGTTCTTAAACTTTTTTAAAAGAAACTGATCTGAGCGTTTTCGACCCTGTCTCGGGTGCTACTCATGACTTATCTCTTTAGATGTCCTGCATTGAGTGTCTAGTGAGACCCCCGATTCCTTTCACGTTTTGGTTGAAACCGGGAGGTTCTAGGGGTTTGTGTCCGAGCTTGATTTTTTTTTTTCCTGTTTAGCAAGAGCAAAAGCAAAGTCAAAAGCAAAAGCAAAAAGAAAGAAAATGAAAGCAAAAGTTTAATAACTTGATTAAGTGGGGAGAGTCGACTGAACGACATCAAACCACCATAAAGCTAGACAACCTACATGGAGACGGTATTATGGGCCGTTGCAATTCCCGATGTCCTGTATTATGGGCCGTTGCAATTCCCGAAAAGCTAGCCTCGGCCTTAAAAAATTCGTTGGGAAAGCCCAACCCCAAAAAGAAAAGCTTCCAGTGTTCGTAAAAGCGTGGGACCTCTCCTTGCATCACCTACGGCCCTCACCAAGCCAAGGGCGACAAAAAGCAAGGAAGGGCAACTCCTTTTCTTTCCTTGTTCGTCTTGTTTGTTTTTGAGCTCGGGCATGAGTCTTTGGAGTCTTTCGGGATTGGTTGGAACCCACTAGCACATGTACACGTGGGGTTTTACTTTGCATTAGGTGTAGGACATCGAAAATCTCAAAGACTGACTTTTGCTTAGGATAGGTGCTTGTGAGATGCTCGTAACGGTTTCTTTTGGAGGTTTAATAACGTTTTCCTGATTTAGATTTCGAGATCCTTTGAAGCGAAGTTTTTGTTTTTTCTTTTGTTTTCGTTGGTTTTGTTTTCACTTTCCATCTCTCCTTTTTCTTGGCTTTTGTGGGTATAGCCGCTACAAACCCTCACGAGTCCATCTCGTCCACCCGGGCTGCCGTGAGGTTCAAAGGGCTTGGTGCATACGCTAAATGCACTCGTTTCTCTCCCACAACAGAGGAGTTTGTGTTAGTCTAGGTAGTTTCATGTTTTGTTTTGCTCGGGGCTAGCAAAAGTTTAAGTGTGGGGGGTATTTAGACCCAATTTTGTGTCTAAATAGCGCCTTAATTCTTAGGCTTTAAACTCGTCTCGTGTTTTAATTTCATAACTATTAATACATTTTTGGTTATTTTGTAGATTTTGGAGTTTTTACTCAAAACGTGGTAAAAAGGGCTATTATAGAGCTATTTTGGGAATCCCGAAGTTTCCCGGGTCCTTACCGGGTCAAAGGCGAAGCGAAGAAGGAAATTCCAGCCAGCCGAGGAGGACCGCAGTCGCGGTCCCACAGACAGCAGCTGCGGTGGTCGACCAAGGCTGGGGCAAGGAGCAAGTAACCCGAGAGGGACCGCACCCGTGGTCTTGCGAAGGGAGAAGAGAAGAATCGACTGAGCTTCGGAGGACCGCACCCACGGTCCCCTTCAGGAATCAGAAATTCTGTTATATGAAGTGCTGTGTTTTCAGTAACCACCTTGAGTTGTGTATGTTACCTCTTGAACGATTAGATTAGAGAGGTAGCTATCTATTGTAATTTCAAAACATTAGCTTTCAATTAGAGTGAGATTAGTGGGATTTTTTAATGATTAGTGAGTAATTCCACTTGGTTTTATTGCATTTGCTGTGGATTTTATTGGAATTCCATTGAAGTTCTGAAGATTTATCTTATTTTGGAGCTTGGATTTCTTATTATTCTGGATCATCCTTCCATTAGCATCAACTAATGAGCAAATCTCAACCCTTACTCTCTTTAATTCATCTATTTATGTTTTAAACTCTGTTTTTGTTATTAGATTGCTTGGTGTTTGTTGTTACTTGATTGTTGCTTTGATTATCTAGATTCCCTGTTTTAAGCATGAATGATGAAGTTAATATTGTTGTTAGCATGTTAATTAAGATGATTAGAGGCTAGAACCGTTATGGGTTAGGGAGAAACTAAGGATATGAATGGTTGATTTGGATTGGGTTAGCAATTTTAGGAGGTAATTCGTAGTGGAATTAATTTCCCAATCCTATCCTTCCCTCAAGTGGGATGTATTCGAGATCGAAAGCTCTTGAATACATCTAACACTTGTGTTGGAAGGTGGTAATAGGGATAGTTAACGCTTGATCAGGAAAGTGGAAAGAGGTTAACTAGAGAGTCTCGTTTCTTTAACCCTCCGGGTCCCTAGTGGGCTTGTAGGAAGTTAATCCGGATTATCCTTGGAAAAGGAAATCCGGTGGGTTTATTCTAATGGGATTGTCACTTGATTCTACTGATTTGTTGCTTCCTAATTGCGAAACCCTCGTCCTAATTACCGTTTGCATCCCGAAATGTCCAGACACCCATTGTTTCCTTCTTGACCGAACCTTAGCCGTGTTTGTGTTCTGTTTGTGTTGTCCTTTACCTGGAAAAAAAAACCTCTTATTGTCTAGCTAGTGATCCTTCAACCTTACCTAAAGTCAGATTGTCCTAGCCAAGGCCCCTAACTCCTCGAGAAAGAACGATACAAAAACCGGGGTGCAAAAACCACGTTACATGCCCATAGCGGTCCTTATGGATGTCCGGTATCCCCATAATGTGAATGGAAGTTTATCTACCCAATCATTGTAAGTGATGGCCATCTTCTTAATGATCCCCGCCATTATTTTTTTCGTTGCTTCTACCGCACCATTAGCTTGAGACCGATAAGGTGAAGACCGATGATGTTGAGTGTGATACTTGGCGAGTAAGCCTTCTACCTCCTTCCAAAAGTGACTTCCATTATCACTAATAATCTCATGAGGTACCCCATATTTGTAGATGATATTTCGGAGAATAAATTTCGCTACATGTTTGGATATGATTTTAGCGTAAGATGCTGTTTCAGCCCATTTGGTGAAGTAATCTATGGCGACCAATATGTACTCGTGACCTCCTACACCCGTAGGATGGATCTTGCCAATAATATCAATATCCCAGACTTAAAATGGCCATTGTGACGTTAGGGTAGTCAGGCATGATGGATTGATGCTGCAGATTGGCATATTCTTGGCACTTATGACATTTTCGAACAAATTCCAAGCAATCAGCTTCCATGGTGGTCCAGTAATAGCCAGCTCGTTCCATTTTCTTAGCCAACATCCGCCCATTCATATGCAGACCGCACTCTCCTCCGTGTATGGAGGTCATGACCTCTTTCGCGCCTTTAGCATCTATCCATAACAAATTAATGTCGGTGCTTGATTTCTTGTACAACTGGTCGTGGATTAGGTAGTATTGTGCTTCCATAGATCTTATTGTCTGTTGTCTATGAGCATCTACCTTGGCTGGGTATTCCCCTATACACAATTAGTTGTAAATGTCACAGAACCACGCCTCAGAATCAATGTCTTGTATGTTAGTGGTACAAACATATACTGGTTTGGGACGCCTCTCTACTGTTATAGGCATTTGGAACACACCTACTGTGATAGATCATTGAGGACAGCTTAGCCAAAGCATCTACCAGCTCGTTATTATCCCGTGACAAATATTGAAATTCGATGTGCTCGAACTGATAAGCATATCCCAAGAGTTTCTGTTGGTAAGCTACAAGGTATTCATTCCTTACTTTCTATGGATTCTAGGCCTGATTAATGGTAAGGCTTGAATCTCCGAATACCTTAAGATGTCTGACGCCTATGGTCAAGCCAGCCTGCAGCCCGATAATGCATGCTCCGTATTTTGTTGCGTTATTGGTAGCGTTGAAATCTAGCTTTACAGATATCAGAATATTTGCTCCTTTAGGTGAGATCAACAGAACTCCTACTCCACACCCCATTTGGTTGGAGGCCCCATAAAGTACATTTCTCATGTGACTTCCTCGGTAAGAAAAACATCTTCATCTGGGAACTCCAAGTTAGTGCTTGGGGGTTCCTGTGATGGTAACGCAGCAAGGAAGTCTAACATGATCCTACCCTTGATGGATTTTCGGGGTAGGTACTTAAGACTAAATTTAGAAAGCATTACAACCCATCGAGCAATGCGGTGGTTGATGGTGGGTTGCTCTATGATGAACTTGATGGGATTGCTCTCAGTCACGACGTAGACCGTATAAGGAAGCATGTATGTCTTAATTTCTTGGTGGCCCATACCAAGGCAAGTGCCATTGTTTCTATGTTAACATACCGACTTTCATATTCCAGGAATAAGTAACAGATGGTGCTTTCCCGTCCTTTGGCAGTTTGTGCCAACATAGCCCCCATGGTGGAGTCTGTCACTATAAGGTAAAGGAGAAGAGGCACATCTGGTACTGGAGGCACGAGCACCGAGGGGTGTTGTAGGTATTCCTTGATCTTGTCGAAAGTTGTCTGGCACCAATAATCCCATTCTATTTTACATCCTTTCTTCAATTTCTTGAACCAGGGTTCATAAGTCATGGTGAGCTTGGAGATGAACCAGCTAATGTATTCTACTCGCCCTAGGAAGCCTCGGATTTCCTTCTCAGTCCTTAGGGGTTTCATTTCTTGGATTGCTTTTATTTTTGAGGGATCTACCTCTATTCCCCTTTGGCTAACTACATAGCCCAAAAGCTTTCTTAAGGTGACTCCAACGGTACATTTTTTGGGGTTGAGCCGCATTTTGTACTTACTTAGTCAGAAGAAGAACTTGCCAAGGTTAACAATGTGCTCTTCTCTTGTCTTAGACTTGACAACTATATCATCTACATATACTTCGACCTCTTTATGCATCATATCATGGAGTAAGGAGTTAGCGGTCCTTTGATATGTTGTGCCAGCGTTTTTGAGGCTGAACGGCATAACCACATAACAGTAAGTTCCCCAAGGGGTGGTGAATGATGTTTTCTCCATATGTTCCTCGACCATTTTTATCTGATTATAGCCACCATTAGAGTTGTAGCATTTGTGGTTTTTGCAGATTCAAATTATATTATGATTAGTAAAGTTTTGATCTAGCTTTATGTGATAACCTTATTATTATTATGTTATTATCTTGTGTTACATTATTATTCCGAGTTTTATCGGGTTTTTCTTTACTTAAAAAAAGGGTTTAAAGTTATGATTAGTGGGTTTGAATTCCTTGTTGTGTCATGATATTTGTGGAGTCTTGGTTGACCAAAGTTTAGAGTTACCTTCGATAGTGTAGGACCTGGGAAAAAACTTGTGTCCCACACGGTGTATGACGAGCCGAATGAAGTGTCTTAATCTTTAGGGGATTTAAATACATTTTATCATGATGTTCAAGTGAATCAAAATAATAAAAATCAAAAGAGTCGTCACTTAATTTTTAATGAGAATTAATAAACTCAAATTTAAACTCCATAGACCACGAACCATGAGATTCGGATCCGGGGGTTAGGTTACAAATTCGAAAGTAAAAAACCCTCGAATTCGCACGTTCAAAGAACGGACTCTACTAAATCGGTTAATTTAAAGAAAAGAGTAGAAGAGGAGAATTAATTAGATTAATTAATATTATTTAGCTCGTACAAATGAAATGATTAAATGCAAAAATAAAACAAAACAAATAAATGCAACTAATAAAATGAAATAAAAGAACATAAGCATAAATATTTACAAGTTTACATTTAATCATATTAATTAGAACATCAATATTATTGTTTAAGTCAGATTTACATCATAGTGAAGATAAAGTAAGAAAAAGCAATAATAACCTCAAGTTAATTAATGCCAAGATTATGAATGCAAGATGATGATGATGATGTGAAGGAGGAGGAGGAGGAAGAAGTAGGTAAAATGACCTGGTGTCAATACTCCTAGGATGATTTTAAAGTCTGGAAAAGGAGTGCGAATAACGGTGTATTTATAGTGGTGGGGGTAGGTTTATTTATGGTGGTAGATTAGAGAATATTGGGAGGATAAAATCAAATAAAGGATGACTTTATTTGATTTGGCTTAATTTGATTTTGGGGATTTTAACATGTGAAGAATGTGTGCATTTCAAAAATCATTGGCATTTAATCCTAAATTAAAAATAAAAACAAAAATGATAAAAATAAATTACATAATTACAAAGCTACATTTAATGACAAAATTCTACGTCTACAGTTAACCCCCACTTTAATCGAGTCTGAGTAAGACATTGATCAAAGTATTCTTGATGATTGTTGGCACTTGCAAGCGGTGTCCTATGCCTGATGTCGGTTGACGCTTGGAAGTAAAATGTTGCGCCTGATGTTTGGTGACCGCCATTCGTGTTTGGCAGTAAGTTGTTGACGATGTTATGATCCGTCGTTCTTGTCCAACAGGTGATGTTGTATGTTGGTCATTCTGGTGGACCGTCTACCCTTCTTGTCTGGCCAATGATGATGATCTGTCATTCTTGTCTGACTATGCGCCATTCTTGTCTGGCTGATCATGATGTCCTATCATTCTTGTCTGACTTGCCGCCATTTTTATCTGGCTGATGGTGGGGATTTGTCATTCTTGTCTGATTATCTGCCATTCATGTTTGGCCAATGATGATGTCATGTAATTCTTGTTTTACTGTCTGCCATTCTTTCCTGGCTGATAATGATGATCTGTCATTCTTGTCTGACTATGCGCCATTCTTGTTTGGCTGATCATGATGTCCTGTCACTCTTGTTTGACTGTCTGCCATTCTTGCCTGGATGATGATGATGATTTGTCATTCTTGTCTGCCTGATCATGATGTCCTGTCATTCTTGTCTGACTATCCGCCATTCCTGTCTGGCTGATGGTGGGGATTTGTCATTCTTGTCTGACTATCTGCCATTCTTGTTTGGTCGATGATGATGTGGATGCAATATCCACTGTTGAAGATGACCTAGATGTGGTATTTGTTGTCGAGGCAAATGCGATATCCTTTGTTGAAGACAACGTAGATGCAATATTCGTTGTCGTTCTTGATGATGACATTCCGGTGATTTTTCAATCCTTGAGAGTGTAATCAAAATCTCAAAGACCCAACACTACAAAAAAAAGGTCTTTTGCCAACAGGGCTTATCGGTTGGTAAAAGTACAATATCTGTTAGTAAAAAGTTTTACCAACAGATAATTATCTGTCACTAGCCTGTTGGAAATAAACCTGATTGTAAAAGTATTACCAACAGATATTGTAATCTGCCGGTATTGCTAACTAATGCCAACAGTTTTGTTATGTTGGTGTTGGGAATTTTATACCAACAGTTAATATCTGTTGGGGATAAGTAACATATACCAACATCTTTAAATGTTAATAAAAATATTACCCACACACTTTATCTGTTGGTAATACAATTTGTACATTTTTAAAACATAGATATGTGTTGAAAATAGTGAAGATAGCTTAATTCAATTTATAAATATATCGTTACAATATACTGTACCAACATATGATTTTATCATATATTTACCAAGCATATATACATATGATTAATAATAAACAGGAAGACAAGCATAAAACACATGAATTTGTTAGGGCATAAATCAGGTTACATGACAGACTAAGCAAAGCAGTCATTAGGCTGTCACAAGACTAAAGCAACAAACACAGGTAGGTACATAGTAACTTCCAGCTATGACATTTGTTCTGTGCTCCGGTAAGAGTACTTAACATGCCAGCTACAACATTACAATTCTTTTGCCTCGCCATGCCATTCTCCTCATGAGGAAACTCACATAGTGGGCTTCACGTTCAGCCTGCTCGCCAGTTTCATGCCCAGTGATTTGTCCGCCTGAAACGCAATTAAATAGAGGAAGTATAACATCAGACCCCGACATTCTGAAAGAAACGGTAGCATAGTCCGAACAACGAGCTTTGTTGAAGAGTTAAAAAAAACAGATGGAGCTAGTGTACCTGAGACCAGTATTGCGAATCTCATGGGTGACACGAGGGTCAGAGAGAGCATCTACCCATCTTTGAATGGAACCTCTCTTGCCTACAATTCCATGTAAATCAAATATGTGAGCAGATCTTTCGCCCTTTTTATTAGGAGGGAAGAAGGTGATCAGGGAAACTCTAGCCTCCTAGATTTCAGCTTCAGTCAGTGCCCCAGATTTTTGGTGTTGTGTATATTGATTTTACGCTCCAGTCTAAATTAACAAGCTTGATGTGATGGTCAGTTTTACACTCACCCAAGCTGCTTAAATACAAAAATGAATACTTTTGAACAGGGAACAGGGCTCACCTTGCAGGGTCCCATGATCTGTATCTCTTTTCAGGCTGCTTGAAGTTGTTTTCCTTGGCAATGATTTGCTGCATAAAGGAACCATGCCATTGTCAATCACTCAATCTATGGGCATTTGGGTGATATTATCAGACTTTCATTGCTCTAATGTGAATAACTCAAAATACAGAAAACGGGATCACAAATAGCCTTACTTGCACAGAATGAATGGCGCCTCTGCATCTATTTTCAGTGAACACAGTTCCAATTTCGTATAAGATTAATCTGAGCGGAAATTATGAATTTACCTTATAGCAGAAACCCCAGTGCACAAGCTTGGCTTTTTTATCACACTGAAGAATTCGAACTTCCACAATCCTCCCTCCAGTGAAGCAAATCATAGCTGCAGAATTGTATATAACTCTTTGAATCAGACATTGTATAGAATGGAGTATTTGTTTCGAAATTAAAACCTTTTATTGGCTATTTTTTCTTTTTAGGATTTATATAATTTATATATTCACAGGAATTATAAATTTATACTAATATTGTGTTCTTAAGTGTGCATACTTTCATTAGCCATGTTGATAAATTTTGAATGTGACAGTTTCATATTCTAAATTACACGCACAAAATTGGATAAGAATGAATAAAGTTCGATAGTGGATAACTTATCCAACAAAACAATATGACGGGCTTAACATTTATAAAATTTATAAGCAGAAGTTCCAAATCCATCACTCTAGCATTTTTTTTTAAAAAAAGTGCGTCAAATGTTTGAAGTGTTTTGGATGGGCTTGTAAAACTGATGAGAGTATAAGGTATTGATTTATAAGGTTTGCATATGGCCTTCCTTCTTTGGTTTAGGTGAGAGTATAAGGTATTGATTTATACATATGACAATATTTAAGTTAATGATAAGCAGAGACAGACCAGAAAGTTTGCAAAAAGTGCGTCAAATGTTTGAAGTGTTTTGGATGGGCTTGTAAAACTGATGAGCTCATGCAGTCATGCTAGTCAAGATTACCAGTAATACCTTCTAAGACACTACTAAATAGATAGATTATGTCATTCATTTTTCTAAATCCAAATGTTTAGTATGCAGATTTTCCAAATGAATTAGAAAATCAACAATAACTTGGGAAAACAGTGGTCTATCGATGATAGAGATTATAATGTGAGTATCAATTATACAACTTTTTCCTCACAGAGAAAGATAGAGAGAGGACATTGGAGAAAGGCAAAAAGAGGCAAGACTTGACAATATCCTGTTACATTAAAACATAAACAATTTGTATTATTGTGATTATGGAGCAAAAACCTAAGATAGCAATTTGTATTACTGTGATTTACATCAATAAATCATATCAACCAGCAATCATCAATTTCCAAAATCCCCAATCCCTTTTATTCAATTCAGCACCAGTAAACTGTAAGTACATTTAATTCTACAAAAATGGAAGAAAATTGCGTTCAACAATAATGTTTGTGAATCAAAAAGTGAGATTGGTTTGCTAAGAGTTAAAAGGAGTGAAAAATGGGGGTAAATTAGTTAAATGCTTCAATTTCAATTATACAGGTTAGCGATCAATCAAGTGTTTTGGGCTTTTTGGTTGGACAAAAATGGATACTATGATAATGGTGGGTGCCTAGTAGGGGGAATTGGGGCATGTCCATCTGCTCTCCTAATTGTAGCAAAAATTGATGATGGAAATGATTTTGCTTTTCAGAATCCTATCTTAGTCCATCTAAAAGCTTCAATCATGGTGCCCAATCCATTAATGAGGAATACATATTTCGACCAACATCAGAGCTTGTGCTTCAACTTTCAACTATTGACTTTTCACTGCATTAAAGAAAAGGGAGAGAAATGAAAAGCAATACCGCTTCGGAAATGCACTGAGTGTGGGCTTGAACTGTTTGTATATCGAACATTTCACTGCATCCAGTAAAACTCTTAGCATATCGGACCTGGAAATGAAAGCAAGTATCAGAATATGTATCCATTACCTGAAATGAAAGCAAGGAAGACGAACCAGATGAAAGCAAGGAAGACAGACCTGGAAATTGGGACGCCGGTTGCAGTCGGGAACTCCGTTCACAGGTAGCAGTCGGGGACGCCGGTCGCAGGACATAAATCGGGGTCGGCGGTCGCCACAATAGAGGAAATCGGGAGACTGCGATTAGGGTTTTGGTTGGGGGGGGGGGGGGGGAGTGAGGCCCGCTTAATTTTTCAATAATTTCACCTTTCCCTCTCCCATTATTTTCACCAAATTTGAAATAAAAACTGATGAAAGCTAATCAATACGTAGGAATAGACCTGGGCATTGAGCGGGCCGGGAAATTTGTGGCCCACTCAATCGAGCCCGCCCGTCCTTGAGTCAAGTAATGGCCACGCCAAGAATCATAAGAACCCGAATTTTTTTATCAATTCTCCATGCATTTTAGATCTAGGCATTGAGTGGGCCGGGTCAGGCCAACCCAATTTCTGGATTTCTTTTTTTCATTTATTATTAGCGGGTCGGTGGGCCGGGCCAGGTCACAGACCCTTGGCCCGAGCCCGGCCCGTCCATTCTTCAGGGCCCCGGTCTTTTCGGGCCGGGCCGGGTAGCCTTCAAAAAATGCGGCCTTGACCCGCAATTTTTCGGGCAGGGCGGGTCCCCGACCCATTGCCCTAGTCTAGTTGGGATAGGAGAGGAAGACACAACGCACAACGTAGTGTTTAGAGTAGGTTCCTTGAGCAGCATTTTTTTTATACAAATGACGCGCCTAATGTGTATTGGACTACTACCAACACAAGTTTTTATTTAATATTAATTGTTGGTAAAAATACTACAATACCAACATATATTTTAATTGTTGGTATTATGAAAGTAATACCAACAGTTAAATTTGTATTTGTCGGTATAAAAATACTTTCACCAACATATATTGTAGGTGTTGGTAATTGTTAATAATACCAACACATATTATTTTGTCGGTAAATATTACTTTTACCAACAGATAATATATCTGTGACTAGCAATCTGTTGGTAAAAGTCACTTTTTTTGTAGTGCAAAGTGTTTTTAGGTGCTCATCATTCTAATTTTTCTCGTCGGGATTTCGAGCTTAATCCTTGGATAATATTTGGGCTTCATCGTACATGGCCTCCAGTGTCTATCTGCGGGCAATGACCTTGATAATGACATGCATGCAATTGGTCTGCTATTCTACTTGTAATACATAGACTCGAGACTTATGATCCAATTATGTTCTCATGCACAACTTTGAGTTTCATGTGCTTGACATCTTAATGTAGCCTAATGTATACCTCTTAATGACCCTGATTCGAGAATGCTATATGCATATATTCACATTATAATGCATGTTGTTCAATGCTACCATGGTGAGAGCCCCCACTTTTTATTCCCTACTTCTCATAATGAAAGTAAAGAAATCCTAAGTATCAAGCCAATTTTGAGGTGAGTTTTAGGACAAGGCAATAGGAAGCACGGAGACGATCACATGTGAGAAGCCAAGTGGCCTCATATACTTGAAACATGAGCAATCTTATGTGTTGCTATCGTTGAAACATTCATGGAGCTGGATGTTGTAGATGTCGAGTGATGAGTGAGCCCCCAGTTGTGAAGCCGCAAAAAATGATATCAATGGAAGATTCGACCTGCTTAAGTTGCACGATGGGATGGGTAGGATGCTCAACATTGATGTCATGGTTAGGAACTCCAAGCACTAAGAAGGATTAAGCGGCAAGCCATCTTGATTTTCCTTGCCTTTACTCTAGCTTTCTTGGTTCTTTTATTTGGGTAGGAACATGTAACCATACCAAGCCCCCAGTACTAGTGAACAAATAAATATCTTCAAGCAAGTCAGAATGATGGACCTAGGTGGGTGTTGTCTTCAAGTAACCGGTATTTTGATGCAATTGGCTTCTTGTTCTGTTAAAGGAGTTATTCTTCACTCAGGTGCTCTCGAAGCGAGGATTAACTGACAAATCTCATACATGCACTAATGATCAAATCATAAGAGCACACAGGGTAAGGAATAATGAAGGATGTGATATAGAAAAGGTAGGAATGGTGGTAAAGAAAGCATGTTTGTGAATAGTTAGGCCCCAATGGTGGGCAAGACGAGGCTATGGATGGTTAGGTGAAAGTAGTGATCAGATGAATGGATGGGTAGTTCGATGGACAGAGGTTCGAACTGATGGAGGTGGACGAGATGGTTTATGGATGAAGCACCATGTCTCGTGGGTTTATCTCATAAGGGAAGAGATGGTCAAATGGCTATGGTTAGATGGAAGGGTGATCCAAGTCTGATGGGAAACGTGATGCGCTTGGTGAAAGGAAATTTAGGAGTTTTTCGTTGTCATTATAGAATAAGGTTCCCTCTCCTTTGGCCTAGCCCGTCTGGTGAGGTTTTTGGGCTAGCCACTCTTTATTCTCTCTCTCAAAGACCAAATGATTTAATGATAGATTTTCTCTAAAGTGAATTGCAGCGGCCGGGCCTCGAAGAGGTTCTCCTACGTATCCAGTGTGGAATCAGGCCAGCCATAGTTCAACAGGTGTAGCTTTAAAAGATAGATGCCTCAAGAAAGACTTTGAGATGGGTCGAAAGTTTAGTGTGAAGGATAGGTGTGGACGGGAAGGTTTTGGGATATGTGCGAGTGACAAATGTAAACCGACAATTGCCTCTTATGCCTCTTATTCTTGCTTTCTTCTTTCTCTTTTTTTTATCTTTTTTTTCATTTTTTTTTACTCGATAACCTCAATCTATATTTTCTCTCATCCATGATATTTATCACCCGCAACACATTAGTTGGCTTAAATGGATTTAGGGATGATGTGGTCATAAAATGAATAACCTGGTTCATGGTGGTGGTTAAGAAGATGGTGTGAGAAGGTAAAAATGTACGTAAACGGTTAGATGAAAATGAAGGTGGTGATGATGTTGGTAGTAAGGGGTGGAAGCCTTCTATCATAGGCATGTCTTTTCAAGCTACATGATTTATTTGATAGTGAGATTCATTTTTAGAGACTATTGGTTGCTTTGAGTTCCCTCCTTTTGCCTAACCTGTTGAATGGGTGTTCAGGTTAGCTTCCCTCCTCTTAATTTTCACTCATACACCTCTCTTTTTGCCCAACTTGTTAGATGAGCGTTCAAGTTGGCCTCTCTCTTTTTATTTTTCTCTCCTTTTGCCTAACTTCGCTTTGGCGGTGAAGTTAGCCTCTCTTCTCTCTATTAACCTTGGACTCGGGGTAGAACAAAAAAGCATAGAGAAAAAAATGATAGGGATGTGAGATGGAGGAAACGAGCAGATGGATGTGTCAGACTTGGATGGTCATATGGGTGAGTGAGCTCTTCAATTCAAATCAAGAATGCAAGCATAAGATTATTTCTTTAGCAATTTAAAAGCAAATGAAGGGCCAGGGAAGACAAGAGTCATAATCATGAAAGGTTTCATCTTTATTGAATGCAGCTAAGATGAATACATTAAAAAAATTTGCTTGGGATATATCCCAACTGACTCTGAAAATGAAGACGATTGCTATAAAATGAAAAGACGCAACATGAGGGGATCCCCTAATTGATCTTTGCAGATCGGGGTTTTGGAAAGACCCTGTTTGACTCTGTAGTAAGCCACGTTCAAATTAGGTTTCAATGTTGCGATTCACACTGACTGCTTCTCGGATTGGAGCATTTCTTCTATCTTGGCCTCCACCATTAACCCCAACTTCTTTAGAGCTGAAAAGTCTGGGATTAACTGGCATTCAATCAAGCTAGCATATCTTAGCCTAAGCCCTTGTATAAACACCTGGATTTGATTGTCCATGGTTATCTTGTCAATCATCGAGGCCTTTTAAACGTTCCAGCGATTAAAGTAAGTCATTAATGACTCTCCTTCACTTTGTTTGATTGCCGCCATGTCACTCATGGTTACATCAACATCTTGACTAGCTGCGTATTGTTGAATGAAGGCCTTTTAAGTGGCCTCCTAATTCTCCTGGGTATCTACTGGAAGGGTGTAGTACCACTTCAAGACCTTGTCACTCAAAGTCCAGGGTAAGACATGAGCATACAGACTAGGGTTTACTTCTTTTGAGGCCATCATGCACGAGAAGCTACGCACATGATGAGTGGGGTTCTCCATGGCCTTAAATTTCTTCTCGGGCAAGGAGAATTTGTCAGGAAGCTTGGCCTGAGAAGTAGTTAGTAAGCCTATGTCCAAGAAATGTTCCCTAAATTGAGGGATTTGCCTCAGTATGTTCTTCAGGTTATCGACCCTGTTGTCCTGAAATGGCGCAAGTTGCTCATCCCGGGGTACAGTCTTTTCAATGTCCATACTTCTATCGTCATCTTCTGGTCCTGCCCTATGCCTAATCTTTCATTGATTGTTTAAATGGCCTGGATGACCCCTTCGATCCTACGATCCTGTTAGTTGGATCGTGTTTCTATTGAAGTACGGATGTCCTGCACCACATCAAAAAGATCCGCGGCAATGATGGGTTAGTCCCTAGCTTCTTCTTCAGCCATGAAGTTGGAAGGAACGGACACAGTATCGCTTGTTGTCAATGAAGTATGAGAAGGAGTGTCGGAATCAGTATCAAGGATGACAGGCAAGGTTGCGCTTGGTGGTGTGAATGGGATTGGTGAGAAGCTTGATAACCTTTGAGATCTGACTCTAGCCCAAGACTTGACTCTTTGTTGTTTGGGTCCTATTTTGCTGGTATAGAAACTATAAACCTCAAAATTAACCATGACATTGACCTACCCAAAGACCTAGTGATTTATATGAAACAACCTTAATGCAAACAATGCCTACATGATGAATGATTTTTTTTTTTTTGGATGGACTCACCCACTTTTGGGTTTGCATGAAGACTCCTAATCAAAGATGATGCCATGTACAATGAAGGGGGAAGATATACATATCGGGCTACCATAAAATCGAGTCAACATTATGGTTTTAATGGACTCAAATTTAATTAATGACTGGGCAAATACCTTAGGGATCGAATGTCACTTAGGGTTGAATAAAGTCAAACTTGGACCTCTCACAAAGTCAACCATTTCGACTTGGGCCTAAGAGAGTCTTTTGGGCCCACTTAAATTCCATTTGACTATTATCCAAACTAAAGCGACACTTGGAGGGAATGCAATATGGGACAGACTCCAAAAAAAAAAAAAAGAAGAATAGGAAAACATGTAGCACATAATTTACACATTAGAAAAATATGAAAGGGATGCACATAGCATACAAGTGAGGGATGCACCTAACAAAGGTTCTATATTCAAGGGTTTAAGGTCGGATCCTAAAGCCTAAAATACTCATGTCTCTCACCCGCCACAAATTCTATGGAGTTTATAGTAATGTGACTCGTGTGTTTCTGGCAAAATTAAAGGAAAAATGTAAATTCATAATCCAAAGAATTTTGGAGTGCTTCATGAGCGGGAAAGTAACTTGCGATCTTCTTGAAATGTGGAGTTCATTCCTTTATGAAGTCGGAAGTATACTTTGCCCCAGAGGGAATTTGGGTTAAAATCCTAAACGGTACCTTTGGGTTCATCCCGATTTATCAAAAATCAAATGGAGGTTCGTATGATTGATGCATAACTCAATAAATAAAAATTAAAAGAATTAATTTCCCCTTTCAACTCGAAATTTTAAAAGAATTAATTTTTAATGAGAATTAATAAACTCAAATTTAAACTCCATAAACCACGAGATTCAGATCTGGGGGTAAGGTTATGAATTCGAAAGTAAAAATCCTCCAATTCGCCCGTTCAAATAACGGACTCTACTAAATCGGTTAATTTAAAGAAAAGAGTATAAGATGAGAATTAATTAGATTAATTAATATTATTTAGCTCATACAAATGAAATGATTAAATGCAAAAATAAAATAAAACAAATAAATACAACTAATAAAATGAAATAAATGAACATAAGCATAAATATTTACAAGTTTGCATTTAATCAGATTAATTAGAACATTAATATTATTGTTTAAGTTAGATTTACATCATAGTGAAGATAAATAAGAAAAAGCAATACTAACCTCAAGTTAATTAATGTCAAGATTATGAATGCAAGATCATGATGATGATGTGAAGAAGGAGGAGGAAAAAGAAGGTAAAATCACCTAGTGTCAATACTCCTAGGATGATTTCAAAGTCTAGAAAAGGAGTGCGAATAAGGGTGTATTTATAGTGGTGGAGGTATGTTTATTTATGGTGGTAGATTAGAGAATATTGGTAGGATAAAATTAAATAAAGGATGATTTTATTTGATTTGGAGAATGGAGGAAGAATGAAATAAAATAAAGAGGGATTTGATTTCGTTTAATTTGATTTTGGGGATTTAAAATGTGAAGAATGTGTGCATTTCAAAAATCATTGGCATTTAATCCTAAATTAAAAATAAAGACAAAAATGATAAAAATAAATTACAAAATTACAAAGCTACATTTAATGACAAAATTCAGCGTGTACAGGTAGTTGTTTCGAAGTCTTAAGAAAGGGATTAATTAATTAAAGAAATAAATCTTGTTTAATTGGGTTTTAGCATTGTTTAAAAGTGAAAGTTGGTCCTTGGTTGTGTTAAAAGATTTAAGAGGTGTCCTTGACTTAGCCCACTGTTTTGGGGCCAAAGTTAGAATCTCAGGATTGGATGGTTAGAGTAAAACCGGAAATAACTACTAAAAGTAAATAGGGAACTAGATAGATTTGTTGGGTTATAATAAAGAGGTCACCATAAATTATGTAGTCATATTTTGACTGAGCCCTTCGGTTTGGAAGTCCATTAAGATATTAGCTTCCATAGAAATTTGGCAAATCGGGCTTTTGAGGTGTATAAATTGAGTTATGACCCAATTACCATACCAAGGTCATAAACAGACCAGTTGGAGTGTGGGCTATATCTGGGAATCTTAGAGTATGTTTTAGGTCTCAGAGTCAACATGAAAGTTTTAGTGGACATCGAAAAGTTTCCAGAAAGTCTAGAATTAGGATCGTAGGATATGAGGAAGTCAAGTTATGGCCTTTGCAATGTAAGTGATGTAATCTGCCCTGTTTTTATTTATACCAAAATGTCGAGGTGTGAAAATGTTGTAAATTTCTTAATGAATGTTTATGTGAAAAATTTGTTGAGTAGTTCAAGATGTTAATTTATGAATAATCGGAGCCCTATAGTGTTCCTAGGGGAGGGTTAGATAGAAGGTAGTTAATACTATCTTTGAAGGGCGCGTTTTAATTATAGAAATTTTTCTATTTTAGGCATGAGCTAGTTCGCGTCGTGTTAGTGAGCTCAAGTGTGTTCGTGGAAGTGAAATGAAGAAATCCATGTAACGTCTATGAAATAGGATACACTTTAAGTGTTTTTGTTGATTTCAAATATGTTTGGAATTTGCATCATGAAGGGGACTTTATGTGGAAAATTTAGACCGTCTATTTTGATTATTATTTATGGTTGATTGATGAGTTGAGGAAATTGAGATGGTCACTTATACGTGATTTTTTTACACTAATATTTGATAATCTAGGGGGTTTGAGTTGAGAACTGTGAACTGAGAATACATAAGACACTAATAATTCAAAGTGGAACATTAAGCGGGTTTCAGGGGATAACCCAGATACCAGGATGTGGTATCCTACAGGGTTATGGACCAAGACCTCAGGGGATGCCCTGATATAGTTGATAGGTTTGATCGTAGCCTGTGGTAGGCAAAGGATCTGGGATCCTGGTCGTAGCCTGTGGTAGGCGGAAATGTGAACTCTTGATAATTTTGGGCATAGCCTGTGGTAGGCAAATGATCGATCTAGGATTCTGGTCGTAGCCTGTGGTAGGCGGAAATGTGATATCTTGATAATTCTGGTCGTAGCATGTGGTAGGCAAAGGATCTGGGATCCGGTTGATATATTTGTTACTTTAAAGGATGTGGTATCCCACCTGCATAATAAAATATGAATTGGTTGGGTTGAGGAAAATAGTTTATACTTTTGGGAAGGGTTAAAAGGATTGTGAAATGGTTTGACTTGTTCCCTCTCCCTTAAATGAATTGAAATAATGAACTTTAACTTGTTTTGACAGTTAGGGATAGACATTATTGAGTTTCCCCCTCATGTTTGTAAATATTTTGTTTTCAGGTGAAGGTCTATATGTTGAGAACGGGGATTAACAGTGAGGATTGGCAATGTTTAGCATTTATTATTCGTGTTCTGTTTCAATTCAGAAATACTTGAAGTTAGTGATGTTGAGTTGTTTGATTTCAGGTTTTGAGGTTGTTTAGTTTGGTTTAAAGTTGTTGAACTGTTAGTTTTTCCTTCTTACCTTGTATTTGTTTGGGAATACAACAATTATGCACAAATAAAATTTGAGACTTTCGTAGTCAACGTTAGTTTGACTTTGACTTTTTTATAATTAATTTTCCTGGGCGTTACAATACTTCTCCAAAAATAGCTTTGATAAAACGTGTTTGTAAGAAGCAAAAAACAGTTTTTTCGAAATTAGACAATATAGGCGCTATGTCGCCCTCAAGCTCAATAAACCTTTTTAAAGAAAGTAAGAAAATTTTCACCTAATTTTTTTTCCTACCATTCTATCAAAGACGCTAAGAAAATTTAGATAAGTATTAATGGAAAAAGTCAATCAAATTCAGATAATTGTTTTTGCCACACCCTCAATTCAAGTATTCATGGAAGAAGTAAATAAAACCCCAAAAAAATTAGCTAAATCCCAATTACCGTACTTACCAAAGTCGTCCAATCATTCGATCTTTGAATTTGATGATGAACTGCTTTTTTAACTACAATTTTCTTTTAAAAAAATGGTATAATAATAAATAATTAAGTAAGTCTGTAAATCTATCCACGCAAACAGATACTAATTACTATCCATTAAAGCCATCGTTAAACCAAATTCTACAGACCACCCTATATTCCCTCTTAACTTTGGCTCGGAAAAAATTATAAAACTAAAGCAATGGAAAACACTCAAAACGAGTTTAGTATTTATGTTATTTACCTCGTTAGTACAATTTAAGTTTATCATAAAAATCTTAATCAATAGCCAATTAAAAGAAGACGTCAAAGTCAAACAGTTGCGATCCTTCTGTTGTGTTTTTTTTTTCGTTTTTTTATTGCATTAATACTTATCTAAATTAGTTAAAAATGGAGAAAAAGGGGAGTGAATAGAAGGATAGTGGTGGTGGTAAGTGGTTTTGCGGTAGCATGATTAGGGAGGTGCGCAAGTGTTGATCAAAATCTCCCAAGTCAAACGTATCAGACTCAATAATGATGTATACAATGTATCATTCCAATCCAACAAATTAAAGTGGGTGCTTTTTGGCCCTAGCTATAGCTACTTGTTTAGTTGTTCAACAAATGGACCTCAATAAACCCTCAAAAAAGTACCAAAAGTGGGCAATGATTTATGATATTATATATAGACCACATAGCCGTAGAATTACATGGCCATAGCGCTCATGAAATCATAAGGGCTTTGTTGTTCATCACCCTAAATTCACTGTCGTCGCTCTTAAATGACATAAAAATTCTCTAGTTGCCTTTGGCCCTCAACTCACCTCATTCACTCTTTCTCTCTCTAAAAATTTCTCTCCTTTCCATCTAAATCATCAAAATTTGAAACACTAATCTATTGAAAATGAGTAACGGATCATCATCTGAAGAAGAAGAGGTAATTTTGTGTGTTTAATCGTCGATTTTTAGTCATTCTAGCGTTTTTTGCGTCGGAGTATAAAACGCTCCCATAAAGCGTCTGAACCATGGCCCAAACGTGAAAGTAATGTAATCAGAAGCAGAAGAGAGGAGAAGAGAAACAAAACAACTTCCCTCTTGTTGAACTTTCCTCTATATTGAATGAATGGAAGAGAATACAATACCCCTCTATATATATAATGAGAGGGAAGAAAAGAGACAAAAGAAAATAAAGAAAATAAAGAAGCTAATTAACTAACCCTAACTAACTAACCGGAACAAACCAACTTAAATAAAAATACATTCTCAATACCCCCTCAAATTGGAGGTTGGGAAACCCCCAATATGTCCAAAATATATCTATGCTGAATGCCTGTGAGTGGTTTGGTAAAAACATCAGCTAGCTAAGAAGAAGTCGGAGTGTGTGAAAGAGATATCAATCCTTCTAGTAATTTTTCTCGCACAAAATGACAGTCAAGCTCTATGTGCTTGGTTCTGTCATGATATACTGGATTTTTTGCTATGTAAATAGCTGCTTGGTTATCACATCTAACCGGGATGGGAATGATATTTGTAAGTGTGAGTTCATGCAGCAACCGACTTAGCCAAGCAAGCTCAGCTACCAATCTCCTGATGCTACGATATTCTGCCTCAGCTGAAGAAAACTGATGGACTGCTGTTTCTTGGACTTCCAAAAGATAGGAGTGTTCCCCATGAATATGACATATCCACTTATTGATCTGCGAGAATGACAACAAGATGCCCAGTCAGAGTCACAATAGACTAGAAGATCAAACTTAGGATCTTTATTAAGTAATATGCCAAGTGAGGGATTTCCCTTTAAGTATCTTATCACATGAATTGCAGCTCGATAATGTGGAATTCTTAGTGTCTGCATGTACTGGCTCAAATGTTGCACAGCAAAACTAATGTCTGGTCGAGTGTTGGTGAGGAAATTCAACTTTCCAACTATTTGTCTATATCTTGAAGGATCATCATATAGCTCCCCATTCTCAGGACTGAGCTTTATATTCAGGTCCAGAGGGGTCACAACTGTTGTGGCTTCCTCACAATTGTAGTCTTTGATGAGCTGTTTTGTGAATCTTTGTTGAGTCATGATGAGCCCCTTGGACAATGCAGCACTTCGATTCCTAATAATTAGCTCACATGCCCAAGATCTTTGATTTTGAAAGTCTTATCCAAATAAGTCTTGACATTCTGTATTTCCTCCATGTCATTTTCAGTGACTAGTATGTCATCCACATACACTGCAAGGAAAGTAACAAAAGTATCATTTTTCTTAAAGAATAAAGAGTAATCATTTTTAGAATGTTGATAACCTTGGTTGTATAAAGTGTCAGCTAACTTTGCGTACCATTGCCTTGAAGCTTGCTTTAGTCCATAGAGTGACTTTGTGAGTTTGCAGACTGCATTAGGAATGTTAGTGGACAAACCTGGAGGTATTTCCATATATATATATCTTCATGAAGATCCCCATGAAGAAAGGCATTGCTCACATCTAATTGATGTAAGAACCAGCCTTTCTTGACTGCAATGGCCATAAGAGTTCTTACTGTGGTGATTTTTACCACAGGAGAGAAGGTTTCTGTGAAGTCAGTGCCTTCTCTTTGAGTAAAACCCCTAACCACAAGTTTAGCTTTTAACCTTTCAATTGTTCCATCACTTCTGTGCTTAACCTTGAATACCAATTTACACCCTATGGGTTTCTTCCCAGCTGGAAGAGGGACTATTTCCCAGATATTGTTTGAAATTAGAGCCTGAAATTCCGTTTGCATAGCATCACTCCATCCAGGATGTTGTGAGGCTTCAATGTATGTAGTAGGTTCACTATAGTCTAAATTTTTAAGGAAGTTTTGACTCTCATTGGTTAGGCCTGCAGTGTTTAAAATTTGGGGTTGAAGTACCAAATTGGTTGTGGCAGCCAGGCATGTATGAGATTGGTCAGCTAGAAGAGAATAGTCTTGTAGATATGAAGGGGTTTATGTTCTCTGGTGGATCTCCTGACACCAGAGGTATTAGATGGTATTGTGTGATCAAAAGTTTGAGTTTCTGTGGTGTCAGCTTAACTCACAGGAGGTTCAGAAATGATCTCCTCTTGATTATGATGAGTTTTAAGACTTCCAGGATCTAAACATTGGTTATCTAGAGCAATTTGAATATGATCAATATTATCAAAAGCATAAGGAGGTTCTTTATGATAGCTTGGTGTTGGCAAATCTAAACATTTTCTGTGTTTCCTTCTGTGAACCAGCTAAAGGGAAAATATTCTCATGGAAAATTACATCTCTTGATATATGAAACTGTTTCTTATCAAGGGACATAACTCTATATCCTTTCTTGCCAACAGGATGGCCAAGGAAAATGCAAGGTGTGGCTCGAGGATCAAACTTAGATCTTCCTTGTTTAAGAGTTGATACATAACATAGACAACCAAAATTTTTGAGGCTAGAATAGTCAGGAGGTTTTCCTTGGAGAACTTCAAAAGGTGTTTTGTTGTTTAAAATCTGAGTTCGCATCCTATTAATTAAGTATGTAGCTGTGAGAAGACAATCTCCCTAGAATCTTATGGGTAAGGATGATTGGTATAGTAAAGATCGACTGACCTCTAGGAGATGTTTGTGCTTTCTTTCTGCCACCCCATTTTTTTGGGGTGTTTGCACACAACTGGTTTGATGTATAATGCCATTATCTGAGAAAAAAGCTTTTGCCGCAAGCCCTAGTTGAAGAGCATTGTCAGACCTTATAATTTTTATGTTGCTGTCATATTGGACTTTTACCATGTTCACAAAAGACTTAATCAAAGATAGGGATTCATCCTTGGTAACCATTAAATGTGTCCAAGTCATTCTAGTAAAATCACCAACTATGGTCAAGAAATGCCTATGTCCTGTGTAAGTCTTGGCTGAATAGGGCCCCCACACATCTATATGAATAAGATCAAAAGGTCTCTTGGTGGATATGCTACTGGTGGAAAAAGGCAGTCTTTGTTGCTTTGCCTTAGGACAAATTGAACAAGAATTTATAGAATAAGAACTTTTATTAGAATGGATACATGACATCATAGGCAATCCCTTCAATTTACCAAAAGAAATGTGTCCTAATCTTTGGTGCCATAGTTCACAATTTTTACAATATTCATTATAAGGTGTTTTGACAAGAAAATTGGAACAAAAATCAGGTTCACAAGCCACTTGGTTTGATTCTTCTTGAACACAGCTTATTGTTTGGTTGTCAACAATATAAAGGCCCTTTGAAATTTTACCAAGAACCAATGGCCTCTTCAGAGAAGGGCCCTATAGCATACAATTCTTAGATGTAAACATCACTAAAAAATTAAGCTGTTCACTCAATCTTTTTACTGAAAGTAGGTTAAAACTAAAAAGAGGTACATGCAAGACATATTTTAAAACAAGTTGAGGAGTCAATTTCAGATCTCCATATTCTGTGACTTTTACCTTTTCTCCATTAGGGATGATAATTGAGATAGGTTTAAGAAAAGTCTTGATATTGTACAGTTGGTTCTTATCATGAACCATATGGTCTGTGGCTCCTGAGTCTATTATCCTGGTTTTATTCTCCACTTTAGAAATCATGCAGGTATAATTTATGTCAGGAAAGAGATTACCTGCCATATAAGCCACTTTCTAATCTGATTCTTCATGTGCAGGATCCTTTGCTCCATTTTGCAGCTTCGTCAAGAAATCAATCATCTGTTGTGTCTGTTCTTGTGAAAGACCAGGCAGTGTTATTCCTGATGTATTGGAGATCTGATTCTGGTTGCTGTCACTTGATTCCCCATCATTATGTGCATTGTTTGCATATCTTGAATCTCTTCTTCTACCAGAAGCATTATTTCCTCTCTTTTCACCTTTGTTGGGGTATCCATGTAACTTAAAACACCTATCTATTGTGTGTCATGTCTTCTTGCAATGAGTACAAAACATATTTTGCCTTGCTTCCCCCTTTCTTTGATTATTTTGAGTGTTAGAGGTTGTATAAAAGGAGGCAACATTTGTGAGAAAATTGTTGGTTCTTTTTACTTGCCTTTGCCTTTCCTCCTGAAACAGCATAGCATAAACTTGTCCCAGGGATGGAAAAGGGGACATGATCAAGATGTTCCCTCTTATTGTAGTATAACTCTCATTCAGCCCCATAAGAAACTGAATTACCTTCTGTTCTTCTAAATATCTTTGTAAAGCACTGTTGATGTTTTCTTCACATGTGCATTTTCCACAGCTACAGTGAGGGAACTGAAGACCATGGAGAGCTTCATCCCTTGCCTTCTTGGACCGGTTGAAGTATTCTGCAATATTAAGATCACCTTGTGCAAGATTATTGACATCTTGTTGGACTTGAAACAGCTTTGCTTTATTTGACTGACCATATCTTTCAAGCAGCTCCTTCCACAGGTCTTGAGGTGTCTGGCAATAAAGAACACTTTCCCTGATGTTTTTCTACAAAGAATTCAGGAGCCAGGATATGATCATGTCATTGCACCTTCTCCATTGAGGGAAGATCTTGGACTTGGCACCTGGCTTTTCATAGGAACCATCAACAAATACTAGTTTGTTTTTGGCTGAAAGGGAGATGGTAGCTGACCTTTTCCAGCTATCGAAGTCATTACCATCAAAAACTTCAGCCACAAGACTCTGCCCTGGATGGTCTGAAGGGTGAATGAAAAGAGGGTCTGATTGATCCAATATCCCTGTGGTGGATTGCTTTGAATCATCTTGGGACATGTTGAAATCGTTGCCCAGGAATGATTAGAGATCGTGTTTTAGACAGAAACAGTGCTCTGATACCATGAAAGTAATGTAATCAGAAGCAGAAGAGAGGAGAAGAGAAACAAAACAACAGCCCTCTTGTTGAACTTTCCTCTATATTAAATGAATGGAAGAGAATACAATACCTCTCTATATATAGAATGAGAGGGAAGAAAAGAGACAAAAGAAAATAAAGAAAATAAAGAAGCTAACTAACTAACCCTAACTAACTATCCGGAACAAACTAACTTAAATAAAAATACATTCTCAATAAACGCCCTAGTATAGCGCCCGGACCATGGCTCAAATGCCCTACGAGGGCGTCCGAACCAAGGTCCCGACGCCATCCTGGGGCGTCTGAACCATGGTTCTGACTCTTCCAGACGGCATTCTGCCTTGATTGGGACTCCTTGTTCGGGCGTTTTTGCCATGGATTTGACGCCTATCTGGGACGTTTAAACCATAATATGTTATAATTTTTTTAACAAAAAATTATTTGCGTAATTATATTGATTAATATTGTGTTGATTAAAAAAAATCAAATGTTTAAAAATTTTTCAATGTAGGATTTGCTTGAGGATTTTAGGGGAGACGGTGTAAATTATTTAGGACGATTTGCTACAGATCAGTGGTTTGATAGTGTTGTTGACCTACATGCATGGGCCGACGGCATCGCTAGAGGAATTGGGTTCAGATTGGTAAGAGCATCTTATAAAAAGGGAAAAGTGGGTGGATCAGTGCGATTATATCTAAGATGTTGGCGCTATGGGAGATATCGAGGGAAAATTTGTACGATTGATTGCGACGTTCAGTTAAACACGAAGACAAAATCGTGCAAGTGTCCATTCATGATATGCGCATTTTCTCCAACGGGACAGATATGGGTCGTCCGAACGTAGGCGGGTGAGAAAGGGGTGCACAATCATCGGTTTACTCTTTATGAGGAGGGACACCGAAGGGGAAACCCGTTGACAACTGACATGAAAGTCCACATGCTTGAAATGACGGGTTTTTTGCATTTTGGACCCCGAATTTTAGGGGTATTTACATTCTGAACCCTTAGTTTTCAACTTTAACTTTTTGGACCCTAAAGTTTGTAGGCTGAAAAAAAGGACCCTAAAGTTTATGAGGTGAAGACAAAGCTCGTTTCCCTGTTTTTCATTTTCTTTCCATGTTTGAATTTCTCTCCCAATTGACATCAAACTTCAGGACTAAGGTTAACTGATATTAAAGTTATAATAAACCTCTTTTATTCATGTTGGAGTTACTTAAAACCATGTACTCAGGGGTCTAAGTAGCCTCGACATGAATAAGAGAGGTGTATTATAGCTTCAATATTAGTTTTAACCATAGTCCTAAAGTTTAATGTCAATCGGGAGATAAATTCAAACATGGGAGGAAAATAAAAAATGAGACAGGGGCCTTTTTCTTCAATCCACAAACTTTAAGGTCCTTTTTTATTTAACCTACAAACTTTAGGGTCCAAAATGTTAAAGTTGAAAACCAAGGGTTCAGAATGTAAATACCCCTAAAACTCGGGGTCGAAAATGCAAAAAACCCTGAAATGACTGACACTGGGTGCACTCCTGCTACGATTCACACATCGTTGAAGCAGAATTTTCCGGACTGTAATGTCAACGTCGGGCAGATATACAATGAGCGATTCAAAGTTAGGTCGGAGGAGATGGATGGTCGGACACACGTGCAACAATGCCTATAATTGGCAAATGAGCACGGGTACATGTCTTGGACTGCATTTGATGATGAAGGCGAGTTGCATATGATGTTTATGTGTCACCCATACTCGTTGAAGTTTCTCCGCACATATCCACAAGTTATACTCATCGACAGTACGTACAAGACCAACAAGAAGAAGTGGCCATGCTGTGAGATAGTTGGTGTCACTTGTACGAATCATAACTTTCTTGTTGCGTACTGCTTAATGAGAGATGAGCGGAAGGAGTCATATGAATGGGTGCTCCAAAGGCTGCATGATCTTATGGGCGTCGGTGTGAGACCGAACGTGATTGTCACTGATCGAGAGATTGCTTTGTCATGGGCTATAGAACGCATATTTCCCAGAGTTCCTCCCTATTATGGGTATGGCACATAGGGAACGACATTGAGAGCAAAGTTAATGAGCTGACTGGTGGGAAGAAGAATGGATAGAGATCGTTATTTAGGAAGACATGGTGGAATCGCGTCGTTTATTCGAGCACACTTGCAGAATTCGATTACAGATGGTCGTGTTTGGCGTTACATTGGGTTGGGAGAAACGGACGGGTTGTCGAATATTTGAATAATACTTAGATGAAGTACAAGGAGAAGTTTGTTCAAGCATACACCGACGAAGTCCCTCACATGGGAAACATCGTGACTTCCAGAGTTGAGAGTCAACATTCGACTTTCAAGTACTTCATTCATGATCATTAGGGATCGTTTGTTTTTTGAGAATAGCCACTTGAGAATGAGAATGGAGGGTTGGGGACTACAATTACCATGTTTGTTTCATGGTAGAAAAAAAAAATTAGGGTAATGGGAATGGGAATAGAAAGGGTGAATTCCCAAGAATCTATTACTATAGGGAGGGGTGGTAATTGATCTTGGGAATTCATTAGTCACTTTTAAATTACAATATTACCCTTATACTAACTACTACTACCAAGAGATTGAGAGTTCTAAATAATAATTATACTTTTTTATGGGGATATGTAGTATTTTAGACATATTAAATAATGGGTACTTATTTATTAGAATGTTGAGCTATTGAATCATTCATACTTTGAGCATTTATATACTTGTTTTTCATTTTTAATTCATATTTGATGCTTAATTAATTTTTATTAGAATCTTTATGAACTTTAATTTTTTTTAATTTTTTCCATATGGTAATTGATTTTCTAGAAGTAAATGTATGTCAATTATGGCTTTCCATCCATTTCAATTTATTAAAACATTCATATTATTAAAAAGGGTATTTTAATAAATGTGTTTTTATTCCTAATCTTATTCCCAATAAAAATTACGACATAACAAACAAGAAGGTTTGTAACTCATAATGACATTTTAATTCCAATTCCCAATATGAATTCTCATTCCCAGTATCATTATAAATTCTCATTCTCATTCTCATCCAAACCAAACAGGCCCTTAGAGTAATGGTATATATATCATTCAGGGTCAAGGCTAGAGAGGCCTTGAGACTCTCTCCAACCAAATTTACTTACACAAATCACAAGGATGAAGATGACTAAGGGAAGGGGTAACCTTGTTTCATGCTAGAAGAATATGGTTCCAAGAAATAAAACTAAATTTCTAGATAGCTTCTTAATTTCTTCAGCCAGTCAAATGTTGCATTTTAAACCCCTTTGATTTTATGGATGAGGGAAAGACAACCCCCTTCAATCGTCAAGGCTCTGAAGCCCGTATCCTACACCATCTTTAGACTAAACAGACATGCTTTAGCTTCCTTGAGTTCAACATCGGATAAACCTGTCATCTGTTTCACAGCAACAGCTGTTACCGCTCCTTCGTCGTCTCAAATAACAACTTCTCAAGGCTTTCCCTAGTCTCCCAACTTACCTACTTCGAAATTGAGCTTTTCGAGACCATTGGGCACGTGAGACCATGTAGTATTGCGTTGGAATTTCGCGCCTTGCTTTAAGGGAGGTAAAGAGTGAAAGTCAGTCACCATGCTGAGTACTGTACTAATGCCAGTTTGAGCGGGCTGATGGGAACCTCTAAAAATCAGACAATTGTAGGCATTCTAGCATTGCTATGCCACTGCTGGGAATAATACTCTTTTGTCTTCGTCAAGCTCTAGAAACGCCTTGTAAAGGTAGTCTAATGCTGAGGGGTATGAGTTTGCCCAAAAAGCTTCATCAAACTCGTTGTGTTCCCAAATATCAACTTTGAGGGGGGCAGTGGAAGATGATGTGCACATTTGTTTCCTCAGAGCATCCACGTACAAATTTAGCAGCGAACATCCGCACTTGCGATCCTCCTACCAATAGTTACAACCGATAGAAGAATTTGTTGACTCAACCACCAACCAAAAACCTTGATGTAAGGAGGGATATTGAGGCTCCACAACCTTTTCCAATGTTCTTTCCACCATGCTATTGGAGGAAGGGGATTAGGAGTGTTGAACGGAAATTGGGGCGAGGTATCCTGTTTTAAAGCTATACTCACCATCCTTGTTGTTGCTCCAAGCCAACTTATCATCGTCCAATGTATAACATGTCAGAATGCTTGAAATTTGTTCTACATCCACCAGGAGGAAGTCTTGTTCCAAAACATGCATATTCGAATTGCCCTAATTTGCATCAACGAGGTTAGTGATAGTTGATACCTGATAATGTGCTTCCCGTCAGGGTCAAAGGTGAAGGTTGGGCCTCGATTCAACCTATGTATCATCCCACACTTGAACATTTGATCTGTTATTGATGAACCATCTTCATCGCTATTGAGCAAGCTCTCTAGTGCCAAACAAGTTACTCCAAGTAACTTAGGCGGAACCGCGGAAGCCCAGAATAGTAGAAAAAAATGTCTCCTTTTAGGTAGCATTTCCCATGTAGAAGTCTGGCAACCAAGGTTGTAGGGAAACGCGACATGTGCTACACCTATTTTGCTAGAAGAGCAATGTTAAAGTCCTCCCGATTTTTAAAGCCTATGCCTCCCAAATCCTTATTCATGCGTAGGTGACTTACAAAAAACTAGTACATCCTCTGGTTCTTTTGCTTGGCTCCCCATCAATGGTAGAGGATAAGATTTTGTGTCATTGTATAGAGTTCCAAGCAACCTAAAGATACTCATGGCATATATTGGAAGAGCTTGAGCCACTAGTTTGATTATAACTTATCTCCTAGCCTAAGATAGAAAGCGGTCATTCCAACTGCTAAGCCTTCTTGTAACCATGTCTTTAATGCACAATAAGTCTTTATATTTCGATTTCCCCACGAGCGTTGACAAGCTTAAGTATTTATTGTGTGAGAGTACTTGTCTTATGTCTAGGGTAACCTTTATTTCCTCTCACCCTTTGTTGTTGGGTATTCTTGTGAAAAATAACATCTATTTTATTGTAGTCGATTAGTTAACCTGAAGCTTTTTCCATAAAGGTTTAGAGGCGTTTTAATCATTGTTTCTCGCTCTGTCGTGGCTTTGCCAAAAAAAAATAAAAAATGGAATATGAACGGTAAGTGGGGATCACCCTACATCAAGCCCGTTGATGGCACCATGAAATCTCTTAGCTTACCAATGATGTTGAGGGAAAAAGTAGGTGATTCTACGAACCCCATTACATTGTTGATCCAAGTAGTGTTGAAGCCTAATTTGGTCATAATCCTTCATAGGAACGCCCATTATACTCTGTCAAAAGCCTTCTTCATATCTAATTTGATAGACATATGGTTGTTCACCCTAGTGGGGAAATATATGTGATTAAAGAGCTCATATGCAATGAGGATATTGTCATTGATAACCTTGCCTTTCACGAAGTCACTTTGTGCTTCTAAAATAATATTTGGCAAGAAGGTCTTGACTTTTGATTGACGAGGGTTTTGAAGCAACCTTCACATGCACATTTGTGAGGCTAATGGGTCAAAAATCAACCATTTAAGATTGAGTTGCTTTTGGAATGAGGATCACCAATTTGTGGTTAATACCCTCAAGGAAAGAGCCTCCATTGAGAATGTCAATTATCACAATCGAAACCTCAGTTTGTCATAACAATTTCATAAATATCCATTCTAAGTCAATTACCTCAGTTTGCTTTTGAATAAGTCATTGCCTATAACAATTTCATAAATATCTATTCCATCTCCCCCTTCTTTTTGCCCCACTGCCTATTGTGATCTTGATGCCTCAACACTAGCGAAAGCAAGCCCGAGTATGGCTATTAGTCTTGGAGCTCTTTCTTCGAAGGCAAGGTAAAGCCTCCGTTTTTTCTTGAATCTCATTTGCAACGTTCGTCCTCCTAGGCTTCATTGGCGATGCCTTTAACCAACTGCCATATTGCAAGTCCTCTATTGGAGTTTTTCGATAAATAGTGGTGCACCTCTTCAATATATGGTCAAGTTTCCTACACCCATAACAGAACTTGGGTAGCTTCAAATATTTGAATTTGATTCATGTGCTTCTTTTTCCACTCTTGATCATGTAATCCCTCTCACCAGTGGTCTTGTTACCTACACATCCACCCTAAAACATATACCTTTATTAGCCACAAGCATGTTATGTTCTTCGTAACCCACAAAATCCCTGGTCTTATCTCCCAATATTTTTGCGAACTCTACAGACTGCCTGACAAGAGGAACTTAATATGCCTTCACCCAAAAATGTGGTGGCTAGCAAATGATATCCCCTAAGTGTTATATTCTATCCCATTCCTTAAGGAAGAGCAGCTTGTTATTGAAAAGGAACTCCCTCATTGAACATGTACAGCTTTTCTTCTCAAAAGAATTTGAAAATAAAAAAAGATTTTATGCAAATTCTTTTGTTAGCACCTCGCCTTCCGGACACCAAATTTTCTTCATCATGTACATAAAGACACGAGGATTGAAATCATGCACCATGAGTAGATGTCCAACCAAGTTGAGGGCAATTTCTTGTTTTTTCTTCGTCGGGATCTTCTCCTCGACTTCTAATATATCTCCTTCATCGTCAGTCAATCGAGTTTACTCATATCGATCTTCGTGTCACATTCCATCGAATACCTTCAACTCCATGCAACTGTCGCACTTTCTCTCGGATAAAGGGCTTTTTGAGACAAAAACACATCACTCAAGACTCCGTTACTAAAGGTTTGCCACTAGTCTAATGTCACACTTTCCATCACCACGTACTTCACCAAAAGGAAGACCAAATGCGTGCATAATCGCTGTTGATCCTCTAATGTGTAGAGTCGTTTAGGGTTTCAGGGGAACGAAGACCTTTAAGTGTTTCATTGGTATTTTATCAATCAAAGGTTTAAGAAACATAGAATACGTTTCTAACTCGAGTAATAAGTCGAACTAAAAAAAGAAACATATAAAAGACACTTAAAATTGATTTTCAAAAACAGTCTCGAGTTTAGTGTTAGCTAGATACCGAACATGATCTAACTGTATGCAAAAATTTGATATATTTTCTCCCATTTTCACAAAAAAAATATATTATTTTGTTAATAAATTCCACTTTAACAAAATTATATTTCTTTCTTTATCTATCCTCAACCCATAGTTAATATTATGTACGAAAATAAATTAATTTATATGATTAATCCAATTTATTCATATTGAAAAGAATATGTACAAAGATTACTCGAATATCACTAGACATAGACTTTTCATCAAACTATGAAAATTATAGAGTATTGTTACATATTGCCCCCCTACTAACGTTGTCCCCTAACCGTTTTGCACTTGCTCATCCTTTTTCTCATTCTCGCTCATCTTCATCCTCTCTCAAAACTCAAAAATTTTCTTTTCCCAAAAGAATCAACTATGATAATTTAACTTCAAATTTCCATGTTAATACTTAGAATTTGATGTAGCTTGGTATAGTTATTTTTTAAATTAAGTATTTTTTCGTTCGAACCATGGAGTCGTGCCCGGATTGCGGCCTGACCATATTTCGAACGCGGGTAGGCCATAATCGGGCCACAATTCGAGCGCGGCCAAACTATAGTCGAGCCACGATTAGGGCGCGGCTCCACCGTGGTTGGGTCGCGATATGGGCGCAGCTCCACCATGGTACAGCCGCGAGTCGAGTGTGGCCCGACTTTCTGAAATTTTTTATAAAAAAACTCTTCTTTTTTTAATATTATGAATATTATTATTATTATTAGTTATTATTAGTTATTATAATTATTACTATTATGATTATTATGATTATTATTGTTATTAATATTATTATTGTTGTTGTTATTATTATTTTAAATTTTATCCATGTTTCGGCCGCGATCCCAGTGCGTTTGGGCTTCTTGAAACTTTTTTATTTTCCAGAATTTATTATTTATTATTGTCACGATAGTTGTTACTATTAATATTATTATTAACTTTATCATTTTTATTATTGTTATTATTATTAGTAGTAGTGTTGGACTGATTTGATAATGTTAATAATAATAATAATAATAATAATCTATATATTATAATAGAAAACATTGTGGGCCCCACGAAATAGAGCCACGGGAGTGATTGTAAGGGAGTTGGCCAATCACAATGTAGAAAATTATATTTTTTTTTCTATTTTAAATTTTATTTTATTTTCAATCGGGATTTTTTTAAAAATGAATAAAACAAGAACGTATCACTAATTCTTGACTGTTTTGGACTCTGAATTAAATTATTTTGGTCTAAATAACAGTAATTATTTTGGTGTTGCCTATAATAATAATAATAATAATAATAATAATAATAATAATAATAATAATATCAATAATCTATATATTATAATAGAAATCATTATGGACCCCATGAAATAGAGCCACAGGAGTGATTTAGGGGAATTGGCCAATTACAATGTAGAAAATTATATATTTTTTTTCTATTTTCAATTTTATTTTATCTTCAATCCGGATTTTATTTTTAAATTAAAAAAAATAAGAAAGTATCACTAATTCTTGACTGCTTTGGACTCTGAATTAAATTATTGTGGTGCAAATAACATTAATTATTTTAATAATAATAATAATAATAATAATATTATTATTAATATTAATATTAATGGTGAAGTTTTTGGATCCCGCTAAATGGAGAAATGAGATTAATTGTAAGGATTTCGACCAATCAGAAGATAGATAAATACTGAATTAAATTATTTTGGTCCAAATATCAGTAATTATTTTGGCAAAATAATAATAATAATAATAATAATAATAATAATAATCTATATAATAATAATAATTAATAATAATAATAATAATAGTAAATTTATGGGTCCCACCAAATGGGGAATGGAGAAGGGAAATTAATAATAATAATCTTGATTTTGTGTATATTTTATTTGAACAATTATGTTACGATACGTTTTCATTTGATAATATCATTAATGTTTCGCTCTTTTTAATTTATATTCCCATTTGTATATAGTTTATTTTTTTATTTTTTATGAAAATAACTATTTTTTCTTACATCATGCATTGCACGGGTTTAAGACTAGTAACAAAAAACAATCACTATTAACAACAATAATAATTAATAATAACAGTAACGACAATAATAATATTTATAATAGCTATAAAATTAACAATAATAATTAATAATAATAGTAACAATCATGGACCTCAGATATTATCGACAATGACTTCTGGGATTGCGGACGGACCCCACAAATCACTATGCGTCTTTCCAGCGTGCTTCGTCCTCGATCACACGTTGTCTGAGAAAACTTCTCAAGAGGTCATCCATCCTGAGACTACTCCCAGGCAAACATGCTTAACTGAGAAGTTTCCAACGGGCGAGCTACTTTAAAAGAAAGTGCAGGTTTGTAATATAAGTAGTCATTCCAATCCCTTTAAACCACACATTAACCATATATTCGGGGTATTACAAAAATTTTAATATTTATTTATCTATCATTAAGTTCAAATCTATAGAACGATAGCATAATTTTTTATGAGAGTTTGACATTTTAATATCGCTTATATTTATTTTTATATATTTTCATATTGGCAGTGATATATTGGATAAGTAAATTTGATGAAAGGACTAACTAATGGATATTATTTATATAAAAAAAAACTAATGATGATTGTTGTTTAGGAAATTGGATTTTAATAATACGAACTTTTGACCATATAAGACTAAATAATACGAACTTTTGGTTTGGTGATAAATAATACGAACTTTAACCCCATGTTGCTCTGAACAATACACCACCGAGTTAAGTTGAACTTAACTCAGTAGCGGATGACGTAGCGGCGGAGAAGGTGTGACAAATTCCCCCAAAACTCAAGCCCAGTCACACCTTCTCCGCCGCCGAGTTAAGTTCAACTTAACTCGGTGGCGTACTGTTCAGAGCAACATGAGGTCAAAGTTTGTATTATTTATTATCAAATCAAAAGTTCGTATTATTTAGTTTTATATGGCCAAAAGTTCGTATTATTAGAATCCAATTTCCCTTGTTTTAATTATGTATTAATATTTGTAACCTATATGAATAATGATTTTGTTTTGTTGTTTTTAAGTTGGCATTTATAAGAGTAAAGAGGTGGTACTTAAGTGATAAGTACATCTTTATGGAAGCAAAATATTTCTCATTTTTGTGGAAAAACAATATGACAAAAATAAATATTCATAGTTTGAAGTTTGATTTGGAAAAATCAAACCTCTCAAAATGTTTTTCTTAGGTTTGAAAATATATATATATATATATATATATATATATATATATATATGTATACATATATATATATAGGGAAATTGGATTCTAATAATCCCTACTTTTGCAAATTGGATGGCAATAATCCCTACTTTCAATTTGTATTCTGGTGGTCCAAAAAAAAAATAAAATTGTATTTTAGTGGTACCAAATCCATCACCACATTCTTTTTATTTTTTTCATGCCTGCCCCATATTGTTTTTGTTTTTTTCGTTCCCGCCCTCAGATAGGTAATAAAGTATAGTTGCTAAAACATTTTTTAAATTATTTATTTGAGATTCCGAGCAATTATTATGATTTTTTAAAAAGAATAAAATTGAAAAAATCATAAAAAATAGAAAACAAATTCAAAAAAATCGGGAGAAGTGTTGTAAATTCATTAAAAATCGTGGTAAAGTGTTATACAAAGTTTTGAATCAAATGCAACACAAAATCTATGATATTCAGGGTATACTCTTAATTATGTCCCACTACAATACAATTTTAATTTTTTTTAGACCACCAAAATACAAATTTAAAGTAGGGATTATTAGAATCCAATTTCCCTATATATATATATATATATATATATATATATATAGATGAGAACTTAAGTAATTAATAATTAACATTTCACAGTATCTATTATTGAAAACAATGGGCATGTACATATACATTTCAAAGTTTGGAACAAAACCATCAACAATCATAATCAGTCATCATAAGAGATAATAACCTTGCCCTCTAATTTCCCTCTTTGCCTTTGCCGTAACAGGGAAGTAGTTGACCTAAATCAACATTATTGGCTTAATAATTTTCACATTTAATCCTAACCCAATGCAAGTTGTGAATGATAATGTATTTTGTACTGTACTACAATTAATGTTTATTATGATATATTATTACAATTAGTGTTTATTATGATATATTACTACTATTTATCTACATCCTTGGATGAAAGAATTCAAAGTTATGTGATTATATTCATGTTGTCACCTTCATCTTGATTTGTACTGTAGATACTTCTTGAATATTTGTGGTACTTCAATATATTCCTGTGTGGCTAGGGCATGTTTAGATCGAAATTAAGTCCGTTCACGGATACTAGTAGAATTCATCCCAAATAGCGTCTGTATTTGGCGTCTGATATGGGTATAAACAGACGCCAAATATGTATATTGGCGTCTGATTTAAACAGACACCAAACCATTTTACGCCTTTTCTGAAAAGGCGTCTGTTTTTAGCGTATGTTTAAATCAGACGCCAATATATTGGCGTCTGTTTCAAACAGACACTAAAAACAAACTCCTTTTTTGCAGTAAACGAGGCATTGTGTCAGACAAAAATGGCGTCTGTTAAGGCTTTAACAAACGCCAACGTATAGCAAAAATGGCATCGGTCAATGCTAAAAACAAACGCCTAACAGACGCCATTTTGCAATATTGAAATAAAAAAAGGTGAAATAATATAAAGAAATTCCAATATATTTAATTACACTACATAATATAATTTGTGGGATATAATTTTAAAATAGAGCAAATTAATATTTTTTAATTTATAAGAAAGTTGTGTAATTACCATTGTGGAGGCATTAATAATGAAAAAAATACATTTGATATAATCATAAATGATATATATATATCTCCCATTCATGCAAAATGGCGTCTGTTAACAGCCCAAACAGACGCCATTTTGGGTACCCCACAAATGGCATCTGTTTGGCCCCCAAAACAGACGCCATTTTCGACTACATATATAAACGAAACTATCTGAAATTTCCCTCCGAATTTTTTTCCTCCCATCTCCACTTCATTTGCTCAAACATACGCCATTTTGCGTCTGTTTGCAGCCCAAATAGACGCCATTTTGGGTACTCCACAAATGGCGTCTGTTTGGCCCCCAAAACAGACGTCATTTTCCGTTGTAATTTTGTTGAAGATTTGTGGATCTTGGCGGGCTATAAAATATGTATAATAATAATAATAATAATTATTATTAATTTATTATTATTAGTATTATTATTATTAATATTAATTATAACTATTAATTACGTATTATAGTATATATTTTTAATTATAATTATATTATTAATTGTTAATGTTATTGAAGTTATTATAATTTGTACATTAATAGAATTAATGTATAGAAGTGTTAATTAAACGTAAATAAAAAGACAAATTATAATAATATGAATCCCGCCAGCCCAGCGCTTAATATTAATGTACGTACGTATGTATTCATCATTTTAGTTATAGTTAATTATTAATTAGTATTATTGTTAATGTTAATTTATTTTAGCTATAGCTATATCTAAGTTGTTAATGATGTTGTTAATCACAATTATTGTCATGTGTATGTATGTGGTATTATATATATGTTAATTAAGTTCATTAATTTGTACGTATGTGCGAAGATAATTAAAAAATATATCGATGTTTAAATGTACAAATACGTATAATAATTAAGAAAGTGTTTAAATGTTCAAATATTGTAAAATACAAGCAAAATAATTAATATTCAGCGACATCGTCATCAGTTTCCTGCTCCTCCCTATCGTTGTCATCATCACCCTGATTGTGACCTTGTATCAAATCGTCGGCGGTTTGAAATAAAAGGTTTCCTGGGATACAATGACAATTTCGATTGTGTAAGTAATTATTGGAACGTGTAAGTAATTTAACTTTTTGATTATTGAAAAAAACGTTTACCTGGCCGGGTAAGCAAATAATGAGTCATGGGGAGGCACGATGGGTTGAGGTTGGGGTGGTTGAGAGACGGGGGTCCGGCGAAAAGTGCGGCGGCGGGGCGGCGGTGGAGGAGGCTGTCCAGTGTATGGCACTTGACTTCCAGAGGAAGATCCAGCGATGAAAGGGGCTTTCCAGTTATACCGTGCTGGCTGCTGGTACATTCATTGCATTTGCAACATTTGTTGCATTACTTGTTGCTTTACTTATTCCGCCATATTTTCGTTAGTTTGACGTCTTTCTTCCTCTAATTTTCTCTCGAAGTCTGCTTTCATTTTGCGTCTTTCTTCCTCGTTTTTGAGCCTTTGTTCCTCGAGTTGACGCTGAAGCTCTCTGTTCATCTCCGAAATAGAGGCTCAGACGTCGAAGCGATCGGAGTCATTACGACGTCGTGCACGTCTCCTCGACGCGATGTGGGGGAACTGCGTCTTCATAACTTCCCCCATAGCCCCCATGCCTACGACGTGTCCCCGACTTTGTAGTTGTTTGTCAAACCAGAACTCATCTTCAGACATGATAGGAGTAACTGGTTGACCGTCCTCCCGCTGCTTTGCCGCCGTCTCCCGTTTGTACGATTCATAATCGCTATGCATCTTCTCCTGATGGATACATAGAAAGAGTAATTGGAATTAGCGAATTAAAGTTAATGTTCGTACGTAAATCGTATAAAATAACATAAATATTGAAATGACGAAGGCACTTACTCCAAGCTGCCTGAACCTGTCGTCCACCCACTGATCGGTGCCCTTCTGCATATGGGTCGCTTCGAATTGTTCCCATATGCTAGGGTCTTTTCCATCGTTTTTTAATTTCTGTACGTAAGTTCATATACAAACGTTAAATTGTTTGGGGTTTGTACACTAGTTAAAACATATATATGTGCGATGTTGTATATATATAAAGTCATAATTAACTTACCAATTTATGTCTGACGATACCGAATGGAACTGGGCCCATTGTGTGTGATGGTGGACCCTTATCTCAGTCCATCTTCCTTGCCCGACTCATATTGCTGCACTTTTCAGCAAACTTGGGGTCTTGCCATAAATCAACGAATTTGTTCCAAATTTCGTCATTCACAATCCATTTTGGTTTGCCTTTCCCCGCCATCCATCACCTTTTTTATTTGTCTATAGCGCCAGCGAACTGTTTGATAGCCTTCTTTCTGAACCATTCACGTATATACGCCTCATGTTGCTCCTCCCACCAGAATTTTTTCTACATTTAAACCATACATGAAGAATTAAGCATGCAAATTAAACAAGCTACATCATAACGTTGAAATAATAAACCCTGACAAACATTCGGCATAGTTTCCCCTATAAATGGACAATTATCCCTCATTTTACATACACCAATTTATATTAATATATCTCAACGGCCACACGCCGGATAACCATACACAAACATACACGCATTATACATAAACATACACCAATTCATGTACGTGTAACACGTCAAGGTCGATCCCACATATATAACAATATTCAACTCAATAGGAATGCCTACGTACGTACACAAAATTTAAAGAGGAAAAATGCGAGCGTTCTACCTTGAACTCTTCAAATATCATCTCACGCATCTCCCGAGACACTTTACTCTATGTTGGCCAAAAGCTTTTGAAATTTTGCTTCACTATGTCCATAATAGCTCTGACTGCGTGTGTCCCATAAGGCGACACACTTAAACTAATAAGAAATGAAACATGGGTTAGAGGGCATACAAAATTATATTTAAACACAAAGTTACAAATGCATAATCAAAGTTCAGATTGATATTCACGTGCCATTACAAGGTTCAATGATAAACTTCCCATCCGACGTTCTTCGAGCATCTGCCCAAACGTCCAGCTGAATTCGATAGCGTTCACTAATATCATCCAGCGACGTTTGGGTGTCACCCTCCCCTTCAGTTTGGGGACCCCCTTATTCGGTCTGGTTTCTCTCCCCTTCATTTTGATCAGTTTGGGCACCGCCCACATCAGTTTGGGCACCCCCTCGTCAGTTTGGGCCCCCCCTGAAGCCCCTGATCATAATGCTCGCCCACCGTCTGTTTCGCTACTGGCATACCGGGCGCAAAGAACGACATGAGATCCATGGTGGAGGGGTCCAGTTGTGAAAATATGCCAAAGTTGCTCCCGTGAGGTTCAGGAACAGCTTCAGGGACATAATCAAATTGAGGAATGTATGGTTATTGCGGGTGTGAGGATGAACCACCTCTAACATTAGGTGTAGACCCACCACGGGTCCGACCTCTGCAGGATTCTTCTCTTCCTGTCGTCGAAACTGCAAAATAATAATAAAATAAACATTGAATTAGTATCAACTCCCACGAAATAAAATAGCAAATAATATGAATTAGTAACTAGTCCCACGAAATACAATGCATTAACAGACTTCTTAACACAAAGAAATAATAATAACGAGATCGACAACATATTGATGTACAATAGAATAAACATTGAATTAGTTTCACTGAGAAATATTAGATAATGTTCGTTTTAGACACTTGTCACATAATCAAAATTCGAATATTGTATTCTTATTTAATAGTCGTCGTTGTCTTCATCGTCCTCATCCACTTCCTAATCGTCACCATCATCATTTTCGTCGTCGTCGCTGTCTCCATCATTCTCATTGGCTATATCGAACGTATTACCACCCACTATCAATTGGGTGTTGTCCCTGTCAGCAACCTCATCGAACACCCCTTCAATTGCGAGTACTTGTGAAACGGTACCGTCGTTGAGGTTGATCGGGACAACAACTCTTGGTTGATCATCTCGGATGGCCAACGGAAGGGTGTACTGCTTGTACTGTGCATAAGATGGTTTGTTTGGAACCACAACCCACCAGTTAGCTTTATCTCGCATGCCTGCCAGGTAATTCATGAACAACACTTGGGTTGCGCACCCCGCCAAGATGAATGGGTCGTACTTCCAGTATCGTCTGTCCTTGTCTAATTCAACAAACGGGCATAACCTTGGTGAACGTACACCTCGTACCGGGGTATTGTCAAACCAATCACATCTAAACGGTATGCTCTTCTTGTTGACAGGCTCAACATATTCTAGTGTGATGACTTCTTGGAGAACACCGTAGAAGTCATCAACAAATCCACCGCCACCTGTGCCTTTAACACACACCCCATCACTATACGAAGCCACTGAGTTACTCCTTGCTTGGGTGTGAAATAAGAACCCGTTGACTCGATAAGCACTCCACGTGGTCACTTTAGGGGAAGGCATACGGGTTAACTGGTAAAGGTGTTCTTGACGCTCATCTTCGTAAAACCGAAAGACTTCCCAATTTTCCTACATATGGAGTAACAGTTAGATGTTGAATGGTTTAAGTTTCGTTTAAATATGGTCTAAATCGAAATTGTAGAAATGATTGCGATTCTCACAGTTAGCTGATAAAACCATTGAGCGAACTCTGCTTCAATCATATGATCCAATTGACTGTCCGTGGCGTTGGGAAATGAAGTCAACTTGTAATTATTAAACAAGCTGTGCGGGATACAAGCTCATTAATTACGATATCAATTACCCGATGTAATGGATAATGACAAACTTAATCAAGTTATAAGTGAGCATTGCTTACTCTAAGTAGTGGTTGACTTCTTTGCAATTCAGTTGAACGTGTAGGTGTGATGCTTTATACTCTTGATCGCTGAGCCACCTCGTGTTTACACCTCCCACGAGGGTCCCACTGTCCTTTAAAACTGACAATAACGTAGGATCATCCTCGACATCTTCGTTATGTATACTTGTTGATGTAGAAGACGATACATCCGGCTTAAAGTATGTAGATGCGAATTGGGAAATCTCAAACATGAGGTACGCTTGAGCAATAGATCCTTCGGGGAGTGCCTTTGTAATAACCCGCCCCAAAATCGTGTTTAATTAACTATTAACCACAGTAATTACTCTAAATCGCGTATAAATTTTTCGCGGTTATTTTATTTATTTATCGACGTACTCGTTTATTTTCTTGTTATCGGTGTAAGTCTTGTGCAGGAGATGGCTAAGGTTATCGGTTTAAAGTTTTACTTTACGTATTCGTTCATTAAGTTAAAGTATTTCAGGTTATACGTTTTACGTTATAAATTTGTTTACCGAAAATCGGTTACGATTTACATGTGTCGATTTATATATATTTTACCGTCCCTATGTTAATTTACTTAATTTCATTCCCTTATATAATTTTAAGGAGTAATCTCTCCACTTTATTTTATTAATTCCATTAGCATTGTATTTTTTTTTATGTTACCAATTTATTACCGATTTAATTAATTCCTACAAAACCCAATACTTTAAATTACTACAACAATTACAATATATTTTCTCCTAATATTATCATCCTACCATATCTTTAATTAAGGTTCTTATGGTATTTATTATTAGCATTGGTATTTGGTGTTGTTTTAATGTTGTAGTTAGAAGGAGGCTAGGTACACTTTACTTGTATTCAAATTTTGAATCTATTAATTATTGGAATTTATGAAACTTAAGTTCAATATGATTATATTATATTTTCAGCTTTTAAATAAATTAGTATTAGTTAATTAGTGTTATGAAGTGGGTATTTTACTTATATACAAGTTAAGGAGGACTTGGTTTATTTTGATTTCATTTCAATTGAAACCCAACTCAAGCTCTCACTCTCCTCCCTCCCTCCTTGGCCGACCAGCAGCCACCACCACGCCGGCCACTTTTTCCGGCCACCGAGCAGCCGCCGCCGCCGCCGCGGCGTCCACCCCTCTCCTTCCTCTCTTGTGTTTTTCATCCATTTTCTCTTGGAAGGGTATTCTCTAAAACCCCCAACTCAATTTCTTTCAAACCTAATCTGAAATTCTATGTTTAATCTATGTTTCTTTGCTAAATTTCATCTCTTTTACTCTCTTTAGTTATGAATTCAAGTATATAATTGTTGTGGTTAAGTTAGGGTTTGAGTTTCAAGTTTATGCATGTATGTTTGGATGAGTTTTTGGGAGGTTCTTGTTGAATTCATGATGAATGACGAATTAATGGTGATGCATGTGGATTTCTCATGAGTTTTTAAGTGTTTAAGGACCGAGATTATGTTGTGAGTTTATGAATTAAGGGTTATTATGTTAATTTGGGTGAATTAGTGAAGTCTTGTTGCAAGAAATTCAAGGTTGTGTTTATTATGTTGAGTTAATGTTTAATCCATGAATGCATGTGGTTTCTAAGGCCTTTGATGAAGAGTTTATCATGTTTTATATTCTGGAAATTTATGGGTTTGAAGTTAGATTAGGTTCTAATAAGATTAAGGGAAGGAAAATTCGATTAAAAGTTGAGTTAAGGTGTTTTAGCTACTGTTTTGTATTCTGGAAATTTACAGAATTATAAGAGTGAGATTTTTGCCCAGATTTCTACTCCATTGGATAGATTAAAGTGTTAGCAAACTATAGGCTTTGGAATTTCGAATTTCCGACATGTATAGCCCGAGTTACGACCAAAACCGTAACCTCACGATTTTATATACGAATTTCTGAGTCAGTGTTTTGAGGGCTGTTTTTCGTCCCTTTGGAGACCTCTTTGGTTTTTATGGTAAACATGAAAGTTTTAGGCCATGTTGCAAGCTTTCCGGAAAGGTATGGTACATAGTCATCCGATATCGGGAGTGTGAGTTACGACCCCGGGAAACCGGGCTGTCCAGAGTGTGTTTCTGACCAAAAATGACTTTTGTAAATTATAAGTTTTGGGCCTCAAATTAACCCATTAAGGAGTTTTGGGTGTAAATGAGTCATGGTGATATATTTTCACTTTGGAGTTGTGTATTAAGACTTAGTATATCTTTTAGTGTTCTAAGTAACTCTTGTATGTTAACCTCAAAAGCTAGATTATTAGAAAATCCTTGTTTCCTTTATTTTCCTAAGTATCATACCAATGTTTACTCTAGCTAAAAGCTCTCTCTAGCTTGGTAACCTCCAATGTCTTAATCAATTCATTTCTCATTTCATTACCCATTCTATGGTTCATAATTCCAAACTTGCTTTATTCACGCTAAGTATGAATGTCATCTTGTTTACGTCGCGTTTATTCGATATCGTGTTATCACACCGTATTCGAATTCATTACCTCGCATTTGAGCTTCCACTTTTACAATCATTCTACTCTTCATTGATTCAAGCTTAATCTCTTATATTCAAGCCTTTTATTTAAATCACCCTCTACGTCATATTTCTCACATCTTTTCCAACCCGAAGGCTTAATATTTCGCTTGCTCAGCTTCTGTCCGGGCCCATTTTAGGCCCCTTCTACTCATTTTTAGCTTCTGGTCCTGTTGACAAAGTTGTAGATTATGTTTTTCCCTATTCCGAGATGTACTCTTTTACTTCGTTTCGATTTTTCTAACTCAAGTTATGCTCCAAACACTATTTTACTACAACCTGAAATTTTATTCTTAAAATTACTTCATTTTATTTACTAAGTTTCTAAAACTTATGAATCTAATTTAGAACCTTATTCGGTTCTTCATTTTTACTTATTCTTATCTTAGTTGGCAAGTTTCAAAAGCCATCTCCAAGCCAAGCTGCGCCGCCAAAGTCTTTAGCGCCCAAGGTACGCAAATTGTCCAAATTCTTACGTTCAAGTTATACTCATAGTTCATGGTTTACGTGATATGTCAAGTCTTATGAGTTTAAAAGAATTTCATGTTTTATTATTTGACCCGCATTATATGTTTATGTTAACTTTCATGTTTTAGCACTCGATCGAGTGCCTTGACTGCCGATGTCGATCGATTAACAGTCAACCATTCCAAGTTTAGATAAACTTGGGCATACGCGTGTGTGAGGTGCTTGCACCGATCGTAAGGGTCTCACTTCATCTCTATTTTCATGAATTTATGTTTATTCTTATGTTTATGATCAAGTCCTTCAAATACTAGTTTAACCCCTTCCCGCTTTGAAATGATTTTAACGCCAAGCACTACAACCGCTTTGAACGGTTTACGTCCGGAGGTTTACGATCGAGTGTATCCCCACTCACCTTTGCGTGTTTTAATGTTTTGTTTTAGGAGGTTCGAGCTCCCAAGGCAAGGATAAGGCAGTTGCAAAGTAGTTCAAGGCTATCGAGGTAGTTCTCCATGGAGTCGATCAGTAGTCAAGGACAAGCAGGATTTTCTTATTGGAGATGTTTAGTTTAAGTTATGTTTAAGTTGTTGTACTTTATCCAAAGATTGTATAAGTTTATGTGAAGTTGTTAAGTTGGTTTGTGGTTTTGAAAGTTCTTTGATGTGGTTGCCTTGTCTCTTTTGGGAGACGGCGGTAATGCCTCGACCTAAGGTGTTCCGCTGCGCTAATCGCGGGCTTAGGGTCTTTAAGTGGAGTTTAACCCCGTGATTAAGGTTGGGGCGTTACAGTTGTGGTATCAGAGCGGAAGTTTGATTAAGTACTTGGGGGTTTTTAGAATTTCTTAAGTCATGGATCCTCCCTTAAGGAGAAAAATAGGCATGTGAGTACAAGCCTTTATGTGATGAGTATGAGTATGCTAGGAGATATGTTGGGAATTGATGGTGAGCATGAAGCTCTATGTGTTGGTTAGTATGTAAATTGTGTTTCCGTGCAGGTTTTCAAGACTTTGTAAAATTGGGAATAGCTCTAGTTACAGGGGAAGTGCTGCCGAAATTCCCCTAGAATCTTAAGGAAGTTTTAGTCAAAAATCCCTAAGAGGAAACTAGGTGGATTGAGTTGAGCCTAGTAATATATGTAAGTAAAGTCAATGAATACAATGGGAAAAGTATGAAGTTTATCAAGCATTTCCTCAAAGTCTTTGAAAGTTATCGAAAAGTTTATAAAGTGAGTCCCAAGTGGGACCATGGCATAGGTTTTAAATGACAAATGTGAACGAAAAGTGTTAAGATAGTCCAAAAGGGGACTAAGTTTATGAGGTTTAGAATTATCAAGCAAGCCTAAGGCAATTTCAAAGATGAAAATGAAAAGTTTCTTAAATCGCTCATAAGAGGTTAACTTGGTTGAGTCTCGAACCTTTCGCAAAGTTGTTCCTTTTAATTGCATTTAATTTATTTTGGCCATGATGAGGTCTTGAAATCTTGCATTGTATTTTATGTATGGTATAGATGGATAACGATGGTAACCCCTTCCGAATCCGCTCGCAATGTTTATGGACCCCGCCATCAACGCTCACGCCATCTTAAGACGTTGCAAGATGTTCTCGATGCACACCGCGCCGCAAATCCCAAGTCCGAATATCACGATGACGTCCACGAGCCCGATGTCTTTTAGTGACTCTTCCCACGTGAGCCCGTGGGATGATATCCGAGACCGGCATGCCACCGCTTATACGGGAGAACCCGACGCCACGCATGGTGTGTTAACTACATAGGGGCCTCGGAACCGCATTGTCATGGAGATAATGATCACGCAGTCGCATAATCTTTAGGTCTTCACGCCGCCAGTTAGGACCCTACCTTCACGAGGTGATAGGTTTACCGGCGCCTACCAACGCGGAAAAGCACCGCTCACGTGTTCGCTCCGGCGGATGAAGTCCGTCTACACTTCTCACCATACCTCATCGGACGCTCAATCGCCCGAATCGATCGTCACGGGGAGTCTACGCCACCGCCAACTAGCCGGAAATGAAGAAGAAGATCCTAGTATGGATCTAGATCAAGACGAGGTGCGCCCGAGCCGGGCGCATCAAAGGATGTGAAGCGTAAACGCCTACACCGCCGCCCGAGGAGAATGATTTCGATTGACCGCTTTAGGGCCTGTGATTCGCACACCCCACGCAAGAGCGCCGCCCTCTACGACTTCAACGTGTGGAAGAGGATGGGGATCAAGAACAAGAGGGGTCTAATTCCCATGTTTAGTGATAGCCATCGGTAGTCGCCGTGCGCAGGATTAGCAAGGCGCCACCATAGATATAGGCTAGATGACAACAAGACACCATGGGTGACTAGGTTTTTGCTTTTGGGTCATCAGTGTAATTAGCCAAACAATGCTTATTTTGTAATCTCCCTATGAGTATTTTGTGGATGGGGGCATGGATTTGTACCTCAAGGGATGAAAAACATGATGCTCTAGTTCCTTTCTTTTTCTCATGTATTAGGATTGAAAGTGGAGATAAAACTCTATGACAATCACCAGTGGGTTTGCTATCTTTATTTTATGAATATGGATGGATGTTACGGTATTTATGGATTTATGTGTATTGTGGATTCTGCAAATTTACAGTATATTGAGATTGTGGGAATTTTCTTAAGATTATAATTACGCATGTATATATGTTTGTGGATGATACCTAAGATTTGACCAAGGGATCAAGGTTCTATGCGGGAGCATTTAATTAAAATTTGGGTTTTACGAAAAAAAAAAGGGGGCTATAAATAGGGGGATAATGCTAAGTTATGTGGTTAATAAGATATTTTGTTGTAATTTTGTAGCATGTCGCAAAGTTCAAGAAACACGCCATCGCAGGAAGAACCCGGAAACGGGACCGCTGAGGGGAATCTTTTAGAATTGCAAGGGCCTCAATTGAACCCAGGAATGGTTAACCCCTCTGAGTCTTCCTTAGGATCTGTTCCTTTTAATCAGCCCCAACACCCTGACCCCTTTGGGATGTTGATGCAAGAGTTGTGTAGGCGCATACCCTTTCCACCTACGGGCCAAGCGAGTAGGGCAAGAGAAGAGAATTATGCTGATAGGGTAGCCCGAAGGAACCCATCTTTTTACAAAGGGGGCTACGACCCCGTAGTGCTAGAAGAATGGATTCGTGAAATCGAGAAGATTTTTGAAGTGGTCGAAGTACCGGAAGACAAGAAGCTAGCCATAGGCACCTACTATCTAAAGGGAGAAGCGGATATTTGGTGGGGAACCATCAAGGCTAAGTATCAAGGGACCGTGAAGTCTTGGAGTGACTTCCTAAGTGATTTACGAGCTCGCTTTACCCTACCTCTTAGGCGTAAAGAGAAAGAATTCCTAGAGTGGAGTATGCTTAACAAAGATATATCGGTGGTGCAAGATAATCGCCAAGTTCAACGAGCTATCTCGATTCGCCCCGGAATATGTTGCATCGGAGAGGTTGAAGTTAACCCGATATGAGGGAGGCCTAGCGCCATATATTCGTAGTCAGTTATCCTCCCACGACTTCCGAACCATGCAAGAAATGTACGAGAGAGCGGCGGAGGTAGAGCGAGTAAGAAAGGAGCTGAGGGCTCTAAATCCTGGAAATCAAGGGAATACCAAAAGAAGGTGGAACAACAGAGGAGCATCAAGTGCCTCGAATGTGGGAAGCAACCCGGCCAAGAGGCCAGCGCTTCCGACCCCAAGGAACCAAATAGCTCCTGCCAACATTAGGGAACCCTGCAAGAAATGTGGTAGGACCAACCACACTACTGCCCAATGTCGGGTAGGTACAGGGAATTGCTTATGGTGTGGAGCCCCGGATCATAAAGCGGCAGATTGCCCAAGGAGAGGCCGAAGACCGGAACCAGGCACTACACGTCTCGCACCGCCAAGCAGAGCAGCACCGCAACAAGGCTCAGTAGGTCAGGCCTACGTCATGAGCAAGAAAGAGGCAGCGAAATCTGGTATGGTTGTTACTGGCACAGTTTATATATATATGCAACCCTTAACTGCATTATTTGATTCCGGAGCAACGCATTCTTTTATTTCAACCCGAGTTGCCTCAAAGTTGAAGTTTCAAAATCTAGCCAGTAGAGTGAATTATTCTATTAGTTTACCTAACGGTCAAACCATGCTTTGCACGACTATTTTTGTGGATGTCCCGCTCATGTTGGAGACAGACATATTTCCCGCTAATCTTATTCAGTTAGATCTAAAAGAGTTTGATATCATTCTGGGTATGGATTGGTTGATCTCGACGCAAGCCCAAATCAAGTGTAATGAGGGGATAGTCATTCTTAAGAATGCCTCGGGTACAGAAGTTCATTTTATTGGGGATTTAGGAGCTAACCCGTGCCCCATCATAACCTACGTAAAGGCTCGAAAGATGCTTAATCATGGGTGTGAAGGTTACCTATGTTTTGTAAGTGAGGATGTGAAGACTCCGCCCAAGATAGAAGAGATTCCCGTAGTGCGTGATTTTCAAGATGTCTTCCCAGAAGAAGTTACAGAGATACCCCCGAGGAGGGAAATTGACTTTGAGATAGAGCTGATTCCAGGAACAAGACCTATATCCAAGGCACCGTATAGAATGGCGCCTGCAGAGCTTAAGGAATTAAGAGAGCAATTGGATGATCTTTTGATCAAGGGTTTCATCAGACCCAGCACATCACCCTGGGGAGCCCCCGTGTTGTTTGTAAAGAAGAAAGACGGTAGTTTAAGGCTATGTATCGATTATCGCGAGCTAAATAAAGTGACCATCAAGAACAAGTACCCTCTACCAAGGATTGATGACTTGTTTGACCAACTTCAAGGAGCCGGAATGTTTTCTAAGATAGATTTGAGATCAGGATACCACCAGCTCAGAGTTAGAGCTGAGGATATACCCAAGACCGCTTTTAGGACAAGATATGGTCACTATGAGTTTACAGTGATGCCTTTTGGGCTTACCAATGCACCGGCAGTGTTTATGAACCTGATGAACAGGGTATTCAAACCCTATTTGGATAAGTTCGTGGTGGTATTTATAGATGATATTCTAGTTTATTCCCGAAGTCAAGAGGAACATGAGAACCATTTGAGGATTGTCCTTCAGACTCTAAGAGAGCGACAACTGTTCGCCAAGTTTTCAAAGTGTGAATTTTGGTTAAAGGAAGTAGCATTTTTGGGACATATAGTCACCAGTAAGGGGATCCAAGTGGACCCTAGCAAGGTTTCGCTGCTCAAAGTTGGGCAAGACCTCTACGCTTAGCGAAGTGCGAAGTTTCTTAGGTATGGCAGGATATTATAGGAGATTCGTACCGAATTTCTCTAAGTTAGCTCTACCATTGACCAACCTTCTCAAGAAAACAACTCGTTTTGAATGGTCTGACGAGTGTGAAGAAGCCTTTCAAGTGCTCAAAGAGAAGTTAACGACCGCACCAGTGTTATCCCTTCCCGAGGGAGGAAGAGAGTATGTTGTATATAGCGATGCGTCCCATCAAGGCTTGGGATGTGTGTTAATGCAAGATGATAAGGTGATCGCCTATGCGTCACGGCAGTTAAAGCCTTACGAGAAGAATTACCCCACTCATGATCTAGAGTTAGCAGCAGTGGTGTTTGCCTTGAAGATTTGGAGGCATTACCTGTATGGAGTTCATACGACTATCTTTACGGATCACAAGAGTCTCAAGTATATATTTACTCAGAAGGAGTTAAACCTAAGGCAGCGAAGATGGCTGGAACTCATCAAGGATTATGATTTGGACATCCAATACCATCCTGGCAAAGCAAATGTAGTGGCTGATGCCTTGAGTAGGAAAACTCAGCATGGAAAGTTGACCTGTCTAGAGGTTCACCCAAAGTCGACAAGAGCTATACAAGGAAAGCATCGAGCTAGTTAAGCAATGTGAAGTGACAAATAAGTGAGCAGCTTTATCTCTTCAGCCATCTATCATCGAAGAGATCAAGGCAGAACTGATTAATGATCCTGAACTCAAGAGAATCATGGATAGTCTGGTCACAAAAGGGATGCCGGGATTTCTAATTCAAGATGACGGAACCCTAAAATTTCGTAATAGGTTATGTGTGCTCGACAGAGGAGATTTAAGACTAAAGCTTATGGAAGAAAGCCACAATTCATCGATTCGGTACACCCCGAGGTACCAAAATGTATAGGGATTTAAAGGAAAATTTTGGTGGCCAAACATGAAGAAAGACATAGCCAATTACGTGAACAAGTGTCTAACTCACAAAGGATCAAGGCCGAACATCGGCGACCATCGGAGAACTCCGACCTTTAGAAATTCCCACGTGGAAATGGGAATCAATTTCTATGGATTTCATCATGGGTCTACCCTCACCATGTCCAGAAGAATGCCATCCGGTAATTGTAGATCGCTCGACCAAGTCGCATTTTATCCCTATCCACGAAGGGTGGAAGGTAGATAAGCTAGCCGATTTATACATTCATGAGGTTGTCCGCTTACACGGAATTCCAAGAGAAATAATATCCGACCGAGATACCGTGTTCCGGCCAAGATTCTCGAGCGCATTGCGTAAAGCTTTTGGTACGCGGCTCGCTTTAGTAGCTCATACCATCCGAGAGTGATGGTCAAACCGAGAGGGTTAACCAGATCGTGGAGGATATGTTACGAGCATGTGTTCTAGATTTTCAAGGAACCGATCGCTTTCTCCTCTCGTAGAGTTTTCTTATAATAATAGCTACTGTGCCACTATTAAAATGGCCCTGCTCAAGCACTCTATGGCAGAAGATGTCGAACCCCACTATGCCGGGAGAGTTAGATGAAGCGTTGATCATAGGTCCGAGCTAATCCAGACACAACCGATAAGGTCCGAGTCATCCAACAAAGACATCAAGATCGCCGTAGTCGGCAAAAGAGTTATGCAGATAGAAGGCGAAAACCTCTCGAATTTCAAGTGGGTGATCAAGTTTTTCTTAAGATTTCTCCAACGAAAGGGGTTCGGAGATTTAATATCAAAGGGAAATTAAGCCCACGTTTTATTGGGCCATATCCGGTGATAGAAAAGATCAACCCGGTAGCATACCGAATAGAGTTACCTCCTAGTCTAGGAAGGACCCACGATGTTTTTCATGTGTCGCAACTCCGGAAGTATGTGCCGGACCCGAAGCATGTTCTAGTTGAAGAGCCGCCGCTTTTGGCCGAAGATTTAACCTTCGAGCAGCAACCGATTCAAATTATGGATCGACGAATCAAGCAGCTACGCACGAAAGAAGTCCCATTAGTCAAAGTGCTATGGGCAAATCAAGATACCTCGGAAGCCACTTGGGAAACCGAGGAGAGCATGAAAGAACGATACCCTCATCTCTTTTGAGGTAATCAATCACGTTTTAACCACCGTCAAGTTTCGGGGACGAAACTTCTTTTTAGGGGGGGAGGATGTAATAACCCGCCCCAAAATCGTGTTTAATTAACTATTAACCACAGTAATTACTCTAAATCGCGTATAAATTTTTCGCGGTTATTTTATTTATTTATCGACGTACTCGTTTATTTTCTTGTTATCGGTGTAAGTCTTGTGCAGGAGATGGCTAAGGTTATCGGTTTAAAGTTTTACTTTACGTATTCGTTCATTAAGTTAAAGTATTTCAGGTTATACGTTTTACGTTATAAATTTGTTTACCGAAAATCGGTTACGATTTACATGTGTCGATTTATATATATTTTACCGTCCCTATGTTAATTTACTTAATTTCATTCCCTTATATAATTTTAAGGAGTAATCTCTCCACTTTATTTTATTAATTCCATTAGCATTGTATTTTTTTTTTATGTTACCAATTTATTACCGATTTAATTAATTCCCTACAAAAACCCAATACTTTAAATTACTACAACAATTACAATATATTTTCTCCTAATATTATCATCCTACCATATCTTTAATTAAGGTTCTTATGGTATTTATTATTAGCATTGGTATTTGGTGTTGTTTTAATGTTGTAGTTAGAAGGAGGCTAGGTACACTTTACTTGTATTCAAATTTTGAATCTATTAATTATTGGAATTTATGAAACTTAAGTTCAATATGATTATATTATATTTTCAGCTTTTAAATAAATTAGTATTAGTTAATTAGTGTTATGAAGTGGGTATTTTACTTATATACAAGTTAAGGGGAGGACTTGGTTTATTTTGATTTCATTTCAATTGAAACCCAACTCAAGCTCTCACTCTCCTCCTCCCTCCTTGGCCGACCAGCAGCCACCACCACGCCGGCCACTTTTTCCGGCCACCGAGCAGCCGCCGCCTCGGCCTGGCCCACCCCTCTCCTTCCTCTCTTGTGTTTTTCATCCATTTTCTCTTGAAGGGTATTCTCTAAAACCCCAACTCAATTTCTTTCAAACCTAATCTGAAATTCTATGTTTAATCTATGTTTCTTTGCTAAATTTCATCTCTTTTACTCTCTTTAGTTATGAATTCAAGTATATAATTGTTGTGGTTAAGTTAGGGTTTGAGTTTCAAGTTTATGCATGTATGTTTGGATGAGTTTTGGGAGGTTCTTGTTGAATTCATGATGAATGACGAATTAATGGTGATGCATGTGGATTTCTCATGAGTTTTTAAGTGTTTAAGGACCGAGATTATGTTGTGAGTTTATGAATTAAGGGTTATTATGTTAATTTGGGTGAATTAGTGAAGTCTTGTTGCAAGAAATTCAAGGTTGTGTTTATTATGTTGAGTTAATGTTTAATCCATGAATGCATGTGGTTTCTAAGGCCTTTGATGAAGAGTTTATCATGTTTTATATTCTGGAAATTTATGGGTTTGAAGTTAGATTAGGTTCTAATAAGATTAAGGGAAGGAAAATTCGATTAAAAGTTGAGTTAAGGTGTTTTAGCTACTGTTTTGTATTCTGGAAATTTACAGAATTATAAGAGTGAGATTTTTGCCCAGATTTCTACTCCATTGGATAGATTAAAGTGTTAGCAAACTATAGGCTTTGGAATTTGAATTTCCGACATGTATAGCCCGAGTTACGACCAAAACCGTAACCTCACGATTTTATATACGAATTTCTGAGTCAGTGTTTTGAGGGCTGTTTTTCGTCCCTTTGGAGACCTCTTTGGTTTTTATGGTAAACATGAAAGTTTTAGGCCATGTTGCAAGCTTTCCGGAAAGGTATGGTACATAGTCATCCGATATCGGGAGTGTGAGTTACGACCCGGGAAACCGGGCTGTCCAGAGTGTTTCTGACCAAAAATGACTTTTGTAAATTATAAGTTTTGGGCCTCAAATTAACCCATTAAGGAGTTTTGGGTGTAAATGAGTCATGGTGATATATTTTCACTTTGGAGTTGTGTATTAAGACTTAGTATATCTTTTAGTGTTCTAAGTAACTCTTGTATGTTAACCTCAAAAGCTAGATTATTAGAAAATCCTTGTTTCCTTTATTTTCCTAAGTATCATACCAATGTTTACTCTAGCTAAAAGCTCTCTCTAGCTTGGTAACCTCCAATGTCTTAATCAATTCATTTCTCATTTCATTACCCATTCTATGGTTCATAATTCCAAACTTGCTTTATTCACGCTAAGTATGAATGTCATCTTGTTTACGTCGCCGTTTATTCGATATCGTGTTATCACACGTATTCGAATTCATTACCTCGCATTTGAGCTTCCACTTTTACAATCATTCTACTCTTCATTGATTCAAGCTTAATCTCTTATATTCAAGCCTTTTATTTAAATCACCCTCTACGCCATATTTCTCACATCTTTTCCAACCCGAAAGGCTTAATATTTCGCTTGCTCAGCTTCTGTCCGGGCCCATTTTAGGCCCCTTCTACTCATTTTTAGCTTCTGGTCCTGTTGACAAAGTTGTAGATTATATTTTTCCTATTCCGAGATGTACTCTTTTACTTCGTTTCGATTTTTCTAACTCAAGTTATGCTCCAAACACTATTTTACTACAACCTGAAATTTTATTCTTAAAATTACTTCATTTTATTTACTAAGTTTCTAAAACTTATGAATCTAATTTAGAACCTTATTCGGTTCTTCATTTTTACTTATTCTTATCTTAGTTGGCAAGTTTCAAAGCCATCTCCAAGCCAAGTCGCTACTAAAGTCTTTAGCGCCCAAGGTACGCAAATTGTCCAGCTCTTACGTTCAAGTTATACTCATAGTTCATGTTTTACGTGCTATGTCAAGTCTTATGAGTTTATAAGATTTTCATGTTTTATTAGTGGACCCGCATTCTATGTTTATGTTAACTTTCATGTTTTAGCACTCCTGATCAGAGTGCCTTGACCTGGCCAGTGTCGACTGATTATCAGTCAACCATTCCAAGTTTAGATCAACTTGGGCATACGCGTGTGTGAGGTGCTTGCACCGATCGTAAGGGTCTCACTTCCTCTCTATTTTCATGAATTTATGTTTATGCTTATGTTTATGATCACGTCCTTCAAATCCTATTTTAACCCCTTCCCCGTTTTCGAAATGATTTTAAACGCCGGCACTACAACCGTTTTCGAACGGTTTACGTGCTGGAGGTTTACGTACTGAGTGTATCCCCACTCACCTTTGCGTGTTTTAATGTTTTGTTTTAGGAGGTTCGAGCTCCCAAGGCAAGGATAAGGCAGTTGCAAAGTAGTTCAAGGCTATCGAGGTAGTTCTCCATGGAGTCGATCAGTAGTCAAGGACAAGCAGGATTTTCTTATTGGAGATGTTTAGTTTAAGTTATGTTTAAGTTGTTGTACTTTATCCAAAGATTGTATAAGTTTATGTGAAGTTGTTAAGTTGGTTTGTGGTTTTGAAAGTTCTTTGATGTGGTTGCCTTGTCTCTTTTGGGAGACGGCGGTAATGCCTCGACCTAAGGTGTTCCGCTGCGCTAATCGCGGGCTTAGGGTCTTTAAGTGGAGTTTAACCCCGTGATTAAGGTTGGGGCGTTACAGCCTTGTTCTTTATTTTCTTCTTCAACCACCCGAAATACCTCTCAAAGGGATACGTCCAACGATATTAAACAGGACCACCAAAGAATGCCTCCTGAACCAGGTAAATGGGCAAGTGTTCCATTACGTTGAAGAAGCCGGGGGGAAATATGGTCTCCAACTTGCATATTATTATGTGAATTTCTTTCTCAAGCCGGACTAAGTCACTATGCTTCAATGTTGTGGAGTACAGACTCTTGAACCATTGGCTTAACTGAACGAGTGGCTCGAACACATCATCGGGAAGTGCCCAGAACGCAAAAGGTAAAAGTGTCTGCATGAACACATGACAGTCATGGCTTTTAAAGTTTTGAAACTTTTTACCTAATGCATCGACATAGTTCGCGAAGTTCGAAGCATAAGCGCCGGAAAAACAAAGTTGTTGTGCCCAATCACAGACGTCTGATCGCTTATCCTCAGGAAGAAAATATTTGGCTCTTGGCTGTAGGGGTTTACCATTCGGACCAGGCAATAGATGGAGTTCTGGCCTGTCACAAATGTCCGCCACATCCCTCCTTACATTTCCATCATCCTTCGTTTTGCCATCCACCCCCACCACCGTGTTTACGATGTTGTCTACAAAGTTCTTCTCAATGTGCATCACATTTAATTGTGTGGAACCATGTGATCCTTCCAATAAGGCAACTCCCAAAAGATACTTTGTTTCTTCCAATTATGATTATTCTCTCTGAATCCCGGGACTACAAAGTCGCCATGGGTAGTCACCTTGGGGAATTGCTTCACCTCCTCGTAGATTTCATAACCGTTTTTCTTACACGGTGGGACAGTTCCATCTGGACAAGTATGCCCCTTTCGAAATGCCTTTCGATTTCTTCTCAAAGCATGCCCCTTAGCAAGAAACTATCGGTGACAGTCAAACTAGGAGGCTTTCCTCCCGTGCTTCAGACGTAGTGCTTTCAAACCATCCATGCAAACAGGACAAGACATGGCCCCGTGCGTGCTCCACCGAGAAAGATGCCAAGGGCCGGAAAATCATTCACCGTCCACATCAACGATGCCCTCATGTTGAAATTTTATCTTTTGGAGATGTCGTACGTTTCAACACCCACCCATAAGCGTTGCAGCTCGTCCACCAAGAGTTGGAGGAAGACATCAATTTTATTTCACGGGTTCTTCGAACCTGGAATAATACATGTGAGGAACATGTACGGTGTTGTCATGCACAATTCAGGTAGAAAGTTGTAAGGAGTAACTACAACCGGCCATATTGAATAAGATCTCCCTATCATGTTGAACGGGCTAAACCCATCCGCACATAGGCCCAGCCTTACATTTCGCAATTCCCCCGCAAAGTCTGGATGCACGATGTCGAACATTTTCCATGAGGCGCCGTCCGACGGATGGCAAAGAACACCTTCCTCGCGCTTGTTCTCCGCGTGCCATCTCATATGCCCGACCATATTCTTCGAGGCATACAGACGCTGCAACCTAGGCGTCAAGGGAAAGTAAAACATTTTCTTGTACGGGACGCCTTTCTTTGTCGTGGTTGACGATTTCTGTGACTTAACCTAGGATGGCCACAAAATTTACATTCAGTGAGATGTGCATCATCCTTATAATAGATCATGCATCCACTAAGGCAACAATCAATTGTTTCATAGCCCATCCCCAACTTCTTAACCTTCTTTTTCAACTCATGGTAGTTTCTAGGCACTAGGTTCGGCTGGGGACAGCTCTCGCTCATCAGTTCCATGATATCGTTCATTGCCTGCTCCGACAAATTGTGCTTCGACTTCTGACTTATTAGTCTCACGACAGCGGACAACTCAGTATGAGCCGCATACCCTTCCCATAGAGGCTGTTGAGCAGATTGAAGCATATGATAAAATTGTTAAGCTCCTGCATAAGGCGCCTCATTCGCCATGATGAAATCATTTATCATCTCTTCAGTTCTGTCGATGAACGGTGGCTGATTCGATTCCTCGTTTGTCGGAGGACTACCTGCAAACGGTTCCCACTCACCTTCCGCATCGTCACCACTGTCATCCTCATCATCACAGTCAGCCCGTTCTTCACCATGGCTCGTCTAACACCAATATTGTTCCATAAACCCTCCCCTATACAAATGATATTTAACTTCATCGGGACTAAATCCGCTCTTGTTCTTGCACTTCACACATGGATATCGATACTTTCCAGTCCTCGGATACTCATACGAATTACTCTTTGCAAATTGATCAAACATTTCTACCCCAGCAGCCCATTCTGCCCTGATAACCCTCCTACCCGATTCAAACCTCTGGTACATCCAACGACGATGTGTGGGCCCATCCATGATGTACGTGAATCTATTCATGAATTTAATTAATAATAAACATATATCCGTCTCAGTACTAAAAAATTAATGATATTATATTATTTAGTTTGTACTTAAATTCATAATTATAATAGTTTATGTTTAATTTTATTATTCAATAACGTACTTGATTACATATTATCAAAATCATCCAAACTCAACACTTTTTTATTGCATCAACAACTAAGCTATGTCACCAGGCAAGAGGATCCCGTTATTATCCAAGGAGAGTGTGTTTGTTAACTGTTAATCTATGGCTGAAAAAGACTTTCATGAGTCGTACCGACTTCTCATTTATTTGTCTGGTTCCCAAAAAGTAGCGCAATCTCAGCAGTGAAATTGCGCGGGGTCTATATAGTGCTCTGGGAGTTAGAAGCATCGCAGATTCGGTACAACGCAGTGTTTCTATTATGCATCCCGGTGGGCAGCAAAACAAAGTGGGTCTGAAAGAGAAGCTTATAATAAAGGGTCTAATAGAAATCGTGTTGGGCTTTCTTCCATGTAAGATTCATAGGTCCATCAAAGCATTGAATTGGCAGCATCGTGCCTTACTTTGATGGACATATGAATCCTACATGCTAGAACGACCAACACGATTTCTATTAGACCCTTTACTACAAGCTTCTCTTCACTCCACTTGCCTCAAGCTGCACAATAGAAACACTGCATTCTACCGAATCTGAGACGCTTCTAACTCCCAGAGCACTATATATAGACCTCGTGCAATTTCAATTCTGAGATTGCGCTACTTTTTGGGACCCAGACAAATAAAGGAGGGTCGATACGACTCATGAAAGTATTTTTCAGCCATAGATTATCAAGTGACAATACACACTCTCCTTGGACACTAACAGGATCCAAACTCAACCTCTTTTTATGACATATATATACAACTAAGATACTATAAATATAAATTATCCTACTTACTACTCTAAACTACAATCACAAATAACCTATTCACTAATTATGTAGCTACTGGTTGTTGAGTACTTAAGTAAATAAATGGATGTACGTAACATAATTATTTACATAATTTATGTCTTCATTTAGAGTTATGAGTAATTAAGTTAGCAATTAGGTTGGATTAGCAACAAATTTCCGCTACTAACTTTAAAGGCTAATTCACTTACTAATAACAACCAAAATTATCCAAACTCAACCTCCTTTTATGACAACTAGTACATATAAACTACTCGGAATAGTATACCAACTTAATCCCCTATACTAACATAACAATTAACCAATATACTTGTTCCATGACGCAGTTTCAAATGCTTTTAAAGCATGCTAAACAACATTTCAAAAGTTGAGGATGATATTCCCCAACTTTTCAATTTGTTGATTAATGAATTTCATGGAATATGTACTTGGTGCCATTACCATAACCCATACTAATGACCTTAACCCTAAACAAACTATATTCATAATTAATTAAGTACGTAAACTAAACTATTTTTTCACAAACACTAACTTATCTATGCATGCTCATAATTTATACCCATAAACAAACTATTAACCAAATTAACAATTTCCGAAAATCATACCAGGGCCGACATACTTAATTAGAAACTAAACAATTATAAATAATTTATATTATATTCACTATGTATGTATATGTACAAATTAAATAATAGTTTATATATAATAATTTTTTTTAATAGTATTAACTTATTAACTAAATAATTTCGTTGGTAATGTTTGGTTGCACCATTGGCATCCAAAAATTTTTGCCCTCGGGATACATCGAGCTCCCCAAATTTTTGCCCAAAACCCCTCCACTTCACTGAGATCAATCCCTACCCCAATTTTGTATGTCGACTTCACAGTGAATACTCCTCTGTCATCAAAAACCCAAGCCATCACGTCGTGGATTTGTCGTTTACTGATAGGAATTGATAATATCAAATTACAATTTCGTTCATTGAAGGTTCTCTCGGCAATATCCACACGCCACGACTTGCTCACTGGATCGATGAGGTCACTAACCCGTTTCAGCTCCGGATTCTTAGGGTCTTCCGTGGTCACCTTCTTCCCCTGTTCATCGTACAACCAATCATTTTCCCAAGAATCTATGTTGCTTTCGTTGCCGACCCTCCAGTACAGGCCTTCCTTCAACAGTGCCTTGGCCGCCCAGATCCCTCTCCATGCAAAACTCGGATTGTGACCCATTACGAAGCACGGACACGTATTTGAGGCTGCCGTATCCGTATCTGATACGTATCCGACGCGGATACGCTCGGATACGCGCCGGATACGTATCAGATACGCCCAGAGACGAATCCGGCGCTGAACATTGTTGGGAAAAAACGGAGACGGCCGGGATACGTCTGGGACACGCGTATCCACGAAAAGGATACGGCCCGGGACACGGCGTTTTTACGGAACAATTTTTTAAAAAAACAAAACACAATTGAAACTTGTTGGATACACTTCAAATTTTGAGGGGAAATAAAGAAAAGTGGATGATAACTTAAAAACAATAACTTACATCGAAAGTTAGAATCTTAAACCTAGAAAACACATACAAACCGGTGAAACTTCATCTTCTCCGTGGCGAACGCTAGTACGACGATTCGGCGACCTCCGACCGTGCGAATCAAGCTCCTTCACGATCGACGATTTTCCGCTTTTTCCGGTAACTTGCTTTCTTTCTGGTTTTCTTCAATTTTCATCACTTTTCTCGCTTTTCTATTCTTTTACTATTTCTCTGCTTTCTCTTCTCTTTCTCGAGAACTTTTACTCTTCCGCTTTTATGTCTCTTTCTCACTCTTCTTTTCTCTCTTCTTTTATGTAGGGTGTGGGGTAATGAATGGGTGGGAAATATTAAATGAGTACACTGTTGGACTGCAATGCCTTGAAACTCTACTTAGACTAATATTTAATAGCAAATTGTAGTGAATGCATGATATTAAATGAGTGGGTGTAATATTGGAAGAAAACAAGTTACACGGTGAATACAAAAGTCAGTAGGCAATTAGTTTTTTTTTTTTTCCAGTTTTCACTATTATAATAAATGCTACCATCCAATTATATTATTACTCTTTTAAAAAATATACAGAAATTTGAGAATTTCACAATAAATTTAAGACTTTGTAATCCTAATAATAATTGATTCTATTTGTTTGTTTTTATGTTATGTTATTGTTTATGTTATATATTATTTAAATATTATTTGTTATTAATATGATCTATGATTTATGTAGTTTAACGTTACTTTATTGTGTTTTAGTAATTATTCTTCATTCTTATTTTAATATTTTATAGAGAAAAATGCATAATTCAACAAAACCCTCCGATAGTGAAGAGTTCAATAAGCAACCGTTGTGGAACTTTACAACTAAATATCAAAAGACAAGTGAAGGCGGTGGAAATGTCATTTGGAAATGTAACTTTTGTGGAGAAACCAAACAAAGCTCTTATACAAGGGTTAGAGCTCATCTTTTAAAGAACAAGGGACTTGGAATTGCGGTATGTCCAAAAGTTACATCAAAGGACTTGGCACAAATGCAAAAACTAGATAATGAGGCAACGGAAAGAGCAAAGATGAAAGCTCCTAAGAAGGTTCCTTTGCCTCCTTGTTCTAATATGCCTCATTTGCAAGATCCTCATGTTGTGCCGGATGATATATTCCAAGGAGATCGGAAAAGAAAGAAAGTTTCATACTTGAGTTACTTCCATATTATGCATTTTAGTGTTTATCCTATCATTTACATAGAAAAAAATATATAATTCATGCACGTATCCAATTACGTGTCGTATCCTATTTTTTTTGAAAATCACGTATCGGCGTGTCCGTATCGTGTCGTATCCGTATCCCGTATCCGAGTCCATGCTTCATAGGTGACCCAAAGCCGACTCCAGGAAGCTCTTACCATGGAAATATTTTGCCTCAAAGACTTTGAAGAGGAGGGATTGTGTGTTGTGCAATAGTCTCCACCCCTGCTTTGCTAATAAAGCGTCGTTGAAAACTTCTAAACGTCGGAATCTCATTCCACCGCAACATTTCGGCTTGCAAAGGAAATCCCAAGACTTCCAGTGAATTTTTCTCTCTCCTTCTCTTGACCCCCACCAAAAAATTCACACACATCATGTGGATATCTTTTACAAGGGTGGCTGGAAGTTTAAAGATGCTCATTGTGTATGTGGGGATGCTTGGATGATGACCTTAATTAACACTTCCTTGCCGGCACGGGATAAAAGGTTCTCTTTCCATCCGTTGAGCTTTTTCCACACCCTATCCGCTATTGCCCCGAAAATAGTTTTCTTGCTCCTGCCAATAAATGTGGGAGCTCCAAGATATTTCTCATGTTTCTCAACTTTCTTCATTCGCAGAAGGTCTGCTAGTTCCGCCTTTTTTACATGATGTACATCTCTACTGATCGACACTTTGGACTTGTCAAAATTTACTCTCTACCCTGAAGCCTGTTCGTAGTGCCTGATTATCTCCACCATCTGATTGCATTCTTGCGTCGTAGCACGTATGAATAGAAGGCTGTCATCCGCGAAGAATAGGTGGGAAATCGCGGGCCCGTTTCTGCTAACCTTAGCTCTATGTATGAGCCCGGTATACACAGCCTGTTTTAATAAACCCGAAAAAGCTTCAGCAACCAAGATGAAGAGATAGGGAGAAATTGGGTCACCTTGACGGAGTCCCTGCAACGGCAGAATCTGTCTCGTTTGTTGACCATTGATCTTGACCACATAAGAGACCGAGGATATGCATTGCATTACAACTTGAACCCATTGAGGACTGAATCCAAATTTGTGGAGTACTACTTCTAAAAAGACCCCTTCGACCCGGTCGTATGCCTTGCTCATGTCTAATTTGATTGCCATTATCCATTTCCTGCCCATGGACCTCCTCTTCATGGTATGGAAAAGTTCAAGAGCAACTAAGACGTTATCCGTGATTAATCCAAACTTGTCGTTGCCTGAATAATAAAAAACGGTAAATTATATTGATATAGATTGGCGTCTGTTATACATAAACAAACGCCAATTTACCATTTATTTTTTTAAAATTCTATATCTTAGATTTAGCGTCTGATCCTTTAACAGACGCTATTTTACAGACGCCTTTAGGGCTGAATTCTACTAGTGTGAGTTATTGCCTTCGCTCAATTAGTTCAATAAATTGGAAACATATTAGAAAACCAAAAGGAAAAGGAAATACAAGCCAAGTAATATAATGTCCATCAGAACATAAACATAAATTGTACAAGGTAAGTAATTATTTGATCGAGTCAAGTCTTCACTCGCTGCCTAGCTCTAGCATAACTATCCATATATGCTCCTTAAATAAGTTACTTCAAAAACAAATCTAAAAATAATTATCTTTTCCTCTCACATTTACATAATATCAAATTCAACATGCTTGAACTTGAAAGAAAATTATAGTCAAAATAAAGTGCCAAAATGTGAGGTTTAGTTCCATATATAATAGGTTTGTTATATCCGTTTCTTGTATTTTCCTTTTCTTTATTTTCTTCTTTCTTTATTCTTCTTTCTTCCTTTCTTTCTTTTTCTTCCTTTCATCTCTGTGTATAAATACTCTGTAGTTGGCCTCTTGTAATTCATTGAATATGAATCAGATATTCCTTCAATATTAATCTCTTTTCCCTCTATTTCTTATGGTATCAGAGCTTCGGGAATAACCCAAGCTTTCTTTCCTAATTCGAAGACATTCAATTCGGCTTGAAGAATTGAATTATTTTTCTGGGTTCCTTGATAATGGCCACAGAAGGTGAAACCTCATCTGGAGGTGGTGTTGACGGATCTAATCAGACATGAACCAGATCTGATGATAAACCCTACAACAATGTTCCACTTCATTTGCAAGGTTCAGACCATCCAGGATTGCAAATTGTTAACATCAAATTCACGGGCACCAACTTTCAGAAATGGGGTAGAGCTGTGAAGATTGCCTTGAAGACGAAAGGGAAACTTGGATTTATCACAAGTGAATGTATCCAACCCACTCAAATTTCTTTGTTGAATAAGTGGGGTTAAGTGTGATAATATGGTAATTAGCTGGATTTTGAAATTCCATGGTTCCTGAATTAGCCGAATCCTTTCTTTATGTTAATTCTGCTAAAGAATTGTGGTCTGAACTTAGTGAAAGGTTTGGACAAAGTAATGGAACTTTGCTCTTTCAATTGGAAAAAGAGATCTCTGATCTTTACCAAGGAAGAGATTCAGTAGCATTGTATTTCACAAAATTAAAGAAATTATGGGATGAATTAGGAGAAATGTCTGAAGTTTCAGTTTGCACTTGCGTGGAAACATGTCCTCATATCAAAACCACCATCGATATGGAACAAAGAAGGAGGCTGGTACAATTTTTAATGCATCTTAATGATGATTATGATGGTGTGAGGGGGCAAAATCTTTCTAATGGATCCTTTACCAAATATTAACAAAGCCTATTCTTTGGTCTCAAGAGCTAAAAGTCAGAAAAGGGTATCTGGAGGGCTTCAATTTGGCTCAGAAATTGCAGCCTGTACACAAAGGCAAATTAACAATTCTGTGTTGAGTGAGAATGATGCGCAGGCTTTGATTGCCAGAAATTCAGTGAGGCCTCCTAGGAAAGAATCCAAGAAAGACAAAGCTTCCAATTGGTTTCTTTCTCGCCTTACTTGAACGCCGTAGTTCAAATACAATCCAAGAAATTCAGTGAGGCCTCCTAGGAAAGAATCCATGAAACTTAGTTTATCTATGAAACATATGCATGAATGTTTAGTATTATATATGTTTAATTATGTTATGTATGAAACTGACAGGTGGAAAAATACGCAGCTGATTTATATATATATATATATATATATCAATTAGATAATATAATAATAGCAGCGACCAATAATTCAACAAATACAGTATGATCAGTACCTAGTCGATATCAATTAAGAATTATTTTTTTAAAAAAAATATTAAAATCATGATCGATATGTATCCGTCATTGCAGAATTCATCACTATTTTGCGACGCATAATTTGCGATCGATAGATAGCGACCGACATCAGATCGGCCGCTTATCTGGTCGATTAGCAACGGATACGACGGCCGCTCGCCATTTATCGGTCGCAAGTTTGGCGACCGATATATATTCTGCGCGGTTCGAAAACGACGGATATACGATCGACACGTGACGGCCGGCCGATATCGGTCGCCCGCCCTTTCTTGCGACCGATAGAGCCCTATTGCGACCGATATTAACGGTCGCCCATATGCCTGTTCTGTTGTAGTGCAAGTTTTGTACATACTGTCAAAAGAATGGCCATGAGAGAGATCAATGCTTCAAACTTATCGGGTATCCTGAATGGTATGACAAAGATGGTAAGAAGAAAGGAAAAAAGGTAGCGGCAAACGTCCAGATTGAAGAATATGATGACCCTTTAAATATCCTTGATATGCCTCAATTGGATTTGAGGATAATTGAGAAGATAGCTCAAGAAGTTTACAAAATTAATCATAGCGGCACACAGATGCAGATTGACAAACCTAAGAATGGTCATAACGCAAACCTTGCTGTTCAATCCCACCCTTAGTACGAGCAAGGACAAAGTTCTGCTCAGTCTATACAGGACAGAAGCAAAGCTGGGCAATTCTCCAATTTTTCAGGTAACATTAAAGGTTTTCAACGTAATCATGGATCATTAGAATCTGATGGGTTTCTGTGTTGTGTTGCAACAAGTTCTAAAGATATTCTTGAAACTATTTGGATAATAGACACAGGGGCAAGTGATCACATGACATATAATAAGTCCTTGTTTGATTATGTTTTTCGTCTTGATAAACTTGTCTCTGTAACCATGCCTGATAGTGAAACTAAAACTGTTAGTTTTGCTGGTACAATCATTTTAGACAACCAGATCATTTTACATAAGGTTCTTTATATACCAGACTTCAAATTTAATCTGTTATCTATTGTTAGATTGCTTCAGGACCAAAACCTTTATATGCTTTTGCTTCCTAATCAATGCTTGTTTCAGGACCATTTAAGTAATCGAACCATTGCTATTGCAAATGAGAAGCATGGATTGTATAGGATGCATTCCAAGGTTGAAAAGAAGCAAGCTGATGGAAACAGTTATACTGCTAATGTTTTTTCTGCTACTGCTAGAGAAATTCCCTTACATGTTTTACATTCTCGGTTAGGACATGTCACTTTTTCCAAACTTGAACATGTTGATGGATGTAATGTTGATGAAAAGAATAAGTTTTTTTGTGAAGTTTGTGTCCTTGCAAAAGCACATAGGATGCCTTTTCCTCGAAGCTCCATAAAGACTATTTCACCTTTTCAATTGGTTCACATGGATTTGTGGGGTCCTTATAGGGTTAATAATATAAATGGGGCTAGATATTTTCTTACTATTGTGGATGATTTCACAAAATGTACTTGGACACAACTTTTACAAGATAAAAGACAAGTATTATTTGCTATTGATAAATTTTTAAACCTAGCAGAAACTCAGTTTAATATGTCTGTTAAATATGTTAGGACTGATAATGGCACTGAATTTGTGCAAAATGCTTGTACTGCTTTATTTGCCTCCAAGGGAATTATTCATCAAAGGTCTATTGTTAAGACACCTCAGCAAAATGGGGTAGTAGAAAGAAAACACTGACATTTGTTAGATACGACTAGAGCTATCCGGATTCAAGCGGGTTTCCCAAAATCCTTCTGGGGTGAGTGTATTTTAGCTACTACATATATCATTAATAAAATACCTATGAAAAATCTAAACTGGAAAAGTCTTTTTGAAATGCTTTATAAAGAAAAACCAAATTTAAATGAATTAAAGACTATTTGATTGTCCTTGTTACGCTGTTTCAATAGGAGAAACATATAAATTTGAAAATAGGGCCAGTAAGTGTGTTCTCCTAGGATATACTTTTGGTATCAAGGGTTATAAATATTATGAATTAGAAACAAGGAAGATTATTCGTAGAAGGGATGTTATTTTTGAAGAAAGTATTTTTCCTTTTAAGAAAAAATTAGGGGGGCCTGTCGAAAATTTTTTGCATAATAAAGGTATTTTCTGTCAAACTTCTTCACCATATTACAGTGACAGCGACAATACTATATTCAAAAGAAAAATGGCAACAGATGGTACTACTATTGACAACTTTGAATATGGTAGCTGTGAATTTGAAAATGACAACACCATATTGCCTAGCTTATCTAGCACACAGGAGCGTTGCTTTTCTGATGAAACAGAAAGCCCAATAAGAAATGTTGTAGAAAGTGTCTTACAAGGAGATGTGAAAGATGTTCCTATAGGACAGGACAACACAGAAGAAGACAATACCCAAAGGACTAAAGCAAGATATCTGGATACTGCTGAACAATGTCTTGAGCTAGAATCAGCAGCTTCTAATTTGAGGAAATCCGACAGACAAAGACGAGAGCCTGTATGGCTAAAAGACTTTGTACAGTCTTATAAGAGACTTTCACAGTCATCTTCTTTTGATTCTCAGTCCCAAAGTCTTATAAGTATAAGTGATGGTGCAGTCTTTCCTTTATTTGAAGCATCAGATCTAATTCATTATTCTTCAAATTTTGTTGCCTCTCTTGTTGCTACAATGCATGTTTCAGAACCAACCAGTTACCAGCAAGCTGCAAAATTGCCAGAATGGATTGAGGCAATGAATGAAGAGCTGCATGCCTTAGAGCAAAATGAGACTTGTCGACTTACACCATTGCCACCAGGAAAGAAGGCTTTAACATCTAAGTGGGTATACAAACTCAAATTCAAGCCGGATGGAAGGGTTGAGAGATACAAAGCAAGATTGGTCATTAGAGGTTTTGAGCAAGTCAAAGACAGAGATTACAAGCATACTTTCTCTCCAGTTGCCAAACTTACAACTGTAAGAGTTTTCATTGCTTTAGCTACAATAAAACATTGATCTCTTCATCAATTAGACATAAATAATATAGGAGAATTGTTGGTCGTCTGTTATATTTAACCTTAACAAGACCAGACATAGCTTATTCCATACAAATTTTAAGCCAATTTCTTCAAGCTCCTATAGAACCACAATAGAATGCTGCACTTCATGTTTTAAGATATCTTAAAGGCATTATTAACCGAAGCTTATTTTTTCCTGTTGATTCAAGCTTAGAATTGCAAGGCTTCTGTGATGCTGATTGGGGATCATGTCAGATGACGGCAAGATTTCTCACTGGATATACAATATTTCTTGGTAAATGCTTGGTCTCATGGAAAACCAAGAAAGAAAATACTGTTGCAAAATCAACGGCAGAAGCAGAGTATAGAACAATGTCTACTACTACATCTAAGTTGGTCTGGGTAGCAAATTTGTTACAAGATCTGAAAGTTTCTCTCAAGTCTCCTGTTATTCTACATTGTGACAACAAGGCAGCGATGCATATAGCCGATAATTCGGTTTTTCATGAAAGAACCAAACATCTCAACATCGACTGTCATTATGTCAGAGACAAGATTGTTGAAGGTTTCCTCAAAACTTCTAATGTGTCTTCACAGGAACAGTTTGCCGACATCATGAAAAACCCCTAGGAGAGCTTCAACATAATTATTTATCAACTAAACTTGGTTTGTTAGATGGTCCTCCTGGAAGGGGGGGAATGTGAGGTTTAGTTCCATATATAATAGGTTTGTTATATCCGTTTCTTGTATTTTCCTTTTCTTTATTTTCTTCTTTCTTTATTCCTCGTTCTTCCTTTCTTTCTTTTTCTTCCTTGCATCTCTGTGTATAAATACTCTGTAGTTGGCCTCTTGTAGTTCATTGAATATGAATCGGATATTCCTTCAATATTAATCTCTTTTCCCTCTATTTCTCACAAAATTATGAAAGGTTAAAAGTAATAAATATGAAAAAAAAAATGTGAAGCACTTTTCTTAATTTATGCTGTCATCAAATCATGGGCATGAATAAAATAAGTTTCATTAAATATGTCACTTAACTTTTGAAGATTATACCCAATTTCTTAACTTTTAATTTTTTTCAAATTTTTCAGTAAACTTTCAAATTTGCCAAATGTATCACTTAAATTCTGAAATTTATCAAACATGCTACTTAACTGCTAAAGTTTTTTTAAAAAATATCACAAGAGCAGGTGGTCAAAATTAAATTTTGTGATATTTCTGACAAATTTTAAAAGTTAAGTAATAGTTTTAAGTAATTTAAAAAATTAAATGATAAATTTGATAAATTTAAAAGTTCAATGGTAAACCAACCAAAATTGAAAAATATATGACAACCAAATTATTTAACTCTCAATTAAGTGCTTCCTTCTATACCAGTGAAACGATCTAATGAATCTTTCAAAAAGTGAGACCATATGTGTATGACTGAAGAAAAAGTCCAGGTCCACAACAAATTACTGAACGTTTTCGTGTTAAACCTAGCTAGAGTCACTTTTCATTTTCATCGGTATAGTAAAGATAACAAGCAATATATATATCATGTACAGGAAGATTGTCAATTATTAAATTATCGAAAATTATGTCTGTTCAACATTTTTTGTAATAGAAAATATGTGTATTAAAACGTGCTTCCCTTGCCAGGTTGTTATAGTTGTTATTGTTGTGGTTGTAATAGTAATCGTACGTGGTTGTTGTTGTTGATGAATATGTATTTTAAACTAATTAAAATTGAAATATACATTTTCACACACGCATATAGATAACATATTAGAAAATATTAATGAAATAATTTATTTTTAAATCTAGTGAATTATATATTATTATGAATATGAAAATTATAAAATCAAGAAAAATGTGTTATAATTTTTTCATAAACACATACAATTAAAAAACAATAATAAAATTTTCTGTTAGTCAATTTGAATAAATGCAAGCAATTCTTTATTTTTTAAATCTTTCTCAATAGCATCTCAAAAAATACTTAATCTTAAATATCACAATAAATAATTAAGATAATTGAAACTATTCATGTACATTATAAACATAATATTGTTGGAAACTTGTTTTTATTAAATAAATATAATGTTTTTTATAAAAAAAATTAAATTAGAAAATGTCAGAGAAAGTATAAAGTATTAACATTTAGTAGTAAATAACTAATACTCGTAAATTAAAAAATAATTTTAATTCTAAAAATTAATAGTATGTCAAACAATCACAACATTGATCAAAAAATAGTTGGATACTTGCATTACATTTTTCATAATAAAGAGAGATAAATTATAATTTTATGATCAATGAAAAATAATTTTTGTGAAAATTTGGTAAGTCCTTTAAATATAATAAATAACAGACTTATTTCATTTTTTTGGTAGATGAAAAGTGAAAGAGAAGAAATTTAATTATATTTAATTTCAAAAATAAGATGGAGTGATCAGTTATTGATATTAAATTCTTATTTAAGAGTGAAAAAAATTTACTCTCATTATTCACATATTTTCATAATACAAAAACATTTTAATACTAATTTAAATTATATGTTTCAGAAAACGTACAAATTATATATATATATATATATATATATATATATATATATATATATATATATATATGGGAAAATATCACATAAGCATGGGCCTTATGTGAGCATGTGAGCATCAAAGCATTTCTGGCGGACATCAAGTATTATTTTCGTGGACATCAAATATCCAGCTTGATGTCCACCATTCATATTTGATGTCCATGAACATAATACTTAATGTCCGCCAGAAATATTTTGATGCTCATATGCTCATATAAGGTCCATGTTCATGTGATCTATTCTCTATATATATAAATATATATATATATATATATATATATATATATATATATATATATATATAGGGATATTGGATTCTAATAATCTCTACTATCACAAATTGGATGACAATAATCCCTACTATCATTTTGGATTCTGAAGGTAAAAATAAAATAAAATTGTATTTTGGGTGTGACTCGGTGGTTTTCTAACATGGCACCATGACCATGTGTTTGACCGGGTCGACTTTAATTTTGGGTGCCACATCAGATTAAAAATACATGCCACCTAATAATTTTCTTTTTTAAGTTTCCAAGCTGGAAATTATTTTACCCTCCCTTCATTTCTCTCTCTTCTTCCCTTTAATTTATCTGTGGTAAAAAAAGTCCCTCTTCCTGTTCCTCCTTTTCTCCATTCCCGTTTCTTGTCGCTGATGCTCGTTCTACATGGAGGTCCTCTTCCTCTTCCTCCTTTTCTTGTTTCCACCTTTACTTTATTCACTCTTGCCTTCATTTCTATTTCCATCAATCATATTATGTCATGGCTCTCATCACACTACTAGGGAACAAAACTAACCGAGAGAGAAGATGGAGGTGGAAAGCTTCGCCGACGACATACACACATACTCACTCTCTTTCTCTCTCTAACTCCAGGCGGCAACCCCTAAATTCAGAGGCTATTCTTAAATACCCATCACAAAATCAACACTTTCTTCCTTTTTTCATAATATTTGACATGGATTAAGTCCAAATTGTGGAACACAGAGAGATTCATATAAAGGGGGTTTCAATTTCCATCAGCAAGGGGCAAACACCCATTAACAATAAAAAGAAAAACTGATACCGACAAATTTGGCAATAAAAAAGAACAGGGCCAAGATTCTTAAAAGGGGGGCTTCAATTTCCTTTTTTCTCCTCCTTTTTCCAATTCTTGAGTAGGGGATTTGTTTGGAACAATACTACTTCTTCTGACCTGATTCGAGGAAGATTGATTGAGTATTGAATGTGGGTGTTACTTAAATGGTGTGTAATTCTAGAAATTTGGTTCAGACATTTTTGCTTTTGATGGGGATTTCATTTTTGCTTCATACGGTGCCCAGAGAGCATTGAGCGGACATGGCCGATTGGCATCCAACCACACCCATGGCCTTCTCTTCCCACTCCAATAGAGCAAACTCACCGGCCTAGGATTCAAATCCCAACAGAGTACCCGGAATTTATCCACTCCAAGGCCGTGTTGGTTGCATCGGTGATCCAATTATCTAATTGGTGAAAGTAGGGATTATTAAAATCCAATTATCCTATATATATATATATATATATATATATATATATCATAATAATTCAATATGTAAATGATTGATAGAATATTATTCATGTATGTAACAATAATGATAGAAAAGAGGTGCGCGTAGGCAAATGATCGTTACCCTCATATTCTATATTCCCCACAAATATTCAAATATTGATGGAAATAAAATATTTTCCCCATTAATTTATTTTCACTTAATTCACAATATTATTTAGATTTAGAAGTATGTTAGAAGCAACCAACACTTCAAATTCACCTTCTAGGCAGAGTTGTTAAAATCCCGATCCTGATCTATGATCCTACGATTTTATGATAAAAAATGTTTGACGTGATTCTAGTATCTACATTTCGATTCACGATCCTACATAGTTTAATATCGATCCTAACTACCCATAGATTCGAGTTAAGATCTCGATTTAAACAACCTTGCTTCTAGATGTGAATTTCCCTTATATGATTTGATTTTAATATATAATTAGATTTGTCTCTTGTTTTCTTTGTTCTTATGGGGGGAGGAGTTCCAATAATGTTTCGATGCATGTATGTACTAAATAGAATGTGAAAGACGGGGTCTATAAAACTGAAAAATTATGTTGTTGAAATTATTTGGATACACGTGAAAAGATTTGTGAGGTTAAAAATAATAAAAAGATGGCAACTTTTTGGGTTGCAAACTCACGTGTCCGACTCTGTCATCTAGCTAGGACTAGAAGTAGGAGTAGTACATTCACTCGCCCTTGAAAGTAGTAGGGTAGGGTATGGTTATCGTGGATCCTTTTGGATTTTAATCTGTGTTAAGTTATTTTATTGGAAATGTGGAAATGTTAAATAAAATGGTAAATAAAAATGGAAAAATGTGAATAAAAAAGAAAAAATGAATGAAAAAGATGTAATTAATAAGGTCGATTTGATAAATTAGTAATTAATGTGCTATTGGAAATAGAAAGTGACAGATATTATAGGAAAAAAGAAAGTTAAGTTAAAGTGACAGATAATATGGGAAGGAGGGAGTATATGTTTGATTTGATGCAGCCGTATCAAAATTTCATATCTTAATCTCCAAAAATCTATTCCAGAGTCACTTTAAATAATTAGTGACTAATTGAAGTTTGTCTTTCACTTCAATCATTGTTTTTAATATTATGGGGAGTAACAGAAATTTGTAGTTTTCTTTGGGAGATAGAAGTGTTGTTTTTAGATTATTATTAATTGTCAGCAAAAAGGTTATGGGATTGTAGAAAAATGTGATTAGACGTTTTTTTTTTTTGATAAGTCAGGGAGCCCAAGCCCATTTTATTCATCAGGATTATAGTGCTTTACAGCACAATCCAAGCATGCACACCACAGCCTCAAAACATTCAAATCAAAACACCCAGTTTCAGCCTTGTTGCAAGGCCATTTAACTTGCAGCATCTCACCCACACCACATCCTCAAAGGAAAATTATAAACATAAAGTTTCACAGTCTAAAAGCTCTACCAATACAAGATGTCAAGATTAATAGGAAAACATAGGCCTTCATTAGCTCCCCAACCTATCTGTGGCAATTAGACCTGGCAATTCTCGACCCGATCCGGAAACCTGACCCAAACCGACCCGCAAAAATGGGTTTTAAACACGAAATTCCGACCCGGGACCCAAAAATGACCCAACCCAAAGAACCCGGTAAAAAGCGGGTCAGGTCGGGTTAGGTTCGGGTCGACCCGTTGGGTCAGACACTTTAATTTTAAGTGTTTTGTCTACTTTGGCCTTGTGCAAAAAAAAAAAGGGTCCATTTCATGAAAATTAAGGCCTAAAAGTAAAATATTGGGTGACTTTGGATAGCAAAACGTAGAGAGAGACATACAAATGAAATAATCAAATAACAAATGACCAAAATAAAACCCTAACACTGTCACTCACTCACTCTTTCAGTGAATCCTCAAACTTCTGCAGTCCCGCCTCTCTCCTCTCTTTCAATAAAATAGTGTATTATTGTTCAAGGTCAAAGTTCAGTGCATTATTGTCCAATACCCCAAAAGTTCAGTATATTAGCATCCCAAAACTCTATATATTTCATAAGTATTGTTATTCGTGGATTGTTGACATAAACCGCATAATACTTGTAGACTTGAAGATTGCCAAATATTGTCCCTTAGGTGTATATTAATATGTCTATACAACTGTGACATATCGTGGTGGTCGAACTTGGAATAGAATGGTATATTACACAAGTGTCTTTTACTAATTATAATAAATTTTATTAGTTATAAGTGACTAAGAAAAAGGGCGGTCATGACCCGTAAACCCGACCCAAACCGCCCGAAATCGGAATACACCCGACCCGTATTTACCCGAACTCGAAATACACCCGACCCGTATTTACCCGAACCCGATATACGACCGATCTGTAACCCGCCCGCCCGCCCGTATTGACAGGTCTGGTGGCAATTCTTATCAAAAGGTCTCTAACTACACCTCCCCCGTTCAATTGAAAATCTGAGCAATCTGATTAAAGTTCTTGGCCAGCGTTGGTACTGAGTAGAAGGTTTCATTTTCAGCCACAAACCAAGAAGTTGTTCTCCATCTGATCGCCTGCACTGTCTCCACCATATTTTTCTCCTTCTTCTCAAAAATTACTTTATTTCTCAGATTCCAAATGGTCCACACAATTGCAAACCATGAAGTCACCCAAATGTTCTTCCTATCTCTATTTTTGAATTGTACAGTCATCCACCTCTCCTACATTTCTCTAACTGATGTTGTCTGTCCGCAGTTGTATCCAAGATCTTGCATAATCTCAACCCAAATTGTCCACGAAAATTGGCATAGCAGTAACACGTGATTCCCCGCTCCTTACAAAACGGGCATCTATCTTCTTCCTCTTGGATTATATTCTTCTTCTCCAACATATAGTGTCCTCGTGTTGAGTTTATGTTCGGTTGTAATTTTTGTGGTTTTATAAGTTAGGGTTGTCGGTCCACAGGGATGGGTGTTAGGCTTGATTGAGGTAATCGGTTTGCGTTGGGGTTTTCCTCAATGTGGAAAGCAGTAAATTATGTAAAGGAAAGCAATAAAACTAACCTAGACATGGAATTAAGGAAAGAAATAAAAGCATGAAATTACATAAAGCAACTAAAGCAATTAATGGAAATTAGAATGAACAATGAAATTAAGACAAAAAATTATACCTTTAAATGAACAAAATCTTCTAATCTTCAATCTACCTTTACAATTTCCCCCGAACAAACAAGAAATTGTGGATTGGATTACCAAGGATCCCCCAAATTCTCACTAGGAAGTAGAATTGGAATTCTTTGACCCTCCTCCCCACTAAAAGATGGATTTGATGTGGCTAACCCTAGAAAGCTTTTGAAATCAACATCAATGGAGAATAGAGAGAGAGAGAGAGAGAGAGAGAGAGAGAGAGGAAGAGAGAGAGAAAGCTTGTAAAACTTCAATGAGAATGCTTGAAAGAAGAGTTTAGTAACAATTGCAAGTAAACTTAAAGAACAATGAAGAACAACTGAAAACTTGAAGAACAATTAAAGAGAGATTAAAGCAAATAAAGGAAAGCAATAAATCTAATTCTACTCCTAAACTACCTAGGCTACCTTATAAATAAGCTGAAAGTGAGTATTTATAGAAGAAGGAGAAACGAAACCCAAATCCCTAAAACTAACTCAGCAAAACGCGCATCAGCTTCGCAGATTTCCGCAGAACTTGGGGTGACTCGGGCGAGTCAATAAGTGACTCGGGCGAGTCATTAAGTGACTCGAGCGAGTCAAGCTTCTGGCCTACTGGACGATGTCTTCTTGGCAGGTTTTCTTCGGCAGCACAGGAAATTGACTCGGTCGAGTCGTGCAGATGACTCGATCGAGTCATCGTTCTGCTTGCTCCTTGACTTGGCCAAATTTCTAAGATTCATGGTAGTTCGCAGAGGCTTGACTCGCCCCAGCCAGAATGTGACTCGGGCGAGTCAGCCTTCTGACTTTCACTTTTCCTTAGCTCGGCTGAAGTTGGCAAGTTGCATGCTTCAAGGCTCCCAGATGGTTGTCACGGGTTGGCTCGGGAAATTGCTCGGGATTCCCTAAAAACCTTCCATTAAGCCCAAACTTCTTCTAACTCCTTATTTTCCTACAAAACACCAAATCACTATATCTAATATATATACAAGAGGTTAAAATAAACACAAACACCCTATAAAAGAGATAAAATTCGGCTCGGAACGAGACCGAACAACATTCCAACACAAGGTTTTGCTCGCCCCGAGCAAACTAAAAACAAAGAAAAGGACTAGTAAAAGAAAATTAAAAACTCTAACTCACTTTCACAGGAATCGCAGATGCATTTAGCGTATGCATCAAGCCCTTTAAACCCCCCGGTAGCCCGGGTGGACGAGGTAGGTCTCGTGAGGGTTTATAGCAACTATACCCACAAAAGCCAAAGAAAAAGGAGAGAGGGAAAATGAAAAACAAAATAAGTTTGAAAAGAAACAATAGAAAACAGCTCGTTCCATGAATCAAGTTGTTTCAATCAAGAAAACGATGTTAATCCTCCAAAAGGAACCGTTATGAGCATCTCACATACACCTAACCCAAACAACTGCCAATCCTAGGGGTTTTCGATCCCATACACCTCATGTACAGTTAAATCCCACCCGTGTAAAAGTTTAGAAAGTTCTAACTGATTCCGATAGACTCCAAAGACTCACGCCCGAGCTTAAAACAAACGAACAACAGAAAATAAACAAGGAGTTGTCCTCCCCCGCATTTGGTCGCCCTTGGCTTGGTGAGGGTCGTAGGTGATGCAAGGAAAGACCCCTCACTTTATTAACACTTCAAACTTTCTTTTTGAGATGAATATTCTCAACAAAATTCTCTTTCTTCTTTTTCTTTAAGTTTTTTATGGTCGGTATTAGCCTTATTTTCGGGAATTTGACGGCCCAAAATGGGGTTTACCCTCCCAACACAGTCTTTTCCGTTCACCTCTTCGTCGCGAACGATATAGAAGGAGGTTTAAGGGGTAATAGCGTTGTACCGCTAATACCGAGCCCGTGTAGGTTGGCTAAGTGTATGGTGGTTGATGTCGTAAAGCCGACACGCCCCACTTAATCAATTGATTTAACTTTGCTTCCTTTTTTCTTTCTTTTGCTTTTGCTTTTTCTCTTTTTTTTTTTTGGAAAACAAGCTCGGACATGAATCCCTAGAATCTCTCAGTTTCAACCAGAACATAAAAAGAAAGAAATGGGATCTCGTTAGACACTCAATGAAAGGAATCTAATTAAGTAAGTCATGGAAATCGATCAAGAGAGGGTCGAAAATGCTCAAACCGGTTTCTTTTAAAGAAGATTAAAAACGGTTTCCCAATTGTGACAACGAAATCCAAGAAACAAAGCAAAAACAAAAACAAATACGAAAACGAAAACTTTTATGGTTTTTCACTCCCTTTTTTCTCCTTTTTCACACCAAAATTTTCAATTTTTCGACACAAACTAATCAAAACAAAAACAAAAGACTCAGAAACTAGGTGGTCTACCCATGGCAAATGGAAAATAGCACCCCCACTCCAACACAAAACATCACAATGTCTCCGTCGTGATAAAGGTGTCTCAAGCAAGGTAGAAAACCAAGAAAAACATATATACAAAACACTTATCACATAAAAAGCGGTGGCGACCCGAGCCCACACGGCTCCAACAACAAAATATACCCAATAATCACACTCAAGGGGTTCGCCACCAAAAAGGAGAAATCAAGCATGCGACATGGATCATTGATATATTCACATAAAGAGAGTGGAAAGAAGTTACCTCGAAGTCTTCAATTATAAGCACTCAATCCACGATCCAAAGAACATCACACAATAGATTAGAAATAAACAAGATAAGCATACTATCTGTGATGGTTCACATGCAAGATCAAAAGGAAAAACAAACTATACAAGACACTAGGGACTAAAGAACTAAGAAAACAAACTAAAATATTTACAAAGCAATTCTTACTTTTTTTTTTCTTTTCTTAGACTCGATAACCGGAATGCAAACTACCCTCCCACTCCAACACAAAGAGGTTGTCGTGTCCTCAAATGGAAACAGAAGTAGGTAAGTAAGCACCCCAAAATAAAAGAAAAGGACACACACCAAAAAGAAAATAATAGAAGAAAAGAAAATCGACTCACTAATTATACACAAAAGGTGAGGAAGGATATTACCTCGAAGGCATCTTATCAAGAAATTCACTCCTTCTCACCTCAAGATATTGGGCACCATGTCATAACCATTCAACGCTCGGAGTAACAAGTCATGCATTCTCTCATGCATCTCAGAATGGTGGTGGTAAGAGCACAATCGCAATAGCACATCAACAAACATTAGTGCTCTTAACAATTTATCAAATGCCTTAGAAAAGTCAGTAAAATGATGGCTTGCAGGAATAAACACAACTTTTCTAGGCACCATAATTAGAGACATGACAAAAGGGTCCTCCCATTGACTTGGAAATGGAAATTGGGTATGCAAATCAACAGGAGGGGACAATACAACACAATCTTGAACATGCTCATGCGAATACTTGGATGCAAACAATGATTCACACTCAATATCCATGCAATTTTCATTAAACACAAATTCCAAATCACCACTCTCATCCAAATAACCATCCATGGGTGATAAGGAAAAAGCAGGGTTAGACCACATCATAACACTCCCAAAATCACAAACAGGCACATCTTCATCTTCATCAATATCAGACTCACTAGAAGAACTATCAACATCAAAAGACAAAGGTGCATCATTCAAAACAACATCAAAGGTAAAAATGGAAGGTTCAGGGTCATAACTCATCGTGAATGACTCATGAAGCATATCATCATTTAAGCATCATCGTCACAAACCAAGTTCAAACAATTATAATCAATCCCCAAAGAATCAAGCTCATCATCACAAGAATGCACATCAATGGACTCACATACAAGGGTAACTAATGCCTCACTAATGCAATGATCCTCAATGAAAATGAACAATTCAGCATCAAGCACACATTCAATCACAAAAGATTCAATTTCATTCTCAACAAGATCATCACAAACATCATGGCATTCAATAGACTTAACTTTTTCTTCACAAAAAAGCATGGACAATGGTGTGGACAATGGTTCATCATCAAGCAAGTTTTCAACAAATTCTACATCATCACACACAAAATCATTATGTTCCTCATGCTCACCAGGTGGGGCTAGAGCTAAGGAGTCACTAAGTAGTCCAAGGCATGGTTGGTCATAGTAATCATCATACTCAATATACACAGAAGAATTAACTTGCATTTCAAGACTCAAAGATGACGAATGATCTACTTCAACATTCAAATCAACCATTTGTGAAGAAGGAGTTTCTACCCTATGATTACTCTCATGGAAAAATTCACGCATATACTCATTCATATTCGCACATAATTTTTCCGCTTGCACAGTAAAGGTAGCCATTGTAGCTTTCAAACAAGAAACAGAGCTATGGCACGGTGAATCACAGAGGAAGCACACAGAATGAGACTCATCATCGGCACATTGGGGAAGATCATAACAATTTTCCACATAAACCCCACTATAAGATTGATCATCAACATACACGGGGTATTCACATGATTGTTCAGGCAAAATCCCAGAGGGTGGTGCATAAGGAGCTTGGAAGTTAGGACTAACACTTTGTTGCTCAAACTCATATGAATCCCTAGACAACCATTCAAGTAACTCCCATGCTTTTTCTTCACCTAAACTAGAAAGCCCCTAATATTCTAAAAGGTTTCGGGTCTCATAATTCACACCCTCATTCACAATTCCAAAAGATCTAAAGTATCATATAAGACATCATATAATTCACATTGAGCACGATAATCACGTAATCTAGCAAAATACCTCCAAAATATTTCATGCTCAAATTGGGGGAATTAGGGACTATCCATAATTCTTTTTTATTCTTTTTTTTCTATTTTTTTCTTTTCTTTACTTTTTTTCTCTTTTTTTCGATATTCAATTTTTTTGACTACATTTTTCTAACTTAATCAAGAAAGCAATTAAACTATTTACACACAAACCAATCACCTAATCTACCAAATAAGCCATCCCCGGCAACGACGCCATTGTTCGGTTGTAACTTTTGTGGTTTTATAAGTTAGGGTTGTCGGTCCACAGGGATGGTTGTTAGGCTTGATTGAGGTAATCGGTTTGCGTTGGGGTTTTCCTCAATGTGGAAAGCAGTAAATTATGTAAAGGAAAGCAATAAAACTAACCTAGACATGAAATTAAGGAAAGCAATAAAAGCATGAAATTACATAAAGCAACTAAAGCAATTAATGGAAATTAGAATGAACAATGAAATTAAGACAAGAAATTATACCTTTAAATGAACTAAATCTTCTAATCTTCAATCTACCTTTACAATTTCCCCCGAACAAACAAGAAATTGTGGATTGGATTACGAAGGATCCTCCAAATTCACACTAGGAAGTAGAATTGGAATTCCTTGACCCTCCTCCCCAATAAAAGATGGATTGATGTGGATAACCCTAGAAAGCTTTTGAAATCAACATCAATCGAGAATAGAGAGAGAGAGAGAGAGGAAGAGAGAGAGAAAGCTTGTAAAACTTCAATGAGAATGCTTGAAAGAAGTGTTTAGTAACAATTGCAAGTAAACATCAAGAACAATGAAGAACAATTGAAAACTTGAAGAACAATTAAAGAGAGATTAAAGCAAATAATGGAAAGCAATAAATCTAGTCTAATCTAATTCTACTCCTAAACTACCTAGGCTACCTTATACATAAGCTGAATACAAGTGGGTATTTATAGAAGAAGGAGAAACGAAACACAAAACCCTAAAACTAACTCAGCAAAACGCGCATCAGCTTCGCAGATTTCCGCAGAACTTGGGGTGACTCGGGCGAGTCAGGCTTCTGGCCTACTAGACGATGTCTTCTTGGCAGGTTTTCTTCGGCAGCACAGGCAATTGACTCGGTCGAGTCGTGCAGATGACTCGGTCGAGTCATCGTTCTGGTTGCTCCTTGACTTGGCCAAATTTATGAGATTCATGGTGGTTCGCAGAGGCTTGGCTCGCCCGAGCCAGAATGTGACTCGGGCGAGTGAGCCTTCTGACTTTCACTTTTCCTTAGCTCGGCTGAAGTTAGCAAGTTGCATGCTTCAAGGCTCCTAGATGGTGGTCACGGGTTGGCTCGGGAAATTGCTTGGGATTCCCTAAAAACTTCAATTAAGCCCAAACTTCTTCCAACTCCTTATTTTCCTACAAAACACCAAATCACTATATCTAATATATATACAAGAGGCTAAAATAAACACAAACACCCTATAAAAGAGATAAAATTTGGCTCGGAACGAGACCGAACAGTTTACCAAGTAATGCTAACCAAGCCATGATCTCCACCCTCGGAGGTGCAGCCTTCCTCCACACACTGCACACTATAGAGTCTACTTGAATGTCCCTAAATTTGATTTCCTTCGTTTGTCTTACAACTCCCTTAACTGTGAAACCTTCCCATCAGATACTGAAAATAGAAAGACTTTAAACTAGACTTGACAGTTAGGCCATTCGGACCATCTAGGTTGGATCAATTTGAATGAATAATGTTCGGGTTGTATCAGGTTTGAGCTGGGTTCACGTCAAGTTGATTTCAAATTATTTTATTTTGTTGTTAGACAAAATTATCTTTAAAAAACCAACTTTATCATTTGTTTCGCTTGTCTTTTGAAACTGATCCCATCTTCCTCATAGTTCATACTTCTTTGCTCCTCTTTTGAAACAAATCCCCTCTTCTTTTCCTTTCTCCGCTGTTCTTCTTTTGCTTCTCTTTTTTTTTTTACTTCTTCAATTTCGGTTCATAATACTTTCTAGCCTCGTCATGAGTGTTAATGTGTTCAAGCCCCAAATTATCACCAAAAAATACAACCTTTCTAGTTATTCGTTTTATTGTATTTTGAATGTTGTCTGTTTCAGTGTTTCTAATGGATGCTGGACAAGTGTGACCTTAAATTGGGGTTGGACTATTGATATTTTCAGAGCCCTTAGCTTCTTCAACTGTTCTTTAGGTCATTTGCAAACTTGCACCTGCACTTACCTGCACTTACCTGCACTCACTTGCACCCACCCGCACCAATATGTACCGACCTACACCTACCTGCACTCAATCAAAAAATCAATTATCTTAATAAATATTAACATTTATAAATATTAACTTATATTTTCATACACAGATAGGGGAGTTTGTTACCATGTTCAAGATGAGTATTTGCATATTGGACCCCGAAGTATAGGGTAATTCATTTTCAAGACTCTTGATTTTCACTGTTAATTTTTTGGAACCTACATTTTATGAGTTGAATAAAAAAAGACCTTAAAGTTTGTGGGCTAAGAAAAAGGCCCATGTACCGTTTTTCTTTATCTTCCGTGTTTAAATTACTCTCATGCATGATTGGCGCCAACTTCAAGACTAAAGTTAAAACTGATATTGTAGCTATAATACACCTCTCTTATTCACGTTGGAACTACTTACACCCCTAGTACTTAAGGCCCTAAGTGGCTCTGACAAGAATAAAAGAGGTGTATTACAGTCTTAATATCAACTTTAACATTAGTCCTGAAGTTTGATACCAATCGGGGGAGAAATTCAAACATGGGAAGAAAAAAAAAAAGAACGACACAATGACCTTTTTTTCAATCCACAGACTTTAGGGTCCTTTTTTATTCAGTCCACAAACTTTAGGGTCGAAAAAATTAATGTTGAAAACCAAGAGTTCAGAAAATTAATTACCTTATACTTCAGGGCCAAAATGCAAACAACCCCGTTCAAGATTTAAAAAAGCGTGGACCTACTCAGTATAAAGAGGTCTTCAATTTTTATCATTCTTCAGTTAGGATGACAATTGAAAGGACATTTGGAATGTTAAAAAACACTTGGAAGATATTGAAATACAGAATGTTTCAAGTATCCAAGTGACACCAAATCCATATAATTATAGTAAGTTACACGCTACATAACTTTATAAGAATACATCAAAAACGATTGCTAATTTCAAAAAGACAAATTGACTGGTATTGTAACTTTTCCTAACGTCACAATATATGATACTCAAAATAGAGTAGCAATGAATCAATTTAGGGATGAGATATGTGAAAGTTTGACAAATTATAAGGCATCGAAAAAAATATGTAGTTTGTATGAAATGCATATTATAGATAACATTTTTATGTATTTTTTCAGTTTTGTATATAATTATAACAATTTGTAATAATGGTAGTTTTTTTAATATAATTATATAAAATATTGATGGAGGTCCATCTACACCAACATTGCTAGCTGAGACAGCAGGGTCTAAGGGGAGGACTTTCTTTCCTGAAGTCCTCAGCAGGTCCTTCACAAACTGGGACCTAGCTGGGAATTCACGAGGGATTAATCCCTCCAATAGCAGGACTAGAGCAGTAAGGGAAGACAGGTCCTAGGGTATTTTTGAAGCTATGGATGGAAGCAATATGATCACCTCAGGAACCTGTGCAGGAGGCAGCTTTGGCCTTAGAACCAAAGTTCAATTCATGCAATTGAACCTTGGCAGAACCCTAACCTATGAAATCACGGTTCATGTCTATCTCAAGGTCTGAAACAAGCTGCAATGTAAGGCAATGGCATTTAGTGGACTCTATGTGTTCCTTGGTTCATCAATGATCACTGATCGAGGAGTGCAAGTGACTGTTGTTCCTGGACATTTTCTACAGCCAATTTGTTCAGGGAATGCAAGCAACATCAAGCAGCTGAACAGTTTTGGAATTCCCAGCTTTAATAAGGTCATTTGGTCATTTATCCTTTAATGATCGAGTGTCCTTGAATTCTATTACAACCAGCTACTCTCAGCACCCAAGGAAGACTTAAATGATGAAGTGGAAACATGACTAATGCATGGAGGAAGCAGCTGCTGACCCAATCAGAACAAGCCAGCCCTTTTATTTTTATTTTTATTTTGTTGTTTTCTTGATGTAATCAGAAGTAATTAAGCATTGTATTAGTTCTAAGCAACTCACTTATGTATTCTAAGATAACTTAACAGTAGTTTAAAGGTTTCTTTTAGCTTAGGAAACCTCAAGTACACGAAAACAGCCAGTTACTTGCTTAAAGTAGCATATATAAGCCAGCTCCTATGTATTATGTTCATCATGAGTGAATGAATGAGAAACCAGTCGAGCTAGGCTCCTGTATGTTTGTGAGTGTCATCAAAACTCTCTTCCATTTCTACTTGTCTATAACTAAGCTTTGTCAAGCTTAGAAGGTGCTAAGTAGAGCTTAGCTTGTGTATTGGTGGTGTGATCTGTATCCAGTGCATAAGCTGAGTCCAGCCCTTGTGTTTCCTGCTAAGGTGTGGTCTGTATCAGTTGGATACACAGGTTTCTTTGTCTTTCCTTATTTGTTTTTCATTCCTTGATGCTTTTCCATCCCTAGGAAAAGCTTAGGTTGAACAATCAAGGTCAGGGAGGGCCTTTGGTGTTGTCCAAGCCAATGCACTCTGATAGGTTTTGGACTCCACATACATCAGCTTTGGTATAAGAGTTGTGTAACTTTCTTGGTAAGCTTCTTGCTGATTACAGGATGTCTACTAGTAGGACTGCCGAGGAGGTGGCTGAACAAGCTCTTAGGGAGAAGGCTAAATTGGAGAAACAAGTTCAATATCTGACTGATCAGTTGAAGAATTATCTAAATCTGAAAAATCAAAATTTCAAGGATGAGTTTGAATATGAAGAAGAGGAGAGTACTTATTCCAGCAACCCTTTTGTTGAAGAAGAGGGTCTTCCTGAAGGGAAAAAGGTGAGAACCAGGCAGAAGAAGGATGGAATGGATGATAAATTGGATTTCAAGGTAGAAATTCCTGAATTTGAGGGTCATTTAGACGCTGAGGTGTTCTTAGACTGGCTGCAAACTGTGGAAAGGGTTTTTTATCTGAAGAAGGTCAATGAAGAGAAGAAGGTGAAGCTTATTTCCCTAAAGTTGAAGAAACATGCTTCAATTTGGTGGTCTAATATGCAGAAAAGGAGAGTAGAGAAGGGAAAGGAGAAAGTTAGAACCTGGGAACAGATGAGGGAAAAGTTGCAACAGCTAGTGCAAGGCAGCAAGTCTGTGGAAGAATATACAAAGGAGTTTGAGCATATTTTGTGGAGATGTGACCTAAATGAGAATGAAACTCAGGTGCTAGTGAGGTTTCTGGCAGGATTGGATGAAGGTATAAGGAATGTTGTGGAACTACATCCATATACTACTTTGGATGAGCTCAGTTCAATGGCTCACACGGTAGAATTGCAAAAGAAGTCTAGAGGAAAGGGGTTTGCTGCAAAAATCCCCTACAAACCTCAGCCTAAACCTTTTACCCCCTATCCCAGAACCTATCCCACAGCCCCAAAAGCCCCCTTGACCCCAAGATATCCCACAAAACAACCTGCTCCCCCACAAAAACAGCCTATATCCCCTCAAAGAAACCCATACCCTATCCCTACTGATAACAGGAGGTGCTTTAGATGTCAAGGACTAGGGCATATAGCCTCAAAATGTCTTAATAAAAGGATAGTGACCTTAGCAGATTATCAAGCCTCTTCGTTTGCTGAACCTGAGGTTGAGGAGGAAGAGGAAGTCCATCAAGAGGGAGAAATGCTTGATCTTGTATATGATGAAGTGGAGGAAGGTCTTGATGAAGGAGAGCTATTGGTGATAAGGAGAGTCCTTAGTAGGGATGGCAATGGGCAGAGTCTGGGGCGGGTCCTGCTGGACTCGTACCCGGACCTGCCAATTTTTTTGGACCCGGACCCTCCTTGAGACCCGATGGGTCCCAAAAATACATACCCGGACCCGGACTCAGCGGGTCCACGGGTCCACTGGTCCTTAGCGGGTCCTGAATGGGTCCAACCATATTATTCATTTTTTACTAGATTTATCAACTTTTGGGGTTAATTTTATGCTTATATACATGTATAATAGTAACTATTCTTTAAAAGCACATGTTTTTAACACAATAAAAACATCAAAACATCCATATACGATGATATGTGAGAATTCTAAGTTTCCAACATTAAAACATCACAAAAGTCTGAGACTCTGGGGGCTTCCGCAGAGATGGAGGATGGAGGATGGAGAATGGAGGATGGAGAATGGAGATGGAGGATGGTGGATGGAGATGGAGAATGGTGAGAGTGGAGAATACAGAATAGTCTGAGACTTTGAATAGAGATGGGCTGGGGCTTCCATGATGGCACGCGTGTGGTGAATGGTGATTGTGGGCAGTAGACAATTAGCTAGATATACTAGGGTTTTAGATTTATTTAGTTAACTAATTTTTTGTGGAAAATTAATTATAATTTATAAATGTTTATATTGTAACGGGTCCACGGGACGGGTCCATGATTGGACCCGTACCCGGACCCGTTAACTTTTTTTCGGACCCAGACCCGCCCCGGGACCCGCTGGGTCCAAAATTTTTGGACCCAGACTCGTCTTAATGGGGCGGGTCCGGGAGGGTACGGGGCGGGTCCGGGACCCATTGCCATCCCTAGTCCTTAGTAGTTCTTCTGTGGAAACAGGACAGGAACAAAGAGAAACTTTATTTCATACAAGGTGCACTGTGAAAGAGAAAGTCTGCTTAGTTATTGTAGATGGTGGCAGCTGTACAAGTGCAGCCTCACAGGAAATGGTACAAAAGCTGCAATTGGCTACTTCAGCCCATCTAGCACCTTATTCTATTCAATGGTTGAAGTCTAGCAGAGGCATACATATCACAGAAAGATGTTTGGTGAGTTTTTCAATAGGCAAATCATATCATGATTCTGTTTGGTGTGATGTTTTGCCTGTGGATGCATGTCATTTGTTGTTGGGAAGGCTTTGGATGTTTGATAGGTCTGTGCACCATGATGGGAGGGCTAATACTTATACTCTGGTGGTGAATCACAAGAAAGTAACCTTAACCCCACTCAAATCAAGCCAGCCCACAAAGAACCTTTACATTGAGCCTACCCTTGGTCTTTTACTAGCTGCTGAGCATCATAAGTTCAGTGCTTGTAAGGATCTTATTCTATTATCCCCTGATGAACCACAAAACCTACAAAATAACCATCCCCTACTTGTCCCACTCCTGGAAAAGTATGCATTTTTATTTCCTGATGAAATGCCCCCAGGATTGCCCCCAAAAAGAGACATTCAGCACAAGATTGATCTAGTTCCAGTATCAGACTTGCCTAATAAACCTGCTTATTGGATGACTCCAACTGAGAATGTAGAGATTCAGAGGCAAGTAGATGATCTTCTTAGCAAGGGAATGATCAGAGAGAGCCTAAGTCCATGTGCAGTGCCAGCTTTATTAGTCCCAAAGAAAGATGGTAGCCAGAGAATGTGTATAGACTGCAGAGCTATCAACAAAATTACAATCAAGTATAGGTTTCCAATACCTAGACTTGAAGATCTTCTTGATGAGCTCCATGGGTCTCAGGTATTTTCAAAGATAGATTTGAGAAGTGGCTATTATCAAATAAGGATTTATGAAGGTGATGAATGGAAAACAACATTTAAGAAAAAGGGAGGTCTGTTTGAATGGCTTGTAATGCCCTTTGGTCTTACTAATGCTCCTTCTACATTCATGAGACTTATGAATCAGGTACTAAAACCTTTAATTGGTAGTTGTGTGGTAGTTTATTTTGATGATATCTTGGTTTATAGCAAAACAGAAGTAAAGCATCAGCAACACCTGAAGTTGGTAATGGAGATTCTGTCCAAGGAGAAATTATATGGGAATTTAAAGAAATGCCAGTTCTTTGCAGACCAAGTTATTTTCCTTGGTTATATAGTATCTGCTGATGGCATTAAAGTTGATCAGGAAAAGATCAAGGCCATTCAAGAGTGGCCTATACCCCACTCTATTCAGCAAGTAAGGAGCTTCCATGGGTTAGTTTCATTCTATAGAAGATTTGTGAGAAATTTCAGCACTCTTATGGCAGCAATGACAGAAGTAATCAAAAGCAAGTCTTTTCATTGGACTCCAGCAGCACAGAAGGCCTTTGAACAAATCAAAGAAAAGCTTACAACAACACCAGTTCTTGCTTTGCCCAACTTTTCTAAGGTCTTTGAAGTTGAATGTGATGCCTCAGGAGTTGGTATAGGAGCTGTCCTATCTCAAGAGGGTAGACCTATAACCTATTTCAGTGAGAAACTAAATGAAGCAAAGAAGAAATACAACACTTATGATAAGGAATTTTATGTTATTATCAAAGCTCTTAAGCATTGGAGACATTACTTAGTTGGTGGAGAATTTATCTTACATAGTGATCATGAAGCCCTGAAATATATTCAAGGACAACACAAACTCAATCCCAGACATGCTAAACGGATTGAATTTATGCAGTCTTTTCATTTCATGATCCATCATAAGTCTGGTAATATGAAAAAGGGAGCTGATGCCCTTTCCAGAACGTTTTTCTTATTACACATCCTGGATTCCAGAATTCTAGGATTTGAGCAGTTGAAGGTCCTTTATTCTACATATGATGATTTCAAAGACAAGTTTCAGGCTTGTCAACAACATCCTCAGGGTCTGTACCATACAGATCATGGATTCCTATTTAAAGGCAGTAGATTATGCATACCTAGAAGTAGTATAAGGGAGTTGTTGATCTCAGAAGTTCATGGAGGAGGATTGGCAGGACACTTTGGCATAGAGAAGACACTTATTATGCTAAAAGAACATTACTTTTGGCCAAAGATGGGAAGAGTTGTAGAGCATCTTGTCAAGTGATGCAATATATGCCAATTATCCAAGAGTCAAAGCCTACCTCAAAGGCTTTATATCCCTTTGCCAGTTCCTAAAGGTCCCTGGGAAGATGTTAGCCTTGATTTTATTGTGGGACTACCAAGGACTTAGAGAGGTAAGGACTCTGTTATGGTTGTTGTTGATAGATTTTCCAAAATGGCTCATTTTATTCCTTGCAATACTACCTTTGATGCTGTGAAAGTTGTTGATCTGTACTTTCAAGAGGTAGTCAAGTTGCATGGCATTCTTAGGTCTATGGTTTCAGACAGGGATACCAAGTTTTTAAGCCATTTCTAGGTTACATTATGGAAGAAGATGGGAACTCGGCTCAAGTTTAGCACCACTTGTCACCCTCAGACAGATGAGCAAACTGATGTTACAAACAGAACCTTGGGTGCACTTTTGAGAAGCCTAGTGAATAGAAATGAAGGAAGTTGGGATACTATGCTATCACAGGCAGAGTTTGCATTGAATAGAGCCCCAAGCAAAGCTACTGGTTATTCACCTTTCCAAGTAGTCAATGGTCTAAATCCAATCACTCCTTTGGATTTAGTCCCTCAAGCTACTTCAGTTAAGTTTAGCTATGAAGATGAAGTAAGGACCAAGCAAATTAAGGAGTTCCATCAACAAGTGCAACAATAAATTGAAAAGCACAATGAAAAGATAGCAACAGCAGCAAATCAAAAGAGGAGAAGAGTTGTATTTTCTCCAGGTGATTTGGTATGGGTACACCTTAGGAAAGACAGATTTCCTAGCAAGAGAAAAGGGAAGCTTGTTTCCAGGGTAGATGGTCCTTTTGAGGTGTTAGAGCAAGTCAATGAGAATGCTTACAAGCTAGATTTATCTGAAGATTATGGAGGAAGTGCAACCTTTAATGTTGCAGATCTCAGACCCTATTATCTAGAAGAGGAGGGTTTATCAAGTTTGAGGGCAAACTTTTCTGAACCTTAGTAGGATGATGGAGGTCCATCTACAACAGCATTGCTAGCTGAGACAGCAGGGTCCAAGGGGAGGACTTTCTTTCCTGAAGTCCTCAGTAGGTCCTTCACAAACTGGGACCTAGCTGGGAATTCAATTAAGTCCCTCTTACATCAGGACTAGAGCAGTAAGGGAAGGCAGGTCCTAGAACGTTCAATTCATGCAACTGAACCTTGGTAGAACCCCAACCTGTGAAATTAGGATTCATGTCTATCTCAAGGTCTAAAACAAGTTGCAGTGTAAGGCAATGGCATTTAGTGGACTCTATGTATTCCTTGATTCATCAATGATCACTGATCGAGGAGTGCAAGTGACTGTTGTTCCTGGACATTTTCTACAGCCAGTTTGTTCAGGGAATGCAAGCAACATCAAGCAGCTGGACAGTTTGGAATTCCCAGCTTTAATAAGGTCATTTGGTAAATTATTCTTTAATGATCGAGTGTCCTTGAATTCTATTACAACCAGCTACTCTCAGCAGCCAAGGAAGACTTAAATAATGAAGTGGAAACATGACTAATGCATGGAGGAAGCAGTTGTTGGCCCAATCAGAACAAGCCAGCCCTTTTTATTTTTATTTTTATTTTGCTGTTTTCTTGATGTAATCAGATGTAACTAAGCATGGCATTAGTTCTAGAAGCTCACTTATGTATTCTAAGATAGCTTATCAATAGTTTAAAGGTTTATTTCAGCTTAGGAAACCTTAAGTACTCGAAAACAGCCAGCTACTTGCTTAAAGTAGCATATATAAGCTAGCTCCTATGTATTATGTTCATCATGAGTGAATGAAATGGGAAACCAGTCGAGCTAGGCTCTTGTATGTTTGTGAGTGTCATCAAAACTCTCTTCCATTTCTACTTGTCTATAACTAAGCTTTGGCAAGCTTAGAAGGTGCTAATTAAGTAGAGCTTAGCTTGTGTATTGGTGGTGTGGTTTGTATCTAGTGCATAATCTGACTCCAGCCCTTGTGTTTCCTGCTGAGGTGTTGTCTGTATCAGTTGGATACACAGGTTTCTTTGTCTTTCCTTATTTATTTTTTGTTCCTTAGTACTTTTCCATCCCTAGGAAAAGCTTAGGTTGAACAATCAAGGTCAGGAGGGCATTTGGTGTTGTCCAGGGCAGTTCACTCTGATAGGTTTTGGTCTACACATACATCAAATATTAATGAATATGGTAATTACAACGTCATCAACAAGTCCTTAAATTGCAATTACTTATGGTTTGAAAAAAAAATCAGTAACTTACACGTACATTATCCCACCTGCATTTAGATTATCTAACCTGCACCAACCTGCATTTACCTGCACTAACCTGCATTTACCAACAAACTGCACTTTTTCTACTACTCTAAAGAACAAGCCCTAACTTTCACTAGACTCAGCTCTTCCCCATTTGAGACCTCAATATTAGATGTACCATTTTCAATAGAGATTTTGGCTCCAATTAATCTATACTCATAGGCGAATGGCTAGAAATAATTCAAACTGACTTTTTGGCTGATAGCGTGCTAAACTTTTAACCTATTTACTGTCACTAGACTTTTTTTCTATTTTTAGCAATAAATTTTGAATTTTTGATTTCTAAAAATAGAAAAAAAGTTTAGTGATAGTAAATAGGTTATAAGTTAAGCACAATGTTAGCCAAAAAGTCAATTTGGATTATTTCCAGTCACTCACCTATGAGTACAGATTAATTGAAGCCAAAACCCCTTTTTAATATTGCAAATGCAAACCTTATTATTATCTTGGGTATTATTATCCTCTTTGCTTCCGAACACAGTAACAAACTTCACTCTTAACTTTTCTACTTGAGTAGCCAGACTCCTTATCTCCTCGATATCACTTGTTTGGATAAATTCCTCCTTAATTGTGTCTTGGTGGCTTCCAATGATTCTAGAGCCTTTTGAATTTTGAATTCCAATTTTCTTTCTTGACTCGTCATCTTCTTCCTTGCTCCTGCCTGGCCTTCCTGCTTCTATGGTTGTCCTTGATGTCTATTTGACAACAGTTACCTCATGATCATCATCATAGAGCTTTCTTTCATTGCTCGTGTTGGAAATGAACTTGTCTTCATGGGTTTGGGAATTATTTTGGCAATCCTCCTCCATTCCTTGTGCGCTACATAACGAGATTTTGACCCTCTAATAATAACAAAAGGTTGTTATTGCCATCATGGGTTTGTCCCCCTAATGCGCACTTGGAACAATCATTGATGGCTAGAATCAACAACCCCACTATCTTGTTAAAGATGTTTGTTGTTAATTAACATACCCCTTATTGAATCAATATGTGGTGAACTCAACATGTTGATCCACATATAGCATATGCCCCATGGTGTGATATTCAAGTATCCCGGGGTCCTTACTCGATCTGCTCTTGTGGCTCGGACGAAGATGATCGCCCCACGGAGGTCCAGGTTTACTTTGACCCGGGCCTAGGAAGGATGGTTACACCATCTAATGGATGGGCTGAGATACCCTCTAAATAGGCATCCTTTACTCTCGACACGAATAACGGAAAAGGAGGACCGGAGTAGTGGTGCTACGGGTAAAAATTGTTAAAAGTTGAAGGTCAGCATCCATGTCATGGGTGTGACTTCCTAGTCACGACTGTGACACTCCTGGCTGGAAAAGTTAGGTTGGAGGTCCCGGTGTTGCGACCTTGACCCCTTTTCTCCCGTTCCCCATACCTTAGTTCACTGTCTTGGAGGGTTTGGGCCAGACACTTCTTACTAGCGTAAGAAGCTTGTCACCACCATGACATTTTTGGACATCCTCGACCGTCGGACCGAGACATCCATGTCACAACTGGATTTCCATGGATAAGCATCATGACCACGACGCCATAAGTCATGACCGTGGCCCAGCAAAGACAAGATTCGTCGTGGATCGCCCATTTCCACGTCACGCCCTCGACGAACTTCGATGAAAGTTGGCCCCTTGCTCAAGACACTTGATCGTGGCCACGATGCACCTGACCTGCCTGACCCGAGTTTCCCTTGTCTTAATTAGGGAGTAGTTTTGTCTTTTCCTATGTAATCTTTTGGTTATGTTTTAAAGCCAATTTTACTTACTTCATATGTGAGTTAGTTTTGGCTCTAATTAAGTTATAATTAACTTAGATTAATTTAACCATTTAAAGTTAATATTTCTTGGGGTTTTAATCCTTTTCCTTACTTGTAAATGGGTAATTGGAAAAGAGAGGGAATTTTAGTTGATGAATGAATGATATTTTTGAGACGAACTCAAAAACTCTCTCTCAAGGTCTTTTTTCTTTAACCAAATTAACAATTTGGTGGTGGATTAAGTCATTCCTTTATTAGTTTGTGGTGGTCCAACCTTTATCAAGCCATGGTGGGATGATCATGGTCTAGGTGGTGATTATTCTTTATCCTAAATCATAATGTTCAAGGCTTTCTTTTGATTTTCTTTAAGACAAGTTGGATGTATTATCTTCATCATCATTATTTTCATTATCTCCCTACTCAAGCAAGTTCTTGTAGGACCTGGAAAATTCCCGTTCGGGTAATTGTTTCGGATGCGCTACTTAATGATCGGGAGCCAACTAAGGTTGCTTAATCCTTAAATAAGGATATTTTATTTTCGAAATTCATTTTCGGGGTGGTGAAATTTTATTTATTTTACAAATCCGTTTTTATTATTTAAATACTTGAAATTACACCGAAATATATTAATAATGGTTTAAACCGTCCCAGAACACCAAATTCAGGCCCAATAGGAAGCAGGCGGGCCACCATAGCCTGCAAAAGCCCGCGCGGGTTTTGACAAACCTTGGGTCGGGCCGCCTGTTTCCCTGGGTCAGAGAAAGGGGTTGGAAACAATAAAACTCGCATGGGTTTTATTGATTCCTAGCCCACTTTCTCTCGGTTTTAACCTTAAATGGGGTGAGAGGGAAATGTTAAGCCATTTTTTAATTATTTTAGTGTAAATTCCAATATTAAATAATTAAACGGATTATAAAAAGTATAAAAGAGTCGCCAGTCGATTTAAGGAAACCGACAAACCATGAAAACAATGAAAATAACTCCGGTCTACGAAACCCGATTCTAAGTCCGGGGGTAAGGTTATGAATTCGAGAATTACAAGAATTCTCGAATTCGCCTGTTAGAAAACAGACTCTACTAAAATCGACATTAAAATGAAATAAAGCGGGGAGAAGTTTAATTAATTTCACGAAATTATATTCCGAATCATGCAAATGTGAAAGAAATGTTTTACATAATAATGTACATGTAAAGCGATAAACAAATGTAATTACATGATTGAAATGAAAGATGCTCAAACCTCACTTAAAGTATTGGTATGGCGATGGATAGACCGAACTTCTCTTGACGGACCCTTGGAGAGACGCTTTGTATGAAATGGAGACTTGAGTATGGTAGGATATGACTTGGATTATGGATGAAATGGATGGATAATAATGGTGTATGAGTGATTAGAGAAGTGGGTTTAAGAGAGTATGGACATAGGTGGGGGAGGATTTTGAGAGAGTTTTGGTAGTATCATGATGATAGTTGATGAGAATTTGAGTATAATGGTGGTGGTTTATGAGAGTTGTCGATGAAATGAATGGAATGGAGGAGGGTATTTATAGGTGAGGGAGGTGAGGTTTAGGAGGGAAATGGAGGGGACACATCCCTTAGATCATGCCCTCCATCCATGCAAGATCAAAACCCGTGCGGGTTATCCAAGTCAAAGTCAGAATGGTCAATGCACATGGCTAAAATCAGGGGGATGATCAAGTTATTGGCGCCAGCTTCTGGAAGATAAAACCCGCGCGGGTTTTAAAATACCCACACACGGATCGCTGACGTGGACGTAGAAAACCCGTGCGGGTTTTGAAGCAACTGGGTCGGATCCGCTTCTGGGCCGCTTTTGTTATGAGCCGCTTCTGACATCTAAAACCCGCGCGGGTTTTGGCAGACTTCTGGGCCGGATTTGCTTACTGGGCCAGATTTCTAGGCCTGAGAATTGTTAAAACCCGCGTGGGTTTTGAAATTGCTAAGTGCATCTTCGAACGGCCATAACTCTTTCATCCGGACTCTGATTGAGGAAATTCAAAAGGCGTTGGAAAGCTTATGATGTGGAAAAAATGGGATTCGAAATGGTGGGCATATGTATGTGGAAAGGGTGGAAAATGAAGGGTTTCTTTGTGTTGGGTTGGCCCGATAGCTTTTCATTGAGGAAGGCCCATTGTATTTTCTTTTATGCTAGCCTCTTTTCTTGTTGCTCCTGATTTGTACACTTGTCTCGGTACAAAATCCGGTGTCTACCGTTCTATATTATTTTCCCATTACGCCACGCTGTAGATGTACTTTTTGAAGTTTTTTAATGACCATCCTTATGGAGGGACCGTAACATATTTCCTTCAAAAAGTACAAAATTAGACGAATTCCTTATCTCCCTGAAATCTTCGAGGAGTTCTCCTAGGTTTTATAGTATTTGCTCTATTTCATCATTTGTATTGATGCTACAATAAATTTCATCACACTCGACACTGTGCCTTTTTGTTTTGGGGCGACAAATCTTGGTGATCTTCTCCACCACTTTTGACAACTTCTATGGATTTCGAAAAGTGCATGTCACGCTTCTCTCCAATGAGTTCATCATCTCCTCATTTGGCTCACCTCTTATGGCCTCCAAAGTCTTTAGTTATTGATTCTCATTTGCATTTTTATGGCTTCTTCGTTCTATTTGTTTTCTAACCTAGATATCTTTAAATCTTTTCTTCATATTCTCCCCATGCTCCCAACTTTTTCCTTGGTGACAATCACCTACTACACTCTAATCATTGTTCGACTTCATTCCATGTGTGCTCCTAAGTGTATGTTGTTCATTCCAGAAGCTTATAAATTTGTACCTTGTTGTAGCTCCTTCTCTCCATATAATATGTGAGTCTTTCACCATATCAAATCTTCTTAATATACCCTTAAAACCATGCCAACTAATGTCTCTTGGAAGATTAGTGATAAAACTAGAGAAGTCTTGGTGGGTTCCCTTTCTTGTGTTTCCCTCCATCTCTTCCATAGTTGATGGTTCAATCATTGTAAATATGTATTTGATGGAAATAACTCTATAAAATCATATAAATGTGTCATTTTATGGTAGTGTTTGTAATAAATGCTAACTTGACATGAAATATTGTACTTGATTTGTTCAATACCATTGACGAGCCTTCTTTCAATATATATGAAAGAAATTCATTCCATATATTTGCTTAGATTAAAAAGTCACTGAACTTATCTCAAATGTCAAAAATGTCAACGATTTTTTTGGCTAACGCGGTTCCATTTAAGAAGTTGACTTTGTGAAATATACCTTTTTAATCTTTTGTTTCCTGTTAAACCCTTAGTAATCCAGTTAAAACCTCTCATCCTCCTTTCTCTCTCCTTCCATAATTACATTTAACCTCCATCTTTTCATTTTTCCTCTCATCCCCCTTCTCTTTGTGTAAACACAAATTTCGAGTCCAAAAGATATAAAGAAAGGAAATTGAGAAAAAATTAATTTGTATTAATATTTGAATGTATGCGGGTACAATCTCTGTATTAAAATACAAAAAAGATAATCCTCTTATTCGATCTTCTGAAACTTGGGTGAGCCGAGGGTACGGACGCTTGATCTCGATCTCGAATGCTGGTCTAGCTGAAGAACTCTATAGCAGTTCTTGAGCGGAAGTCTTGAGTGTTGATCTCCTTAGTGCTTGGTAGCTAGAGGCTGCTTGAAGGTTGACCATTTGCAGGTTGACTGTTGGTTGCAGTTCTTCAAGTTCTTGGATGCGAGGGTTTGAGTGCTTGGTCTCGATTGATGAACCAGACGAAGAAGATGACTGCAGCCTTTGATGTGAAGAACAGAAGTTGTTGAACTAGCAGACGTTGGTCCTTGGTGCTTGATAGCTGGAGGTTGCTTGTAGATCGATCTTCTGAAACCTTTGCATGTCTTGCCAAAGAACTCATTGTTTTTCTTAATCAAGACGTGTTGAAGATTTAGAGACTCGATCTTGAGCTTCTGCAGACTTCGATCTTTGATGCTTGATAGCTGGAAGCCGCTGACAGTTTGATCTCCTGGAGCCTCTGGATGTTGACTGCAGAATCTCCGGGGGGTTTGAAAATGAGGAGAGGACCCCTATTTATAGGCTCTAGAGGCCTAGCCCCTAAGGGTTGTGTTAGGCTTTGGCTTTAGCCCAAGTTAATTAATTATTCCTTTAATTTTAAATAAAGAAATAATTACCATTTTCTGCATCATAGTTGACACGTGTCATGATGTTGTTTGCCATGATATTTAAAATTCAATTAAATGCATCACTGTAATTAATTTAACACGTGGCGGATAATAATTGGCCAATAAATTTAACTTATTTTCTACGTGTCATTTTTTAATTGGTCGACACATTTTTGCCTCCTACAGATGCCCCCTTCGAGAGTCAGCCGCGGACATGAATTCTTGATGTATGTAGCGGTTGGGTCTCGAATATTTATTGGACAGATTTGGGAATAAATTTTCCGCAAGCCCAAAACAATGCCAAGGTTGATCAATTTCTGATAGAGTTTAACCTGATTCTGGGTCTCCAAATTTGGGCTGATTACACAACAATTTTTTTTGGATTCTTGTGCTTTTTTTTTTCTAAGCGTTCACTGTTCAAGGAGCTCACAACAACAATGATTCTTCTTCCTTTTTTTTCCTTTGAATGGAATTTTATCAAGAATAAAATTCTTAAAACTGTCATCAGAGTTGGAGTTCGGACTAAATTGGAGTTGGATTTGGAGTAGGGTTGGAGTAGTGTTGGCTTGCCGTTAGATTCCATGACTTGGCCAACTAATTACTATATAAATGGATCCTCCATGAGAGTCTTGTTCCATATGCATCACCCTCCTTAATGCTTAGGCTTGGGATTTGCTGAATTGGTTGACTGAGTGTACTCATAGTTTTATGGAGAGTTGCCATGCTTCGGGTTATTATTTTGATAATCCATGTGCTCATCATGCTAGATCTCACTATGAAAATCCTTCTGTGAATATTTGTCCCCCCAACCCCTTTTGTTGATTTGCATACTCAATGTCCATTTGTGGATCAATCATGTGATTCTCATGCTCGTTCATAGCTTGTGTTAATTCATTAAAATCTTTTAAAGGTTCGGCATCAAATTCATAATTATTAGCACAACAATTTAGGGAAAGGGAATGAGAACAGAGATACTCAGAAAGGTTCACTTCGTTGAATGCAGAAACAGATATAGACTCATCAGACATGGGGCTAATCCCAGCTGACTCAGACTCGACTATAGACCCACTAGTGCTCGATGCAGACTGGACCTTACAAGGTTCGATCCTAACACTAGGGTACATTTATTATTGGCATAATCAACCCGGAACACTTCGTGGTGACCCCCATCAGCAGAAATCATGGTGATTGGATCAAATTCAGGATTAGACAACACAGCAACCACCGGGTCAGCTTCCCTTTCTTCTTTTATAGCTTCTTGCCCAAACAGCAGGCCAAACACACCTCCACCAACAAGATGAGTCCACTCAAGAGGTGGTTGCTCATCTGGTTTCGGCTTAACAACCCCATTCGCTGAAATGTGCCTGAATTATTAGTAATAATCCGTCATGTAAAGAGCCCTAAGTTTTGAGACTAAAAAGACGCATTGTTGTAATACGATGATCATGTGTTAGGAATGAACACGTTGGAGCAGAGTTGTAGCGAAAATAAAGTACATATCAAATGTTTTAGTTATCGAAAAAAAAATAATCCAAAAATAACAAAAATAAAGGGAGACAACAGTTAACATGGGAAACCCAAAAGCTTGGAGACAAATCCATGAATAGTGTAAACATGAGTCAATTCTACTATTAAAAACAAAGTATAACAACGGATTTCAACCCCTTCATGGGATCAATGAGGGAGCTACACATCCAGCCTAATAACTCAATTAATCAGTCTTCCTAAAATTTCACACTAACACAACTCTTTTCAACCTTAGTCATTAGATATGTTCACATCTCTTTCCACCTCCCTTAGGGAGAGTTCAAAGGATTTACCTCAACCTTTCCACCTAGTACTCTCTCTAAGGCTCACGGTGTGCTCTGTGAGATATACATAGGCCCCGTTCTTTTGTGTAGTTGGTTATTTGCAGTTATGGTATGGTATAGTAAAGTGAGGTTGGTGCGGTGAGATGTGGTTATTTGTGGTTAAATTTGTGCTAAGAAATAATGGTGTTGTAAGTTAGTAGGTGGGTGCCAAAAAAGGTGGATGGTAGTAAGAAAAGTGAGGAAAGAAAAAAAGCAAGCAAGGAGAAAGTTATCATTATTGTGGTAGACTGTGGCCCATGAGCTTGGTCTTACTTCACCGCCGAGAAACGAAAGAAGACTTCCATCTCCAAGTTTAACTCAGACGTCGCCCGCTTCTTTTTGGATGTGAAGCAGTGTACCATTCGAGCCTTTTTTTAATGCTTTCCCAGAGGTCTGGAGAAAGCTTCAATCAATAGGATTTCCCTAATCCTCTCTTCCCGACACCGAAACAGTGCTTTACCCCTAGATGTCCAGTCAACTGCTGCGCCTCAACGCATTTCGGGGAGAACCAGCTAGCTCTGGGTTCGAGTGGCATTTCACCCCTAACCACAACTCATCCGCTGATTCTTCAACATCAGTCGGTTCGGACCTCCACTTAGTTTCACCCTTGGCGTGGGTCTCAAAAAGCTGAAAAAAAAATGTAAGGAAAGAGAAAGTGAAGGTCATCATAAAATGTGGTTGAATGTAATTATTTGTGGTAAAATGTGATTGACATGGTATGGTACCATCAAAAGAACGTCATAATACTTTCAGCAACTTTCTTATATATAGAAAGCCAAAATTTGGACACCACCCCAATCAGATTTACCAAATTTAGTATAATTAGGAAACTTAACATTAATAAGAAAATTTAAATAATTTCCTAACAAATTATATGATTAATTTGACAATTTATGACATAATATTCCTAACATCATGTCTTAATTTGACTGCCCTTTAGTATCTGACGATGAATCTTCACGCTCCTAACAATGTAATTTCATTTATGTAATTGTAAAAGAAACTAAGAAAAAGAGGTATGTGAAAGTAATTTAATTGATTAATTTAAAAGGCTTTCCACAGAATGCCGAATGGTACAATACAAAGCTTTGATTAGGTAACTGGTGATCATTAGATAGTAATGGGCTGACGCAAAGGCTTTTGATGACTGCAATTGCAGTCATGTGAGCCCTCGACTACGATCCACTGGGTACCAAATCCAACCTTAACATGGAGATGGAAAACAGCAAGCATATCACATCATATGGTAATTACAAACAAACATATAATCATATTTACTAGTAATCATTCAGATCAGATCCATCCTTGTTAGTCCTTTGATCATTATCCTGTAATTCCCCGACATCGTTAATGTCTATATGGACACCGGGCTCATTGCTGGTATAGCTGCCTTTGACCATGATCGAATTGTTGATACCCTGACAATTGCTGTTCACATACATGTCAAATACTTGAGCCTCATCATCTCCTGAGGATTGAATCTCATGGTGTTGTTGGAGGTTCACGTGCTGATTCATTGTCGTAGCCTTCTCAGTGGTTTCAGTATTGGCTGTAGTAGGGCCTATGGTCTCTGGTTTTGCTTGTTCATCTTCACCCCCTAAGGAGTGGCTCGGACTGCCCATATTGACTTGTTCAGATTGGGTGAGGCCGAGCCAGCTTGACAGCATTGGGGCTATGGTCATTGATTCTGCATGCCCATCCTCACCCCTCAAAGAGTAGCTCGACCCACCCTTATCAACAACCTCATCCCCCAAGGAGTGGCTCGGACCACTCTTGTCAACCTCACTTCCTAAGGAGAGGGTTGGACCACTCTTGTCAACATGTTTGGACTGGCTGAGGCCGAGCCAACTAGACATCAATGATGCAACGTCGCTCTTCTTTTCACGCGACTTCACATGACTTTGCTGCTCCCTTCTGTTACAAGTAGTTTTATGTTTGGTTTTCTGAAAAGGCATTGTTCCGTATGCCAAGTTCCCAATATGTTGTAAATTGTTATGGTAAGGTTTGATAGAGAACTTGTATAATTTTAATGAGTAGAGAGATTACAGAAGGGGCAATTGAATGTTCAAGTGAGACTAACAATGGGATGCCTTAATTGGCAGTGCAAGAATATGTTCCAAGTCTAATCTTGTTAAACAGGTTAGGGACAGGATAGCTAGATTCTTGGTTCTCCAAGAACACTTGACTGTTAATGTTGTATCCGTCATTCAAAATTCTTATTTTCGCTTCAAAAACACAATACAGGCATGAAATCAAAAGTGGCATTCTAGTATTTGCAATTTACAGCTGATCATATTCAACGATCCAACCTTAACTTGGATCCCAGCTTATCATTGGGACAGAATCATCAAACCAGAACTTACATTGAAAATCCTATAATTCAATTTATTGATTTAAGCTAATCATTTTAACAAAGCGTAATTCCATCGACATTTCAATACCCTCACTGAAACATCCCAAATGGTTTTTCCTATTTCAAATGCTACCTCCTAGTCCTACATGAGTTTTGGACTTTTGGGTACCGCTGGAAGAAATGAACAGAGGTTATTGATGTAATTACACGATGCACCTTGATACATCAACGGATTTGTCATTTACAAGCACAGAGTGCCATATAATCAAAAGATCATTCATATCACCACCATACAACAACCAACAAATGCCGCAGCAAACCTTAAGGCAATGAGATTCAAGTGTCCAGAAGACTCAGTTCATAGCACTCACAATTCTAAATGAAAGAAAAATAACATAGAGGGATAGAAGGCCAACCCCCAAGACCCTGCTTGGGCGCATGTCTTTTCGGAGTAAAACCACAATTGCCCAGATAAGCCCCATCAACAGAAACCCGATAGTGTAGAATAAGCTGCTGTCTTTAGGGACTACATACGGAGCAGGTCTGGCTGACCAAGCTCCATGAAGCAGCGCAATCCCTAGACCAATGAGCATGTTGAACATGGGCCCCGCATAGCACCCTGACAAGGCCACTTGGACGCCATCTCCCCCGTTCAATGCCAATGCAATGTTGGATACCAGATCTCCCATTGAGTTCCCCCATGCCAGTACTGTCAATCCAAGAATCGACGGGCTGATCCCTAAGATAATTCCCAATGATACCAACAGAGCCACCAGCTCACTAGCAATGATGTAGAACCACACAATGCTCATCACAAACCCACCAAGGACCCATGGGAGCAAGAATCTCTGAGGTGGTTGATCAGAACTAGTATATCGAAATGCTAGAACTCCAAGGGTTAAACCAATTACTATTCCAATAATGCATGAAACTTCTTTGCTTACAAAACCTGGAGTCTCCTGTGTGGTCCAAAGGAACACAAGGAGCAGAGGAGCAAGTGAGGCACTGGCAACAGCATAAGGCTTTGACCATGTTTCCTCCTCTACCAATGGAATTGTCAACCGCCTTGGTACTGACAAGGGGAGCTCTAGAAATGAAAAAAGCTTGCGGCACGCAAAAAATGGTTTTTCAGTTTCGCCACGTTCATCGTTCCAGCCCCATGGAGGCCTTTCACTGTCAAACGAGCCTTTCTGAGGCTGATTTGAGTAAATTGCCACATTTGAAGCCCACATCCACTGTGGCAAGGAAGGATGGAGATGAGGAGTATCATCAGCGCTCTCAAAGTCAAGCAATGGGCTATACATAGCATCGTCCTCTGCAGAACCTTGGGAGAAGACACTTCCTTTCACAGGAAGTAATGGTGTGACAGCATCTAATTTCAATCTTTGCGCTTGTTTCCTCAACATCTCATTCGCAGCAACAACAAATGCATAAAGAAAGTATATTCCCAAGAAGGCAATGGCCCCTCCAACACTTACTTTTCCAACAACTAATATCAGCAAGAGGGTCAGGACAGCTATGAGAAAGAAACCGAGATCTCGAACAAAGCACTTCCGATCAATCTGAACCCGCCGTTCGGCTACCAATAAAGAAACTGCACCGACAACAACACAAGTAACAAAGACAGCCCCACCCAGCACACTGTTTAGCCCCACCTCACCAGCACCAGTACCCACAAAAGCGGCAATGCTAGAAAATACATCAGGAGCACCATTCCCCAGGGGCAGAAGAGTGACCCCAGCAACAGTTGGTGGCAAATTCAGAATACTGGAGAGCTTTTCCAGTGAACAACAGAAGTAATCAGCCGCTGTATTGCCTAGGAGGTAAAACAAGGCAGCAAGCCAAACGGCCAAAACTGCATAACCCAACACACCGAGCCTCCGGCAATCACAGTAGAAGAACTGCAAGTAATCAAAGAACCCGCCAGTGGAACACTCTGGATGAACCTTCAAGTACTCGCATCGATTGCTAAAACCTGCATGCTTGTGCAACCCAACACAAAACACAGCATGCTCTCCACTCAAAACGTCATTTGAACTCGATACATTTGCAAAATGGGAAGAATTATTGCTGATTTCAGCTGTTCTGCGGCGAATTATCTCCATATGAACCGACCCATTGCCAGAATTGTAAGGAAACGGCAACCCCCCATTAATGTGAGACGATTGCCTGAGTAAAGGGTTCCTAAGAATATCTGGCCTATTGTAGAAGTAGAAAAACAGGATCACAGCGCATAATCCATTGAAAATCCCACGGAACTGGAAATGTCTCCTAGGGTTACCGATTCTTGATTGCTCCATTTCTTGAATAACAAAACACTAATTACATCGGACGCAAAACAAAGGGGGATTCTAGGGTTTCAATTTGGGGGCAAACTGAAACCCCGGGAAATTGAAATGGGCAGTTATAAAAACCCAGCACCGCGAACGAATTCAATCAGGGCAAACTTCAATTTCAATTTCTTGACCTAAATTGAGAAAGACAAAAAGATAGATAAGACCATGAGTAAGTTCTTACCGCCAAATCTCGTCTAATCTTCAGAATTTGTCTCTCCAACCTCTCCTTTACGAACCAAGATGATCTCTCTCTCTCTCTCTCTCTCTCTCTCTCTCTCTCTCTCTCTCTCTATACACGCTTAGAAAGGGAGGAGCTTCGCAAATCGCCAAGTTTGGAATTTTGGAAGTGGCCAACTCTACGAAAATTCTAGGAAATATCAAAATTTATGGAAGTTCAAAGGTTTTTCTTTTTCTTTTTTAAATTGGAGAGAAAAGATTTATTATCTATATCTATATATTATATATTGAAATCACACCACCTAATAGAAATTCATACCTAAATAGTGAAATTTGGAAGGTTTGGTTGCTCCCAACCTACTTCCGAACCAAAATAATTGTTGTCAATTAAAAAATAAATTAATGGAAAATATTTTAATTCTACCAAGATTTGAACGTAGTTCATCAATGAAAACTCTAACAAAGGACACCAATAGCCTTCATTCCTGAATGGGGCGTGGGGGAAGTGTTTGGACAAAATTCCCACCAAACTTTTTAGAATAGTAAAAAATATCATTAAATTGAAAAACAATTGTAACTGAATTTTTCAAAAAATTCAAAAATACCACTATTACCTAATATAGCAAATTTACAGGTAAAATTTAAAAGTTGTTGTTTGTGATTGGAATAAATTGTCACTCAACTTTAATTTGTTGTGGGGCTACGGGAATTAGTCTCAACTTCTTGTCATCATCCACAAAGGAATAGGGGTTCTCAAAACGGTCATGAGTAGCTTGCTAATCCAATTGTCACAAGGATCCAATAGGAAGGTTAATGAGAACTTGTTTTGAGACCTTTAGGTTATCATGGTCGCCAATGCATTTGAGTGTGTATGGACGAGGGTGAGGTGATGCAAGGACGTTGAGCTTCTCCACTAAATAGGTTGAAGTGGCATTGGTACAACTACCCCTGTCAACAATAAGCTTTTCGACCTTGCCCTTAATAGTGCATTGAGAGAGGAAAAATAACTCCCTTTGTGCATGGTCAAGAGGAACCTCGTTAGGATGTGAAAATTTCCTCGAGATTAGCAATGCACCAGTATTCGCCTTAAGCTCGACCTCATCTTCACTGGAGAATTCTTTCCTGAGGTTGGCTTGTTCATCTTGGGCCATTACGAGCGATGTCCTGGACTCCCCCCCCTCTCTCTCTCTCTCTCTCTCTCTCTCTCTCTCTCTCTCTCTCTATATATATATATATATATATATATATATATATATATATATATATATATATATATATTAAAACCACACAACCTAAGAGAAATTCATGCTTAGACGGTGAATTTTGGGATGTTTGGTTGCTTCTAACCTACTTCCGAACCTAATCGATCTCCTGGATTTCTTGTATTGTCAAAGTCCTCCAATAGCAAAATCGGCATGAAAATGACCATAGCCTAGGCACTTGAAGCATTTCTTGCCTTCCATATTCTTTGGTAAGGTCGTGGGAGAAGGATAAACAATTTTTTTACCCTTATCAACTCTGGGTAATGGTGGAGTAGAACGAGGAGTGTCGTGTGGTCTAGGATAAGCAATTCCCTTATCCTTGTCAACTATAGGCGATGGAGGATAACCTTCTTGGTGACTGAGTGAGACAAACCATTCAAGAACCTCACATAGTTTCCTCCGAAAGTTCTAGGAGTTCACTCTTAATTAGCAACTACTTAAGTGATAACACTTCTCTTGGCTTACTCAAGGGTGAATAGTCGTCAAAGGATATCCTGCTTGTATGTGCTTTGCAAGATCCTCTTGTTCATTAGCTTCTTAAGCTTCTCCCTTGATATGATCTTCCTTTTACAATCCCGAGCCTTTGAGCCTTAACACTCTCGAACCACAATGAAGCAACCTGGGTTAGCTTCAAACTCGCCATCTAAAACACCTTTTCATCGCCATACCCATTGACCTCGAAGATTCGTTCCACCAATTGCACCCACTCCAAATACTCGTCCAGGTCTAGGGAGCCATTAAACTCCAGAAGCTCAACCTTGACATCATATAAGTCATCCCTCAGTGGTTGTTCAGCTCCTTCCCTTTGACGGAACAAGTGGACAGAGTCTCTATCATTGTCACTTGACTCTAAGTTGGAGGAGTACAGATTGGATTAGGGGAGGGTCGCTCTCATCTTACAGGTTGACATTGAACCTGGAGGTGTGTAGTGGTTTGAACAAGTAGAGTTGAGAGGGCATCAAGGTCGTTCTCAATCTGTGAAACTCGACTTTCCAAGCTCGGGTTAGGGGCTTATTTAAGTGGAGAACTCATGTGTGTTATTTGACGTTGGCTTGATTCCTCTTGATTAGGATCACTAGCGCTATACATAATGAGAAGAAGGGTGAAGGACAAATTGTGTTTGAAATTTTTTTGTGGAGCTAGGTTCTTTGTAGTTGGCTACATGTTTGGTTTAGGGTTCTTTATAGTTTTTGCACAAGAGACATAATAGGGAAAACCCAAAGTAGAAGGAACAAAGACCACACTAAAAATCCAACCACAACACAATCACATTGATCCAACTGTCACCAATTCCAATAGTTGATGATCCAACACTCAATCCATTATCAAAATATAAGCGCAAGGAACGGGGGTCACCAATATAATCAAAACAACAATTAACACCTAAAACCACCCAAAAAGATCACAAACCCCAAACTAATGGAAAGAACTCAAGCAAGGAATTAACCTGAAACTTTGATACCAAATGGAGTATGATGGCCATGGTGAATTGATAATAGAGGATTGCCAAGGACTTTATCGATTGATGAACTCCATGATTGAGAGTAGCAATTATAAAAAGAGGATGAACTTGCAATCAAATATGGAGAACTTGAACCTAAATCAACATCAATCCCAAAAGACACCAAAATCCAATGGTAAAAACACACCAAGGGTCAGATATGAACTTGGATAATGAAAAGATTATACCACCAAGAACTAGCAATTCCACTAAACCTACCTAGCTAAAGAATGATCTACTACCAGATTTTAAAGGAAAAGACTTGTAACACCAATAGATTCTAAAGCAATTTGGGAGGGTTTTGGCAATAAAAAGCTTCAAACTTTAATTTCATTCGTAATCAACATTATCTACTTACATCCCTCAACATTGAGGCTTAAATAGAAAAGGGTAAGATTGTTCTCCAAGCTACCAACTAATTACAAATAAGGATATCAACTTAACACAAATTACTTCTTGAGTGATAGGTAGATCAGATACAATGAGTGGTAAATGGCTGTTTTGAAGGGTTAGGGAGAAAACCTCCAAGAGGAAAGGGAGGAAAACTTGAGGAACTCACGAACATGCATGGGGTATAATCGTGCTGTCCTAGATTTCCGCCAAAATCAATCCAATTTTATGTTTTAGTTCGATCTTAGGGTTGTTCTTCAAGAAGAGCTAAAGGCCAATTTCGGGCATGGTTGGTTTTGGGAAGTGACATCCGAGCCTCCATTCAATTTTTAGGGTTAGTTCTTGTTTAGAGTAATTCTAGATTTAGGGCTTTAGTTTATGTTTTAATTCGATGTGAGGATCATATTTAGATTCAATCTTACTTTCATTTTGCGTTCGTTCGATATGTTATTAGCACTTCATCTATTTATGAGTTTTTGTTTTGAGTTCATGCTTTGGGTTGAATGGTTTGAGGTTGAAAGACATTACCTTGTTTTGATTCGGTTTATGGATAATCTTTAAATAACTGATTTGGTTTTATTGATTCTGCATTTTTGTTTTTTTGGTTTGGTCATTTTGTATATGAATTTTATTTTATTGATGTCTTCTCTGTCTCCCTGGTTCTTCATCCCACTACTCTGTTTCCCTTGTTATGTCCTTTCTCTTCTGTCCTCTTGCTCTCTATTTCTTTCTTTCCCTTTTTTCCCTTGTCTCGGTTTAGGCAACAACGATTGTAGGCTAGTTGAATTTGGTTTCCTTTGTTATTCGGTTATGTTGAGTTTAGGTTAGGTTTGTTAGGTCTTTAAGTGGGTCAGTTTTGTTTATTTATTTAAGATGCATTTGGTAGTTCCTGGGAAAGATTTTCTCAAGAAAAAATTTCCTGGGAAAGATTTTCCCTATTCCTCCTTGGGAAACTTTTTACTGAGGTTGTGAGGGAAATAATGGACCACGCGTCAAAACTTTCCTTTATATTATGGAGAACCAAACATGGAAAAGTTTCTCAACCAAACGCCCCATTAGGTCAATTGTTGAACATAAGATTAGCTTAATAGTGTTGGGCTTACTCTTTTGGGTCCTTGATAAGCTTGCTTAATCTAGGTTAGGTTTAGTGGGGTTGAGTAATTTTATGGCTAGAAATGATCCTAAGTTATTAGGTCAATAGGCTAGGTTAGTTAATCATGTTGGTTTAATAAAAAATACAAGTTGAAATGCTTCAGTTCCATAAAATTTGAAAAATGGACAGAGAAAGTGAGGAGGGAGTCTGGGGGTCGAGAGTCGGAGAGTTCTCTTCCTTGAGGATTTTTGTAGGCAATATAACTAAGGATCTCGACAAATTTGGTCTAAGTGGTATCTTCAGAAAGCATGCCATAATCAAATCAACAATCATCATCAATCGGAAGAATGTTGATTCAAATTTTGGGTTCATTGAAGTGTGGAGAAGGCAAGAAGCGAGGTTGTGTATCAATCAACTTTATAGAGCAATAATCAGAGGAAAACGTATCATTGTAGACTGGGCAAAGGAGCAACCAATCAGCAAGAAAAGGAATTCCGTCTGGGTACCAAAACCGACAAGCTCGAATAAGACATATCAAGCAGAATTCAGGGTGAGTGGTGCTATTTAATGAAGATTTTTTGGATTGGCTTCCTAGAAGCCTTGTATGTACGTCTTCCCACCCCAGGGATCTTGATGCTCTAGCTTACCTAATCAAAGACAACTTCGGCCCTTTATCGAGAATCACTGCTTTCAGCGGGGTAAAGTTTCTACTCACTTTTGCTTCAATTCCGGAAATGAAAGAAGCATTAGCAAATCCGATGGAGCTAAAAGACTGGTTCACAGATATCAAGCCTTGGTCTGTGTTTGAATCAGCTGACTCCAGGAGAGTTTGGGTTGGCATTTTAGGTGTCCCTCCACATGGTTGGGTATGGGAGAACTTTCAAAAGTGCACTCAACCTTGGGGCAAACTGCTTTCATTAGCCAGATGCATCTCCTCAAACAATCAATTTAAAGTAATGCGTGCTCTAGTGCAGACGGATGTCTTTAGAATGATTGATGGTGAAATTTTACTAGATATCCAAAATTGTGCTTTTAGAATCTTCATTAGGGAAGTAAGCTCTCATCTCATTCCTCCAACAATGAATCATGATTGTTCCAGTGACAGGGATGAGGCATCAAATTACTCTAGTGAAAATGAAGATCATATCGAGAATGTGAAAGATGGGTATAAAGGCAGCAATGGTGTTCCAGAATCCCCATTATTCCTTGGTAGCTCTTCTGAACTTCGAGCTGATGGAATGACACATCATCTGCCAAGCATTAATGAGGGTAGTCAAAGGGTTGGTTCTCAGAGTTTAATGAAACAACTATCAAGAAATGGGTATATTCAAGAGGTGGAAAGGCTTAATGATCAAGCCAATGCATTGAAAAATGATTTGATCAGAGCCTTAGGTGTGGATGCTTGAAATGAAGTGGTTAAGCTCCATAATGAAAATTTGAACAGGCAAGTAGAGGTGGATGTCTCGATGCACCTCAATATCTCCTCTCTGGCAATTGTGCCTGTTAATTATGATCCTGAGTTAATTAATGATACAGGTGCCTTGAGAAATGGCAATTTCTTTGGGATTGAAAAGTCTGTAGAGTTGGTTGTTGGGTCTAGCAATCCCCTTGGAGTTGAAGCAGCTGATCAGTTGGCACCCTAGGATCAGAATTTGATGAATCATGATCATGATTTGGAAGACAATTGCTCACTATCCTCTAGCTGTGATTCAATTGTTAATGCTCGAGCCCTCATAGCGGAGAAAGCGATCAAATTTAGTAAAGAGAGTAATTTCATGAGACCCAAGAAAAACGTCAACCCAAAACTCAACTTTAAAGGCAAGCTCTCTTCTAAGAAGAAGAAGAAACTCAAAGAGAGTCAGAGAAGGAGGCTAGCTGAGATTGTATCCTCACCTTTGTTGGAAGGTGAGAATCTCATTCACTGATAATTGGTTCGTGGTTTGCAAGAGACTTTGATGTAAAGGAGTTGAGGAAAATGATTAAAGTCTCCTATCAAGTAGAAAGTGGTCTGGTTATGTTTCCTTGGTGTTTCAGCAGTTACCAAATAACATTGAAAGAAAACAACAATGGGTTCATCTACTTCAATTAAATCTGAGTATTCAAATGCTCGCTCCCTTTTTATTATTTTGAGAATCAAGATGGGGATTGCTCTTTGTGGTTGGCTAAACACATGAGTCATGAACCAAAGAAAGGTATTCATATTTTCTCTGCTTCTTGTCACTACTGAAGGATGGGTCCAGTTCCTTTTTGTTTAGCTGCAATTCAGTAATCATAGTTTGAAGGATTGGTAAGGAAGTGTTGTTAAGTGGAGCTTTGGAGCATTTTGGTACTGCTACTGCTGTCTGAAGTGGCTCAGCATCAACATTCTTAATAAGAATGTTTGAAGGATGGTTTCAGTGCAGTTGATCCGGGATCTTGATCTGAATTTGGGAGCATACTGGTACAGTAGATTCAGTTTTGATAAGAGGGGGTTTGAGAGTAGGGTGCATCAGTCTGATTTATTTTGGCTCAACAGCAACAATTTAAATAGGAGTTGATTGAAGGATGGATTCAGTTCAACTGATCTGTGATATTGGTCTGAATATGTGAGCATTCTAGGTCAACAGCATCAATATTGAAGAGTGGTGGTAGATAGTTGGGTGCAGTCTTGCGGTATTTTCAAAGTATAATCTCAAGCTAAGACTACTCTCAAAGCAACCTCTGAAAATTTCCAAAGATTCAATTTTGTGGTAGGACTGTTCAAGCTTCAATTCACAGTTCATTCCATGGTTGCTCAGTAGGATATGGCTGATCATCTAGATGGTGGTGAATTTCTATGTTTGTTTGGCTCTGTTCTACTTTCTCTTATCACACATGGTTGGCTTTCTGTTTGCTGTTGGATAGCTTTCTATATTGTCTGCTTTGCTCCTTGGCTTTGCGGCTTTATTTATATAAAGGGTCGATTGACCGCTAATTATAAAAAAATACAAGTTAGTTGAGTCTTAGGTTTTAATTAAGTTTGTTAATTAAAATGATTAGTGACTAGTTAACCTTGGGTTAGGGGGCCTTTGAATCTTCTAATGGACTCTAGCCAAGAGACTTAATGTGGTGTAGTTGATTAGGCCTTGTTTAGGGATTTTCCATCTCGTACTCCAATTGTTATGGGGTCGGCTCTTAAACTTATCTAACATGCAATTGGAGACCAGGAGGGAATAGTTGGAGTTACTAAAATGTCAATGAATCCAACAAGGAAACTTTGCACCTTATTCTTTCAGTATTTATTATTATGAAAATGATAATGGGTTTTGATAGTTAACCTAGAGGAGCTAGAGAGGTTTATTCAAGCAAATGTCTCAATCCATCGTCTTGGCTAAATTAATCTTCCCTATCAAGTCCCTAGGTTAGGCATTTGCTGTTGATTCGAAGAACCCCCGAGCCTATTTCCTTCTTTTAATTGTAGTTTTTATTGTGTCTTTTTTTTTTAATATATATAGTAGCTTCTGAAAATCCAAACAACATGAAAATTCAACCTAGTTAGTGAGCGCTCGAATAGCTTTTAGATTTGGAAGCCACAACTACTTGTGGATACGAAAATTACACCCGGTTGTAATGCAGCTTGAACAGAAGGTAGTGTGGATATTTTTTTTTGGTATATTTAGACTCAAATATTCACATAACGGAGAATTTACTGGAGTTTACTTTTTATTAAAACACTTTAGGGATTATTTGTAAGTTTTAAGAATAGTCACATTGTAAAATTACCCTCTCTTGATCGTACCCATTTCATGAATAATAAAACTAAACTTCGAGAGCAAACATCCACTTGTTCTAACTTTCTAGAATTTATCCAATCGGGTCATGAAATATTAGGCTCAGAAAAAGGAAATTTATGCAACGCTATTTAAAAATATACAAAGCGCCATAAAGTTGCATCGGTTTATTATAAAACCATGACAAATATGATTTAAGTAATCCTGATATATTTTTAGTTTAAAAGAGTGGACACCCGACTTTTTGCTGAGAAAAGTCAAGACAAACCAAAAAGACAAGAAAAAGTCAAGCATCCTACAACCGGTTCCTTGGAAAGAACTAACTCGTTCCTACTCGATCAATAGGAACTACCAACTAGCTTGAGCCCCTAAAGGTTCAACTAACACACTCATTTGTCGCAGAAGACTCTCGTTAATTATCTACCACAATACCTAGCTCCTCAATTGAGTCACCCAACTCACTTAATACAAGTTCTTTAGTATAAGAATTTTTTAATGATCAAGGACATTGATACATGAGAATGAAGAAAGATAAGGAGTGAGATATTCTTTATTGTTATGTTAGCTTCTATTTCCATTTTGTCGGCCTTCTTAAATGGTAACTTTCAATTAAATAATGTCTAATCATCAATTAGACGTTAGAGGTACTGTAATTCTTCCATTCTTGCCATGATCATTGAGTATATAGAACATTCTCGAATCAATACTCTGAGGGATAATGGATGAGGTAGCCGTTGGAAGATTACCATGTAATCTTTCTCCTTTTCTTGCTTTCTTGGTTGAACAAAGAATTGGAAGCTTCCTTCCAAAACTAGCTTGCATGATTTGTTAAGATGTACTTGCCATTAACTATAAATATTGTCTTATAACAGTATGAAATTCATCAAAAATTATTTCCTACTCCCATGAAAGTACGCTTTGCTTGTTTACTCCCATTAGTTTACCTACCGAAGATATATCAATTTTCTTTATATATGAAGTGTATAGAATGTAGGCGGCCTAATGGTTTGTTATCCTGGTAAGTTGGGGGCTTGGGGCTGGTTAAGGGTTTGGCTCTCATGAGCCTAAAATATAGTTTGCTTCTCTTTTTTTTTTTTTTATATTTTTATTGTTTCCTAGTTTTTATTTTAAGAACCCCATCATTTATCCATTTTTTCAACATCGGTTTTTCCCTTCTTTATTAGTTTATTTACCATATTGAATTTTTCTAAAACAAAAGTACTTTTGTGTTTTTTTTAGTTTCCTTTTCCCTTGATACATTTAAATCATTTGTTATTATAAGCGATACATCCTTTTATTTATCGTTACAATTCTATTTACAATAATTTTCAAATATATAAGGTCAGGTAAAAAAATAATACGAATGCATACTAAAATTAATATTCGTAAACCCCATATATTTTTAAGGAACCAAAAAAGTAATATTTAATTTTTAACAAATACAAGCTTAATAGGTACATTTATTGAGCTAAACGTTTTTGCACACTAACAAACTATTATGTTGTCAATCGCACACTGGCATAGACGCCTTTGTACACTAGCCCAAACCCTTTTGCACTATAAATTTTTCATGAGATACTTCGGCACTACCTATATCCAAATTGACAACATATGTACACCAGACACACTATACTAATACTTTAAGCACATAAAATAATTCCATAAACACACTATTAATTGACAACATAAATACACTAAAATATCACACTAAAATAATACCATAGACACACTAAATTGACAACTTAAACATACTAAAATAATACTAATTATGCTAAAATTGTCCCATAAGTACATTGCTCTCAGCACGCTAGTATAAACTCATTTAAACACTAGTATAGACTAACTTACAAACTAGCACAGACTCTTTTCCGCAACATTTTGTTTTTGGGATTGACTGCTTTGCAAACTATCATAAACTTCCTTGCACACTAATTTTGTTGGATAAAATTCTTTGCAACATGGACTTCTTTGCATACTAACACAGATTGCCTTGCATATTAATTTTGTTGAATAGACTCCTTTGTACGCTAGTATAAAATCCCAGTATACACTCTCTTAAACACTAATTTATAGAACGTTTTGCACAGAAGCATAAAATCCTAGCATAAACATATCAACACATTAGCATAGACTCATTTGCACACCTTTTTTTTTGTAACATAGGCTCTTTTTCACACTAGCATAAATTCAGTTGCACATTAGCACAAGCTCGTTTAAGCACTAACTTTTTGTTGGATATATCCTTTGTACTTTGGCATAACTCATTTGCACACTAACACTGACACCTATGCACACTAATTTTTTTGTGGGATAGACTATTTTACAAACTAGCACAAAAATCTCTATATAAACCCCTTTGCACACCAATTTGTGTAGGATAGACTCTTTTGCAAAGAAGCACAACGCGTAGACATCTTTGTACATTAATTGTATAGACTCCTCTCCACAATAAGTTTTTGTAACATAAACTCTTTTGAATGCTAGTATAGACTCCTTTAGACACAAGCTCGAGCTCTTTAGCACATTAACTTTTTGTGGGATAGAATACTTTGCACACTAGCACAAAATCGTAGCAAAAACCCTTTTGCACAACAATTTTTGTGGGATAGACTCTTTTGCACATAAATACCCAAACTTACCATAATCACATTTGCATACTAGTACAAATACATTTGCAAACTAATTTTTTGTAACATAGAATCTTTTGTACATTAACATAGACTTCTTTGCATACTAGCACACATTCCTATGCATACTAATTTTTGTGGGATAGTTCTGAGCATTATACTGTTAGTTTGTCACACATTAAAAATATGGTAGTTGTGCATGCTAATTATTATACTATTACACACCAAATATAATACTTATGCACACTAATTCTTAGAAATTTCAATCGAGTATCTAAATTTGATCTATTTTCCTTCATTATTGCTGACATTAAGGGTCCGTTTGGATCTAGGAAAACATGATGGAAAAAAATCTCGTGGAAAAAAAATAAGAGGAAAAAAAATTTGGGGTAAAGTAAATTTTTTTCTCTTGTTTGGTTTAAGTAAACTTTTGAAGGAAAAAAAAATGATTTTATATATAACTTTCTTTTCCTTGTTTGATTTGGTGAAAAATGCACGGAAAAATAAAATTTGCGTGAAACTTTCAAATGTCAAGCTTCATTTTTCTACATTATATGATGATATGATGGGGGGGGGGGCAGGAGAGTTAGAGAGAGAGAGAGAGAGAGAGAGAGAGAGAGGAAAGACCAAGAGACAGATAGAGAAGAGAGTTAGAGAGAGAGAGAGAGAGAGAGAGAGAGAGAGAGAGAGAGAGAGAAGGGAGGAGAGATAGAGAGTAAAGAGACTGAGAGAGAGAAAAAAGCGAGTTAGAGAGAGAGAGAGAATCAAGGGAGCCACGAGAGATGATGGAGAAAAAAGTTCGTTTTGATCCAAAAATTTTCTCCCAACTTTCCTTTCATTTTTGGAGGGAAAATTTTTTTATTCATTGTTACCCCAAATTTTCCATGCAATTTTCCAACTATTATTTTTCCATTTTTTTTTCTTCAATCCAAACAAAGGAAAGATTTTTATTTTCCAAAATAATTTTTTTTCCATACTGTTTTCTTAGGTCCAAATGGACCCTAAGTAATGGTTTTCGATTCTTATATATTATCATGTTTATATGCCTACAATTTGGAGTTTCATGATATGAGATTTTTTGGCAATTGTAATCTAGAACCCTAACGATTTTTTAGATTTTTATATGTTGATTGGGCTCAACTGTTGTATATGCAAAATTTATTGGGGCTTTCACTACATGCATGATGAATGAATGAATATAAAAGGTTACGTTGGATTGTACGAACTCTTGCAATTGTGCAACAAAATTTTTGAATTTCTGGTGACATTCCAACAATTTTGGGTCCAACATATTATTACACCTACAAATTAAAGATAACTAAGAATTATTATAAAAAGTAGTGGTACCCAAAAAAATTATTACCACAAAATATAAGGTAACCCAATGTAATTTTTTTTTTTTAATTATAAAGAGGACAACTTGTGCTGATAGTTAGTTTCCAAGCTACCACTCTACTCTTTATAGGCAACCTCAACCATAGAATGACTAAGAGGCGTGGCAGCTCATCCTTGATCACATAATACTACTCCATGTCTGCTTGGTTTGTTGACCCAATAGCACAAATAATATGATGTTATACTGTACCAATTGTCTATGCAACCCATCTTGAGCTCTTTTTTTAAATACCAGAGTTTTTTAAGGTAGCAATCAGAACTGTCTCGTAATCACTTCTAGCTTAATTAGGAAAGATAAGGTTTGAAAACCACACGATCCTCCAATGAAGTTTATTATTTTCAATTTTTTGATGAGTAGTTTTACAAAAGATTAACAAAATTTGACTCAAGAAAAAAAAATAAACATAGCTGAACCTATTGTGTTTATAAAATTGTAACACCCCAGATGTATGGTTAAAGTATGGATTAAAGGAACCGAAATGACTACTTATATCATCAAGGTGTACCTTCTTTTAAGGTAGTTCATCCGTTAGGAACTCCTCACTTAGGGTCCGTTTGGACCTAGGAAAACAGGATGGAAAAAAAATATTTTGGAAAACTAAATGAAAATCTTTCCTTTGTTTGGATTGAAGAAAAAGGAATGGAAAAAAAATAGTTGGAAAATTGAATAGAAACTTTGGGGTCACAAAGAATAAAAAATTTTCCCTTTAAAAATGAAAAGAAAGTTGGGTGAAAAATTTTGCATCAAAGTCAATCTCTCTCTCCATCATCTCTCGTGACTCCCTTGATTCTCTTTCTCTTTAACTCGCTTCTCTCTCTCTCTCTCTCTCTCTCTCTCTCTCTCTCTCTCTCTCTCTCTACCTCTTCTCTCTCTCTCTCTCTCTCTCTCTCTCTCTCTCTCTCTCTCTCTCTTCTCTCTCTCTCGTCTCTCTCTCTCTCTCTCTAACTCCTCTCTCTCTCTCTCTCTCTCTCTAACTCTTCTCTCTCTCTCTCTCTCTCTCTCTCTCTCTCTCTCTCTAACTCTTCTCTCTCTCTATCTATCTATCTAACTCTTCTCTCTGTATCTCTCTCTCTCTCTCCTTTCTCTTTCTCTCTAACTCCTCTCTCTCTCTCTCTCTCTCTCTCTCTCTCTCTCTAACTCTTCTCTCTCTCTCTCTCTCTCTCTCTCTCGTCTCTCGTCTCTCTTTCTCTCTCTCTCTCTCTCTCTCTCTCTCTTTCTCTCTCTAACTCTTCTCTCTCTCTCTCTCTCTCTTTTTCACTTTTCTATCGCTCTCTCTCTCTCTCTCTCTAACCCTTCTCTCTCTCTCTCTCTTTCTCTCTCTAACTCTTCTCTCTCTCTCTATCTATCTAACTCTTCTCTCTCTCTCTCTCTCTCTCTCTCTCTCTCTCTCTCTCTCTAACTCTTCTCTCTCTCTCTCTCTCTCTCTCTCTGACTCTTCTTTCTCTCTCTCTCTCTCTCTCTCTCGTTCTCTCTAACGCTCTTCTCTCTCTCTCTCAGTCTCTTCTCTTTCTCTCTCTAACTCTGTAAATCTCTCTCTCTCTCTCCTCTCCCTAACTTTGTCTCTTTGTAACTTTTCATCTGTCTCTCTCTCTTTCTCTCTCTCTAAGTCTCTTCTCTCTCTTTCTCTCTCTCTCTCTCTCTCTCTCTCTCTCTCTCTCTCCTCTCTCTAACTTTGTCTCTTTCTAACTTTTCATCTCTCTCTCTCTCTCTCTCTCTCTCTCTAAGTCTCTTCTCTCTGTTTCTCTCTCTAACTTCGTCTTTCTCCAACTCTCTCTCTCTCTCTCAGTCTCTTCTTTTTCTCTCTCTAACTCTGTAACTCTCTCTCTCTTTCTCTCACTCTCTCTCTCTCTCTCTCTCTCTCTCTCTCTCTCTCTCTCCTCTCTCTAACTTTATCTCTCTCTAACTTTTCATCTGTCTCTCTCTCTCTCTTTCTCTCTCTCTCTCCCTCTCTCTCTCTAAGTCTCTTCTCTCTCTTTCTCTCTCTAACTTCATCTCTCTCTCTCTCTCTCTCTCTCTCTCTCTCTCTCTCTCTCTCTCTCTAACTCCTCCCCTCCAAATCACATTATATAATCTAGTAAAATAAGGCTTGACATTTAAAAGTTTGATGCAAATTTTTTTTTCCATACATTTTTCTTCAAACCAAACAAGAAAAATAAAGTTGAATAAAAAACAATTTTTTTTCCTTCAAAATTTTACTTGAACCAAACAAGAGAAAGAAATTTACTTTACCCCAAAATTTTTTTCCTCCTAATTTTTTTTCCATGAGATTTTTTTTCCTTCCTATTTTCCTAGGTCCAAACGGACCCTTAAGCTTGCTTCGTTGGGGATGGGTGACCTCCTGGGAAGTTTTCTTAGACAACGTGTGAGCAAAGATAAAGCATGCTGCTGGAAAGACTCGTAATGATTTGTAGAGCTAGTCAGCGATCCTTAAAACGGTTATCGGTAATGTCCGCAGCCTGGAAGGGACCTGGGCGTTATAGATGGTATCAAAGCTGATCCGCGACTGTGAGCTACGCCAATGGACGGGAGATCCATGGGCAGTCACCCAGAGAGGTAAAGATTCTGGAGTGGATTGAGGCACAACGAGGGCATCGTGTGCTTAAGTGGGGGTGATATGATTATAACACCCCGGATGTATGGTTAAAGTGTGGCTTAAAGGAATTCAAATGACTACTCATATCATCAAGTTGCAGCTTTTTTTAAGAAGCTTATCCGTCGGGAACTCCTTAGTTAAGCATACTTGGTTGGGAGTTGTATCAAGATGGTTGACCTCCTGTGAAGTTTTCTTAGGCAGTGTGTGAGCAAGGATGAAGCACACTGGAAAGACTTATAGTGATTTGTGAGCGATCCTTAAATCGATTATCGGCAATGTCCGCGGCCCGGAAGGGACCGGGCGTTACAAAAATAGTATCAATGGTTCAACTACAGTTTATTGGCTTCATACCATTCAACGTAGAACACAAGCAATCAACTTATCCAAGCAGTACTATGAAATGTTTCAACAAGGAAATTGAAAAATGTTATGAACTCTCAGTCGTAGGTGAATTTGTCATTTAAGTTGTGTTGCGTTTGATAACTAAAGTCCTCTCCAAGTTAAAATACTCTTCAGGTCTTCAAATAATGATAGGGTTGGGGCTTAGGTTAGGGGATATTGGAGCAGAAGCGACCTTCCTCTTATGCTTAAATTGTGAGCTTGGGTGAACTTGACGCTCATTTCATGCATTCTCCTCAACTACTCCTCTTTGGTGAGCTCGACCACATAATACTTCTCTTCATCTCCAATTTTAGAGGGGGAAAGAAACATGCTCCCCCACTGTGAACAGGGCACCAACACCATTGACAGGTTATTGTTCTCTCTTGCTCCTAACAATAGGTTATGCTGCAACGACCAAGGGTGAACCATAACCTATTGTTCTCTCTTGCTCCTAAGAGATCCCAGATGATCCCGAGAGGCCACCAGAACATAAAAGAAACAACTCCATTAGTGACACCACAACCAGCTTGTGCAGTTAGGGAGAACAAGACCAGAGCACCATATAGTCATACGGAGGTTGTTGACCTTTCCGAGCTAGAAACAAAAGAAACCACCTGCAATTTTGAGGATCCAAAGAGTCCATAGACGACCCTCACCCCGAAGGAGTTGGCACTCTAGCCTAACGCAAGCCCTCCTACGCCGCGAGAACAGATTCGCTATTCCATAGCTCGTTGTGATCAGAGGCGAAGTTAAGGGGGTCAGTCATGTTCTGAAGAAAGCTTAATTTGAGTAAATGTGCAAGGCATTGTGTTAAACTAGTAGTAGCTCATTTGGTAGATTAACATGCACTTGAGTATCAGAGGACAAGGGAAATTGAGTTTTGGGAGGCATCCAAGTATGCGCAATTATACTCCAAAAATTTTGGAGTATAGATGAGAGAGCAATTGGTGGAAACTATTTTTTTTTTGTCTTTGATTTTGATTTGTGGGTTTTCAACTAATTAAAACATAGTCAACCCAATTAAAATATTATCCCTACCCTACTTATGGCTCCTCATCCCTCATTTTTTACTCCATCATAAGCAATGCTCATACCAATCACCCATTAGTATTAATATTTGTACTATAATTGTACCATTCATACTTCCCCAACAAATATACCATAAGACATGGCCTAACTAAAACATATTTTCGATTACGATTTGTCATTATTTATACCATCTATTATATTATCTTCTGTTTTGGCAATTAGATTCTTTCTTTAACAGTTTTATTTCTTACCATAATCATTTTTATTTTTTTGAGGAAATACAAGAGGGCTTATATTAAAGAAAAGTTTAGGTAGGTATACGTATCCTGGCTCGCCAGATCATTGACTATGTCAGGCCATCCCATTACCCACACTCTCTCACAATATTCGTAGGGTTGTAAGTGGGCTAGGGCATGCGCTACCGAGTTTTTATTGAGGCAAAAACTCTATTCTTTGATCCTCCAATATGCACCGGGAGTCTCAAATATTTATCCTGCGTTAGTACTTCTCGAATATCCATTTGGGTAGTGATCGCATGGCGCCTGGTTCTCTAAATTCCTTTGCTGGTGATGGTAGACTTCTGCAAGTTAACCAAATATTTACCATAATCATTTAAATAGCTTTTTCCATTTCACTAGCCTTCATATTTTAAATTTTCTTCTTTTGACAATTGTATTCTTTCTTTAACAAAAAATATGTTAATAAGGATTGCAATTTGCCGTTATTTATACCATCTATTATCTTCAGTTTTGGGAATTATATTCTTTCTTTGACTTTTTATTTCTTACTATAAACTCTTTTGATATCTTCTACTATTTTTAATTGCGAGTACCTCCATTTTATCAATTTTAAAATTTTTTTTTTTCTTAGCATTGGTTGCAATCGTTTTTGAGGAAAATATTATGCTTGTTAATTTGATCTCCTTTTTAATTTAGAATTTTCTGAATAAACGTTTCTGCTATATTATCGATTTTATCAAACTTTGGAATATAAGTTTGTTTTTAATTTTCTTACTACACAGATATTTTTAGTTCTTATAATTATAACAGAAAGCAATAATTAAAACTTATTTTTCAACATTTTTTATAGACTAATCTTTTTTCTTTTTTCTTATTTTTCATGTTTGATTGTAAATTTAATTAAAGTATGACGATCATATTGAATTTTTATTCATGTGATGTATTAAGCATGGATCTTCTAGTGTTACATTATATTGATTAACTTGTCTAGTGAAACATAAAACTATGAAAAGAGCAAAAGTGCTATATTGGGTAGCAGTAGTTGCTTAGCTATAAAAAAAAAAAAACAATAGACTATGGAAAAAAAAATGTCAACACTAGTAATATTCAGCCCTCCTTAGTCCTTATTATCATTTTCTAGGTCCACCCTTGGTTGCAATCACTTTAGCTGTCTACAGTTTCAAGTCAAATGTGTTTAAATATCAACAAGTGACAAGAAGTTATTAGGGTTTTTGTCTCAATATAATTCAAAGTCGAAGGTCATTGGCTGAAAATAATCCAAACTCACTTTTTGTCAGAAAATAATCCAAACTTTTAACCTATTTACTCAGACCAAACCGAAATTGATTTCCGGCGTCGGAATGCTGACTGGGCAGCCTGAGCACGTGTTTCTTTAATTGATTTTGGTTTAGAATTGTTTTATGCTTATGTAGACCCCAACTCACTTAAACATATAATGACATGACAATGGATTAAAAATAAAAACACTTCAACATAATAAATTTAGTCTTCCAACCCCAAAATTTTAAAATTTGACCCAACCCTAACTGTTTTCCTTTTTTCTAATTCTTCTCTCTCCTTCTTTGTTATCATCTGTAGACCCCAGTCAGCATTCCGACGCCTGAAATCAATTTCGGTTTAGTCTGAGTAAATAGGTTAAAAGTTCAGATTATTTTCACCCAAAAAGTGAGTTTGAATTATTTTAAGTCGATGACCTTCGACTTTGAATTATTTTGAGCCAAAAACCCAAATTATTAACCAGGATCGAGGTTTTGTTTTTTCATACTCGTTATCTTTTAGATTCATTCTTCTCAACCAGGAGAAGAATCTAAATTACAACAATGTAATATCTTTTTAGTTTTTAATTTATTCAGCTTCTAGTCTGGATGTTAACCACTAGAATTCATTTTTTCAAGACCAGGTCTCTCAATTATACCTTGAATATGTCCCTCACAAGTTGGGCATAACGACAAACGTAACTCATATATACCAACGTCTATAAGAAAATAATTCCATTGAATGAATCAACTTAATTATTAGATAGTGCTTTGTTGGTGCTTACAGGGATGACATCAATTAAGAAGAAAAGTACCGGCGACTTCAACTACGAATATATAATGATTTCTTAAACAGCTTAAAATTTGCAAGATGCAGTTAAGTACTCATCATCTGATCAATATATATTAGATGTACTTAGAGCATTGCTCCAGATATTTGCGAGTGAACAACCATATCAATCAGAGTGAACAATCATAATAATCATAGTGAATAACCTAATATATATGAGTGAACAATTGTAGAATTTGGAGCACGTGCTCCAGGAGCACCTAATAAATTGCATATCCTGATACCTTGTATGATGCCGTAGTTAACATGTAGTATCTAAGCCCTTCGAAATTGATAGATGGACGTAAGAAAATGTAAGTTCCACTACACTAACGCACATCTTACATTGTTTTATTTTAGTGTAAAAATTGATATTAGTATATATTAAATGTTTCCAGAAAATGTATATAATAGAGTTCCATATATATAATATCACATGTAATATAACTTATTAAATTGTATAAAGTTATATTTTCGTATTTACAAAACAAAAATTGATAAATGTCTTGGGCAAGACACATATTAAGTGTCTTGTCATTGTATAAAATCTATATATTTGTAAATTAAATTGAAACAAAATTACATGATTGACTTCTATAACTATAATAATATATAAATGGTATAAAATTATACTTTTATCTATATTTTTAAAAATTTACAAAAAAAGTGTTTAAAATATGCCCAACGGATGAAGTTCATTCGTTAGAGTGTCAATTTTAATTGTTAGCGTAGCCAACACATTCCAAGCTTTTTATAATTAATAATTAATAATATATGTCAAAAAAATTAGGATTAAATGATAATAAGTATTAATTTAATAAGGAGCAAGACACTTAAACAGTGTCTTGCCCCAATATACATATCATCACCCTTTACAAAAACATGCATAATATATGCTTAATAGTAGAGCTAACTTAATCAAAGTATTACCTGTATTTCTTGGCGTGAGCAATGGATGTGAAATTGTATGTGTATCAAAATCAAACCAAAACCAATACTTCAAAATCTCACCTATGCGGGGTATGGAGAGCTCGACTGCAACAGTCTTATCCCTAAATTTTATAATTTAAAGAGGTTGGTTCCAATCGACTCAAAATTTAGAAATTATTCACTACCTATGACTCCACGGAAAAGAAGTGTTAGAGGAGATTTGATGACACATTTTCATTTAGTGCATTGCAATCTTATTTGAAAAAAAAAAACTTTTTCAACTATCCAAAGTACATGTATATTATAATCTAAAAAATAATTGAAAAGTCAAATTTTTATTATAGTTTTTGTTTCTTGTCCTATTTCTTTGACTATTACTATAGCATCACAAATTATACCATACATCCTCGAGCTTCTATTTAGGTCATCCACATGTAATTAAAAATTGACTAACAAATATTTGTAACAAATTGATAAATTTACATATAATGATGTGATTAATTTTATAATGTTATTGGTAAATTTTCCATCATTTTTTATAATACAATAGTTCTCAACTTTATAACTATTACAAATTGAAGGCATATAAACATCATTGAACATGAAGAATCAAAAGCCCTAACTTAATTAGAGCAATTAATGAACCAAAATAGGCCAAATTTTCAATATGCAACTCGAATTTTTACGGTTAAAGGGAAGGCTGGTGCACAAAGCATTCCTCGCAAGTGGGGGTCATTACCTTACATTTTTATGGTTCATTCTCAAAATTGCAATCCTGAAATTTAATCTATGAAGAATCAAATTGATTTTACACATACATGATTAAACATGTATCTAACAAAATCGGTAACTCAATTTATAAGCAAAGAAATGAATTCAACCCCGATTTGAAGCAAACAAGCTATTTTCCAATGAGCTAAGTGTTTGAATTTCGGAGGATGCTTCTACGATTTAGGGTCCAAATAATCTTTGCACCAATAAATTAGGATACCTAAAACCATTACCAAAAGTAGTGGTATCAAAAATTATTACCACAAAAGATAGGTAACTCAGGATAACTTTTTGAAGTTTATCTTATTTTATGTTTCCTCATTATGGTACTATTCTTTATTTTTACTTGATTTCTACATTTTTTTGGACATTTACATGATGAGTTATGTTTAAATTAAGGGGTTTGGTTGTTCTCCACTATAATCACTTAGTTTGAGGAGTTTAACTAGTTTTAAATTTGAAATCTAAATTTTATTGTTTCCGGTACTCCTACATAATATTTTGCATGGAAAATTCAATTCTAATAAAATTCCTACTTTTTGATAATTGTATAGAAATAATCTCTACTTTTTTATTAAAGTTATCCCAAAAAATAATTGTATTTATTCGGGACACCATCGAATCAATTGTCGGTGACTTAGTGGAAATCGGACATGAACCACCTCGAGGTGTTTGATAGAAATAAGTTGCGTTGACTTGCCATTTGGATGTCATGCCATCAACAAACACACTCCTTCTCGTCTCAAGCCCTCCTCCTCCTAGCTCTCATTCTCTCTCTCTTCACTTTCCTATCACCTCAATGCCGACAACCTCCCCGGTTACCCGCCACCGACCACCAACGTGGAAGTGGTGGATATGGCGGCGGCGGTGCGTGGTGGTGCTAGTTGCCATAGAAGAGAGAGAACGAGAGAAATCCCCTTCTCTCTTTTTTTACCACAACCACAATCACCACCACTTACAAACCCAACTACTAGCGCCATACCTATCGGCAGCCACCATCATGGTGATGGTGGATCTAGCGGTGGGTGGTGGTTGTGGGAGAATCGAAGAGAAAGAACGAGAGAACTTTCCCTTCTCTTTCTTCTCCCACAACCACCACCTACCGGCCACTTGCAGACTCAGTCGTTATCGTCACACTCGCAGTGGTGGTAGAAGAAGTGAGAGAATGGGAGAACTCCCTTTCTCTCTCTTCTCCCACAACCACCAACTATCACCATTCAGGGCGGTGGTTTTGGGTTGGTCGACAACAGTGGGTGGGGGTAGTGGGGCGATGATCCGTGAGGATAAAGGGCGACTGGGGGCAATAACACTTTTAGGACCGAACCCGAAATTTTCAAGAGCTTTGGGGTACAGTTGGTCCCGGATTGAAGAAGAATTGTGATGAGCTAATTTTTCACAAGTCCAGCCCCGTGAGTCACCACATGGAGGCTAGGAGAACATCATGAGGGCACAGGGCCAAGCAAAGAGACATTTTGATCATTGCACAAGGGTCGGGAAAGAGCTAAGGACACCTCGAACGAAGAAGAAAGGCCAAGGTTGAAGAAAAAGAAGAGACACTACTAAAAATATGTGTATTGCGGACCACTTTTTCCAACCAATTTAAAATAGTTGGAAAAACCAACTAATTTAGCAACCATTTCATATTTTTCTAATTTTCTAACTATTTTTCTAATTTTAGGTGGGGAAAATGGTTGGAAATTCCAAACACTTTTACTAAAACGGCAAGAAAATTTTCCTACCATTCTTTTTCCTACTGTTCAAAATTGGTTGGGAAAATGGTTTGTAATCTGACCGTTTTTCCAACCATTTTCAAACAGTAGGAAAAATGATGGTAGGAAAAATTTCCCACCATTTTAACAAAAATGGTTGGAATTTCCAACCCTTTTTCCCACATAAAATTTTTGAAAAAGAGTTGAAATATGAAATGGTTACTGAAATGGTTGGTTTTTCCAACCGTTTTAAATTTGTTGGAAAAATGTGGTCAGTAAATACACATATTTTTAGTAGTGAGAGTGGGCAAAATTGTGCATAAAAAGAAGACATACCTTCACTATTTCAATCATAACTCCTTCAATTGAGCTCCGATGACACCGAAATCTTTCAGTCGATATATTATAAACCCAAAATGAACTCGAACCAAGAAGCTATGTGAGTTTAAAGATTGCAGAAAAAAGTTGGCCCGACCATCACGGTCCATGGCTGGGCACCACGGTCCATGGAATCCTCCAGAATGTCAATTCTCTTGTTTCGAGGTTACCACGAACCATGTCATGCCACCACGATATGTAGCGAAGCCCAAATCGCAATTTTCCTTGTTTTATCGGGGTTTTATAAGGGTTTTCCTTTCTCCTGTATATACCTTTTAAATACTTTTTGATTATGAATTAGTTTGGGTCATTAGAAATCCTCCTTCAAATCTCTCTTCTTTAATTTATCTAAATCGTTGGTGGTGATTAGGAGTGGCTCCTTAAGAGATTATACGGTATTGTTGGTTCTCCTTTAGGCATCCATGAAATATTCTAGTTCAATGTGGCCAGATTTCTTTATCATTGAAGATACTTTTGTTGTTTCATTGTTATTCTTGTTGTTTATGCTTAAATACCCTAAAAATAGTGGGAGATTATGATTTCTAATTTGAGATTTCCTTAAATCCTAGGTTGATAAGTCAATCCTAAGCCCCCATTTATATCAACTTTAAGGACCCCCGGGCTTCAAGGATCAGGCGGCGTTGGTGTGGTGGAGTGGCGGCGGTGGAGAGATGGTGAACGATTGTGAGAATGAGGGGGAATGATAGAGGATGACATGGAAATTTTTTTTGGGTGATGTGGCAACGTGGTAAGTCAAACAAAAAAATAATCAACACAAACTCCAGCGGCCTATGTCAACTTTCCATTAAGTCATCGCCACTTGACTTGCGGGAGTACCAAAAAAATTCAATTTATATTTTTGGGACCACTGGAATATATATATATATATATATATATATATATATATATATATATATATATATATATATATAAGGATTAGTAAATATTATACAATTGACAAAACTATGGATTATTTGTTGGGAAAATGATGTTTGACCGGCTTGAATCTTCATCATCTTCACTTGACTTGGCTTCTTGATCTTCTTGCAGTATGTATGACAAGATGGAGATATGACTTAATAACCAAATGGTTAACTTGTTTGGATATCACTAAGAGTCATGGACAAATACATTTTCCTTAAGAACTATTTAATGTACCGTAAATGTTCAAGGGAAAAACTTAGCTCTTATTGCACTCAAGACATAGGTTTCTCACTTGATTCTCTCAAGTATAGCTGCAGTCTATACTTGAGAGGATGTGATTATAGAATGGAAGAATTGATGCTTGTGATGCTCTCAAATGGCTTGGGAATGTCTCCTATTTATAGGAGCCTTCTGTTTAGGCTCGATGTTGAGCCTAAGTATCGCTCCTTTTACTTAGAAATTATGGCTCGTTCCCTCCTCAATAATTGCCGCTTATCTGTTTTCCTTTAGTTTCATGCAGGATAGTTTGGGTCCGAGGCATTGGGAGTTGCTTGGTCGACGTCGTCGAGAACCCGGCTCGGGAATTCAAGGAAGCAACCCCGGGAATTTTCGGAGTGGCCCCCGTCCTGGAGATAATACAAAGAGGAGTCAAGGAAACCCAGGAGGTCACGGGCGTGACCCCCATTGGTAGCGCCCGTGACCAATTTCAGCAGAATTTCTCCCATTTTGCCGAGAGCGGTCACGGGCGTGACGATCCTTGGTAGCGCCCGTGACACGGTGAAGGAATTCTGGTTGCTGAAACCAGAGGTCACGCGGGCATGACGGCTGTGGTAGCGCCCGTGACCCTAGCGAAGACTTTTTGTTCGAGATTTTGAAATCGCCTCATCACGGCGTGACGACCGAGGTAGCGCCGTGGCGACCACTGATGGAGATGGAATTTTTAGGCCAAAACGACGCGTTTTAGTTATTTTTCTCCCAATGTATTTAAGCTCGGTCCAAAACTAAACCTAATCATCTTTTTCTCACTGTTCATCTTTGCTTTGAAGAGAGCTTAGCACTCTTCCCTAAGGGGATCTTCTCACTTTTAATCACAAAAACTTGTCTTTCTTTGAGCTTTCTTGGTTTTGGATTATCACATTTTGAAGAAGTATTTATTGTGAAAAAGTATTTATTCAAGTTTTGGTGTTCTTTCATCCTTTTATTATTATCATCTTATTTTGGGCAAGTCTTCATTTACTCTCTCTTAATCATTGTCTTAACTAGTGTTTGTGTTTAATCTTGTTGTGTTCCCTCTTCTAGATATCATGCTTAGGGTTCCTATGTTAGGCTTGTTAGTTTTAATGCTTATCATCATGATTAGTGGCTAGTCTCTTTTGGGTTTAGGGGAAGGTTTAGCCTTTAATGGGTTCCCTTGTTTAGAGTTAGTTCTAGATAGAACACTAGGCCTTGTTTATGAAGTTTTCATTCGATGACTCCCTTGATTACGGGATTTAGTGTGGCGAAAGCCCACTAGACCTACCAAAACGTAGTCCTTTGGGGCATTCGAATGGATTCTTGAACTATTCCACTTGAGAAAAGTGGAAGGGTTCGGGTAAGGAGATTTGCATTTCAAACTCTTCAGGTGCATCCTTAAGAAATTATTGGACAAACCGCGAGGGTTAAATTCGGGTATACCCTCGAGAGAGGCCCCGAAGTGGCTCTACTTTTGCAATATCCTAACTTCTAGCTTGGCTTAGTGTCTTGTCCGGAATCGCTTTGTTTGAGGGAAACCATTAGGTGGTAAAGACCGACCCCTGAGCCTCTTTTTCTGTGTCTTTGTCTGATAATCTATCCTTCCCCCCTTTTCCCTTCTTTTTTGTTTCTGTTACCTTAAACTAAGCCTTAGTAAAGAAAGTTTCGACAAAAAGACCTTGTTCCCTGTGGATACGATACAAAACCCGCATTGTACTGCGAGTTGAACAACTTCCACACCTAATCCAACCCTAATGACACCCTTTAGTCAAAGGCATAATTAAGGTCCTTAATGATGGATTATGACCTTGACTTGGTCAACTAATATAGCTGTTGGAATACATATAATATCGGACTTAATATTGATATCATACACTTAATACATAAGATTATATAGCCATTAGCCATTAAAACATATTCTGGGTTCCAACACGGTCCGTGTTGGATCAACACAGTCCGTGTTGATGCAACACGGCCCGTAATGCCTCAACACGACCCGTGTTGAGCCCAGGATCGTTTTTCTTGCATTCTGGAGACCAACACGAACCGTATTGGTCTCTTATGGACTCGTGTTGATCATATTCTTTATGTTTATCTTATATATGATCCTTATACATGTTCCACACGATTCCTTATGTTATATAAAATTCTTATACTCTTGAAATAATTCCAACAATCGCGCGCCATTTCAAGAGTATGTAAAACCCTTGAAATGATCTTACTTAAGGAGTTAACACCCCTCGCCATTTGAGATATACCTTTGTTGGGTTTTAGGTTATCTATTTCCTAAACAGATACATATTAATTGGCGGAACATTCATAACGATTATAAAACAATTAATCACAATAATTGCAGATGCTTTAGTAATTATACCTGATCGCTAATCTGGCTGATGAAGAGGTTGACCTTCGAGATTCCAATGCTGAAATCCCCTACTGAAAGTCCACGCAGTACTCCGGGAACCCGATTGCTAGATCGACTCAATCGAGACAAATCTCAATCTAAGATGTATGTATTTGGTATATGAGAATGTTTCCGGAAACAAGAACTGCAAACTAAAAGAGAGACGAACTCAGGAAATCACCCTGGTATCTCTCTAAGAGTCTCAGGCAGTTGGTGTGAAATAATCTCTCACAGAGACCCCTTTATATAGTCTTTAGAAAACCTAGGGAGAGGGTTCAAAACCCTAAAGGGCCGACTTAACGCAACGGCGCGCTTCTCAGGCCTAACACGGTCCGTGTTGCAACAACACTGTCCGTGTTGGACTCCAGAAGGTCCATCAACTCGGCCCATGGACACCACGGACCGTGGTGTCCCAACACGGACCGTGTTGGGTCAACACAGTCCGTGTTGAACCTAGTTTGGTCCGTGTTGGGCTGATTTCTCACAGAAATCAGTTCCCAACTTGTCTAAACGTAATACAATATCACTTAGGTTACATACATTGTTCCAGGGCACTGACTTGTGTGACCCAATAGGACCAAATAATATAGTTGTAATTAAACATATTCAATTACTAATTATAGAGGTCTCTAGTAAGACATATAATTACTATATTACTTTGGTTTAATCTCCGTGTCTATCGAACATTGTCGGGACATTCCCAACAATCTCCCACTTGTCCCACAAGTGTTCGATTCCTTGAATTCCCTTGTCACTTACTATCTCATGTTCGGATAAGGTAAGCTGAAGTCATCCTTATGTAAGACCCGAACGTTCCTCGATCTCCGAGTTTAGACTTTGAAAAGTAGATGATCAACTATTGATTCAACTGAGCTCGGCCAAGCATTTGAAGTCCAATCTCACCGAGTGGCCAATAAGACAACTGTCCCTAATAGGGAGGACAATGGCATCTTGCTCTGACACACATTCTCACATGATCCAATTGTAACCCAGACACCGCCTTTATAGCCTGCTGTTACGAAAGGCGTTTGACGCGCTCCAAAGTCACAGCAGATCATGCAGTCTGTGTACTGAACTCAGGATTCAGGAATTTTGAGTGGTGAGAGCTCCTATGACAATTCCCAACTTAAAGAGCTCCCACTGAGGGTCAGTTTGGTAGTTGTTCTCAACAATACCCATGTGATTGATTTATGATGTCATCACATCATTATGATCACAAAACTTAATCATCACCTCAATCCTACATGCTAATTGTGTCGATGTTATCACTGTTCCTATGTGATAATACAATTAGGAACCAGGTCGACTGTCGACCAAGATTAGCGTTATCAAGTTCACTAATGGGGTTTCAGAAATCGGACCTCATCCAATTTCCCATTTTGAATGCGCCAACCTTTTTGGACATTTACATAATTCTAAACCACAATTAATGTAAATTTTTTGGAATCTTATTCTTAATGATGAATCGACAAGATCATAATTCATGAACAATTCATGTAAATTTGACTTGTTAATATTCCGGAATATGTTCAATACCTATTGTCCATGCATGACTATCATGCTATAACTACAACAGGGGTTTAGTACATAATACTTACGATGAACCTCGCACATATACCATCTCACTAATGACTTTTCATACAAGAAGATATTTCCGGAACTCATGTTTGGATTCATAGTGAGCTTCAGTTCCTTTGCTTGAGTGATGGCTCCTATCAACAAGGCTCCATTTCTCTCGCAATGTTATAAACATTACCCAGTTCTGAAACGAACTTCACAATCGTAACAGTTTCTGCCACGACTTCTAAAGTCGTGCCAAGCTTGTCTTATTTGTAGAATTAAACGCATGTCATATTAGGAGCTTCTTCCAGCTCACCTCAATACCACTCAAACAGATCGTATAATATACTGACCTTTCAGATAATTATATTTCTCTATCATAAGTGTAGCATCAATGCAACTCTTCACACTTAGCTTTTATCAACCACTTTAGACTTAGGACACATCCTTAGTTTTGCTTATACGTATACACAATGTATATGTTATGTTGGGCTTTAAACATCTCGTGGCATACATTAATCTCACGCCTGAAGCGTGAGCTATATGTCTCATCCCTTTTAGATCCTCTGATTGTTTTGAGACAATCAGATTCCCTAAGAATGTGTTATGATTTATGGAAATTAATCCATTCTCGAAGTGAGTTGAACTTATTCAACACCTAGTCAACTTTGATTCAAACAATCAAAATCTTTAAACTATCATTATAGATCTTATCTCCAAGAAAATTTTTAGCCCCACCAATCCTTCACCTTGAAATTATTCCTAAGTCAACCTTAGTAGACGCAACATGGGAATCTTCCTCTCAGTAGGCAGTATGTCAATCACATACAATATCAGAAAACGAATTGCTCCCACTGAACTTCTTGTAAACACAATATTATCTTTGGCACTTCCCAGTATATCAAACTTTTGATATCTTGGTCAAGAAGGTCAATGATTTCAACTCGTAGAAACTTCCATAAGACCACAGATGGTCTCTTGAAGTTTACAAGTATTCCAACAAAAGACCATTCAGTTGTGTCAAGTACACACCTTTCTTCCAAATCTAATTTTGAAGTCAGTCTTGATGTCTATCTTAATGAACCCATGTTTTGTCTTAAAACCCTCCTATGCCTGATGGATCACACCTTCAGACAAATCAACCGAGTTCTAAACTTGGTTGCATACATGGAGTCCATTTTAGACCTTATGGAAACTTGATTTGCTAAAGCTTCTTTGATGTAGGTAGAGTCATTACTTTCTAAAAGTAACATCTCACGCTCATCCATAGAAGGTCGATATCTTTGTGGCTGACGGAGTTGTTTACCTGACCTTGCTTGGAGTAATGTTCATGGCACCTCCTCCTCAACGTTTGGAGGAGCTTCAACTGCCTCAACCTCGTTCTTAATTTTCCGACCAATAGGAAAACTTGAACTAGGGTCAAGTAGCTGAGTTTAGGTGATGATTATAGTGTTTTGTGACTCTTGAACTTCGGTAAGTTCGAAAACTCTCCTACTCTTTCTTTTAGAGAATAACATATTCTCTAAGAAGAAAGCATTTTGAGAAACAAAAAGCATTTTGAGAAACAAACACTTTCCTCTACAGCACTTTGTAGAAGTGATACTCCTTTGTTTCAGAAAATGGTTCAATAACCACTCTTATGGTGTCTTCTCTAGTGCTTCAGATAATCTTTATTCAGTAATTAGAGCTATGGTTAACTGCGTGTATCCCGAAAAGGTAACCGGTAATGTTGACTCAACCATCATTGATCGCACCATATCTAATAAGGTGTGATTCCTCTTTTAGATACGTCATTGAATTATTGTATTCCTAGAGGAGAGAGTTATGAAACAATTCCACAATCTCTGGAATGGTCAATGAAATCTTTGGCTCAAATACTCACTTCCTCAATCTAATTGAAGGATTTTGTTTTTCTTGCCAAGTTGGTTTTGTACTTCACTTTGAAACTCTTTGAACATTTCAAAGGATTTGGACTTGTGGCGTAATAAGTAGATATACCCATATCTACTAAAAATCGTCACTGGAAGTGGTGAAATAGTACAGTAAACCTTCTTCTAGCACTAGTGCTCATAGACCCACATATATCAATATGTTTGCATCCTAATAAGTCATTAGCTTGTTCACCAATTCCAATAAGAGGTGATTTAAGTCACCTGACCCATCAGGTATGCTTTACAAACATTGAACTTTTCAAAGTTTAGTTTTCCAAAATCCTACACTATGCAGTTTTCTGAATGCATTTGTGATTAATATGACTTAAGCTTATAATGCCAAAATTATGTTTCATTTGAGTCCTTTGTTCAAACTCTTGGCTCAACCATTAGCATCCTTTCGATCGTATCTAGGTGCTCTCATTGTTTCTCCATGACTACTTCATTTTGTAAATCTTTAAACTATTTTAATATTCCAGCTTCAGATGACTCTCATAGACATGAATCACCATGCCTTATTTTATTCAACCTTGAAGATTTGAAGTAATTCATCCCTTGTACTTGTGCTCAATTGGACTACATACATTCATATGTATGAGTGTTTGTTGGCACGTTCACCCTTTCTTGTAAAAGGTATAGTCATGCTTTGCAGACATCACATATTTAGAATGTCTTATTATTCAAAAGTCTATCATTGTGACGCTTCCGAATGCGCTCTGATTTGCATGACTTAATAGATAGTTACAAGGTTTAAGTTTAAACATGAGTTATTCCTTTTAAACCTTTGGGTTTTGATGTGTTGGGTGTGTTTATTCGAGATCCTCTCTCTCTCTCTCTCTAATTGAGAGTAAGAAATCAAATTTCTACTTATAATGAGAACATAGAATCACCTATAAATTTCTCTCATAAGTCTTGAGGAAATGGATAAACAACCAACTCTTCATAAGGAACTACAACTAATTGCATGTTCCTATTTGTAGGCTGACTCTCATCCTTCAAAACACATATACTTTACTGTAGATCCTGCACATTTGCATAAATGCGAGTTTCACAGCCGGTATCTTATACTCAAAGTGGATTTAATAAGGGTAGTGTGTATCATAAACGCATTTGCCTAGAATTGAAATCATATATCAATTCTTCCTTATAGTTATTCACGCTTCCAGTGTCATACATGATCTGGTTGTTAACCGGTTGCTGTCATTGATTGGGTATGTCAACTGTTTGTCCTTACCATTCCTTTAACTTCTTGTCTTTGATAGATTTCTTAAATCTTATTTTCCCTTTCACTAAAAGACTATCTTTGGTCGCCAACTTTTTTTGGTTAAAAGGGGGAATCTGAGGTTTCTCATGTTTTAAAATAGTCAAATTATTTTAAAAACATGAGTGCCATGAATTAGCCCTTATCTAGCTTAACCTAGACTATATGGTTATTGGTTTCATATTTATCAACTCTAACTAGTTCAATGAACTTGGTTTTGAGTTGGTAATATTTGAAAACCTTCCTCTAACCGTCAAACATTTTGAAGTTAAAGTTGTATGAATACTATGACATTACATGTATGCATTTGGCTTGATTAACCTCTTAATATTGATGTCTAGCTCAATGTTATATCAAAGACATGTTTCTTTTAATCGCCTCCAAGACAATCTTGCGATGGTAATGCCAATTAAGGAATTGGTGTAATTGTTTTTCTCTTTCTCAAGGAGAAAACAATATTTTATTAGTGGTGGATGTTTGAGTGAAAAAGACATAAATAATTCTACGAGACAAAATTGGTTCACTTTAGTTATTATTCATAAAAAAAATTAAACTAATTTTAATTTCAAATCAAAACACTTTATTAACTCTCACTTAGTGTTTTAATTTTAACCAAGACCCACAAGACTCATGGGCTCAAGTGGACTTTGGCCCAACAAAACTCGATCCCATGTTATCTTTGGTGGATCATCTTATGATCGATCATTCAAAATGACTCTTGGCAAGAAATTTGTATCGAATACAATATTTCTCTTCCTCTGCTATTGACCCAAAACTATTTTGATAGCCAATTTGAATTGACCTAGCTTCCACCCTACTTATTAATGATGGACAAATTATTTGCTTTGGCTTTCTTTATTTATCCATCTAAGTGGTGTTTCGATAGGTTGAGCAATAATTCAATTTTAAGAGTAGATTTTATTATCCTAAGCATGCAATTCTATGTGAAGTCTTTCGAAAAGTATAAAAGGCATAATAAAACATGCAATAACGAATTTAAAGCATAAATATAACCCCTAGTATGACCACCTAGACTTAATCAAACTAATTTAACTAAGCCTTGACAGTCTTCAAGAAACTCTTCTTGGATTTTACAACTTCCTTGGATGGGCTTCACTCGAATCAACACCTCCATTGCTGTTGGGCTCCCGTTTAACTTGATATCTCCAAGTACAACAAATTTACAAAGTGGACCTCTTAAAGTGACCTTACATGAATTAAATAAAGTTAACTGAAATTTAAATTTTAAAATTAACTCAATGACAGCACGCAGACCGTATTTCACCCAACTCGGTACGCAGACCGGTAAAATCGACTATCTATGGCCATACTAGAAGCACATGCAAACAAGCAATATTGCAATAATTATATCAAATATAACACATGCTTAAATAACAAATTATAAATGCACATTTAATTGCAATATAACACATATAAGGTAACTAATACTAAATAAAGGTTTCCTAAACAACTTGCATGATTGACAGAACAAACAAAATTCAAAATTTTATCTTAGTTACCTAAACAGATTTTGGATTTCATACCTATACACACAAAATACTCGACTTTCCTAAAATCAAGAAATCTAAAAGATACTATATCTTTTAAAGATATTGTAAGTTTCCTAAACTTTACAAAAGTAATAGATTTTACGTCCATCAACTGAAAATTTTATCTTATATTGTTAACTAATTAAAGGAAAATTAGTTAACAATTTCAAAAATTCACGAAAATTTTATCCATAACAGAATGGTTACCCAGTCATCTACTGTAAAATTTTCAGAAAATGTGCAAATTTCTATAAATTTACAAAATTCAAAGAAGTAACAAATTTATTTCTCTCAGATCTGAAAATCTAAATTAAAAAATATAATTTAATCGGATAAATTAACGGTAAAATTCACCTAAATGTATGGTTATCCAGTAACCTACTATAAAAATTTCAGAAGTTTTACAAATTTCTACAAATTTATAAAATTCAGAGAATTAAACGGATTTTAATTCTCTTCAGATTTGAAAACTCTTTTAAAAATCCATTTTAATTGGGAAAAATCTACAAAAATTATGGAAAGTTCAGAACACTTCCAGACAACTCCATTAAAAAGTTCAGAAATTTTCGAATTCGTTTGATATTTTAGTTTGATTTTTCATTAAATTTACAGTAAATAAACTAAATCAGAAAATAAATCTACAAAACTCTATTTTGCAAATTTAGACCTATTTCAAGTATTGCTTAACTGTTTAACAATATTAAACATGATTGTTTCTAAAATATTCAAAATTAAATCAAGTTCATGCTATATTTAACAATTAAACAAACATAAAATAATCGATTAATTAAAGGCAATAAGAAATAAATAATAACAAAGCATGAAACTTTACAATAAAATTTCAGATTTACTATTAATAATAATAAAGATTAAAACTTTCATAAAGTTTTGAATTTTAGGCATTAAAACTACTCTAGCAAATTCATGAAACAATTCAACAATTGACAAAATTATTTATGAATTCAAGTACAATACTTTAGCATGCAATTGGTGGCTCTGATACCACTGTTGGGTTTTAGGTTATCTATTTCCTAAACAGATACAGATTAATTGGCGGAACATTTATAACGATTATAAAATAATTAATCACAACAATTGAAGAGGCTTTGGTAATTATACCTGATCGCTAATCCGGCTAATGAGGAGGTTGGCCTTCGAGATTCCAATGCTGAAATCCTTTACTGAAAGTCCACGCAGCACTCCGGGAACCCGATTGTTATATCGACCCGATCGAGACGAATCTCAATCTAAGACGTATGTATTTGGTATATGAGAATGTTTCGGGAAACAGAGAATGTTTCCGGAAACAAGAACTGCAAACTAAAAGAGAGAGGAACTCAGGAAATCACCCTAGTATCTCTCTAAGAGTCTCAGGCAGTTGGTGTGAAATAATCTCTCACAGAGACCCCTTTATATAGTGTTTAGAAAACCTAGGTAGAGGGTTCAAAACCCTAAAGGGCCGACTTAACGCAACGGCGCGCTTCTCAATCCCAACACGGTCCGTGTTGGACTCCAGAAGGTCCATTAACTCGGCCCATGGACACCACGGACCGTGGTGTCCCAACACGGACCGTGTTGGATCAACACGGTCTGTGTTGTACCCAGTTCGGTCCGTGTTGGGCTGTTTCTCACAGAAATCAGTTCCCAACTTTTCTAAACGTAATACAATATCACTTAGGTTACATACATTGTTCCAGGGCACTGACTTGTGTGACCTAGTAGGACCAAATAATATAGTTGTAATTAAACATATTCAATTACTAATTATAGAGGTCTCTAGCAAGACATATAATTATTATATTACTTTGGTTCAATCTCCGTGTATATCGAACATATATTGTCAGGACATTCCCAACAACCTTAACTTGTAATCACCCGAGAAACTCACAAACATATGCATAATGAAAAGTAGATTGCTCTTTGAACTTTTCACTTAGTATATATAAGCCAAAATTTAATCCAAATCACAAAGTAGACATGTCTTTGAACTTTGGATTTATATTGATCAACTATACTCGTAATACACATACGTTTGTTTTTAAATCTTAGTGCTAGTACTTTGACACTGTTATCCGACCTTGTGCCCTTATCCTTAGTAAGTGTTTCGAAACTTTAGCCCTAAGTTCCTTTCAGCGGCCACACATCACACTTACATAGGTAGTTTTTGGAATTTACCGCCTCTGTAATTAGGCTCCCACAAAGTCTATTAAGAGTGTCACCACTCAACCTCTTGTCATTACAGATATTAAGCATCACTTAACCTGAGATGTATAAAATCGATGCTTCCTACTACTTTAGACAACTCCGTACTCATTTGAACTTTAGAAATTGGTGGTATTCCAATTCGTAAAGTTGAGTTATTGTTGTGAAGTAGTAGATATTTAGGCTACTTAATCCATCTCTAACAACTAGGTCCACTAGATATATAATTATATCTTTACCATGACCTTAATAAGAATATCCTCACCATAATATGAATAAACCATCATATTATTTTTGGATATAATCACACTATACCGTGTGTAAACTTAATATGGATCCTCTTATATGCTTATCATCCAAAAAAACCATGGATATAAAACTCTAACTTGTGAATAAAATAACCTCATACTTAATAAACTAAACTTTTGATTCATATGGAAACCGAATTTGCAACTTATATGTAATTAAACCATTACATCTCAATCCTTTGCTATATACTTGAACTTATAACTTTAAATCATTGAATAAATAATGGTTCATAATCATGAATGATTATCTTGTAGAGTATACCACCAAGTATATAATTAAACCATCACATTACCATGGTTGTATGCTCTCCTTTTATGTTTAAGTCCACCCTTCAAAGCATATAGCTATGAAGACTTAAACATAATATATAATACTTAAACTTTGTCATTTCCAAATCCTTAAATATAAATATATATCATCATGAATTTAGTATGATAAAATGTACAAAAACTATACACTTCTTATGTAGCAAATAAACTTGATATATGCATACTCAAATTATGCAAACAACATAGACCATTCTCAATCATGATTATCCGGAAACCTTGATCATAAATTAAACCTTATGAACTTGTATTTATGAATACACAAAAACAAATGAGTAATCATGATCAATCTTATACTTATCTAAACATATTTGATGCTTTATATGCCATTGCTCATTGAATACATATATATATATGTAAACATAAACATATTGGCACATGAACCATACAAAAGTATGAAATCTTCTCATATATCTTATGCAATCCATTCACTTATTTCATAAAGAAAATTATCTTATAGTAAACTTGTACAAAATCTTAATACACTCTTATCATATTAAAATATGATTGAATAACATGAGAAGCTTACAATAATCAAATATGTAGATAAACTTATGTCCATGTCACTTATGAATAACTTGCATTGCCTAAGAACATAATGGTAAGTATTGACTTGATTTACAACTACTTAAATTAGCATGTAGTAAAATACGCCATACTTAAAACTTACTAGCATGATCAAACTTGTAGACACAATATTAAGTGAATAAAACTCCACTCATATTTCCTTGTCAAGATTAAAGCATGTTCTTGTCTACTTATATTTCCATGAATAAAAGGAAATTAACATCTTATGATTCTATATACTCATATAATCACATAAATCAATTTTGCACTTAGAAAAAAAAAATTAAGCAAAATTTCCTAAAACACTTATAGGATCAAGTGATTATTCTTAAACTTGTCATGTCATAAACAACATAGAGTCAAATACTTATTTTAATCAAACAAACCAAAACTTGAGTTCTCTTGGAATGCTTGAATAAATCATACAAACTCTAAACATTTATAAACATGAATCACATGGCAAAACGTACACTTGTAAATATACATGAAAGTTAATACTTAAATAAATTTCATATTTGACTTGAACTTAGTACAAACAACTTAACAAAAACATATGAAATTTCCTGTGCATAATCGGCTAAGTAAATTAGCCAATAATCTTATAGCTTCAACTTGTTTAGAAATAATCATGAGTCCTTACTTATGCAAAATCTTATAAGCATAGAAAGCTTTCTTATCAAATTTATCCATATTATGAATTCCCATACTTATATTCATATTATGTAAACTTAATCATATTTTGAAATAGCCTAGACAACTTGTGTGTATGTACCTTACATCTATACATACCATTAATTAATCATATAAACATGATTAATCATTTGTCTTTCTTATTAACTTGTGTACTCTTATATTTCCAATAACTAGGAAATTATATTAGCCATTTACAAACTTGTACAAAATAAATTACATATGATTGCTCATATATAATTACTTATAGTTATAAGGCTTATTGTGCAAAAACTTGCTATTTCATCTTAATAACCACATAATGTTGCCAGTAACTTATCCTCATATATAATCATATATATATGTACTTGTAAAATAATAACTTATTATGCTTTTCTTATTACAATACTTATAAGCATAATAAAAATATACTCATGATAATAATTAGAAATTTGAACCTTGATGCTGAAGAATTTGAGAATTGAGAATTGGGAGTTGTGTTTTCTATGTGTGTTCCTCCCTTTCACGTTTGATATATGTAGGCATAGAGTTACACTTTACAAGGAAGGTGAGATAATATCATAAACAAAATAAAGAAACTCTCCTAAATACCACCACTAATTTTGGTGGAAAGAATCACAAGATATGAATCAGAATATATACAGAATAATAGGATCAAAGTGATCATAATATATCATAATACTCCCCCTCAAGTTGGCGCGTGGGGCTCTGAAACGCCCAACTTGCCAAGTAAATAGTGAAATCGCCGATGTCCGAGAGGCTTAGTGAAGATATCTGCTGGTTGGTCATTAGTGGAGATATATCGTGTGACAATCTCTCCTGAAAGTTTACGTTCTTGGACAAAATGACAATCAATTTCAATGTGCTTGGTCCGCTCGTGATATACCGGATTAGTGGCGATATGTAAAGCTGCCTGGTTATCACAACACAGCTGAGCCGGTGAAACAAGTATTTGAAAGAACTGGAGCAAATTCCGAATCGATATGACTGCACTAGTGGCATTAGCCATAGCTCGGTATTCGGCTTCAGTAGAGGACCGGTACACCGTAGGTTGCTTTTTGGTCTTCCAAAAATAGGTGCAGTGCCAAGTGTGACAAAATATCCAGTGATAGCCGACGAGTCATAGGACAACTAGCCCAATTAGAGTCACAATAACATGCAAACTAAGATCATTGGTTGCGGGAAGAAGAATACCTTGACCTGGACATGATTTCAGATAACGAAGAAGTCGCATAGCCGCCTCCCAATGACCCTGACGTGGATCTTGCATAAACTGACTAAGGATGTGGACTCAATAAGTAATCTCTGGATGAGTTATTGTGAGATAAATGAGTCGCCCAATGAGGCGACGATATTGCCCGGAGTTGGAAATTGGATCCCCCGTATCAGTACACAACTTCAGTTGTTGTTCCATTGGAAATGTACTAGGCTTACATCCAAGCATCCAAGTTTCAGATAAGATGTCGAGGGTGTACTTATGTTGGCTAAAAAAGAGCCCCTTCGGAGACCGGGAAACTTCATACCCAAAAAATATTTCAAGGGTCCCAAATCCTTGAGTTTAAAGCACTTATGCAAGTAGTTTTTGAAGTCAGCACAACAGCAAGCATCATTTCCAGTAAGGACTAAGTCATCGACATATATCAAGATGGCTAGAAAAGTATCTCCTTCAGAGAAAATAAATAAAGAGTGATCCAAAGGAGTTTGTCGTAATCCATAGTCACACAAAGTAGAAGTGAGCTTGAAAAAGCATTGACGAGGAGCTTGGCAAAGTCCATAAAGAGACTTTTTAAGTTTACATACCACATTTTTCTGTACGGTTTTCAATCCGGGAGGGAGCTTCATGTAGAGTTCTTCATCCAAATCGCCATGGAGAAAAGCATTATGGACGTCCATTTGGAGCGAAACCCAGCCTTTGGCTGCTGCCAGTGCTAACAAGGTTCAAACTGTAACCATTTTGGCAACTGGAGCAAAAGTCTCATTATAATCCTCCCCTTCAACTTGATGATTACCCAATGTCACGAGACGAGCCTTGAACCGTTCAACAGAGCCATCAGAATGATACTAGATCTTGTATACCCATTTATAGCCAGGAGCCTTTTTGCCCAGGGGAAGGGGTTGAAGTTCCCATTTTTGATTATCCTCAAGAGCTGAAATTTCCTTAGCCATAGCTTCACGCCAACGTGGATCCTGCATGGCTTGAGAAAATTGTCGGGGCTCATCCCCTTTAGTAATGGGTGCTAAATAGGCACGAATAGACGGAGAGAATTTATTATAAGCAACAAAGTGAGACAAAGGATGCAGTACCTGAAGATGCGTCCTGGAATGGGGGCAAGGCATGGGTGTAAGGTTGGAGCGAATGACACACATAGTCACGAAGATGTGTAGGTGGTCGCCTATCACGTTGGGGTCGAACGGGAGATGTAGCTTCACAACTGAGTTGTTTGTCACCTTCATCTGGGGAAATGTCATCACTTGTTGGGGCTTGATCTATGATATTATGTTCAGGATTAACATAGGGATTATCCGTGATGTCGGTGGAGAAGGGCATGTTTGATTCCTCTAGGGAAAAAGGAATGTCTTGGTTGAAACACGGGCAGGTAGAGGATGGAGGAGTGGAGTCTATGGTATCTGGTGAGGTGGAAGCGAAAGAGAAAATATCTTCATAAAACTCAACGTCTCTAGACACAAATATTTTTTGATGTTGAATATCATAAACACGCCCCCCTTTTTGCCCTAGTGGGTACCCCAAAAATATGCATTTTGTAGAACGAGGATCAAACTTATCACGAATACGATCATGAGCATTAGCATGACAAAGGCAACCAAAAACACACAACTTTGAATATGAAGGACTCCTTTCAAATAGCACCTCATAAGGACTCTGAAACTTATGCAACTTTGTGGGAGTATCGTTAATAAGATAGGCTGCTGTGAGGACACATTTCCCCCAAAATTGAATGGGGAGATATGCCTGAAACCTCAAAGCTCTAGCAACATTCAACAGGTATCTATTTTTCCATTCTACCCTGCCATTTTGTTGAGGGGTATTTACACAGGAAGTTTCATGAACTATCCCATGTTTAAGAAAGTATTGTAGCAATTCCCCCTTTATAAATTCGGTCCCATTATCACTACGTACCCTTTTAACACATGTCCCAAATTGTGTTTTCACCATGAAGCAAAAATCAACTATACGTTCATATGCCTCTTTTTTGTCTCTAAGCAAATAAACCCAAGTTGCTCGACTATAATCATCCACAATGCATAAAAAATATGAGCATCCAGATAACGATGGGGTATGATAACATCCCCATAAATCACAATGAACCAAATCAAAAGGTTGTCTAGCATGAGATTTACTCAACGGAAAACTAGTACGTGTTTGTTTTGCTCTATGGCACACATCACAGCAAACTGAAGTATTCTTATTCAACAAAAAGTTACAAATTGAGACAAAGGAGCTAAACTACGGAAGGAAGGATGTCCCAAGCGTTGGTGCCATCTCACATAATCTGCCTTGTTGACTGTAGCATTTGCTGACCCGCCTTGCACATTCTTCAAGTAGTACACCCCATTGCCAAGATACCCACTCCAATCTGCATCTTCCAGGTGAGGTTCTGAATAACACAAAAATCTGGACCATAAGAAACCACATAATTTTCATCAATTGCCAATTGTTCGGTTGATATAAGATTGCATAGACAGATTATAAATCTTTCAAGAACACATTATTCACAAGTCATATGATGAGAGGCACCTGTATCAAGTATCCAAGGTGTATATGACGAATAACAACACTTACCACTCATCTTTTCCGATCTTTCTTGATTTTGTCTCTCCTTAAAAAGAGAGTACAATTTTTCTACCTGTGAAGAGGTGAATCCAACAAATCCTTCATCTACTTTGCCAACTTCTTCATTGTTTCTTTTACTTTCCACATGAGGTCCTTCAAGTTTAAGTGATCTGACCCCCATACCAGTGGTGTAGTGAACGCTACCACCATTGAAATTTGCATTCCCCTGCCCTGGCTCACTGCCCACTCCAGCCATCCTATTTTGTCCAAATAAACCACTCCCACTACTGCATCGCTTGTTCCCTGTGGATACACGAGAAGAATTTTCACTAGAGCTGGCTCGGTTGGACTGCCTATTTCCCCAATTAGAGGGATATCCAATCAGTTCATAGCACTGAACCATTTTCTGGCAGTAGCTACAATATTGGGGTCTGTTTAGCGTTCCCCTGGTCTGAGTGGTGGCTTTGAACGCGTCGCCTTCCACCACGGTTCTGCCTCCAATAGTCTCAGTTAGTTGTTGTTGTCGTTCTGCCCGCACTACAGCAGCATAAGCGTTGTTAAGGCTGGGTAAAGGTTCAGTATTAAGCATAGCAGATCGAACAATATCGTATTTCGATGGGTTAAGCGACATAAGAAATTTTTGTGCTTTTTCTTCTTCAAAGATTCGGGTGACTTCCATCGCAACGCCGCACTTACAATCGCAAGTGCACCGAGGCATCACTTGGTAAGTTCCCAACTCATCCCACAAGGTTTTCAACGTTGTGAAATATTCGGTCACCGTGTGGTTTCATTGCTCAACTAGGGTTATTTCCCTCTTTAGTTGATGAATTCTGATAGTATTCCCCTACGAATATCGCTCTTCCAAGTCTGTCCATATGGCCTGTGCAGTCTCCGCGTATGCGACGGGCCCATGGAGTGCGTTGTCAATGACGTTGTACAACCACGCAACAACCATGGAGTTTGCCTTCTCCCATGCATCGACTTCTGTGGCATCTACTGCTGGCTTTTCGATTTTTCCATTGACAAATCCAAGTTTGTTCTTGGATTTGAGCCCATTAATACAAAACCGAGACCAATTGCCATAGTTGTCTCCATTGAGGGTCACTGGACTGATTTTGTCTCCTAGATGATCGGATGGACTTAGATAATATGGAGATTGAGGATTGTTGATGTCTATGATTTTCTTAGCATCAGCTTTCTTGGCATCATCTCCCATTGTGATGAGCAGATGGTATGAACTCAAGAACAGCTGGTATTAGTTTATGCCTCTTGGCTCTGATACCATGAAGAATTTGAGAATTGAGAATTGGGAGTTGTGTTTTCTATGTGTGTTCCTCCCTTTCACGTTTGATATATGTAGGCATAGAGTTACACTTTACAAGGAAAGTGAGATAATCTCGGAAACAAAATAAAGAAACTCTCCTAAATACCACCACTAATTTTGGTGGAAAGAATCACAAGATATGAATCAGAATATATACAGAATAATAGGATCAAAGTGATCCTAATATATCATAATAGATGCACACATAACTTATAGTGGATTTCTCAAAAAAACTTGAATCAATAAACAAGCCACTTGTATGCATTTAACCAATTCTCATAAAAATTACACTTATATGCAAAGCCTATCTTAACATCAAATTGATATTTGACTTTCAATTGCATAAACTTATTCTAATCATCAAGAATAGAATCATAAATTTAAGATAACCAAATAGAATTTCATGGCAACTCATAACTTATAAATTAGAAACATAACACTTTTGTCAATATTTATATTCTATTTTTATGCTTTAAACTTAATCATAAAATTAACTTGTTAATCATGCTATTAAACAATACTTGAACAACAATAGGCAAAAACTTTAAGCATGAAATCAGTCATACCTATCACTTATAAACATGGAACAAAATTTCCAATCATGGTATCAATAAATGGTCTAATCAACTGGTACTCATCCTTCATATTAATATAAAAAACAATAGGAGGAATAGACTTAATGATACTTGAACATGTGAACAAACATGGAAAAATTCAGATTATAAGAAGCAAAATATAATCTTGCCACAATGAAATTCCACATTAAACACCTTAAAAACTTGTAACTTAAAACATCCAACCAAGGAATCTTTTTAATGATAATAATCCCATCCTTATTACTAGTATGAAACTTCCATGAAACTTAATATCATAGCCAACTTAAAACATATGGCTAAATAAACTTGTAACTTATGTAGGTGTTCAATGGTGCACTTAATAATAAATAAATAAATAAATAAATATTTATTTTGACTTTTTCTTGCACCATCCTTCCACAACTACCTTAACATATGTAATTTCAATAGACTTATCCTTAATGGCAATTCTTATAAACCAATTAAACATGTCAAAGCTAGGTAATAAAACATATCCATTGGCATTAACTTGATAATATTAAGAGGCAACTTAAACATGGTCAATGCACATGCATATAACCCCCAAATAAAAAATAACTTAATTACTTTTGACCTCCTTGTAAATGCCTTGTTGTTACCTTGCCCTTAATCCATGTAATCCTCATTGCATAACCAAACAACAATTCCCATCATGAACATCAAGTTCTTGTACTTGTATTGCCACTCTTATGTATCAATTTATCATCTATACAAAACACATATAGATTAAACAAATTATTAATAAACTTTTAATCATTAAACTTAATAAAACTTAATTAACTTGTATGAAAAATTGATACTAATAAACTTGTAAAATATAAACTTATCTTTGTAATCCCTCATGAATCTTGGATGTCCAACTCTTAGCCATCTCCAATCTTGTCTCGTAAAATAGTTCTTAACATTGTTGGGAAAATGATGTTTGACCGGCTTGAATCTTCATCATCTTCACTTGACTTGGCTTCTTGATTTTCTTGCGGCATGTATGAAAAGATGGAGATATGACTTAATAACCAAATGGTTAACTTGTTTGGATATTGCTAAGAGGCATGGACAAATACATTTTTCTTAAGAACTATTTATTGTACAGTAAATGTTCAAGGGATAAAACTTAGCTCTTGTTGCAATCAAGACATAAGTTTCTCACTTGATTCTCTCAAGTATAGCTGCAGTCTATAATTGAGAGGATGTGATTATAGAATGGAAGAATTGATGCTTGTGATGCTCTCAAATGGCTTGGGAATGTCTCCTTTTTATAGGAGACTTCCACACCTAATCCAACCCTAATTACACCCCTTAGTCTAAGGCATAATTAAGGTCCTTAATGATGGATTATGACTTGACTTGGTTAACTAATATAGTTGTTGGAATACATATAATATCGGATTTAATATTGATATTATACACTTAATAGATAAGATTATATAGTCGTTAGCCATTAAAACAGTTTATGGGTTCTAACACGGTCCGTGTTGGTCTCTTATGGACTCGTGTTGATCATATTCTTGATGTTTATCTTATATATGATCCTTAAACATGTTCCACACGGTTCGTTATGCTATATAAAATTCTTATACTCTTGAAATAATTCCAACATTATTAGAATCTAATTTTCCTTTTCTATTTTGTAAGAAAGATATTATAGCATTTTTTGTTTAATATTGAGTTCATTTTGTCTAGAAAAATATATTCATTTCAATCTAATAAAAAATAGGTTCTTTAATTCATTCTTGGTGGTTATACATGAAGAAATAAAAATGATGCTTAACTTGTTTTATATGTTAATATTTAATTCATTGTACTCTGAATTCTTGATGAGATATCAACTCTTCCACATAAGGAAAATTTAGCCACTAAAGATGATATGCAGACGATTTATATGTCCGTTATGCGTCGACTGTATTCAACTTTTGTAATATATTAAAAGTAGAGCACACTCAATATACAGCAACATGTACGTTCCTAGCTTGGCACATAGGATGCCATAATAATAGTCTCGTATACTGGCTACCTTCGATGGAACAAAATAAGCTTTAATGATAATTAATGCAGACACAATAATAGTAAAATTATATAAAAAGTAAATTTCGATGCTTTATATATTACTTAGTTGAAAAATTGTGTATAAAAAAAATATAAGTTTGTCAGTAAAAAACAATAACAAGAAAGAAGGTAAAATTGATGTATCATGATTTTTTATTACAAAAAACCTTTGTCCAAACAAAAGCATGGAGTGATTTAATTGCAACTAGAAAAAAGAACATTGTTAGGGTACTAAATGTGAAAATTTTAAAATATTCTCCTAAGGTTGATTATTTGGCAAACATAAAACTGCAAATGATATTATTTTACTATAATAGTATATATAGTCAATGAATAATAAAATTATTTCGAGTTAATTATTTAAATAATAGAGAGATAAACACTAAAGAAAAATAATTACTGTGGTTAGAAGTAACCTACAATATAATATTTTAGAAGTAACATACAATATAATATTTTATCATTTGGTAAGATTATTAAATGAAAGCCTAATTTTTGTTAAGGAATAAAAGCCATCTCAAAAAATTAAGTTTAAATTATCAATGTTAATTAACTCTAATATAATGGACATATATAATTGTAATAATCTATACTTTGGGTCAACGGGTAATGATAATTTTACTTTAAAATTAAATCACAATGAGCCTGAACCGTAACAGGGTAGAGTTCCAGCTTTAAAATCCGTGGCCACCAAGCCTTCCCCCACCCCTTTTGTAGAACCCGAGCAAAACCACTTCAAGGTCAGGTGTGAAATTCATTTAAAGGTGGACCCGGAGCCAAGGAGGCATATTTGGGTCATTTTTCGATGTGACATTTACCACAAATGGGATCCCAACCCATGGGATGATGCTATGCGTCCTCTTTGGGGCTGCCCTCGGGTCTTCTAAGAGGCTCGAGGCTAATCGTCAAGAATAAACTAGGAGGATCAACCATGGGGAAGAAAGTCAAGGTAGAAGAATGGGGAAGCAGCTGGTCATGGTCGTGACTCAAATTGTCACACTCGTGACTCCTTTCTAGAGCTACGTACCCTAGCTTGATGGACAAACGGAAGTCATGCATGTGACAGGGTTGACCCCTTTTCGCTGTCACGCCCACGACAATGTTGACACCTTTAGTTGTCATGCCCGTGACTAGTTTGTCACGTCTGCAACAGGGGTGACCCCTTTGCCAAGCCATCAGGGTTGCGCCCGCAACTAGAGTAGTCACGCCTGCGACTAAAGCGAACTCAGTTTCCCCTTGTGCAAGAAATAGACATCGCGCCCGTGGCTCACATTGTCATACCTGCAGCTAACCTAATTCGGGCTTAATTTTTGTTATTTTCCCCCTCTTTGTTTATGTACCCCAAGGTTATCTATTGTGGGGGACTTTTGCTTATTATGAATATGAATGTACTAGAAAGTCTTGAAGCTTTCTTCCCTCTCAAAAATCTTGTTTACTTTATCCATTTTGTTAATGGTGGTGTTGCAAGTCTCTCCTTTATTGATTAGTGGTGGATACTTCCTTTGTCTAATCATGGTGGATTGCTAGTTCTTGGTAGTGTATTATATTTCCTTTATCCAAGTCCGATCCATATCCAGTTTTATTGTTGTTGCAAGACCGGGTTCATCTTCCTTTTGGGTTGTGATTATTATTTTCAAGATTATTATCATCCATATGGATATTGAAGCAATACTCTACACTCTTTTCCCACCGCACCATGCTCCAGTTGGTACCAGAGCATCTAGATTATCTCTTGCGTGAGTTTTCATTGTTCTTGATTAGTTTGGATGATTATTAGTGTTCTTGATCATGTTGAACTTATTTGAATTTTTGGGGGCTGATACTTATTGGGGTTGATTGTTTTGGGAGTTTTGATCATGTTTCATTATTTTGCAATCTTTGGGAGTATCATTTGGTTGTTGATTACTTTGATCATATTGGTGACCTCCATTGACGGTGTGAAATATTTTTGTGTTGGATTAAGTATTGGTTCATTAGGTGTTGGAGTTGTAGTTTGTTGGATTGTTGTGATTGTGATTGTGGTGGTTGCTTTTGGTGTGATCTTTGTTCCCTTATATTGGATTTTCCCTATTGTCTCTTTTTTGCAAAAACTATAAAGAACCTTAAACTAAACACATAGCCAACTACAAAGAACCTAGCTCGACAAAATTTTCCCAAAACACAATCCTTCTTCACCCTTCTTCTTAATATGGCCCCTAATCTGAGTTTCGCGAGCTGATTATCAATCATTGAAAATATTGTTGATGCTATTACTAATCAACTTCAGAGAATATCTGCACATTTCCAAGGCCAACCTCAACTTATAGGAAGAAGAAGAAATGATTCCTCCCGGAAAAAACCATTCCAATATTCCCCACAAAGGGCCTTTTCATCCCCAAAGTGTATCAATTGCAGACGTGCAGGACATGATTCTTTCCAATGCCCATAAACGGGCATGTGATAACTGCGTTTTATGACTATATTTTTTGGGGGTTTCAATAGTGAATTAGGGATAGTTTTGAGTGTGAACCTTGATTTTTATTCCAATTTCCCTACTACACTTGGTGTTGTTTTTGATGTGAATTTGTAGGTTTTGAGGCCAAAACACCAATTTTCTCTCAACTTCTGGCAAGATTGAAGACACCATGGGGCTCTATATATCAAACCCAGACCGTGGCGCAAATTTGGGATGGAAAGAACGACCAGACAGTGGGTACTATGGGCAGCCCGTGGTACATGCCACGGTCCAGCAGCATTTTCATTCGTGGGCCATTAATTTCCTTCAGGCAACCCAATCAACAAAAGAGAGGTGAGGGAAATTGAGTGCATTGCATTCATGCAGCATTCACTGAGCCCAACACTACAAGAAAATATGCATCCTTCCACGCATATTTTCCCACGCTTATTTAAATGATGGGAAAAAAATCGTGCAAATTCCTACCATATGCAATGGCCACGCTTAGTAAGAGTGGTTAAACGGTAAGCACGCATATAAGCGTGCTAGCGCGTTGTAAGAGTTTGGCCACGCTTATTAAGTGAGGTTATAGAATTCTCCCAAACAAACCTATATTTCCACATATAATATGCGTGGCAGACAACCATTTTACATTATAATTTTTTTTTACAAAAAAGTATAATATTTTAATTACGCTCCAGGTTTAATTAAGGAATTAATTTAGTCCTAAAAAATAATTTCAAAAAAACTAAAAGAAACATAAAGGAATATTGAATTTTGGGCGCATTGATATTAGAAGCCAAGTGATATTTATGTACATATAGTATTATATTAATTTGAAGAATATTTAAAAAATTATAATTATAATTTTTTTAATATACCCATCTATTAGTTAAAGCTAAAATAGAAAATAAAAAAAGTCAAGTGGTATTTGTGTATATATAGTATTAAATTAGTTTATATAATCAAATAATCTTTAATACTCAAGCGGTAAGGGTTTGGTTAGTCACTCATTCTTATGTGCTATGGTTGGGGGTTCGAATCTACATTCAAAAGAAAAAAAATTATAGTAGGTGGAGAGAAGCCCGTCTGTATTAAGCGTGGCAAAGTTGCTCCATGCACGCTTATTATGCGTGGCGAATTTCTTCTTGCCACGCTTAATAAGCGTGGCAAAATTTTCCCCACACATTCCCTTTCCACGCTTATTTATCTGTGGCAAGGATTCTTGGCCTCACTTATAAGCGTGGCTAGAAGCCGTTTTAAGCGTGGAAGGAGGACCTTTTTTGGTAGTCAATAACAAAAGAGAGAAGTGACCATCAATTCACTCCATGGAGCCACCCTTCGTTCGGTCCAATAACCAAAGGGAGAAGTGGGGCAGTTCATTTCCCTTCATCCTTCATGGGGCCCAATCACAAAAGGACGAAAGAGGGGGGCAATTGACATCAATTGGGTCAACCATCCACTTGGCCCAATCCTAAGGAGGAGAAGTGGAAGCCATTGAATTTGATTTACTCAACCATTCATTCGGTCAACGATTCATGGGATTTGCCTTGGACTTTTTGGCCAGTGTTTAGACCCAATTTTGTGTAAATGACGCCTTAATTCTAAGGCTTTTGACTCGTTTCGTGTTTATTTTCATGGCTTTTTAATATGTTTTTGGTTATTTTGTAGGTTTTGACGTTTTACACAAAAACGAGGTAAAACGGGACATTTTAGAGCATTTTTGGTGATTTCTCGAGCCGAGCCGAACCGAGAGTAGAGGCGGAGTTGACCCGGGACCATTCTCCCTTCATTTGGTGCAAAACACTGAGGTAACACCCGCTACGATCCTCGTAGCGGGTGTTACCATCCTCGTAGCGGGCGTCACATGCCTTGGAATGAAAGAAGGAACAAAAGGAAGAAAGTAGCAGGGTAGCCCCCGCCACCGTGGGCGTGGCACCCGCTACCCCTGGCTGCTGTCTCTCGAAGCTCAAATCGCCAAGGTGGATTTCGCAGGGTAGCGCCCGCTACCCCTTTGGTGGCACCCGCTATCTCAGCTGGGCAGGGGAAGACCGCACCTGCGGTGAATCGAAGCTCAAAATCGCCTGGAGTCTTCGCAGGGTAGCGCCCGCCACCCTTGGCGTGGCACCCACTACCTCCCCTGGGCAGCCAGAGACCGCACCTGCGGTCTCCCCCTTTTCCGCGCGTGATGTTCGGCTTGTCCACTGCGTTTTGGCCAATTGTTTTGCCTCGTATATATATCCCTTTTGACGATGATCTTGGGGGATCCAATTCTAGTTACTTAGACTCTATTTCTAGCTTTGTATTAGTGAATTTTAGTGACAGATTAGCCTTAATTATTCTAGGGTTTTGGTGAATTTTTGGTGTGATTCAAGGATTGAAGATTCAAACAATTGAGAGATTGTTGGAGTATCATTCCCATTGCTTTTCCTTGTTCATCTACAACGTTTTGATAAGTTGTCTCTTCCCTTAACTCTTTCATTAATTGCTTTACTAATTGCTTTGCTTGCTCTTTAATTGCGTTGCTTGTTATTTTCATGGTTTTGCTTGTTCTTGATTGTTGGATGTTAGAAATCATGTTTAGGTTTGGTTTGGATGTTGTTAGCATAGTTTTTATCATGATTAGTGGCTAGAAACCCTATTGGTTAGGGGGTAATTAAGGGTATGAATGGGTGATTTAGGTTTGGGTTAGTAATATTAGTGAGTAATTAGTTGGGAAATCACTTTTCCCACTCCAATCCTTTCCTCAAGTGGGATGTATTTGGGTCCGAAAGTCCCCGAACACATCCAACCCTTGAGTTGGAAGGTTGGAATTGGGATAGTTAGTACTCTACTCACGAAAGTAAATAGAGGCTAACTAGGGAATTCCGTTTTCTTCAACCCTCCGGGTCCGTGCTGGACTTTGGGGAAGTTAATCTGGACTATCCTCGAAAGAGGAAGCTCGGTTGGTATTTTCTAACAGAATTGCCACTTGATTTCCTTCCTTGTTGCTTTCTTGTTGCAAAACCCATTTCCTCATCCCCGTTTGCATCCCGAAAAGCCTCCGAAGCCCATTTCCTTCCCTTGACCGACCTTAGCTTTGTTTCTCTCTTTGTGACCCTTTCAAACCGATATCCTTACCTTAGCAATCTCATCCCGACCTTAGACCGAGATTCTATGACCAAGGCCCCTAGCTCCTCGAGAAGAACGATATAAAAACAGGGGTACAAAAACCACGTTACATAAAATGGCGCCGTTGTCGGGGAGCCAGCGCCCCTAGTTTTAGTTTCTTGGTTTTTGGTTAATTGAGTTTACTTTCACGCTAGAAATCAGTTTATCCCGATCCCAATGAATTTGATGTTTCTTCATTTCTTGTAGGAGTTTTTGACTTCTAATGGGTGAAGCTCAAGCTGGTTCACCCCGTACCCTTCTATCATATGTCGTTCCATCATTGGGTACGGGAGGCAATCCTACCACATTACCACCATTACCACCTGATGCTGTGTTCGAGTTTAAACCGCATTTACTTGAAGTCTTCGAAAGAAACCCGTTTCATGGGGACGATGCTGCTGAAAGTCCCATTGCTCATATTGATAAATTCGAAGACAGGATTAGCTTTATGCACATTTCAAGGTTATCATCAGAATATTTGAAGTTGAAATTCTTTCGTCTCACTCTTACGGGGAAAGCGAAGATATGGCTACAAACATGTCCACCTGGTTTTTATTCTTCATGGGAGGCACTCAAAGGAGATTTTCTTCATCGTTTCTTTCCGGCGGAGAAGACACACCGACTTCGAGTAGAAATTTTAAGTTTCAAGCAAGATCCGGGAGAGAGTCTTTTCGACGCTGGGGGGAGATTTCAGAGTCTTCAACGACAGTGCCCTCATCATAATTTACCGGATTGGATGTTGCTTCAACATTTCTATCATGGGCTCCGTGGTCCTCTTAGAGAATCTATTGATAATGCGTCCGAAGGGATGTTTTTGAAGAAGACCGTGGAAGAGGCCAATATTTTCTTACATGAGCTATCACAACACGCTCCTCATTAGGGGAGTGGCCAAAGTTCAGGAGACGGAGGCAATTTTTTGGAGGATAACCCGATTATAAAGTTTCTTTTGTCTACCGTTTGTGAAATGCAGAAAGAGATCGAAGTCGAATGTGGAGGTTTCAAATAAGTTAAGAATCGCCCAAGCAATGCAATCCTTTGCATCCACTTCTATTCCGAATGTTCATACTTGTGAGTTTTACTATGGTCCACATCCTACTCAACAATGCGCGAAAATTCAACAATTGGTGCAAGTGAATGTTATCCATTCTTCTCACGAAAACCAAGATCCTTTTCACATCACTAACCATCACCCTTCTACCTCTCAACCCCATGGACTTCACTCATCTATCCAAGAAGAATCCTTCCATCAAACTCAAAAAGAGATTCCACAACCTCAAATTTCTTCACCACCCCTAGAATCCTCGATTGAGTTGATGCTTAAACAAACCATGGAGAATCAAGAGAAAGATCGAGCTTACATTCGAAGTCTCGAACTCAAATTAGCTCAAGTCAACCAACCTCAATCTATACTTATCCAACCTCAATTGAGTTGATGCTTAGGTGGAGGTGAATCTATTACTTTGCGGAGTGGAAAAGAAGTTGAGGGACTCAACTTGTTGGAGGAGGAACCTTCTAGAGAGAATGAGGGAGATGTTGAAAATACAATTGAGAGAGAAGATATGGGAGATGAGCAATCTGTTGATGAGGTGAAAGAGGATGATAATGTGATTGAGATGTCTAATGATAAGGAGAAAGAAGATTTGGAGAAATCCAAGGAGATTATGAAGGAGAATGATCTTGATAAACCCACGGGGCAGTTGAAACCATATAGACCACCAATTCCATTTCCCGGAAGATTGGCTCAACACAAGAGTGAAGAGAAATTCTCCAAGTTCATTATGATGTTGAAGAAGCTTCAAGTTAATATACCATTTCTAGATGCCATGTCGGAGGTCCCTGCTTTCAAGAAACATCTCAATGACCTCTTGACAAGCAAGAGAAGAATCAAGGAGTCATCGACAGTTCATCTCACGGTTAGTTGCAATGCTATAATGGGAAGCAAGACTGCCGAGAAATTAGCCTATCCCGGTAGTTTCTCTATTCCATGCTGGATTGGGTAAATGAAGATTGATAAAGCACTTTGTGATTTGGGAGCTAGTGTGAGTATCATGCCTCACTCCATATGCAAGAAGCTCAATCTCGATGATTTGATCCCCACAACAATCAATTTGCAACTTGTCGATAGAAGTATTAGAAGACCATTAAAGATTTTAGAAGATGTCCCAATTCAAGTGGGAAGTTTTCTCATCCCTTGTGATTTCGTTATTTTAGAGATGGAGGAAGATTGGAATATTCCCATTATTCTTGGTCAACCCTTCTTGGCCACTGTAGGAGCTATCATCGATGTGAAAAGAGGTCGTTTGTCTCTTTATGTGGGTAAAGATCATATTGTTTTTGACATTGACCCTTCAAGGTTGAAATCCCACAAAGAATCTCATTTTAAGGTCAATGCGGTGGTAGGCATCTTGGATGAGCCCCGAAAGGAGTCTTACTTTCTTGAAGTTGAGCTCGATGATTAGGGAGAAATCAAATATCTAAGGGCTTCGCATCCAATTTCAAGTGAATTTGAGGACATTTACCATGATCATCCTCTCAAGATCATTCCATGGAGGAAGGAGATTTCCTTGAGTGAAACCTATGTTGAGTACAGCAAAGTCAATAAGATGATTTTCAAAGGTCCTAGGCCCGGTAAACCACCAAACACAAAATTGGAGTAACTCTCTACTTCTATATCCTCATACCCTACTAAGTTTTTGAGGAAGCGAGCTTCGTTTATACACAAGGCTAGGAAATGTTGGAGGAGAAGAAGGAAGCGTTGGTGGAGGAAGCCTAAGAAAATGCTACCCAGATTTCCTAGGAGAATGACTAAACCACCGGAAGAGTATCCCATGTCAACCACAACTCTTTTTGAGAATAGTGGGAAAAAGAGGAGGAAGAATTGGTGGAAAAGGTTGATGATGTTTTTGGTTTGTGTCCCAAGGATTCCAAGAATCAAGTAAGTATTTTGGTCAAGCTAGGGACCTAAAACTAGCGCTCTATGGGAGGCACCCCATAATTTTTGAGGTTCCTTTCTCAATTTTTAGTTTTTTGCAATTTTTCTAGTTTTATTCTTTTTTTTTCTTCTTTCTAATTTCTCTTTTTAGTTTTCTTTAAGTTTTTCCATTTTTCTCTTGTCTTTTTGTTTTTCTTTATCTCATTCTTTTGTAATTTGAGGTATTAGTTCTAAGTTCAAAAAAAAAAGTTTGAAAAAAAAGAGAAGAAAAATGAGGTGAAAAATAGAAAAAAAGAGTTGGATGTGAAAAATAAGAAAAATGGAAGTTGGAGTGAAAGTAGTGTGAGTAGGTGGAGTTTTGAAAAGAATATGAGTGTTGAAGAAGAGTTTGAGAGTTGGAAAATTTTTTTGGATTGAATGTGAGGAAGTATAGAAAAATGAGTGTTGAAGTGTGGAAATTTTTAGGAGTTGGATTTTGTTTTGGAGTGTTGGAAGTTTTTGTTTGAACTGACAGCAGAACAAGGGTAGTAGGCGCTACCCAATATGTAGGCCTCCAGCATCGCACCCGCGAAAGCAATAAAGTAGCGCCCGCCACCGTCGCTCACGGCAAACCGCAGTGCGATGGAGGAGACCGCACCTGCTATCGCCACCCAAAGAACTCCACGGCCTCGGCGTATCACGATGTCGGTCGCGCCGCGACTGACATCGTAGCGACTTAATTCGGCCCTAAAATCCCGATTTCTTTCTCATTTCTATCATTTCTTTTCTCACTCAACTCCCTCCCTCTCTACAACCCTAAGCGTCCGCGACAGAACCCTCATCCGCACCAATCCTTCCTCTCAACTCTCAACTCTCAAATCCGACCCTTCCTCCCTCCATTTTCGAAACCCAAACCCTAATTTCTTCTCCTCTGTGCAAAAATCTGCTACTAGTGTTCGAAATTCTGCCCAGATTTGGTCCAAGCGTGCAGCATTGTTTGAGTAACCACTCTACATAGCTAAGAGATGTATTTTTAGAGTAAATTGTGCAAAATCCTTTCCTTCTTATCTGCATTGGTTCGTTGTTCATTCATGTTGAGTTAGGGATTAGTTCTGTCAATTTTCTACACATACATTCTGCCTCACTGTGTGCTGAATTCAATTGGAGTGTTCTTGCTTAGTGTTTGCGTGCTGAGTTGAATGCCATGTTCTTTCACTAGTGTTTTGAGTGTTTAGTGGTGTCTCTCCATCTGTCAAAACACATACATGCTTATTGCACCAAAGGTTTTTGTCCAGAATCACAGCGCCCTTGCAGTAGATTTTGTGTTCGTATGTTGTTTTGGTGCTATGAGTTTGTTTGCTGAGGGGTGAGTTTGAATGATTTGTTCTTGCTCAGGGATTTGTTTGATTAGTCCTTGCATTCCATTTATTGACACACACATGCTAGTAGTACTTAGGGTTCCTGTCGATTTTTCACACACACTTGCATTGTGAGCTGAGTAAGTAGGCTGTCTTTGTGCTATTCTTGTGTTCTGCTGTGTGTGCTGTGTATTTTGGTTCATTTTGACAAGCAAAATCGTTCCTCCTTGGTGAATACACGTTCAAGTGCTCCGATCTGAGGTAATCTTTTGTGAATTTTGTGCATAAGCTTTTCAAACTCACTTGTTTGTTGCTTGTGTCGAATTTTTGTTTTACCTTTACGATTTAGGCACTATTATTGTCAAAGTTCTTGCCAAGTCTTGCTTTTATGAGTGGAAGGAGCAAGCGTTCACGCGTCGAGGAAGCTTCTTCATCACAACCCGGATCATCTTCAGTTACAAAGGATCGTTACCGAGCGCAACCGGCCACACTAATTCGGTGTGAACCTGATGCAGATGTAATTTTTCGGGATGAAGAGCATAGACAACGGTATGAAGCGCGACAAACACGGAAGATATGTGCACCAGATATTTATGATGCGGTGACGATTGAAGCCATCCATTGCAAGCCGAGCTTCGATAACCGTATTAGCGTTCTTGGTTGGGAGGTATTCATCATGACCGATGAATCGATTGTGGACCAACCCATCCTCGAGTTTATAAGCTCCTTGAAGGTTCACGATGATGGCAAGAAAGATGTACATTTTGAATACCGAGTCGCCAACAAAGATAAGAAGTGCACCTTGAAGCGTTTTTGCCGAGCGATGCGAAAATTTTGATGAGCAAAAGGCAATGAAGGACCTAACTTGCTGGAGGAGGATGAATCTTGGCATGGGAAATGGAGAACCACGCTATCGTTGCTCCTACAACTCTAAGGCGAGTGATTTTTGCAATCCGGTCATCCGAATCTTCCATAGGATCGTGACGATTCAGTGTTTGGGAGAGATGATGGATGCCCCAAGGTTCGGAAAGATGATCTCTTTGTGATCCACAATGCAGTGAGGGGTAAAAAGGTCAACACCGGATCTTGCATTCTACATTGTCTCCGGGAGATTAGCATGGAACCTCGACCCACTACTATCGGGATGGGGCACATCATTTGCCATTTCCTAGTTCAAGAAGGTTTTGGGAAATATTTGAAGAAGTGGACACCGCGCTATCTTCCTGATCCTATCGACAAGGTGCGGTTGCAGAAAATGAATATCCTCACCAAGCACCCAACTGACACGATTTATTGCCATGGACACGACAACAAAACGAAGATTCTCTTGGATCCGGACTATGCCGAGCAATGGTTGGATATCACTAAGGAGCATAACCGGTCTTGTGGTCAGGTTCCTAGTGACCGCAAGGTGGGTGGTCCGAATGTGTCCAGTGGTGAGGAGGAAGAGGAGGACAATGAAGAAGAAGGGGAAGAAGAAGAAAATGAGGAGGAAGAAGAGGAGCATACTGGCCATGGCGAAGCTAGTGGAAGTGGAAGTCATCCATGGGAAGCTTCACTTGAGCATCTCAACTCCTAATTTGAACAATTAAGAGTTGACTTTCGAGAACAACGAACGATACTCCAGCGTCAAAACAACTTATTGGAGACCCAACAAGATCTGTTACGTGCACAGCAGTCTACACTTCAAAGGCACGAGGAGTATTTTCAACAACAAAACCAGTACTGGCGTGACTGGGGGTACTATCACTACTCCATTGCAAACAACCCCCCGGCACCACCAGAGTACATGAACCACCACTATCCCACTTATTTTCCTTATCACCCATATCCTCCCCCGGGAGGATCCGAGCAATGATTTGTAAGTGTCCCCAATCCCACTTTACTCTCTTTATCGATTTTATTTACACTGTTAGTGTTAGATAAGTGTGGAAGGTGCTTTATTGGAAAGTTGGGAAGTGCGTTGGTTAGTTTAGTTTTGTTGAGTTCGTTGCCCCCATGGTTTGAGTTTTTTCGCTTCCATTGCTTCATCATTGGTTAGGCCAGTCATGAGAGATGTTTCACCCTCAATTCCCGCCTCAAACTAGTGAGATTTGGGGTTGAGGTTAACCATTGTCAATGTATATATTGTAAATATTTTCACTTTTCTTTAGTTTTTGGTCTCTAGTGTCTTGTTTTCGTTTTTATTCTTTTTCGTTTATGCATGCAAACATTCACACATATTATGTTTTTCTTGTTTATTCCTAACCCAAGTGTGATGTTTTCCTGGATCGCGGATTGGTTCTGTTCTTTAATTGAAGACCCCGAGGTAACCTCTTTCCGCACTCTTTGAATGTGTACATATATTGATCCTTGTTGCATGCTTGATTTTTCGTTTGGGTGGCGAACCCCTTTGAGTGTTTGTGTTGGGATCATATTGCTGTTGGAGCCGTGTGGGCTCGAGTTGCCACCACTTTTACAGGCTAGTTGTTTTTGTTTGTTTGTTTTTTTGTAGGTTCTCCACCCTTTTCTTGTGACATCTTCCCACAATGAGGACATTGTGGCGTTTTAAGTGTTGGGGGGGGGGCGACATTTCCTGCTTGAGGGTAGGTCACCTAGCATTTTGTTTTTGTTTTTTCCTACTTTTTGCCTGAAATTTGAAAAATTTTTGTGTGAAAAAGGAGACAAAAAAGGGAGTGAAAACCTTAAAAGTTTTCTTTCGTTTTCGTCTTCGCTTTGTTTTTACTTTGTTTCTTGGATCTTGTTGTCGAAATTGAGAAGTCGTTCTTAATCTTCTTTAAAAGAAACCGGTCTAAGCGTTTTTGACCCTGCCTCGGGTGCTAGTCATGACTTATCTCTTTAGATGTCCTACATTGAGTATCTAGTGAGACCCCCGACTTCTTTCACGTTCTGGTTGAAACCGGGAGGTTCTAGGGGTTTGTGTCCGAGCTTGTTTCTTTTTCCTGTTTAGCAAAAGCAAAAGCAAAGTCAAAAGCAAAAGCAAAAAGAAAGAAAATGAAAGCAAAAGTTTAATAACCTGATTAAGTGGGGAGAGTCGGCTGAACGACATCAAACCACCATAAAGCTAGACGACCTACATGGAGCCGGTATTAGCGGTACGACGCTATTACCCCTTAAGCTCCTCCTGTACCGAATTCTTGACGGAGGAGTGTATGGAAAAGCCGTGTTGGGAGGGTAAACCCCGCATTATAGGCCGTTGCAATTCCCGAAAAGCTAGCCTCGACCTTAAAAAATTCGTTAGGAAAACCCAACCCCAAAAAGAAAAGCTTTCAGTGTTACTAAAGTGCTCTCCTTGCATCACCTACGGCCCTCACCAAGCCAAGGGCGACCAAATGCGAGGAAGGGCAACTCTTTTTCTTTCCTTGTTAGTTTTGTTTGTTTTTGAGCTCGGGCATGAGTTTTTGGAGTCTTTTGGAATTGGTTAGAACCCACTAGCACTTATGCGCATGGAATTGGTTAGAACCCACTAGGACATCGAAAATCTCAAAGACTGACTTTTGCTTAGGATAGGTGCTTGTGAGATGCTCATAACGGTTCCTTTTGGAGGTTTAATAACGTTTTCCTGATTTAGATTTCAAGATCTTTTGAAGCGAAGCTTTTGTTTTCCTTTTCCTTCATTTTCTTTGGTTTTGTTTTCACTTTCCCTCTCTCCTTTTTCTTTGGCTTTTGTGGGTATAGCCGCTACAAACCCTCACGAGTCCATCTCGTCCACCCGGGCTGCAGGGGGGTTCAAAGGGCTTGGTGCATACGCTAAATGCACTCGTTTCCTCCCACGATAGAGGAGTTGGTGTTTAGGTTTTCCTTATTTGTTTTTGTTTTGTTTTGCTCGGGACGAGCAAAAGTTTAAGTGTGGGGGGTGTTTAGACCCATTTTTGTGTCTAAAGAACGCCTTACTTCTTAGGCTTTTGACTCGTTTCATGTTTATTTTCATAGCTTTTTAGTATGTTTTTGGTTATTTCGTAGGTTTTGGCGTTTTACACAAAAACGAGGTAAAACGGGCCATTTTAGAGCATTTTTGGTGATTTCCCGAGCCAAGCCAGACCGAGAGCCGAGGCGGAGTTGATCCGGACCACTCTCCCTTCATTTGGTGCAAAACAGTGAGGTAACACCCGCTACGATCCTTGTAGCGGGCGTTACATGCCTTGGAATGAAAGAAGGAACAAAAGGAAGAAAGCAGCAGGGTAACCCCCACCACCCTGGGCGTGGCACGACTACCCCTGGCTACTGTCTCTCGAAGCTCAAATCGCCAAGGTGGATTTCGCATGGTAGCGCCCGCTACCCCTTTGGTGGCACCCGCTACCTCAGCTGGGCATGGGAAGACCGCACCTACGGTCGGACAGACCGCACCTACGGTGGATCGAAGCTCAAAATCGCTTGGAGTCTTCGCAGGGTAGCGCCCACCACCCTTGGCATGGCATCCGCTACCTCCCCTGGGCAGCTAGAGACCGCATCTGCCGTCTCCCCCTTTTCCGCGCATGATGTTCAGCTTGTGCACTGCGTTTTGGGCAACTTTTTTGCCTTGTATATATATCCCTTTTGACGATTATCTTGGGGGATCCAATTCTAGTTACTTAGACTCTATTTTCAGCTTTGTATTAGTGAGTTTTAGTGAGAGATTAGCCTTAATTATTCTAGGGTTTGGGTGAATTTTTGGTGTGATTCAAGGATTGAAGATTCAAACAATTGAGAGATTGTTGGAGTATCATTCCCATTGCTTTTCCTTGTTCATCTACAACGTTTTGATAAGTTTTCTCTTCCCTTAACTCTTTCATTAATTGCTTTGCTTGCTCTTTAATTGTTTTGCTTGTTATTTTCATGGTTTTGCTTGTTCTTGATTGTTGGATGTTAGAAATCATGTTTAGGTTTGGTTTGGATGTTGTTAGCATAGTTTTTATCATGATTAGTGGCTAGAAACCCTATGAGTTAGGGGGTAATTAAGGGTGTGAATGGGTGATTAGGTTTGGGTTAGTAATATTAGTGAGTAATTAATCGGGAAATCACTTTTCCCACTCCAATCCTTCCCTCAAGTGGGATGTATTTGGGTCCGAAAGTCCCCGAACACATCCAACACTTGAGTTGGAAGGTTGGAATTGGTATAGTTAGTACTCTACTCACGAAAGTGAATAGAGGCTAACTTGGGAATTCCGTTTCTTCAACCCTCCGAGTCCGTGCTGGACTTTGGGGAAGTTAATCCGGACTATCCTCGAAAGCGGAAGCTCGGTGGGTATTTTCTAACGGAATTGCCACTTGATTTCCTTCCTTGTTGCTTTCTTGTTGCAAAACCCATTTCCTCATCCCCGTTTGTATCTCGAAAAGCCTCCGAAGCCCATTTCCTTCCCTTGACCGACCTTAGCTTTGTTTCTCGCTTTGTGACCCCTTCAAATCGATATCCTTACCTTAGCAACTCATCCCGACCTTAGACCGAGATTATATGACCAAGGCCCCTAGCTCCTCGAGAAGAATAATATAAAAACCGGGGTACAAAAACCACGTTACAGCCAACACAAAAAAGGGAAAGAAGAGAAATTGGTGGCAGCGCATGCCACGGGCTGGCCGTAGTCACTGCCACGGTCCGTGGCTGGCTGCGGCTTACCGTGTTTTGCAAGGGGAAGAAAAAAGAATGGGATGGTTATGAAGGAGGATTCATTCATTCATTCATTATGGGGGGGGATTGACGCATTCATTCGTCCACGATTTTTATCATACATCATCTGTCATTCATTCTAAAATATTTTTTGAAGAGAGAAAACAAGGAGAATGACCCTAATCAAATCATCCTCTCATCGATTACTCCATAAAGATTCAAGATTAAGATTGATTCGAAGAGAAGCGACGTTCAAGATTCGGGAGGAAAACATTAATACTTGCGAGGAAGACACTACCCCGGGATCGAAAGACTCGACAGTCATACTCCTCGTAGATTGTATTTCTTTTCGATTTCTTCCATGTTTTGAGAATCAATCATGATATTTGGAACTTGTGTCGTGTTTTCTTTAACAATGAGTGAGTAGTTTCCTTGAATTCTAGGGTTTTACAACCCGAAACAATGTAGTTCGATTGATTGTTGTTAGTTTGTGCATGAATTCTTGTTTTGAATCAATAGAAGGTTGTGTTTTTCCATGTTTATGAGTGTTCTTTCGGCCTGGAATGCTTGTAATTTGAGATTAACCTGAGAAGTACTGAAAGGTGAATTAGGATAATCTGACTACCAACCTTTCTACCTAGTTTTGTGAAATTTGATAAATGAATAGCAGACTAGGGAACCTTTTGATAACCAGAATATATTAGACATTCAACTTTGATTAGCTTGAAAAGCATACGCAAGTTGTAATTTAGGTTAATCAAGGTAATTCTATTAGCATCGAAAGAGCAGTAGAGTTCTTATGGTTGTCGTTCTTGATTCGTTCTTGAATGTATGATTGTGCATGCTAAGTTTTAGTAATCGAACTCGATGTTAGGCTAGCATCTCCCTAGAGATCTTTCTCTCTTGATAAGAATCTTTGATTGTTTTTCCCTGCTTTATTAGTTTTAATTAATTGTTAGACCTTTTCAAACCCAAAAAAAAACCTTATTAACTTAGCAATCATGAAAAAGATTAATTTTCTGTGCTGTTAATTAAGTCCCTGTGGGATCGACCTTGACGTGCTACTACGTACACCGTGCGCTTGCGGCCATGTCACCATGGCTATAGCTTGGATTGAGGATTCTTTTTGTGTGGAAGAGCTTATGGGAGACGTAGTAGAAGAAGTTGCGGAGCAAACTTTCACTTCCACATTTGAAGGATTTGAGGAGGTTGAGAAGGAAGAAGGTTCAAGAGATGAAATTATTTCCCTTGTGCTGATGAAGAAGAACCTATTGAACTTTATAAGATCATTGAAGAAATTGTGGGAGTTCTATGCCAAGATAAGGATGAGAAGATTGACCTTGATCATTCTCCCATCCGTGTTGAAGAAACCCAAAAAGAACGTCATTTGTTCGTCTCAAATCCATCAATGGAGCCTAGCAATGATGGAGTTGGCACCATCGTCTCTCATAACTTAACCACTTTTGATCTTCTCAATAAGAAGGATGAGGTAATCCAAGACTCATTGATTAAAATTAATACTAGGTGTGGTTTGGAGTCTTTGATTAAATCGCATATGTTATTTGAGAGTTGTTGGTTGTTCGAGAGTATTTGTTGGCATGATAAATGGCATGATGACTATATGATGTCCATGATTGAGAACTCTCTATATTTGGAGTGATATGCTAAGCACTTTGGTGTGCTTTCTTGGTGCTTGGTGAGAAGTATAGGTCTCATGATACCTTGATTCTATTTCTCCATTAATCCACCATTAATTCCATCTCACTTTTTCCTTTAATTCACCATCAACCATCATAATTAGGATTTTGATAAAGTGGTAATCCACCATCTACCTTCAATTTAGATGGACACAAATTTTGGTTTTCAATTTAGATGGACTATAAAAATTTGGATGGATTATACTATAAAAATTTAGATGATTATTATAAGTATTTTTGCTGGTTATCGATTTTGTTGGAGAACAAAAGTTTGAGTATATCATTTTTGCTCCATTATCACACTAGGTTGGAAGCTTAATAACCTAAGTTTTGGTCTCATCTTAATAATCAAATTTTGGATTTTGTTGGTTATCAATACTCACATTGATTGGGGCTTTCAATTGGAGTTTTGTAAATAGGGTGGGGGCGGATGGGAAGGAGTACTTAGGAAGGAGGAGTAATTAACCTAGTGGCCGCCAATTACCGAGGGAGAAATTGGGAAAAAGTTTAACTGACCCAGTGGGTCAAAAACTCACCTGCCATGTTATAAAATAGTATAACATGGCATTACAAGCTGGAACTCCATGCTGGCCATATATATCATTATACCTCCCTCCTCATAAATATTGGCCCTCTCTCCTACTTCACACACCGCCGCCCACATTTCCCAAAACCCGCATGGACCTCCCTCATCATTCTCCTTCCTTTTCCATCTCTGCAGCCAAAAGAAACTGCCTCTCCCCCCACATCCATCGACGGCGACGAAACTGTAGACGTCGGAGATGTCGACGACGGCTCCCAATCTCCCCAGCCCATCGAGACCCTAGCCACTCACCACCACCCACCAATACCATAAAAAGAAGTCAGAGATGTAGATGACGGCGGAACCATATACGTTGGAGATGTAGAAGACGGCGTATCCGAGACGCATTCCTTCACCACCATCATCAATGAAGACGACAATTTTATTCAACGATTAAGATAAGTTGATTCGTTTCTCTTCAATTGTTTAGGATTTTTATCTTGTTTTTTTTCCTACTCTTTTCTTGGTTCAAATTCCTTCATTTTTGTTAAATTTTTAGGTTTCTTGCGTTAATTTGGGGTTTTTTGGGTTTAGATTTATTTTGTTCAAATTTTTATGGTTCTTGCGTTGATTTGGGGTTTTCTTGGTTCAGATGTATTTTTTCTTTTTATTTTCCCGGTTCATAATTTTTTTGGATATAACTGAATGAAAGCAACTATAAAGGCAATGGAAGCAATTAAAAAATAGTAACTAAACTCCATTGATTTAGCAACTCAGATAACTTCATTGATTTAATCTGTGGGATTGAAAAAGTAACAAAAGAAAAGGGAAAGAAACTGCAACATCAACATTGAAAAATTTTTTAAAAAAAAGAAGAAAACACTATCGAAGTTTCAACAAGCTAAACTAACAGAAACATTTGATGGGGGGACTAATCAAGGTCGATTATGGGAGTTCCTTCTGGAATTGGGGAGGATCCTTCCGGGGTCTTCCGCTTTCTGCCCAGATTGCTTCCTAGGGTATTAAACGGGTGGAGTTGTTTTGCAATGCCCCACCTCCCAGGACTTGACTGGGTTGCTTTCAGTATAATGTCCAGTTCGACCAATCCCCTCCCACTCCAAATGAACTTCTTGAGCGTCACCCCGTAGTCATTTTGAGCTAATCTTGCGAAAAGCTCTTGAATTTCAGCCTTGAGACTTTCGTATTTCACTTCGTATGGTTGGGCCTCTGCATTGGGTGTTCTTGGGGTAAGTTTTCTCCTAACTATTTTGGGTGTGCTAGGAGATGGTTTGGGCGATGGGTTTGGTGATGGATCAGGTGTTTCTTATTTTATTGTAGGTACAAACGGAGGAGGTGTTTGAGTTAAATTGGAATTTTCAGTGGTTTTGGTGGTTGGAAGTTTCATGGTTGAGTTAGGAGAATCCGTTTGATTTGGGAAAAAGAATGTGTTTGAAAGATAATGGAAGAAGAGATATTAGAATGCATTTGTATGAGATGGTAAATGTAGCAGAGGTAGTAGTATTTGTAAGGGGATTTCTTTGATTTGAATTTTGATCATAAATCTGCATGGTGAAAAGTAATTAAGGCATAATTGATTTTGTTGTAGTTAACGAAAGGTCATGCCTGAATTTGTATGTTTTATCTATTTTTAGGATTAAGTTGGGAGGGTATCTTTATTAGTGTTAGAGGGATTTGAACAGGCAATTTCGATATTTCATTACAAACATTAATATTATGTTTTGACAAAAAATTGTTTGTGATGTTATTTTTGAAATTTTGAGATAGAATATGGCTATTTTAATCCTTGAAATCTTGTTGATTCTGGGTATATGGTCCCCTTTTACAATAGTCAGGACAATAAAGGTTCAAAATGAAAATAATTAGTTTAGCTATTTGGATGCAAATCTGTATAGCAAATAAAGTAGATAGAGTTAATGTATATTTTTGAAATCTGTTTAACAAATCTGATATTTGGATGCAAATCTATTTAACAAATCTATTTAGCAAATGTTAGGTATTACTAGTTTTTTTATGTGTGTGTTGAACCTTGCATTGGAGTTGTTTGGTTAGTGTGATGCCTAATTTAAGCTGGAGAATCCATGGATTGAAGGTTGTAAGGCACAGATATATGGAGTTTTTTCTGGCTAGTATTACTTTTATATGTATAATTGAAATGTACAGCATTTCATAAAATCTGTATGCTGGAAAGAAGCAGGTTGTAATCTTATTTCCAATTTGTATGATTGAAGGATGAAGTTCATGGATTAGGGTGTGTTTTGTTTAATTATTCATGAAAAGTATATTATTCAATCAATTTATATTTATTTTTGTCCAATCTCCCAATCTCTATTGTTACTAAAATTTCTGACATTTGTTTTTTGGTCCAAATCTGTATTTTTAGTAACAATTTTATTTTTTTTTGTCCCAATTCGTATTCTTACTAATATTTCAAGTCACTGATATTTCAAGGCACTGATATATTGTTCAATTTTATTCTTACTAACATTTATCTATTTGTCAATAGTAGAATATTGTTAAATATGAGTAGTATGCTCAGCATGGATTCATCCTTTCCATTTATTGAAAATGAAATTGATATAAACAATAAATTGTTACATAAATCCATATGTTACATGACTTTCATAATGAACTATAAAAAGTATTAGCATAAATAAACCCATTTCCCTAATCTACAAACTAAGCCCATCATCATCATCTTCATCATCTTCGTGTTTATCTTGTTTGTTTGGAATGATGTGTTTGACCCTGACCCTGCGTGTATAAATATTGTTAGATTTAATGCACTTGACATACATCATTGACAGAATGCAGTTATATCAAATAATAATCTTACCGGCGTAAAATGAGGAGGAGGAATAGTTACGGGGTTGTTGAACAAGACATACGGCTGGTGGTTGACCTGCATAATTATATGTGAAAAATTATTTGTAATGTGAATTTTTTGATAATCATTACATTGTAAAATAAAAGGGTTCTATAACATTATCTGGGGGTACATTTCAAATCCATTTGGAGCGATAGATCCTTGTGGCATTTGATACCCAAAGCCAGGTGTCATTTGGAATCCTAGGAGCAATGGTGTCAGGTGGCATTTGGAAGCCTGGTGGAACACTGGAGGTCGGAGGCGTTTGTTGTGTTCTCCTTCTGTTACGGGGCTGTTCATTGTGATAACCTGCTCTCCTTGACTATCTCCTACCTCTACCCCTTTTATCGACAGGGTCGTTCACATGGACAAAGTCGTTGGGTGTTGTCATTGGGACCCATTCGAGAAGTTCCTTCCTCGGCAGGCCTCCTACCGTATGTTCTGCCGATCTTGTTTATGCACCGAGACACGATCCCATTACGGTCCCCCATAATGGATGGTTCCTTCTTAGTCAACTCTGAAAGAGCCGTGATCGTCTCTTTGAACATTTTCTCATCCATCATGGCCAGCGTCGAAACAGGCTCGAATGCACTTTGCAGTTTTTCAAATCGGATTACCTCTTTTGTTTTGGACCGGTGCAGTTCGTAGTACGGAACTTTGATTATTAGGTGTTTTCTCGGCAAGTCCTTCCTCCACCAGTCGAGAATGTACCTTTCTGGAACGTAATCCAGTCCCTCCTCGCCAAAAACACGTAGTATGTGGCTGCACAATATTCCCTTGAACTCAAACTTCTTACAGTCACACTTCATTTCTAGGGTCTCCCTATCTACTCTGACGGTAAACCTGGATCGTCAAGTTGTGATTTCTTTGGAGGGTGGCCTCCTCAGAATCACATCATAAGTGCATGTCCTCTCGTCGTCAAGTGTCCTCTCGGCGTTCACAACATAAATGAGACTTTTCACTTCGTTTTGAAGCTCAACAAACTTGTTTGAAGTGTATCGCTGCTGGAATACATGCTCATAAAAAAAGTCCGATGTACATTGGACTGGTTTATCCTTTGAACGGAACGTTTCTTTGTCCTCTTCTCTGACTCTCTTTGCTAGAGTGAATCCGAATTGATCAACAAATTGTTTGAGTGTGGTGTTGATATTCACGAATCCTTTGAAGAAGTAGTTCATTCCCTCACTTCTTTGAGTGCTTGACATTCCTGCCCAAAACTCGCCCTTGAAGTATACGGGCACCCATCTATGCCTTTTATCGTACATGTCATTGCACCAGTTGGAGTTGTGTAGGTCGTACGTGTCAACCCACTGTTTCCATTTTTCTTCGAATTCCTCAACATTAAGAGAATCGTAAAGAGTATCTCTGAGCCCTCGAAGAATATCATTCCCCTCTGGTTTGTTGCATAGATGTTTCTTCGCATTCTTCATCACGTGCCATATGCACCATCTGTGTGGCACATTTGGAAATACCTTTGCGATAGCCTTGCCTGCACGTCAAACATTTAACTTGTTACAAAATGTCAATCACGTGGAAAACATAAGTGCATATAAAAAAAAATAGAGAAATATGACCTATGGATTGGCAATTATCTGCTATGATCGCGATTGGGGCTTTCCTCGACATGCACTTCAACCACGTCTCAAACAACCTTATGAAGTTATTGACTTCTTCTCCAGCCAACAACGTACAACCGAGCAGGATGGACTGTCCGTGATTATTAACTCCAATGAAAGGAGCGAATGGCATATTATACCGGTTGGACACATAAGTCGCGTCGAACGACACAACATCCTCGAAGTCCTCGCAAGCTGCTCTACTCCTTCCATCTGCCCAAAATACGTTCCTTAGAGTTCCGACGTCTTCGGTGTCATACATGAAGAAAAAGTTGGAGTTACTCGACATCATCTCCTGAAAATGTTCCCTCATCGTCTTGAAGTCTCCGTCTTGCAATGCGAGTCTCCGTATCTTACTGATAGTATTGCGGCAATATCTCTCGTCGAAAGGAACTTGATCATGCCCACCGTATTGTACCGCAATTGAGTTGAAGTTCTTGGAGATCGCCACGCCGGTCGTGTCGTTATTTATCATCCTCCTCCGATGCCCGAAACTTATGAACTTGTAGTTTCGCATGTATTTCGTGTCTGCAGGATTACACTCGTGGTTGTGGTTTGTGCCGAATGTAGTCAACATGTATTTTCCGCTTTGTTGTTGGAATGTGGCAGTGACTTTGAAACCACACCTGGTGATAGAAGTGCTAGATAATCGGTTTGGATTTGAACAGTTTGACTTGAACATGCCATGTTTTGTGCAAACCATCTTTAGCCTCTTGTAGACTGCTTCATTTTCCGTGGTATGTTGTGTAGGTAATTTTTGGGAGCTCCTAATACGTACTTGGAACCCATTGGCATGACCGTAATCATGCATGTGGATTTCAAATTCCGCGACCGAATCAAACTCCATCCCCAAAAAAGGGGCAGTAACATCACCAACATCGAGAATAGTCGTGTCATCCACATTATCTACGTGCATGAAACCGCCACCCAACCCATCATCCGCGTCAAAGTCGGGTATACCAACATCGTGTTCATCTCCGAACAAATCACGAAATAAGTCGTCACAATTACCGTCACCAGTCGGTCCGTCATCATCTTTCAATAACTCCTCTAACGGATCATACTCGGAATCACTGTCACAATCCTCGTTCAAGTCTATTTGTCGAGATCCCATGATTGTAGCGATTAAAATCTACAAATTAGAGAAGGGGACAATAAAATTAATAAACAAGTACATTAGTCATTAAAAAAATATTGAAATTTAATAAAAATAGGGATTAGGGATTAATTTAATAAAATTAATAAAACAATTAAATGAAATTAATAAAATATCACAACCAACAAACAATTTTATCAAATTAATAAATTTTATGTCATTAATTTATTATAATTAGTAAAACCATCCTTGTAATTTATATGAAGCATATGAATCAATAAAATATAACAATCCTTGTATTTTATATTGATTGGTCAGAGATTTGGGACATGGATTGTTGACAGGTCAAATGATCGTCAATATTGACCATCGGATTGAATAAAATTTGACGGCCAAGATCGTCTACCCCATTCCCGCCCACTTCACTTCTCTCCCCAAAACCCCTACCCACATTCCCGGCCACTTTTCATCTTCTTTCCCCAAAACCCTAGTCGTTCTTGCAATTGAAAACCGCCCCTTCAACTCACTGAAGCCCACAATCTTTCTCTCTCTCTCTCTCTCTCTCTCTCTCTCTCTCTCTCTCTCTATGTATCTATGGCATCTAAACCGAAACCCCATTTCCTCAAACCCAATTCCTCAACCCCTTAAATCGAATTTGGTTTCCATTACAATTTGGGCGAATTATTTGGTTTCCATCTGGGTTTAGGGTATTCTACTCCATGGGTATCCTATTTCCTGGTTTTCATCTACAATATGTGCGGATTATCTAGTTTCCATCTTCCATATATTCTAAAAGGTAAATTTTTGGTTTATGGGCTTTGACAATATGTGGGAATTATGTAAAAAAAAATTGAAAATAGAGGTCAGTGTGGATTACCGTATTTAATTTGGATTATATTCTGATCATCTTATTTCCCGCCTCTTCTCTTGCACAGAACGTTGGTATTTATCTGTGGATGATGTTTTTGGATTTTTTCTTCCTTCTACTTTATTTGGAGGTCAGTGTGGATATCTATCTGTGTATTTTGCTAATGTAACTACGGATAGGATTTTGTTTCCCAACTTAAATTGTCAGAACATTGGTATTTATCTGTTTGAAGAATTTCTAACAGTTAGATTTCTAATGGTAAAATTGAGTTATGATTCATGTAGTTTTTCAAGACAATCATTATCATTTTATTGGATTTGAAGAAGAAACATCAGATGCTTCTTATTGTTCTGTTATTGATGTAGGTTAACTGCTGTATTATAACAGTAATAGTACATCTGCCATGGATCTCATAACATTTCAATATGTTGGTATCAAAGTATGTATGCATTAAACATAAATTTATGACAGTATTTACGCTATTTAATTCATGCAGAAATATTGAAGGAACGAAACGAAACGAATCAAGAACATACGATATCAATCTGAAATAGGGCTTTACAATTGTCGTTCTCCCGGCACTTCTCTCTGAATTGTTGAGCCTCAACCGGTGACGCCTTAGATGTTGGGAAAAGTTCTCTAAAGAAGCTTGTTGCAGTACAGAACTCTCTTTTCCGATTTCATTAAATATTTTACAACTTCATAATCTGTGCCCATGCAAACAATTTACAGAAAAAACAGATAATATTCAAAACAAAACTTAAAAGTAAACAATGGAAGTATATAACATGCAAACAATTTACAGAAAAAAATCTAGATAATATTCAAAACAAAACTTAAAAGTAAACAATGGAAGTATATACATATATGTAGATAATAGTTTTTTTTAACCTTTGTTTGCAACGATAGAGATCAATAATGTCGGAGGCAGCAACACGAGCAACGACATCTTTGAAGATTTCATAAGGTAGGGCATTGGTCAAGCAATGGCATCTTTTACATGCCCTGTGTGCAACATGGTTTGTAGATTGTTGGCCATCCATTTCTGGAAAATTGAGACAGAAGGGAAGGAAATTGTAATGGGTGGATGGAGGGTGAAGAACACAGGAATGGTCGAGAAGGATGAAGAAGATGAATGATCCTGATGGTGATGACTTTAGGTTAAGAAGAATAAGATCTGATGGAAGCAATAATCTTTAACTCCCCATGTAGTTGTCTAATCAGTTATGGGGTTACTGAGGAAGAAAACCCCATTAAGGAATAGCAGGCTTCAGTTTCTAAATATTTGTAAAACGACCCTTCAGGTTTCGAAAAATTGGAAAAACACACATCCAGTTTCATTGTTAGATTCTCAACAGTTATAATAGTTTTATTGTTGATATTAATCTACTCTTGAAGTTACCACTTAAGTTTTTGTAAAACGCCCCAACACTATTCACCTGATCAATAATACCAGTTCAGTTTTTCTAATAATCAAAAAATGTCCATCTCTTTGACAACCAGTTTCATTATCTCTCCTCTCTGTTTAACCATGGATGATGAAAGAAGAAGCTGGAATCTTGCGCGTAACCCAAAATTTTTTACCAGTTATCACAGGTAACCCAACATTTTCATCAGGTTACCAAAACAAAAAAAAAAAAAAAAAATCTAAAAGACGGATGCTTACTAGAGAAGCATCGATTTTTCATGGGGGAGGTTTCTTCCTATTCCAACTCCGTCAGTCATGTCAGTGAGCGGTTGCCATTTTCAACGTTTGTCATTCACAGTTTCACACAACACAGAACTGTTCACCATCATATCAATTTTTTTTCTTTATAAGCAGCACATACCCATGTAGTATTGTAAGCACTGCTCATGAACTACCTTCAATATCACTAACTTATTATTTTTCATTGTCATCCAGTTCCTTCATCCTCTAATCTAAAAAAAATGTCATTCACCTTCGATCATAGCTCTGTCGATCCGAACTTCTTCAATGCTCTGAAGTCTTTCTTGGAGGAGATCCTGGTGAACAGGAAAATGATGGAAGACGAGCTTAAAAAAGATGAACAGAGGGAGGCAGAATTAAGCAACAAGCTTAAGGCATCTGAGGAGGCCAAGAAGAAACAGTCGAAGATTATTGTTGCCCTATTGGTGTTTTTGGGCTTCATGTGTGGATTTGCTATGGGGCGCGCCAATGTATGTATTTAGAAATAATTATTGTGGAAAATAAAATTTGTTCATCCTTATTATGAAGATTTGCAGAGAAAACAGAGAATGAAATCAATGTGAATGAAAATGGACCCGAAACTTAACTGGTGAATAAAAAACAGAGAAAATGATATGAAAAATTCAACATATACTTGCATTTCTTTTCACACACTGGGGTGAAAACTAGAAATAAATACTAACTGCAGATAATATTACACCTTGGTAGTAGCACATTGGCAAAATTTATATTGAGATAACAAGAAAGTTGAGGGTTCAAATCCAGTACAATTTAGTTATTTTTTGCTTTCATCTATTTTTGGTGTATGCTTTCACCCATTTTATTCATCACCTTCATCATCATCAACATCTTAATCTTCTTCTTTTTTATCCTACTATGTTTCATCATCTTCACCCATTTACTTTCTCTTTTTAATATTTTTATTATAAATGACTAAATGGATACATCTTAATCATACTTTTTTTAACTTTTCAGTTTTTGTCTTTTTATTATATAAATGGCTAAATGGATTATCACAACTCATATCCTTCAATATCTCCTTGCTAATGCATTTTGAGAATTGAACAGAAATTGACAATAAATATTTTACTGTGTTCACTACTAATTGAACAGAAATTGAAATTAAAAAGAAATTAAAAACTCCTCTAAAGTACATAACTCCAATAAAAACATCAGTTATCTATGGTAATGTAAGTCTTTTTGGGAAACTTGAATTTCTTCAGCCTTCCAGATCTCCTTGGTGGTGGTTTTGGTTTGGAAGGAGCATTTGAGGTTGCATCGTTTGCAGCAGCTGAGACATTGGCTGAAGATGAATAACAGTTAAACCCAGACAAAACTGAGGTATTGCTAATCTATGGGGCAGCAGATGAATTAGTAGGAGTAACATCAGCAGAAGGGCTACAAGCAGCTTCGGAGCAATTTTGTTGAGAATATCCAACCCAAAAAGAAAGTTTGAAGTGTTAATAAAGTGAGGGGTCTTTCCTTGCATCACCTGCGGCCCTCACCAAGCCAAGGGCGACCAAATGCGGGGGAGGACAACTCCTTGTTTATTTTCTGTTGTTCGTTTGTTTTAAGCTCGGGCGTTAGTCTTTGGGGTCGTTTGGAATCAGTTAGAACTTTCTAAAACTTTTACGCAAATGGAATTTAGCTTTACATGAGGTGTAAGGGATCGAAAACCCCTAAGATTGGCAGTTGTTTGGGTTAGGTGTATGTGAGGTGCTCATAAAGGTTCCTTTTGGAGGATTAATATCGTTTTCTTGATTAAAACATCTTGATTCTTGAAACGAGCAGTTTTTCCTTTCTTTCTTTTCAAACTTGTTTTGTTTCTCACTTTCCCTATCTCATTTTTCTTGGGCTTTTGTGGGTATAGTTGCTATAAACTCTCACGAGACCTACCTCGTCCACCCGGGCTACCGGGGGATTTAAAGGGCTTGATGCATGTGCCAAATGCATCCGCGATTCCTGCGAAAGTGAGTTAGGGTTTTAGTTTTCTTTTTCTAGTCTTTTTCTTTGTTTTTAGTTTGCTCGGTGCGAGCAAACCCTTGTGTTGGAGTTGTGTTCGGTCTCGTTCCGAGTCGAATTTTATCTCCTTTATAGGGTGTTTGTGTTTATTTTAGCTCTTTGTATATATTAGATATAGTGATTTCGTGTTTTGTAGGAAAATAAGGAGTTAGAAGAAGTTTGAGCTTAATTAAAGGTTTTTAGGGAATCCCGAGCGATTTCCCGAGTCAAACCAAGTCAACCCGAGCCAAGAACTAAGTCAACCCGAGCCAAGAGCCGAGGTGAAACCGAAGCCGGAAATTCCATGTCAAGATTGGCGCAAAACAGGGGAACGGTACAAACTCAAAGGTTTGAAATACGTAGGCGTTCATTCTTTGGGTCATAACTCCTTCGTTAGAACTGCGATTGGTTTGAAATTTTGGGAGCTTAAAGTACACACCGAGAGCTTTCCATCGATATCTTACGAGTCTAAAATAGAGTTCGGATGAAGAAGTTATGCGCGTTTGAGGTCGGCAGGGAAAAGCTGCCCAGAATAGTGGCTTGACCAAGTCATCTGCTGACTCGCCTGAGTCAGGCTTCTGGGGCAACAAAGACATAGGCCAAGGGAGGGGGACAGAACATTAACTCGCTCGAGTCACTTATTGACTCGCCCGAGTCACCCGAAGTTCTGCAAAAATCTGCGAAGCTGATGCGCGTTTTGCTGAGTTAGTTTTAGGGTTTTGGGTTTCGTTCTCCTTCTTCTATAACTACCCAATGTAATTCAGAACTAATTATCTTAGTTTTTATCTTTTAGCTTAGCTTTTATTTAAGTTTTAGGAGTAGGATTAGATTAGATTTAATTACTTTCTTCAATTGCTTTCTTTAATTGTTCTTCAAGTTTTCTCCATTGTTCTTCAAGTTTTCTTCAAGTTTTCTTGCATTTGTTATTAAACTCTTCTTTCAAGCATTCTTATTGAAGTTTTACAAGCTTTCTCTCTCTCACTTACTCTCTCTCTCTCTCTATTCTCCATTGATGTTGATTTCAAAGCTTTCTAGGGTTAGCCACATCAAATCCACTTTTAGTGGGGAGGAGGGTCAAGGAATTCCAATTCTACTTACTAGTGAGAATTTGGGGGATCCTTGGTAATCCAAACCACAATTTCTTGTTTGTTCGGGGGAAATTCAAGTGTAGATTGAAGATTTATTGAAATTTGTTCATCAAAGGTATAAATTCTTGCCCAATGTCATTGTTCATGCTAGTTCTTCATTCAAGCTTTTAAGTGCTTTCTTAATTTCATGCTTACTTGATTTCATGCTTTTTATTGCTTTCTTGATTCATGCCTAAGTTAGAGTTTATTGCTTAATTTACATAATTTATCGCTTTTCGCACTTGTGAGAAACCCAAACACATACCGATTACCTCAATCAAGCCTAACACCCATCCCTGTGGACCGACAACCTTAACTTAAAACCACAAAAATTACAACCGAACAATGGCGTCGTTGCCGGGGATGACGTTATTTGGTAGATTAGGTGATTGGTTTGTGTTTAAATAGTTTAATTGCTTTCTTGATTATGCTAGAAAAACGTAGTCAAAAAAAATTGAATATCGAAAAAAAAGAGAAAAAAAATAACGGAAAAAAAAACAATAGAAAAAAAATTTAAAAATAAAATTATGGATAGTCCCCAATACCCCCAATTTGAGCATGAAATATTTTGGAGGTATTTTGCTAGATTACATGATTACCGTGCTCAATATGAATTATATGGTGTCTTTTATGATACGTTATCTCTTTTGGGAATTGTGAATGAGGGTGTGAATTATGGGACCCGAAACCTTTTAGATTATTACGGGTTTTCTAGTTTAGGTGAAGAAAAAGCATGAGAGTTACTTGAATGGTTGTCTAGGGATTCATATGAGTTTGAGCAACCAAGTGCTAGTCCTAGCTTCCAACCTCCTTATGCACATCCCTCTGGGATTTTGCCTGAACAATCATGTCAATACCCCATGTATGTTGATGATCAATCTTATAGTAGGGTTTATGTGGAAAATTGTTATGATCTTCCCCAATGTGTCGATGATGAGTCCCATTCTGTGTGCTTCCTCTGTGATTCACCGTGCCATAGCTCTGTTTCTTGTTTGAAAGCTACAATGGCTACCTTTAATGCGGAAGCGGAAAAATTATGTACGAACATGAATGAGTATGTGCGTGGATCCTTCCAAGAGAGTAATCATAGGGTAGAAACTCCTTCTTCACAAATGGTTGATTTGAATGTTAAAGTAGATAATTCATCATCTTTGAGTCCTGAAATGTAAGTTAATTCTTCTGTGTATGATGAGGATGATGATTACTATGGCCGACCATGCCTTGGACTACTTAGTGACTCCTTAGCTCTAGCCCCACCTAGTGAGCATGAGGAACATGATGATTTTGTGTGTGATGATGAAGAACTTGATGACTACATGCTTGATGATGAACCATTGTCCATACCTTTGTGTGAAGAAAAGATTGAGTTTATTGAATGCCATGATGTTTGTGATGTAATTGAGCATGATCTTGTTGAGAGTGAAATCGAATCTTTTGTGATTGAATGTGTGCTTGATACCGATTTGTTCACTTTCATTGAGGATCATTGCATTAGTGAGGCATTAGCTACCCTTGTATGTGAGTCCATTGATGTGCATTCTTGTGATGATGAACATAATTCTTTGGGGAATGATCGTGATTGTTTGAACTTGGTTGTTGACAATGATGTTTTTGACGATGATATGCTTTATGAGTCATTCACGATGAGTTATGACCCTGAACCTTCCATTTTTACCTTTGATGTTGTTTTGAATGATGCACCTTTGTCTTTTGATATTGATAGTTCTTCTAGTGAATCTGATATTGATGAAGATGAAGATGTGCATGTTTGTGATTTTGGGAGTGTTATGATGTGGTCTAACCCTGCTTTTTCGTTATCACCCATGGATGATTATGATGATTGTTTGGATGAGAGTGATGATTTGGAATTTGTGTTTGATGAAAATTGCATGGAAATTGAGATTGAATCATTGTTTGCATCCAAGTCTTCGCATGAGCATGTTCATGATTGTGTTGTATTGCCTCCTTCCGTTGGTTGGTATACCCAATCTCCATTTACGAGTCAATGGGAGGACTTATTTGTCATGTCTCACGTCACCATGCCTAGAAAAGTTGTGTATATTCATGTATTTCATCATTTCTATGACTTTTGTAAGGCATTTGATAAACTGTTAAGAGGACTAATGTTTGTTGATGTAATTTTGCGAGTGTGCTCTTACCACCACCATTCTGAGATACATTCACGGATGCATGACTTGTTACTCCGGGCATTGAATGGTTCTGACATGGTGCCCGATGTCTTGAGGTGAGATGGAGTGGCTGAGACTCCATGGATAGTTGATTATTCTGAGATTTCATTGTTTGGGTATATTCAATATCCAACCAGGTAATATCGTTCCCTTCTCTTGTAAATGAAGTTATTAAGTTAGTTTTCTTTTCTTCTTTTATTTTCTTTTTGTGTGTGTCTTTTTCTTTTATTTTGGGGTGCTTGCTTACCTACTTCTGTTTCCTTTGAGGATACGACAACCTCTTTGTGTGGGACTAGGAGGGTAGTGTGCATTCCGATCTTTTGAGTCCAAGAAAAGAAAAAAAAGTGAGAGTCGTTTTGTAAATTTTTTTTAGTTTCTTTAGTTCTTTAGTCCCTAGTGCCTTGTAGAGTTTGACTTTCCTTTTGATCTTGCATGTGAACCATCACACATAGTATGTTTTTCTTGTTTATTTCTAACTTTTGGTGTGATGTACCTTGGATTGTGGATTGAATACGCTTGATTGAAGACTTCGAGGTAACTTCTTTCTACTCTCTTTATGTGAATATATCAATGATCCATGATGCATGCTTGGTTTTCTTTTTGGGTGGCAAACCCCTTGAGTGTGAATGCTGGGTCTATATTGTTGTTGGAGCCGTGTGGGCTCGGGTCGCCACCATTTTGTTTGTTATATGTTTATTTGTGTGTTTTTAGGTTTTCTACCTTACTTGTGACACCCCTCTCACGATGGAAACATTGTGATGTTTTGTGTTGGAGTGGGGGTGATGTCTTTCATTATTCATGGGTAGAAAATCTAGTTTTAAGTTTTTTTGTTTTGTTTTTCGTAGTTTGTGTCCTAAAATCTAAAATATTTCATGCTTAAAAGGAGAAAAAAGGGAGTGAAAAACCTTCAAGGTTTTCGTTTTTCGTTTTGTTTTTGTTTTTGCTTCGTTTCTTGGATTTCGTTGTCAAAATTGGGAAACTGTTCTTAATCTTCTTTAAAAGAAACCGGTTTGAGCATTTTCGACCATTTCTTGAGCGATTGCCATGACTTACCTTAACTAGATTCCTTTCATTGAGTGTATAGTGAGATCCCATTTCTTTCTTTTTATGTTCTGATTGAAACTGGGGGATTCTAGGGATTCGTACCCGAGCTTGTTTTCCAAAAAGAAAAAGAAAAAAAAAGAGAAAAAGCAAAAGCAAAAGAAAGAAAAATGGAAGCAAAGTTAAATAAAATGATTAAGTGGGGCGTGTCGGCTTAACGACATCAACCACCATACACTTAGCCAACCTACACCGGCCCGGTATTAGCGGTACGGCGCTATTACCCCTTAAACCTCCTTCTATATCGTTCGCGACAAAGAGGTGAATGGAAAAGACTGTGTTGGAAGGGTAAACCTCATTTTGGGCCGTCCAATTCCCGTAAATAAGGCTAATACCAACCATTAAAAAGTAAAAAAAGAAAGAAAATTTTGTGGAGAATATCCAACCCAAAAAGAAAGTTTGAAGTGTTAATAAAGTGAGGGGTCTTTCCTTGCATCACCTGCGGCCCTCACCAAGCCAAGGGCGACCAAATGCGGGGGAGGACAACTCCTTGTTTATTTTCTGTTGTTCGTTTGTTTTAAGCTCGGGCGTGAGTCTTTGGGGTCGTTTGGAATCAGTTAGAACTTTCTAAAACTTTTACGCAAATGGAATTTAGCTTTACATGAGGTGTAAGGGATCGAAAACCCCTAAGATTGACAGTTGTTTGGGTTATGTGTATGTGAGGTGCTCATAACGGTTCCTTTTGGAGGATTAATATCGTTTTCTTGATTAAAACATCTTGATTCTTGAAACGAGCAGTTTTTCCTTTCTTTCTTTTCAAACTTGTTTTGTTTTTCACGTTCCCTCTCTCCTTTTTCTTAGGCTTTTGTGGGTATAGTTGCTATAAACCCTCACGAGACCTACCTCGTCCACCCGAGCTACCAGGGGGTTTAAAGGGCTTGATGCATGTGCCAAATGCATCCGCGATTCCTGCGAAAGTGAGTTAGGGTTTTAGTTTTCTTTTTCTAGTCTTTTTCTTTGTTTTTAGTTTGCTCGGGGCAAGCAAACCCTTGTGTTGGAGTGGTGTTCGGTCTCGTTCCGAGCCGAATTTTATCTCCTTTATAGGGTGTTTGTGTTTATTTTAGCCCTTTGTTTATACTAGATATAGTGATTTGGTGTTTTGTAGGAAAGTAAGGAGTTAGAAGAAGTTTGGGTTTAATTGAAGGTTTGTAGGGAATCCCGAGCGATTTCCCGAGTCAAACCAAGTCAACTCGAGACGAGAACCAAGTCAACCCGAGCCGAGAGCCGAGGCGAAACCAAAGCCGAAATTCCATGTCAAGATTGGCGCAAAACAGGGGAACGGTACAGACTCAAAGGTTTGAAATACGTGTGCCTTCACTCTTTGGGTCATAACTCCTTCGTTACAACTCCGATTGGTCTGAAATTTTGGGAACTTAAAGTACACCCGAGAGCTTTCCATCGATATCTTACGGGTCTAAAACGGAGTTCGAATGAAGAAGTTATGCGCGTTTGAAGTCGGCAGGGAAAAGCTACCCAGAACAGTGACTCGCCCGAGTCATTTGTTGACTCGCCCGAGTCAGGCTTCTGGGGCAACAAAGACATAGGCCAAGGGAGGGGGACAGAATACTGACTCGCCCGAGTCACTTATTGGCTCGCCCGAGTCGCCCGAACTTCTGCGGAAATCTACGAAGCTGATGCGCGTTTTGCTGAGTTAGTTTTAGGGTTTTGGCTTTCGTTCTCCTTCTTCTATAACTACCCAATGTAATTCAGAGCTAATTATCTTAGTTTTTATCTTTTAGCTTAGCTTTTATTTAAGTTTTAGGAGTAGGATTCGATTAGATTTAATTGCTTTCTTCAATTGCTTTCTTTAATTGTTCTTCAAGTTTTCTCCATTGTTCTTCAAGCTTTCTTCAAGTTTTCTTGCATTTGTTATTAAACTCTTCTTTCAAGCATTCTTATTGAAGTTTTACAAGCTCTCTCTCTCTCTCTCTCTTCCTCTCTCTATCTATTCTCCATTGATGTTGATTTCAAAGCTTTCTAGGGTTAGCCACATCAAATCCACTTTTAGTGGGGAGGAGGGTCAATGAATTCCAATTCTACTTACTAGTGACAATTTGGGGGATCCTTGGTAATCCAAACCACAATTTCTTGTTTGTTCGGGGGAAATTCAAGTGTAGATTGAAGATTTATTGAAGTTTGTTCATCAAAGGTATTAATTCTTGCCCAATGTCATTGTTCATGCTAGTTCTTCATTCAAGCTTTTAAGTGCTTTCTTAATTTAATGCTTACTTGATTTCATGCTTTTTATTGCTTTCTTGATTCATGCCTAGGTTAGAGTTTATTGCTTAATTTACATAATTTATCGCTTTTCGCACTTGTGAGAAACCTAAACACAGACCGATTACCTCAATCAAGCCTAACACCCATCCCTGTGGACCGACAACCTTAACTTAAAACCACAAAAATTACAACCGAACAATGGCCTTCAACTTAGAACGTCTTTCTGGTAGTGATGGGGGTGGGGGTTGTGTTGGTTGGCTTACTGGTGGAGGGGGTTGTGGTGGTGGTGGTAAAGGAGAATTGTGTGGCGGTGACTGAGGTTGTGGTGGTGGTGACTGAGGTTCTAGTGGTGGTGACTTAGGTTGTGGTGGTTATGACTTAGGTTGGGGTGGTGGTGACTCAGGTTGTTGTGTTGGTGGTGACTCAGGTTGTTGTGGTTGTGACTCAGGTTGTGGTGGCGGTGACTCAGGTTGTTGTGGTTGTGGTTGTTCTAGTGGTTGTTCTTGTGGTGGTGACTTAGGTTATGGTGGTCTCCAATGTGGCACAAACAGGTTTAATTGAGTTATAAATTGTGTAAAAGTCAAATTAACTTGACAATAGCAAACACACATCAATTTCATATTACCTGTTGTTGTGATACTGATGAAGGAGCTTTGTGACAACATCTCTTATTGTGACCTTCATCTCCACAAAATGAACAATGCATTTTTTTTCCCAACCCTGCTAACTCTCCCTTGACTAGGTTCAGGCTTTTCACCATCTTTTGGCCTCCTAAAGTACTTGGATGTTCTCTTCTTCTTAGGCTTAAAATAAGGTGCACAAACTGTCTCACCTGCTGCTTTGGGCCACATTCCTTCCCCATTGGTTGGCTTCAATGTATGGGATATTTTGTCTTTAAGTGTTGCAGTGAGTAACACTCATGCACATAATCCTCTGGTTTCAGTCTCTCTTCTCTAAAAACAGCAACTACATGAATACAACGGATGCCACTCAACTCCCAAGACCTACATTTGCATGTTCTGTTGTTCAGATCGATAACAAACTCCTAGCTTTCATGAATGGCACTATACAGTCCTCCCCCTGCCCTCACAGCCTCCCAATATCTTGCATGGTCAATTCTTTTGTCCAATTTCTTCCTTATCCTAGGTGATATTGGACCCTCAAGTCTGTCTGCCCATACTTGCTTCTGACCAATCCTCTTCATCACAAGCTTGAAAAATAGTTCTAAGCATGGATAATATTAGTTGGTACATATCCTCATTGATAAATGCATTGAAAATCTCAGCCATTTTATTGTCAATAGAATCACATTGAGCATAAGTTCCAAAGTACCTTCTACTGAAATGTTCAAGACCTTTATTTTTCAGAAACTCGAAAGCATTGAGATCTAGACACTTCATATCATTCACATACCTCTCCAATTGATAATCATTTGTTGCCTTTGTTATCCTCCAAAAAACATTTCTAAATGCTTCACCTCTCCAACTCTCTCTAAAATTGGCATATACATGCCTTGCACACATTCTATGCTCAGCTCTAGGGAAAGCCTCCTTGATTATAGAGTCCAATCCCTAAATGCAAAAGAAGAAAAACACAGTGATCACTAAATCAATCAACCAAGAATTTTGAAGTTAAAGAATTTCAATGTTTACAATGATATAAGGTCAATTACCTTCTGATGATTTGAAATGTAAGTCCATTTGAAACCATCACTGATGTTAAAATCCCTTTGTAATTCCTCCAAGAAACAACGCCAACTATCATTGCTTTCATTTTCCCCAACCCCCCATGCAACAGGGTACATTTGATCAATCATTGGCATCTCTACCAACAGCGACAAACACTTGAGCATCCCACGGTCCTTTAAAGAAACATGCATCCAAAGAAACTACTCTCCTACATCCTTGTAAAAACCCTTACTTTAAAGGGCCAGGACATATGTACAAAAACTTGAATACATGCTTCTGTTTTTCATTCAGGGTTGTCATCAACTTCATTGTCGTGCTTGGGTTCTTATTGCACACCTCAGATAGGTAGTCCCTGAGTTGTTCAAACTATGTCCTATAGTCACCTAATATTGTTGACAAAGCCATCCTCCTTGCTCTAACACACATGCAAAGTGTTACATTGAACTTCAAGTCTTTCAATATTTTGGCCTGTTAATCCCTTCCTCTAAATGAAGGTTGCAGCCTAAAAAGACCAACATATTTCTCTGCCAACCACTTAGTTGAAAAGGTTCTCTTCCCTGCCTAGAAACTGAAGGATGTGCATGTGTGTGGCTTATCTAGTGTCTTCACTTCAAAAGACAACACATTTTTCAGTTTGGCAGCATAAATTCTCCATTCACATCCCTCCCCCAAACATTTCAATTGGAGTCTCCCCCTGTCACTCTTGGTCACCCCTCAAATTGTATCCCCCCTCTTATCCTGTAGTCATCAACTGCCTTCTTGAATGATCTCTTGTCAGGAAAGACCATGCCAGCCTTTAACATTTTCAATCCATGATGGTACATTCCATACCTAACCCTCTTCTTCATCTTTTTATTAATTTCATCAATCCTACTCATATTATTGTCACCTTTCTTTCTAACCAAATCTCTTACAACAACTCCAACATCTATATCTGTATTATCTGAGTCATGGTAATGACCCTCTACCTTTTCACCATCAGCTTCCCCAATATTCTCATCTGCAATTGCCTCCCTCTCAGCTTCAACTGCCTCTTTCAATTGAATAGTCATATTCCTAGCCTCTAATTCCTCTTCATCATCAACATCAGAGCCAGTGAAGGGGAGCCTTGGCGCAACGGTTGAGTTGTTGCCTTGTGATTGTGAGGTCATGGGTTCGAGTCCTGGAAACAGCCTCTTGCAGAAATGCAAGGTAAGGTCTTCGTACATTACACCTTTACAGTGGGACCCTTCCCCGGACCCCCGCTTAAAGGTACGCTTTGTGCACCGGGCTGCCCATCAACATCAAAGCCACTATCACATGAAAAATCCCAATATACATACTCCTCACCATCATCTTCAGGAAAATATTCATCATCGATCATCACCATCATCATCACCACCCTTCCTGACCACCTCCTCATGACAATCTATGTCATTCACCCCCTTACTTATATCTTGTTCTTCATGCTCCACATATACAGAAACAAAATCATTATGAACCAGCAATTCCATAAGATCCTTTATCTCATTGTCTCCATCAATAGCCACTAAACCACCCTCTAATTCACAACCAGGTTTAACATAGTGCATTTTTTTAATCCTCCGCCCTCGGCAACCTCTCTTCTCAACCATCTCCTTTAGATCATCTAGACTAATATAATCTGTGTCACAAACCACTTCACTGCACTCTCCTTCACTGTAAACTAAATGGGGAGCCCTAACAAATTCACCCCCATGGAATAACAATATTTTGAATGCCATTATATTCTGGGTTATGCAATAAAACACTCTAATCAAATTGCATTCACTATGTTCAAACCATCAAACACAGCAAAATCTCATCAAATTCATTCTCAACAACTTCAATTTTAGCAAAACAGAAACCAATACAAACAAAAAAATTACAATTTTTCCCACAAATCAAACCTCCTTACAAATTTATGTTACCTTATTCCAAATTGCACTGTTTCATCACATGCTTTGATCGATTACAGCAACATCAACATCGTCGACCTGAACCAATTCCGACCACCAGTCAACCTTCCTTCACTTCAGCCGTTATTGACTACGCCAGTATAAGGGTTTTGCGTTTTATGTTTTAGGTTTTAGGTTTTATGGTTTAGGGTTTGGGGTTTACAGTTTGTTCTTTCAGGATGGTTGTTTGTATGATTTATGAAGAGGAAAGGACGGAGTGTGGTCAGACAAGACCATAATGGAGGGAAGGTAGGAAGAAGCTATACAATTTTTTTCCTTTTCCCAATTTCTTATTACTTTTTCAAATTTTTTCAAAAAATAAGTAATCAACATGATTACCAATTGTTACCGGTTAACATACCACTCAGGGGCATTTTTAAGTCTTATGTAAACTTCAGTTGTGTTATTGAATAGTTTAATAGTTAAGGGGCATTTTTTGGTTTTTTATTCCAATTCTGGGCAATTTTATCCAATCTGACACCTTGTTCATTAATCTGTGAACATTTAAATCTTCATTGGCCCCCATATTTAGAGTCACAATTCAGGGCATCACATCATGATATCATAGTTTAATAATTAAGGGCCATAGTTTGCTTTTTTTTCTTTTTTGGGTACTATATGACTGATTGGGATGAAAATGCAAGTGAATGAAAAATCAAAAATCATATCAGAATATGCCATTACCAAGTGAATATAAACCAACAATACATTAGTTTAATAAACAACAATACATTAATCTCAATACCAATACATTAGTTATGGATAATTTGTCCCTATTTTAACAACACCACCACAAGTAATACTAAATACAACATCCCACCAAACTTAACCAAAAACCAAAAAAAAAAAATCATACAACTGTTTATGCAAGTCTTTTACAACTACAACAAACTCCTTTACTTCATCAATATTATCAACACGAGAATTTGCACCACAATAACCATCATCAAGACGAGTACTAGTACCGGAGTAACCATCGTCAATCACATCCCTTGAGGTAACCCAATCAACACAACTATTACAAACGTCGCATTTGAAGTACAGTGAGTTAGGGTTGTTTTTTTGATGATGAAACCTTCAAATTTCCGACCACAACAATATCGATACTTTATACGTAATCGATCCTTCATGTTCAAGTTCGGGTTCCTTGATGACGTTGCCATATCTTACAAGTATCAACAAGCTCGAGTTCCTTCATATTCAAGATCGAGTGAGTAAACATATGTTCAAGCTCGAGTTCCTTAATAACCACAATTTAGACTAATCAATGTCAGTCATCACCATAACATACTCAATTGCAGTCATCACCCATGGCAGTCATCAACAATATTTTTGACTAATCATACGAATAATCCTCATAGCCAACTTTAGGCTAATCATACAATAATTTAGACAAATGTCACTAATCCCCCCAAAAGAACCCCAAAAATCTGTATCTTTACCAAAGCCAAATAAAAATTCCGGCACTATCTTCAAATCAACAACTTTCTCTCGTCAGTCATAACCTTAACCAAATTTGAAGGGATGGGATATGAAAAATAACCAATTTCTAGTTCTGAAAATTGAATCCTCAAATCAATTCTTATGTTCCAATGTTTAAAAACCCTAAACACCCAATCACAGATGCAGAACTTAAAAAACCACACCCAAACCCTAAAAACTTAAAATAATCAATTTCCAGTTCTGAAAATTGAATCCTCAAATCAATTCTTATGTTCCAATGTTTAAAAAACCACACCCAAACCCAGATACAAAACTTAAAAAACCACACCCAAACCCTAAAAACTGGTAAACAGGATCCACAGTACAAACAATGGAGATTAAATTTTATTTTTCGGAAAAGCAAAGAATGAAGATTCAAAATCGGTGCATACGTTTTTTTAAATTTTATCTCTCTGATCTGCTTGATTTCACTTGTTTCTTTATCCTAATCGCTCTAATTCAGGCTGAGATGGTGCGGGTGATGCATCAGAGAAGGAGAAATAGAAGGCGAAGAACGGAGAACGGAGAAAGAAGTTTCAGAGAAAAAATAATCAGAGAAAGAAGAAAATAGAGAAATGGAGAGCAAAGAAATATATGTTATCATTTATCAGAGAAAGAGAAAGAGAAAGAGAACGAAATCGGGAATTGGGGTTTTCATTTTTTGGAAAGTGGTTTTTTGGGGGAGAGTCCAATGCCACGCCTAGAGAGAGATTGGAGCAGAAAAAAGAGGAGAGAAGTAACCACTTGCCACATCAGCCGTCCATGTTATATGCCACCTGGGGTGGGTCAAGGACCCACTGGGTGAGTGTATCATTGTCCAAGAAATTGGGAAGGGAGAAATCCACATCAGCATGCCATGTCATATTTTTTTTCCCCCACTTCACTTGCGAATTCAGCAGGGTCGTCATCCTGTGGGTCAACTTAACTCTTGTCCTTAATACGGAGTATAATCATTGTATTTTATGATGTCAAGTTGAATAAATGTCACAATCAGATACATGGTTTTTTTTTGAATAAGATTTTTTAATTATTTTAGCTTCATCGAACTAAGGAAATATATAGATTGAAAACCTAATGATAAGTCCAATTTTATTATTTTCAATTTTTTAGGGGAATTGAATTTATAAAGTTTACAAAAAAATTACAATATAATAATAATAATAATAATAATAATAATTATAATAATAATAATACAACTAAAGTTTGATGAGTTTATAAAAGAGTAACTGAGTTTGACAATATTGCTTATATAAGTATTCTCAATTTCTAAGAACAAAGTATTCTCTATCTCATTTCAAAATAAATGACAAATATTCAATGGAGATATAAGTTCATGGTATAGTTTGTTTTCAATTTGTTCGGTGAATTGTAATTAAGATGTACAAATAAATTCACATAATTTCAAGCCAGAGTTTATTGGCTTTGCACTTCACACCATTCAACATATAGAACAGAAATATTCAACTCATTATACAAGCAGTATTATGAAATATTCAACAAGTCGAAAACTGTATGAACTCTCAATCCTGGGCGAGTTCATCATTACAACTTCTTTGTGTACGATAATTAATTAAAACACTCTTCACATCAAACACTGTTAGGGTTTGAAGTTTGATGAGGGGGCGTTGGAGCAGAAGCGACTTTCCTCCCACGTTCAGAGCGAGAGCTTTCAGCAAATTTGATACTACCTTCATGCATTCCCTTCTTCTGCTCCTCTTCGGTGAACTCACCCACATAATATTTCTCCTCATTGGCATTCTTGGAGGGGGGAAGGAACATGCTCCCCCATTGTGGGAAGTGCACTAGCGCCACCGGGAGGGTGCACGCTATCGTCATGATTCCCATGTAGGTCAGTCCATCATGGGTGGAGAACTTGCCAGCTGTGAAGAAAATGAATTGGGTCAACCCGGATCCAATGTTCCCTCCTGCTCCTGTGAGACCTGAGATGATCCCAAGAGATCGACGGGAGATGAAAGGGACGATTCCAAAGGTGGCTCCACAGGCGGCTTGGGCGCCCAAGGAGAAGAGGACTAGGGCTACAATGGCGGTAGGGAGGGTGTTGGCCTTTCCAAGCCAGACACAGAAGAGGCCACCCGCAGTTTGGAGGATCCAAAGAGTCCATAGCCGACCCCTCATTCCGAAGTACCTAGCACTCCAGTCAGATGCAAGCCCTCCCAATGGGCGGGAGAACAGATTCGCCATTCCAAAGCTCGCTGCGATTATTCCAGCTGTGTGTAATTTCAAGTCAAACCTGTTTGAATAACAAAACGAAAATGATAAACATCTTGACACAAGATGACTCTTAACCATCTTGTATTTCTTCAAAATCACTAATAGAGTGAAATGTAAGTGTATTTAAATCATTCTAAAGGTATATTTCATCATTTTCAAGGTTACTGATGGTTAAGAACCATCTTGAGTCAAGATGGTTATCATGGTCCATAACAAAATATGAGACAAAGTTATTGTTATGGTTTAACCTTGCAAATTCAAGGAAAAATAGCTTATTTGATTTCCTTTTCCATATTTTTCAATCTCAGTTTTTTTTCAATTAGGAGAAGAGTCTAAATTATAAATAAATTAATTCTTTTAAGTTTTTAGTATAGTTATGTTCTAGTCTGACTATAGCCACCTCTAGCTGGCTATGTCATCCTAATAGAATCCACCGATCTTTTCAAGACCAACCGGTAAATTTTCTGGGTATCTTGAGGTAAGGTAAATGATGAATTTTGGTAATATTTGTTAACTTTTAGTAATTTTTGGTAACTTTTGGTAACTTTGGGTAAATTTATATGGGTAAATTTGTGTTTTTGAAATAAAAGGAAAAAATAAAATAAAAAACTTACTTTACACGTGTCATGTTATTTTCGATAATTTTGGTAACTTTCGATAAATTTTGGTAACTTTTGGTAATTTTTGGTAATTTATGGTAATTATCTACTTACCTCACTTAACCCATGAAATTCACAGGGCCCCAAGTCTCCCAACTGTACCTTTGGTACAGAAGTCCCAAATATACTTGAATATGTCCCTCCCATCTTTACCATAATGACAAACACATATATACCAACTTCTATAATAAAATCTCGATGTTCATATGGAAAGCAACGGGTATTATTCAACTATTATAACTACAACATAATGAATCAAACGAATTTCATTGGATGAATCAACTTATTAGATAGAGGGGATCTGAAGGGGGATACCTGCAATCGATCAGTACACAGATTCAAAGCGTTTGAAATTTTCATATTAATAATAGTAAGTTCTTTATTTTGACTAGGCAAAACCGAGGGATGAAGTCAGTTTAGAAGAAAACAAATACCGGCCACATCAAGTACGTAAAGATTCTAAATTTTGCAAGATGCAGAATTTAATAAATACTCATCATCGTTGATCGTTCGCAGGTGTAAGATAACGTAGTTATAATGCTCTATAATTTATCTGGGACCTAAGCCGTTTGAATTTGATAGCCATAAAAAAGAAGAAAAGACATGTAACTCTTACCACAAAACACTTTAAATATCTTATCTTAATATTAAAATTATATATATTGATGCGCATTAAATTTTTAAGAAAATATAATCGAATTCTATATTTATAATATTGCATATGACTAGGATGGATAAAATTATATTTATATCTATAATTTTTATCTTTACCAAAATAAAATTATATATGTATGACTACAACAAGAAAAATATGTTTGGGCAACAAATTTAGAGGAGTCTAGGCAACAACAAAATTATTATTGCATTAATTTAAAATAAGGCAACCAAATAATTTTGTAGTTAAATACACTATATGTGGCAACAAAACCTTTTTTTATTGCAATTGATATAGGTAGGGTGACAATTTAAAGAAAAATGATTGCCTAAGGTACTAAGGCAATAAAAAAAAATTTGTTGCCCACCACAACTAAATTGTGCTACCATTTTTGTTAATTTGTAGCCCGGACTTTGTGCTTCGAGGATAAAATTATCAGATCGTGACATTTTTTTGTAGCCTCATGTTAAAGAGCAACAAAAATTGGACTAAGACAACAAACTTTTTTCTTGCCCAAAATAATTGTTCTTATTGTCACAACAAGAAAAATATCTTTGGGCAACAAATGTAGAGTAGTTTGGGCAATAAAAAAATATTATTGCATTAATTTAAAATAGGGCAACCAAATAATTTTATAGTTAAATACACGATATGTGGCAACAAAACTTTTTTTGTTGTAATTGATATAGATAGGGCGACAATTTAAAGAAAAATGGTTGCCTAAGGCTACTAAGGCAACAAAAAAAAAATTTTTGCCCACCATGACTACATTGTGCTACCATTTTCACTAATTTGTAGCACAGACTTTGTGCTTCGAGGATAAAACTATCAAATCGTGACAATTTTTTTTTTGTAGCCCCATGTTAAAGGGCAACAAAAATTGGACTAAGACAACAAACTCTTATGTTGCCTAAAGTGATTTTTCTTGTTGTGTGTGGACGGTTAGAGTTGATTCAATTAAGATATTATTTGTATTTCTTACTAAACCTTTTATAACTCATAAGTCATTATGAATCATATCTATAAAAACATGCTTCAAAATCTTAATAAATACTCCATTGTCCCATTTTAATGGACACATTGGCACAATTTGCTTATAACAAGGTAAAATTAAAAAACTTCCAAAGCATTTAATAAAGGCACGATCTTTTTGTCCCTTCTAGTTATAGTAAATAGAAAAAAAGGATTTGAGTAATTAATATTTTTGGAAAGTAATTAAAAAGTTATTGAGTGATTGAATTAGGTATTCAAAAAATGTGGGTGACAATTATTTAGCGATAAAATAAATTAATTAAAGTATCAATTAACATGACACTGGGTGTCAATTATTTAGCGATAAAATAAGTTAATTAAAGTATTAATTAACATGAGACGAAGAGAGTATTAATTTTCTTTAAGAAAAACACTTACAAATTGACTCCTAGGATCATCCAAAATAGAATTTAGCAATGAACTTTATTATAGTTTCTATTTTCTTATCTTATATTTATATTTGTTCAACCATTATTAGGGCATAGGCACCTAGCTAGGGTGAAGTGAAAATAATTGTTCTCTCGAAATAATTGTTCTCTCGAAAATATCCCACTACAATCCAATTTTTTTTTTTTTGGACCACTAGAATACAAAGTGAAAGTACGGTCCACCATTGTCCAATTGGTGAAAGTAGGGGTTATTAGAATCCAATATATATATATATATATATATATATATATATATATAGGATAATTGGATTCTAATAACCCCTACTTTTGCAAATTGGATCGCAATAATCCCAATTTTCAATTTGTATTCTGGTGGTCCAAAAAAAATAAAATTGTATTGTAGTGGTACCAAATCCATCACCACATTCTTTTTATTTTTTTCATGCCTACCCCATATTGTTTTTGTTTTTTCGTTCCCGTCCTCAGATAGGTAATGAAGTGTAGTTGCTAAAATATTTTTTAAATTATTTTTTTGAGATTCCGAGCAATTAATATGATTTTTTAAAAAGAATAAAATTCAAAAAATCACAAAAAATAGAAAAAAATTCAAAAAAATTGGCAGAAATGCTGTAAATTCATTAAAAATCGTGATAAAGTGTTATACAAAGTTTTGAATCAAATGTAGTACAAAATCTATGATATTTAGGGTATACTCTCGATTATGTCCCACTACAATACAATTTTTTTTTTGGACCACCAGAATACAAATTGAAAGTAAGGATTATTGTCATCCAATTTGCAAAAGTAGGGATTATTATAATCCAATTTCCCTATATATATATATATATATATATATATATATATATATATTTGTATAATTTGAATTTATAATTTATATATGCATATATATTTATAATTTTATGGATTTGCAATTTCTATTTTAAGATTATGTGTGTACACTTATTAAAGTTTATTAACATGCTAATAAATGTATACACATATATTTATAAAATTATATAGTGAGATTACATGAGCATGGTAGTCTGGCAATATAATTTTAGTCTTGAGCACAAAGATGCATATCCAATTGGAAAATTTTAACTTAATTAAACAAAGATGAATTAGAGTAAGCGAAATTTAACCAACAAAGAAAACTGAATTCAAAAAGCAACATGATACTGCAACATTATATTTATACCTGTCAAAGAAATACTCAGCGATAACATTATCGGTGGTCAACTCAACACCCAAGGAGTAACCGTAGAGAAGGACAAAGATCCAAGTGCGGTAATTGGAGATGGCGTACCAAAGAACCTAAAATTATTAAGCCCGTACGTAGATTAGAGACACCATACACGAATATACTTACTTGTAGTACTTAAACATTAATGCTGAGGGTTAACGAAGGAATAATTGATTAGGGCATGGTTAATTAGTTGGTGCGAAAATGATAAACATCTTGACACAAGATGGTTCTTAACCATCTTGCATTTTTTATAAATGTCTAATAAAGTGAAATGTAAGTGTATTTAAATCATTCCAAAGGTATGTTTCATTATTTTCAAGGTTACTACAACTTATAAATAGCTTAAAAAGAATTATTTATTTATATTTATTTCATAAATATAAAACTATGTATAAAATGTTGATTTTTTACTATGATTAATAAAAATAGACTATTATTATATTTTTTTACCTAGCTAATAAGTATTATATTATTATAATTGATAAATATATATAATTATTAAAGGAAATATTAATAAAAGTTACAAAAATGTGAAATATGAACAATTCAAGATGGTTAAGAATCATCTTGAATCAAGATAGTTGGTGTATTACCTTAGAAAACTTATCCTTAGCGACCTCACCCTTCTTCTGCAAGGCACCAAGGTTACCGTCAGGCAAGTCTTGACCCAAAGTCAAGACCAATATCCCCATGATGATGTGGAGCATCCCTGGTATGTAAAAGGATATCCTCCAGGCCAGGAACGGGGTGGCCCCCATTTTCTTGATTATTTCAAACAGCACCGGCATTAGTAATTGGCTGGCACCACCACCGACATTCCCCCACCCTGCGGCTGTACCATTCACGAGACCGATGATCCGACCATTAAACATGGTACTCATCCAGTACTGGCAAGACACAAAGGTGGCCAAGGAGAAGCCTATCATGAACCTGACAGCAACGTAGCCGCCAGCGTCTTGAATCAAGGACATGCAAAACACTGGGGGAGCCACAAGCATGACTAGGAAGGCACATGCGTAACGAGGGCCCATCAGGTCACATAGGGTTCCCATCACCATCCGAGAGAACACACTCCCTGAAACAGACGCAACCGCAGCATTCCCGATGTCCCTCTTTGTCAGGTCGATGTTGTCCCTGATGATGGGGACCAAGGGTGCCGCTGCAAAGGTGGAGATGAAAGTGGTGCAAAATGATATCCAACAAAGGTGGAATGTTCTCATGTGAGGGTGAGCCAATGACAGTATCTTGAACTGCGTCGCTTTGTGCTCCGCGTCTACCGGGAGGGCGAATTTCGCTGAGGTGTCGATGGGGACCGAAGGAGACTTCACCTCGAAGGCGAAGCTCTGCTCCCTCCCCGTCACACCATGCATCGAACTCCCTGGCTCTCCTGCTTCTCCCGCCATTGATCGATCAATCTAGGAATTAGTATGATATACTTGAGATGAAGGTGGTGGTTGTTGTGGAGACAGGATCCAGGGTTGCTGCTGGATTTATAGTAGAGTACCGTTGACATTGTTATTAGTATAGTGTGGGAATACCGCCCATGGTATATATCCCAGTGGTATAATTACGTCACCTAATTGTAATTAAAAAAAATGAATTAATCTCAGATTACATGGTGAAAGTCCATAAACTCATATTGTATGAGTTGTAAGTTGCAATAAACAAAGAGAGATGGAATATCCCCATCGCCGCATCAACTTAGTATATACGAGTACTTTCATGTACGATAGTCTTACCTAGATACCAAAAGATCAGGTGCCTTTTCAGCCCTCTTTGTTAGCTACATATTAAATTAATTGTATACTGTCACTATTTTAAATTCACTTGCTATTATCTTAATTAACTTAGAGTATCGACAAAAGCCATAGAAAATAGAAAATATCTGAATAACTCGTATGTTGACATTTTAAACCAATGGAAACGAAGATGCAAGTTGTTGTGAATGGTTTTTAATTTGTATGCATGCACTATTTTGGAAGCAAGCTTAATTATATTACTAAAGAGAAGGAACAAGATCAGTGTTTGTATTATAAGGAGTATTGTAAAACCCCGAAAATTTTGAATATAATACGTTTACTGTTATGTCGCTAATTTTCTTTACTTTCAATCTCGTTTATTCTGTGAAATTTTATCTGTTAAAACTTGAGCTCCTAGGACCATTGGGGGACAACAGGATGGTAATAGGTATTTTCTGTGACTAACTAATATCTATCATTATTGTTTATTAGTGGGTAAATTACTAGCTTAAGTAATAATTATTTTAAGTGTTCGAAAACATAAATATTACTCAAATTATTTTCTCTCCTTTTAATTTAGCTTTTATAATTTCACCTATTCTTTTCATATTTTTACTATGGGTATAAATACCATATTTAGATATCTAACCCTAAGTATTCAACCCTAACTTTCTCTTTTTCTCTCTCCCCTCAACTCACATTCCCCAACCCCCTCCTTTTGGTTTCATGAAACCACCTCACAATAGTTATTAAATTCTCGATTCGAATCAACGATTCTACGAGTTTACGATCCAAAAAGCTTCCATCGATCCAATTCTTATTAGGATCTTAAAGTAGTTAGGATCTTACGATCTTGATTTAACCTGAATAATATGTTTTAGAATCGCAATACAATTCTACGATTCTACAATTCGATCCTCGATCCTACATGAGTTTAATAATGTTTGCTCACATTATTATCTTTAAAATTTTGTCATAACAATATAAATTTGGTATTAATGTTATCTACTGAATATACAATTTAATATATTCCTTCGTTACTTGTAAACATTTGTTAAGATTTTAACTATTATAGAACGTTTTTTGATATTTTTCTATTGTATTAGAATCTTACGATCCTCAATCCGATTCTACGATTCCGATCCTAATTACGCTCATCGATCATATCTAGAATCCCAATTCTAACAACTTTGCTCACAACCCCTCTATCAACCTCCACCGCCCAGCCCCCTCTGCATTGCGCCATCACCGTCGCCGGAAGCCACCGTTAGCTACCGCACGCACCACCTTTTTTCGTCCACTCGCCGTTTTTCGCCTTTTCTCTCTCTGGGCCTGCTCAAGCAGCCAACCACCGCTAACCGCCATCGTGACGCCATCCCGTCATCAACCACCGTCCCATGCTACTGTCGGAGGTCGCATCACCGGTGAAGTCGCCACCCCTATAGACGGAAAACACCACAGCGGGGCATCCATACATGCTCTGTTGTTTGCAACAAGTTGCCCTTCTCCCTGTCGCATGACTAGCCACCACCAACGTTCCCATCGATGTCTGTCGCCACGCTCCCCTCCCTAATGTCGCCCCTTACGGTCGCCGTGCTACGATGATCGGTAATCGCCACCTTCGCGGCCAAAGACAACCCCAAGCCCTTTCTCCTCTCTCTCTAACCTCTCTTCCACCCCCTCTTCTTCCTCTCACCCCACCTTCGACTGTCGCTTTCTAGTGTCCGCCGCCGCCACCGGACGCCTCTCCGCATCGCCCTTGGCAACCGTCAGTTGCCAACCGCCACCGCCGACCATCGGAGCAGTGACTGGGAGCCGCATCGAAGTAGGCCTGCTGCACTAGGACATGTTGTGCCATTGATGTGTTTTTGCAACTTTTAAGGGTTGTTGTCGCCGCCTCACGTCGCCACCTACGGCTAGAGTCCACCACTAGACGCTGACCTCTACCACCTCTGACCCTCTCCTGCCACCGCAGCTTCGGCCAGCCACCACCGTCTTCTCGTTTTGATAGTAAAACCACAACAAGAAAAATAATTTTGGGCAACAAATTTAAGGTAATTTGGGGCAACAAAAAAAATTGTTGCACTAAGTTGAAATAGGGCAACAAAATAATGTAGTAGTTGTTAAAAGTATGTCAAAGGGCGTCAAAGTCTTTAAAAACAATGTTGCCCTAGACTAAAACAAAAAAGCCCAGAAATACAAATAAGGTCCAATAACTAAAACACCCTAAAATTTCTTTCCTCACTCCTTTCTTGCTCGGTTGCTCCTCAGTCTCAATCAGACACTCACTCAAAGTGTGTTTCCCCGCGTTTCGTTGTTTCTCTCGAAATCCATCAATAGCGATTTTGAGCTCTTCATATTCTCAGACGAGCATCAACGGAGGATCTAGCGGTGAATCAGAGTCGAGCATCAGTCAGCGTCACTTTACTCTCTCTTGCCCTCTTTTCTATTTCCAATGCGTAGTCAATTTGTGGATTGAATTTCTAGTTTTTGATTTTTGTTGATATGCTCAATTTTGATTTTTACATGATCAATTACGATTTGATGCACTTTGCTATCATTAGCCAAATTAACAACACTAGAATCAACAGGATCATATGTAGAAAACAAATATTTGTTAGGACATACATGATAACTAGATCAAAAATCCAAGACCCATTCAGACAAACATCCCTTCTCTTGAGAAGCAAGAAAAGCATCACCATCTGATTCATCTTCCACTACTGCAGCTTCACCTTCTTTTTCCTTTCTAGATTTCAACTTACGACATTCAGAAATTTTGTGTCCATGTTTCTTACAGTAGTAGCAGTCACCCTCAAATTTAAACTTAGAGTCTTTCTTTTTCGACCTACTCCCCACAACTGACAAGCCTTCAGCTTTGCCATCAGAACACACTTCAAGATCAAATTTTTCTTTAAACAGTAAATTTGACTTAATATCCTCATAACTCAAAATTTCAGTATTACTGTAAAGCATAATTTCTTTGAACTGCCAATACAAATGGGGTAGGGAAATAATCAAAAGAATGGTCTTATCCTCATCATCAATTTCCACCTCCAAATTTTCCAAATCTATCAAAATTGAATTAAACTCATTAAGATGGTTTTGGATAGGTGTTCCTTCAGCCATGCGAATAGTGTACAAACGCTCTTTCAGACGACGTTTGTTAACAAGACTCTTAGTCATGTAAAGTTGTTCTAACTTTAGCCAAAGATCAGCAGTAGACTTACAGTGAACCACCTCACGAAGAACTGAATCAGTTAAACATAACTGAATTGCGGTAAAAGCTCTATTATCAAGCTCCTCCCATTCCTCCTTATCAATATTGTTTAGCTTTGCACCGAGTGTTTTCTTCAATCCACTCTGCGTAAGAACTACTTTCGTTTTGATCCTCCACAAACTGAAGTTGATCTTGCCATCAAACTTCTCGACATCGAATTTAGTGACTGTAGACATCCTATAAGCAAGGCTTTGATACCACTTGTCAGAGTTATATCGAGTAAATTAATTTGCGGAAGTGAAAATAAGAGGACTACAATAAATTGAGAAAATAAGTGCAATGTTAAAGAGGACAAAAATTTAACGTGGAAACCCAAATCGAGAAAAAACCACGGGCGACACAAGCACAAGCGAATCCACTATTGGTAGAGAGTACAACGACCAATCTCACCCCGAGATCAACACCAAGAGAGTAGAACAACCCACACAAACTCTCACAATTACACTCACCAATGGGTATATGAAAACTACTGAATTTTTGGGATGATTACAAAAGATGGAGAAGACTCCCTTTTATAGGGAGGGCACACCTAAAACCCTAACCCTAACTTGACTCTCACTCCAATTAGATTTAGAATCTAATACAATTAGGAAACCGAACATAATAAGGAAACCTAAATAAACAAATAATTGTGGAATCAAGAGACCGGGTAATTTTGGGCCACTTTCTAACAATCTCCACCTCGAACCAAAATTATTCCAAATCTTGTCCCCTTCATTCTTGCATTTATTTTTCTCGATATCCAGTAGTCATCTTATTTTCCCCTTCCGCTACTATGTATTACTCTTATAAACAGGTTAATATTAGTCCAACACTGTATAAGAATTGTGTTCATCCGATCGAGCTCGCCACTCTGTTTCCTGGTGTGTCCTGCCCTAAAATTGTTAATGGTGATATGACAACAGCCACTCCAAGTTCTGAATTGGGAAAACCATGCTTTGAACCTCCATTTTAGTCCAGTATGGTACAAACATAACTTCTTTCAATACTAGGTTTTCCACTCTATGAACCTTCATGTTCTGAATTGGGAAAACCATGCTATGCTTTTAAATATTTTGCTTGATTAATTGCTACTAGTGTTGTATATGCTTGGTGCAGTTGTGTGACTAGCTGTTTTGTTGCTTTGTTCTCCCAGTTTTAGGGTTTATTGTTGTTGCTCCATGGGGAACTGATCCTGGGTTTGGTTTGATTGTGTGTGTTTGTTGTGGTTAGACTCTAAATTAGTGCATATAATTGGGTGATTTTAACTGTTGAGTTTATGTCTTTCTTGTGAATTACGATTGAGATATGGGTTTGCAGTTTAGAATTTTCCGTGGAGATCTTGGCCTTACATACAATACAACTACCACCATAAGTGATGTAGCTAGCAATAAACCTGATCTTCTTATCTTGGTTGGTGATGTAACTTATGCAAACCTGTATCTAACTAGCAGGTTCTGATTGCTACTCGTGCTCAATTCCACAAACCGCGATACATGAAACATATCAACCCCGCTGGGACTATTGGGGAAGGTGAGAATATACATATGGCCATTCTTATGTCTTTCTTTTGTCCTTTTGATGCACTGATAAAGATGAGGGGGGAGGAATAATAGTCATGTTTGACTCCTGCAAATCTCCTCTAATTATGGTATATTTATGGATGCTTTTTGACAAGTTTATGGAGAGCTTGATATCAAAGGTCCCAATAATGGTGGTTGAAGGGAATCATGAAATAGAAGAACAGGTATTAAATCAAACGTTTGTAGCTTACAGTTCCTCTTTTGGATTTCCATAAAAAGAATGTTAGTCCAATTCCTCATTCTACTATTCTTTTAATGTTGGTGGAATACATTTTATAATGCTTGGGGCATATATTGCAAGCATTTTATGATGATTGTAAAGGTGAGGATTATTATGTAGAGACGGAAGGATAGAGCTATAGGGCATGAATGAAACACAGCAGTAATAATTGTAACTGGGTCAAGAATTGTAGTAGTGGGTAAATATAAAGTTATAGAGTCAGAGTTAAGTAAAGTAAAGAGGAAATGGGAGTTGTCATTGACGTCTAAGCTTTTTTGTATTTTTTATGTGACAGTGGAGTTGTCTATTAATTGGATTTAATGTCTCAAGTTGTTTGTTTGTATTTGCTTGTTCTTTTTACATCTTCAGGGGGAAGTTCAAGCTTAAGAAAAAAACAGGAAGTTCTTCTGGCTTGGAGATGTATTTGAGTCATCAAATGGACTTGCCATCACAACCAACACAAAGCATTATCAGCTCTCCAGATCAAGTTGGGATATCACACATAGGATATGGTTTTGTGGACAAGCAGCTGAAGAATTCTACCTTTTTAGTTGATCTTAATGACAAAGATGGGCGACAGCAGTAAGTTCTGATTATTATATTCATAATGTTGACCAACCTGTGAGAATTTCTTAGATGCCTTTTCAATAGTCTGGCTGGACTTGATTTGATCCCAATGTCCAAATCCAGATTTCTAATTGCACAAATGCAGAACACGATAGATTTTTTTAAATTTTTTTTTTAAAAAAGGCTAAATGAGTAAACTCAATGGAAGAGAAGAGTGGAAAATGATATGTCCGCAAACTCAGTAGTGTTAATCTTGCCCCCAATCCTATCTCTACCTTCCACAACACAGAGGTCGAAAAGCTCTTTTGCACCAGGTGTTGTGTACAGCCTCTGCGTAGCTGTCAACCTTGCCATTCCATCTCCAACTATCATGATCTTCGGTAGCTACTGTAATTTGAGGAGTGTCTACATATTTTGAACTATTTACAGCCTCATAACAAACACTCAATACCGAGCATCTATCATGTAATATGTGTTTTGAGCTAAGTTTCATTTGTTCGTGTGATCCAGGTAAATGTCTACCTCAAGTTCTAGTATACTTGCTGCATCTCAACTTCTTAGTGCGGGTAATTATTCCCCAACTTTTTTGCCTTTCATTCACTTCTTTATTTGTTTTTGCATTCTCGTAGTTTTGCTGTCAAGTGATGGAATTTAATTTTGAATGTGGTTCACTGTATTTTGGTTGGTTTGCAATAATAGTAGTGGTGGTGTGCCATGATAGAACTCCAATCATTATGTCATGTTATTCATTTGATATCATTTGTAGTTCATTCATATTATAGGATTTGGCCTTTCCAGAGATAATGGATCAAATGATAGGATTTTGATATAATAGACTTTCAAATTTTTGACAGTATTACCCTACTTGTAGCTACCGTTCATTGTTGAATTGGGAATAATAGTTAGCAGAACTGTCTTTTGGTGATACTTTATCTTGGAAGAAGTGTAGGCCTTGGATTCTTATGACCTGCTCTCATATTTATTCTTATAGGGAAATAGACTCCAATTTGAAGATATGTGAACCATTTGGTACACTCATAGACTTTTTTTTACTCTACTTCTTGAATGCTAACATGCTCTATTGTACCTAGACTTGGGTGTTGATTGGGGCTTGTTTACACATTTTCATTTCCTTCGTCAGATTGTAGAGGCTATACAGAAGATCCTATACACCACACATTTGTAGCTTGCATTCTTCTTGTAGTTCATGCTTGTGGTAATGTCATTTGGAACTTGCCATTTTAATAAGTTTTCTTTGAGAGTTGAGAGTGGTCTTCTATTTTGAAATAAATTGGTGTAAATTGGTGTATATTTGGAAATGATTTGAAATAGATTAGATGACTCAAATATTGTAAGAAATCCTAGTGTTTTGGGCAACAAACATATTTGTTGCCTTTGAGAGAAATAGGTATAGGCTACAAGATTAACTTGATGTTCAAATGCTCTTGGGCAACAAAAAAAATGGTTGCACAAATTCACTAAGGCAGCGAAAATACTTTGTTGCACATAAAAGGTACTTTATGCTACAAATCTTACAAACTTGTTGCCCCGATCTAGGACTTCGCTGATATTGCAACAAACTCGTGACAAAATTTTTTTGTTGCCCAAAGGTAAAGGGCTACAAAAAAATTGCAAAAAATGACCTAGTGCAACATATTCTTTTGTCGCCCAAGACGATTTTTCTTGTTGTGAACCTCAATCCTAGAGCTTGATATTATTTGTTATATTATTACTATTATTATTGTTATTTCCTTTACTTGATTCTTAAGCTGGTGGTTTTGATCAAAATGGTATATTTATTATTATTATTATTATTATTATTATTATTATTATTATTATTATTATTATTATTATTATTATTATTTTAAAAGAAAAGTGTTTTCTTAGGTTCCATATGATTTATTATAGTTATATTGTTAAATCGAAAGTTTGTGGAAAGAGGTTTAAACTTGGATGTTATTAATTCATATTATCTAGTTTATATCACTTACTGTGATTATTATTGATATTACAACTATTTTGATAGTAAAAGTTGAGTTCTTTTAATTATTTCATAGATATTATAGGTTAAAGTTGTGTAGTTGTATAAATTATAATGTAGTTACTTTATCTATCAAAAGTTAGTTCTTTATTCAAATTATTAGTTTTGATATTAAAGTTGTATTGTTGTTATTTAAACAAGTTTATAAAACCTTAGTTGAGTGAGTAAACTAATTCATAGAAAAATGTATTAATTACTTTGTTACTTTTATTATCATTATTAATTTTGTGAGTGAAAGTTTGAAAGGTTGGGTTTAAACAAGTCTTATTAGGACTTATTGTGTTCTAAAATTACTTTGATGTAAAAGTTTAATTGTTTTGTAATTATTATGCTTCTTACTAAGTTTAAATATTATATTTTGAGACATATGATGCTGGTTATTATACTAATAAAGTTGATATCTTTGAATTTTATTATGGTTATAAGGTTTATAAAATTTAATTTTTATAGGAGGTTATGATTATATTACGATTGTAGTTAAAGTTGCGACCTTAAATTATGAGGTTAGCTATTTTATGAAAAACGATTACTTTTACTAATACTAATAACTATTTCATTTTATGTTTTAGTATTTAATACTTCACAACAAGAAAAATTACTTTGGGCAACAAAAAAGTTTGTTGTCTTAGTCCAATTTTTGTTGCCCTTTAACATGGGGCTACAAAAAAAAATTGTCACGATTTGGTAGTTTTATCTTCGAAGCACAAAGTCTGGGCTACAAATTAGTAAAAATGGTAGCACAATGTAGTTGTGGTAGGCAACAAAAAATTTTTTGTTGCATTTGTTGCCTTAAGCAACCATTTTTCTTTAAATTGTTTCCCTATCTATTTTAATTGCAACAACAAAAAATTTTGTACCCACATATAGTGTATTTAACCACAAAATTATTTAGTTGCCCTATTTTGAATTAATGCAATAATAATTTTTTTTTGTTGCCCGAATTACTCTAAATTTTTTTCCCAAACGTATTTTTCTTGTTGTGCTTGTACATTACTATGCTGTAATTAGGGTTAGGTAAGATAGACGATGCATACGCTAACTTCGTTAGGCCGCTATTAATTATAGAACTTATTCTTTATAGGTTCAGGCCAATTCGACTCGTTTAGTGAGCCAAAGTGTGTGTATGGAAGAGAATAGAAGACCTCTAGGTAATGTCTATGCCTTAATCCCCATTGGGATGCACTTTGCATGTTTTATTGATTTTAATGTGTTTTGGAATTTGCATCCCAAAAGGGGATTTTATGGTAAAAGCTGATTGTATATTAGAGGAAGGTTCTGAAAGTCCGGACTTTTCAATACCGCCAGTAGATAGGTTTACCGCAAAACGCCGTTTCAACCTGCTAATGTAATGACAAGGCGCAAGAGGTCAACAACTCATGGGTCTACTTCCCTCCAAATTCCAGTAGATGACCGCCCCAGCTAAGTCCCATGATCATCACGAAGTCGACAAGAGTGAGCATGCATCATCTCACCCACGGGGAGATTAAACGAGTTGGTGGTGTCCCAGAATCGCTCCACGATGGCTCGTCCAAAGATTCTCATACCTCGAGATCTCCAGGTATCCAGGCAAACCAAGAATCCAAACCCTGCATTTTTTACAGTTGACCGGTAGAAAGCTCCTACTCGAGGATCCTTTGACAAATCTACAGCACTTTGCATACTCCCACATGTTTTGAAAGAGTCGTCCTATGGTCAAGAATTCAAAAAGAAAAAAAAAGGTTCAAGCTTCCCCAATGGAAATTCTAAAGGCGACGCATATGCACTTAAAGCAAAATTTAGAGTACCATTCTACTTTAAATTCAACTTAAAGTGCTAAAACAAGCAGTAGCATGCAAATCACTTCAACGATAACATGCTACAAAAATAAGCTTGTAGAGGAAATAAAGCATACCGAGGTGTGAGAGCGGAAGAACCAAGTGTGCTTATCCTGTCGGAAAACCAACTACGTCGGTGTGAATTCCCTACTAGGTTATTCCCTTTGTACCGTCCTTGCATATAGACGCTCCTGAACAGCTGGCTGGGTAGCACGATGGCATCCTCTCCACCAAGAAGCCATTGCCTTTCAATAAAAGCAAAAATACCCAAAAGAAATTCTAGAGAGAGAATAAGAAAAAAGCCAAGAAGAATTCGAATAGAAGTGGTGATGAATACTGGAGTTCAAGCTCACCATTTATAAGCACAATGAGCTGACCCACAAAGCCACGTGTCAGCAGTAGATTGGCTGAAGCTCAAGGTCGATCGACCTGTAAAAATACCACAATAATTGTGTGTCAACGGTCTTCTGCATGCCCTACAAAAGTTGCATTATACGAGAGGAAAAGATTCCCTTCTCCTTCAAGGTCGATCGACCTAGAAGGAAGGGATGCTTGTCTTCTTCCTCATGCTCATTACCGAGACCAGATATGCTTGTTTTCAAGGGAAGAACTCAACTATTGTGCCCCAATAAAACACGGCTGATCTTCTCAAAATTGAAGGATCAAGCCCCAAAAGAAATGTATTTTCCAATGGTCATGCAGACGAAATTCGAGGTAAGCTATCCGAGGTGAAGTCTCAACCTCAAAGCCATTGCCATCGCGCCTGGTGAAGTCTCAACCTCAAAGCCATCGGCACCACGCCCGGTGAAGTTTCTCATTATCAAATAGCCACTATCAAAATCAAACTCAAAACCAGAGCCATCGACATCGACATCGCGTTGGGTGAAGCCTCAACCTCGAAGTCATTAGCATCGCGCCCGGTAAAGTCTCTCGGCATCAAAATCAAACTCAAAACAAGAGTCATCGACATTGCGTTCAGTGAAGTCTCAACCTTTGAGCCATCGGCATCGTGCCAGGTGAAGTCTCTCATCATCAAATTGCCACCATCAAATTCAAACCAAAATTAGAGCCATCGACATCGCGTTCGGTGAAGTCTCGACCTCAGAACCATCGGCATCGCGCCCGATGAAGTCTCTCCGGATCAAATTTCCATCAAATCAAAACCAGAGCCATCGACATCGCGTTCGATGAAGTCTCCACTTCAAGTAGGGCATCATTCTTGCCTGAGATCATTCATAACTTCAAGTAGGGTGTCATTCTCGCCTGAGATCATTCATAACTTCGAGTAGGGCGTCATTCTCGCCTAAGATCATTCGTAACTTCAAGTAGGGCGTCATTCTCGCCTGAGATTATTCATAACTTCAAGTAGGGCGTCATTCTCGCCTGAGATAATTCATAACGTCGAGTAGGGCGTCATTCTCGCTTGAGGTCATTCGTAACTTCAAGTAGGGCGTCATTCTCGCTTGAGATCATTCATAACTTCAAGTAGGGCGTCATATTCGCCTGAGGTCATTCATAACTTTGAGTAGGGCGTCATTCTCGCCTGAGATCATTCGTAACTTCAAGTAGGGCATCATTCTCGCTTGAAATCAAATTCATAACTTTAAGTAGGGTGTCATTCTCACCTAAGATCATTCATAACTTCAAGTATGGCGTCATTCTCACTTGAGATCAGCCACAAAAGACGCACGTCGTCAACAGTTAGGCGCAGAACTCCAGCTTCCAAGCGTCGCCCAAGCTTTGCACTACAAAGTTATCCCCAACCGGTGTCCATCAAATCAATACTAATTTTATTTTCATCCTATTCAGGGTTCAATCAAAGTGGGGGCTATCTGTAGACACCAGATATTTGAGTATATAAATATAGATAAGATAAACAAATAAACAGAAGAAACCGAGTCAAGATGCTTGCTTACATACACTCTACATGCACAAGTTCATGCAAAAACACATGCATCATCACATGTGAAAGGCCTAGTCTATTGCATGCACCATATTTATAGAAACAAGCTTCATGTAGTCATGCATGCCATGCATAACTACGTAAAAGAACACATACAAGAAGCTCCGAGAAGTCTCAAGTTCAAAACCTCACTAGAGCATTCATTTAAGCTCAAATAAAGCTTCCACCATCCAAGTGTGAACAAGCCAACTACGCATACACTACATTCACACTCTCACCGGCCAAAGATGCATGGATGGAGTCAAGGCTCATCCTCCCCCTTTCTCAAGGCCGATCGGACTTAAGGGTATTCACACCCTGGTCCTTTTCCCATGCAAGTCACCATCTAAGAGTCCACGTGATTCATTGTCTCAAGTCCAATTGGACTATAGACATCGATGACTCCAAAGCTCCAAATACATGCACATACATCCCTCTTGAAGGATCCCTTAGCCTATAAATATTGCCTTAGAATGAAGCCAAAGACACCAACTCATTCATTCTCTTATTCTCTCATCCTCTCATCATCTCTAATCTCTATTCTATCATATTTCTTCTCTAAAGTCCATCATATTCTTACCATTACCATCTCCATTTCTCCACTTTCTTAAACCTCTAATCTCCATCCCTATTTCATCCCCCATTATCCTTCCATAACTACTACAAAACCCCAAAAAAAAAGTCTAAACATATACTATCCAAGAAGCACCACAAAATGTCATTTTTTCCTACCCTCTTTTTCATCTCTTTCCATTCACTTTTCCACCCTAAACTTTGGTTCTATTTTGGCATCTTCAAGAAGGTTATTCAAGGCATCCAAGGAAGCTACTTCAAGAGTGAGGGTCAAGCACTTCAGGAAAGGCTAGGCAAGGCTTCTCCAAAAAACATCATGTAAGCTTTTTATGTGTTTCTTTCATAATGTAAACAATGTATATGTTGTAATTCTTTCAGTTCATGCATGTTGAATGAAATAATCATGTAAAGTTTCAATCTAATTTCCTTCCAAACTTTATTAAATGCACATTTTATAACTTTTAGTAAAGTATTTCCTTTTGTGAGAGGCGAACTCAAAAGGTTCCTACCTTTTGAGTTCGTAGCCTTACCCCCGGATCCACTTCTTGGTTTCATAGGCAGAGTCTTTCTTTGTTTTCTCTTTGGTTTTTCTTGGCTTTTCCCTTAAAAAAAGTCGGGTGGCGACTCCTTTTCAAATCAAAACACATTGGGATTGCTTAAACTGTGTCTAACATGGTTTTACAATGTACCGATGCAACTTTAAGGTGGTTTTGTGTATTTCTAAATTATAGTTGCATAAATTACTTTCTTCCGAGTCTAACATCGTGTTAACAAATTGGACTAATCTTCAAAGAGTTGGAACAAGTGGATGCTCACTCCTAAAGTTTAGTTCTAATGATTCATGGGATGCATCAAGTAAAGGGCAAGTGATTTTACAACTATTATTCATGAAATGTGCGAGTAATCCTTAAAGAATTTTTAAAAGTAAACCCCAACGAAAATCCCCCCATCCCGCGAACGTTTAAACGACGAGAAAAATGTCAACAGATCCCAACCCTTCTTCAAATCGTCCCGGTTTTTGCCTCTTTTTGAGCACTTTTCCTCCACATGCATATTATTGCTAAAGAAACCTAAGAGGAAAGAAAAGTAACATAAAAATACTATAATTATTTGTGAAATCGAGGAAAATTCCAACGGAAAAGTATGTATTTAGGCTCAAAACTAAGCCTAAACACTTTACTCCTCAAGAGAATCGTCTATCTGACATAAACTCAGGCATACACACTAGGTCCTCTCTTCAGAACGCTTGTGCTTTTTATGCATTAATATCTCATATCAAACCCATCCCCTTTGAGGCCTTGATAGGATTGTAGCTATGCAAGATGAACTTAACCCATTTTTTACCGAAATCAAGTTTAGAACTTAGTTTCTAGACCAAAACATCATCCAGTGGTCGGGGTGAAATGGATATTTAGGAACAAGATAGAAGAAAATGGGGTTGTTGTTAGGAACAAAGTTATGCTTGTCACCAAGGGTTACAACCAAGAAGGAAGGGATTGACTTTGATAAAACATTTGCACCCGTAGCAAGACTTAAAGCCATTGGCATTTATTAGCATCTCATATGAACATCAAGCTAAATGAAATGGATGTCAAGTGTGCATTCTTTAATGGCTATCTCAATGAAGAGGTTTATGTTGATGAGCAACCTCCTAGGTTGAATGCAATGATTTCCCTAATCATGTGTATAAGCTTCACAAAGCTCTCTATGGTTTAAGGCAAGCACAAAGGGCCTGTTATGAGGGAATCAGCAAGTTCCTCCTTGAGAATGGATATAGAAGAGGTTGGCTCGATAAAAAAAGTTGGGTGGCGACTCCTTTTCAAATCAAAACACATTGGGATTGCTTAAACTGTGTCTAACATGGTTTTACAATGTACCGATGCAACCTTAAGGTGATTTTGTGTATTTCTAAATTATGGTTGCATAAATTACTTTCTTCCGAGCCTAACATCGTGTTAACAAATTGGACTAATCTTCAAAGAGTTGGAACAAGTGGATGCTCACTCCTAAAGTTTAGTTCTAATGATTCGTGGTATGCATCAAGTAAAGGGAAAGTAATTTTACAACTATAATTCATGAAATGTGCGAGTAATCCTTAAAGAATTTTTAAAAGTAAACCCCAACGAAAATCCCCCCATCCCGCGAACGTTTAAACGACGAGAAAAATGTCCACAGATCCCAACCCTTCTTCAAATCGTCCCAGTTTTTGCCTCTTTTTGAGCACTTTTCCTCCACATGCATATTATTGCCAAAGAAACCTAAGAGGAAAGAAAAGTAACATAAAAATACTATAATTATTTGTGAAATCGAGGAAAATTCCAACGAAAAAGTATGTATTTAGGCTCAAAACTGAGCCTAAACACTTTACTCCTCAAGAGAATCGTCTATCTGACATAAACTCAGGCATACAAACTAGGTCCTCCCTTGAGAACACCTGTGCTTTTTATGCATTAATATCTCATATCGAACCCATAAGCCCCTCTGAGGCCTTGATAGGATTGTAGCTATGCAAGATGAACTTAACCCATTTTTTACCGAAATCAAGTTTAGAACTTAGTTTCTAGACCAAAACATCATCCAGTGGTCGGGGTGAAATGGATATTTAAGAACAAGATAGAAGAAAATGGGGTTGTTGTTAGGAACAAAGTTATGCTTGTCACCAAGGGTTACAACCAAGAAGGAAGGGATTGACTTTGATAAAACATTTGCACCCGTAGCAAGACTTAAAGCCATTGGCATTTATTTGCATTAGCATCTCGTATGAACATCAAGCTAAATGAAATGGATGTCAAGTGTGCATTCTTTAATGGCTATCTCAATGAAGAGGTTTATGTTGATGAGCAACCTCCTAGCTTGAACGCAATGATTTCCCTAATCATGTGTATAAGTTTCAAAAAGCTCTCTATGGTTTCAGGCAAGCACAAAGGGCCTATTATGAGGGAATCAGCAAGTTCCTCCTTGAGAATGGATATAGAAGAGGTTAGGTCGATAAAAAAAGTCTGGTGGCGACTCCTTTTCAAATCAAAACACATTGGGATTGCTTAAACTGTGTCTAACATGGTTTTACAATGTACCGATGCAACCTTAAGGTGATTTTGTGTATTTCTAAATTATGGTTGCATAAATTACTTTCTTCCGAGCCTAACATCGTGTTAACAAATTGGACTAATCTTCAAAGAGTTGGAACAAGTGGATGCTCACTCCTAAAGTTTAGTTCTAATGATTCGTGGTATGCATCAAGTAAAGGGAAAGTAATTTTACAACTATAATTCATGAAATGTGCGAGTAATCCTTAAAGAATTTTTAAAAGTAAACCCCAACGAAAATCCCCCCATCCCGCGAACGTTTAAACGACGAGAAAAATGTCCACAGATCCCAACCCTTCTTCAAATCGTCCCGGTTTTTGCCTCTTTTTGAGCACTTTTCCTCCACATGCATATTATTGCCAAAGAAACCTAAGAGGAAAGAAAAGTAACATAAAAATACTATAATTATTTGTGAAATCGAGGAAAATTCCAACGGAAAAGTATGTATTTAGGCTATAAACTGAGCCTAAACACTTTACTCCTCAAGAGAATCGTCTATCTGACATAAACTCAGGCATACACACTAGGTCCTCCCTTGAGAACGCTTGTGCTTTTTATACATTAATATCTCATATCGAACCCATAAGCCCCTCTGAGGCCTTGATAGGATTGTAGCTATGCAAGATGAACTTAACCCATTTTTTACCGAAATCAAGTTTAGAACTTAGTTTTTAGACCAAAACATCATCCAGTGGTCGGGGTGAAATGGATATTTAGGAACAAGATAGAAGAAAATGGGGTTGTTGTTAGGAACAAAGTTATGCTTGTCACCAAGGGTTACAACCAAGAAGGAAGGGATTGACTTTGATAAAACATTTGCACCCGTAGCAAGACTTAAAGCCATTGGCATTTATTTGCATTAGCATCTCATATGAACATCAAGCTAAATGAAATGGATGTCAAGTGTGCATTCTTTAATGGCTATCTCAATGAAGAGGTTTATGTTGATGAGCAACCTCCTAGGTTGAATGCAATGATTTCCCTAATCATGTGTATAAGCTTCAAAAAGCTCTCTATGGTTTTAGGCAAGTACAAAGGGCCTGTTATGAGGGAATCAGCAAGTTCCTCCTTGAGAATGGATATAGAAGAGGTTGGGTCGATAAAACACTTATCACATAGTCTAAGGACAAGAATTTCATCATTATTCAAATTTATGTTGATGATATACACTTTGAGGCAACAAGTCCAAAATTGGTACAAGAATTGTTAGAAATGATTAGAAAAGAACTTGAGATGAGCTTAGTTGGAGAACTAAGCTTTTTCCTTGGACATCAAATCAAACAAAGTCGTGATGAGAACTTCACTAATCAAGGTAAATATGTCTCAGGACTCTTGAAGAAATATAAGCTTGATAATGTCAAGCATGCTTCCACCCTTATGGCTTCAAACACCAAAATAGACCAAGACATCTCATGTACACTAGGGATGGCAATGGGCAGGGTCTGGGGCAGGTCCTGCTGGACCCGGACCCTAACCAGTCAATTTTTTCTGGGACCCGGACCTGCCCCAATACTCGATGGGTCCTAAAAATTCAGACCCGGACCCGGACTCAATAGGTCCACGGGTCCATGGGTCCTTAGTGGGTCCTTAATGGCCCAACCATATTATGGATTTTTTTACTAAATTTATTAACTTTTGGGGTTGATTTTATACTTGTATACATGTATAATAGTTACTATTCTATTTATAAACACCTATGTTTAACATAATAAAAAGATCAAAACATCAATATACTATGATACGAGCGAATTCTAAGTTTCCAACGCCAAAATATTACAAAAGTCATCAAGACATCAACAAAATATTACAAAAGTTTCTCAAAATATAACATAACTCAAAATGCCAAAAAAAGTTCATGATTATAAAGAGATATTGTAAACACAAATTTCGAGCCTGAAATAAATAAAGATAAGAAATATGAGAAACAAATTAATTTGTATTAATATTTGAATGTAAGCGGGTACAATCTCTATATTAAATACAATAATGATGATCCTCTGATTCAATCTCTTGAAATTTGGGAGAGCCGAGGGCGCGGACGCTTGATCTCGATCTCAAATGCAGGTCTAGCTGAAGAACACTTGTAGCAGTTCTTGAGCTGAAGGTCTTGAAAGTTGATCCTTGCTTGATAGTTGAAGATCTTAAGTAGTAGTTCTTCAGGTTCTTGGATGCGAGGGCTTGAGTGCTTGATCTCGATCGACGAACCAAACAAAGAAGATGACTGCAGTCTTTGATGTGAAGAACAGAAGCTGTCGAACTAGCAGATGTTGGTCCTTAGCACTTGGTAGCTGGAGGTCGCTTGTAGTTCGATCTTCTAAAGGCTTTGCAGGTCTTGGTGAAGAACTCTGAAGCAGTTCTTGATCTTGATGTGGTAGAAGCTTGAAGACTCGATCTTGAGCTTTTGCAGACTTCGATCCTTGGCGCTTGGTAGCTGGAGACTGCTGGCAGTTTGATCTTCTGAAGCCTCTGGAGTGCAGAATGTCGAATGTCGCCAGGGTACACTGCAGTGTGTGTTGAAAATGAGGGAGAGGACCTCTATTTATAAGCTCTGGAGGCCTAGGGTTGCCTAGGGTTTGAGTCGGCTTTGGGCTTGGGCCCAAATTAATTAATTATCGCTTTATTTAAAATAAAGAAATAATTATGATTTTCTGCATCATAATTGACACGTGTCGCGATGCTATTGACCATGATATATTTTCATTTAAAATTTAATTAAATGGACCATTGTAATTAATTTAACACGTGATAGCTAAATAAATTTAAATTATTTTTCACGTGTCATTTTCTGATTTGCCGACAATTTTTTGCCTCCTACAGATGCCCCCTTCGTGAGTCAGCCGCGGACACAAATTTTGGGTGTTTTAAGCGGTTGAGTCTCGAATATTTAAGACAATAATTTTTTTATCACAACTTTTCAGTTTGGATAAAAATTTCATCAGAAATTTAATCGGATAAATTTTTGGCAGTCGGAGTTGGAGTTAGAGTTGGAGAAGGAGAAGGAGTTGGAGTTGGAGTTGGAGAAGGAGAAGGAGTTGGAGTTGGAGTTGGAGTTGGAGTTGGAGTTGGAGTTGAAGTTGAAGTTGGAGTTGGAGTTGGAATTGGAGTTGGAGTTTAAGTTGGAGTTGGAGTTGGAGTTGGAGTTGGAATTGGAGTTTGAGTTTGAGTTTGAGTTTGAGTTTGAGTTGGAGATGGTGATGGAGTTGGAGACTTGACTGAGAATTCTAATAGTATCCTGAAACTTGGCCAATCAGATACTATATAAACGCATCATCCTCGCCTCTTCCATTCATCTGTTGTTCCTCGTCTTCTCCCTGGATCTGCAAAACTCACAAGTTTTACAGTATCTTCTTTTTCTTTCTTTTCTTCTTCTTTTTTTTCATATAATTTGACCTTTTCTTTTTCATGTTCAATTTTTTTTTTTTGCCATCTTTTTGGTACAGGGAGCTGAGATTAATTGTCATCGTGTGCTTGAAGTTGTCCTTCGTCATCGTCACAGTCTTGCCTACTCCTCAGCGTACTGACGTAGAATAGTCTGAGACTATTCTCTTCAGGACTGTCTGGGTCGACAGTGTCGCCATCTCGCTTCCTTGGGTTAATCCTCAGCGTATTGACGTAGATTAGTACTAAACTACTCTCTTCAGGACTGTCTGGGTCGACAGTGTCGCTATCTTTGCTTTCGTGGACTACTCCTCAGCGTACTAACATAGAGTAGTCCTAGACTACTCTCTTCTGGACTGTCTGGGTCGACTGTGTCGCCATCTTTGCTTTCATGGACTACTCCTCAGCGTACAGACGTAGAGTAGTCCTAGACTACTCTCTTCAGGACTGTCTGGGTCGACTATGTCATCTTCTCCGCTTTCGTGGGTACTCCTCAGGGACGTTCTGATGTATTAGACATTTTTGAGTGTCTCTTTTCAGAACTGACATGGGTCGACGGAAGTCATCATCGGGTTTACTCCTTAGGGACGTTCTGATGTATTAGACATCTTTGAGGCGTTTCTTTTCAGAACTGACCTGGGTCGACGGAAGTCATCATCGGGTTTACTCCTCAGGGACGTTCTGATGTATTAGACATCTTTGAGGTGTCTCTTTTCAGAACTGACCTGAGTCGACGGAAGTCATCATCGGGTTTACTCCTCGGGGACTTTCTGATGTATTAGACATCTTTGAGGTGTCTCTTTTCATAACTGACCTGAGTCGACGGAAATCATCATCGGGTTTACTCCTCGGGGACGTTCTGATGTATTAGACATCATTGAGGTGTCCCTTTTCAGAACTGACCTGGGTCGACGGAAGTCATCATCGGGTTTACTCCTCAGGGATGTTCTGATGTATTAGACATCTTTGAGGTTTCTCTTTTCAGAACTGACCTGAGTCGACGGAAGTCATCATCGGGTTTACTCCTTAGGGACGTTCTGATGTATTAGACATCTTTGAGGTGTCTACTTTCAGAACTGACCTGAGTCGACGGAAGTCATCATCGGGTTTACTCCTCGGGGACGTTCTGATGTATTAGACATCATTGAGGTGTCTTTTTTAAGAGCTGATCTGGGTCGACGAAGTCATGGTCTCATCGCAAGTGGAGTACTCCTCAGTTTACTGAGGTAGAGTAGTCATAGACAACTCTCTTAAAAAGTCAGTACATTCTGGGTTGACAGAGTCAGTGTCTTGCCACAAGTGGAACACTCCTCCTAGACTTTTTGACGTCTACGTTCTGTGAAGAGCGAATTTGAATTCTGTGTTGAGGCATGATGAGCCAGTCGGAATTTCTTCTAAAGATCTACAATAAGCCACCTAATCTGTCTTCGGCTACAAGCGTCATCGATTAACAGAAAGGACACTGCCATCTAGCATGCCCCCAATATTGATCTGAATGAGACGACGATGTCGCCAGCTTGAAAGAGTCTACTACTTAGCCAAAGGAGTGCGCCACTGATTTGAAAGATGATGACATCGTCTTGGAGCGGAAGTCGATCGACACGATTACGATGCCCCCCGCTGCATGCTTGAAGGAAGTTCTCAACCAGCCTGAGTATTCCATTGATGGTGTTGACTTTAAGCAAACCACCGACATGGGGATTTTGGCAAGCTAGAGTGCGGCTTGAAAGCCTTCAATCATAATGACTTGGAAGTCGGTCTATTTCTTGTACTTTTTGACTTGAGAGTCTTTATTGTGATGATGTAAAAATCTTTAAAATTTGATTTTGACGACTTGGAAGTCTTGAATTTGGCTAACTTGGAAGTCTTCAATTTTTTATGGCTTGGAAGTCGGTGGGTTTCATGACTTAAGAGTCTTGAAGTTTGTTGACTTGAAAGTCTTGGGAGTTGTATGCATTGTTGACATGGAAATCTCGAACTTTATTGACTTGGGAGTCGTGATTTTTTCCTTGACTATTGACTCCTTGTATGTTAGCTGATTTGAATTTGATTGATCTGTAAGTCTTTCATTTTATCGACTTGGGAGTCAGGAGACTTGTTGATGCGAGATTTGACTGACTTGGAAGTCTTTGTCTTGTTGTTGACTTGGCAGTCAAGGAACCTGGTGACTTAAAAGTCTTGAAATTTATTGCTTTGAAAGTCTTGAATTTTTGCTGACTTGGAAGTTTTTAATTTTTGTTGACTTGGAAGTCGGTGAATCTAGTGACTTGAGAGTCTTTTATTTGATTGACTTGGGAGTCATTGACTTGAAAGTCTTCAATTTCGACTTGGGAGTCTTTAACTTTGGTGACTTGAGAGTCCGACTTGAAAGCTTTGGGTTTGGACTTGTGAGCTCTACTTGTACAACTCGAGAGTCTTTGACTTGAAAGTCTTGAACTTTGACTTGTGAGTCTTGAATTTGCTAACTTGTAAGTCCTTAAAGTTTGTTGACTTGAAAGTCTTGGAGTTTGTTGACCAGGAAAGTCTGCAAAATTTGGTGACCACGGATGGTTTTTTTTTTTTTTTGGTATGACTGTATTTGGGTCTAGACCCCAAATTGCCTACGTACTTTAAGAATGAAATACTCTTAAGGATCAAGTCAAACGTAGTTCAAATTTAAATATGGAGAAATGAAAATTTTATTTATTGATTTAGCCGTACACAGTTTATACTCTTGCGGGCCAGGAGTATTACAATGATGGGAATTAAATGAACTGAAAAATGAATTTTTTTTCTTTTTGGTGAACAGTTTAGGCTCTTGTTCAGGAGGTACATCTTCACTTTCCTAGATTTTGACTTGGGAAGAAGAAAGCGTCTCCTCTCCTTCAAGCTCTTCGTCGACGTTGTTTTTGCTTTGATGACCGGTGAAGATTACAATGCGTCTTTTCACTCTAAGGGATCCTTCAGTCTTTACGTCCAATGTTGCACACCGCTTCATGCGAGATGGGATGGTGCTCTGAACTTCGTTGATGACTCCAAAGCGGCTAAATGCGGAGCTTTGTTCCTGGTGGGGCCGTGAGTTTGACACCTCTTCAGTCTGTTTGATTCTTGAAAATAGAGAAGGCTTTGACATCGGGCCATCCTTGATCCTGCTAAAGACTGAGGTTTTGCGCTTCCCTCGACACCCTATCCGCTGAAAGACAGATGCTTGTTTGCAGGAAGCTGATCGTCCCAATTTATCGAACACGGAGAGCTTTGACTTAGGCTGATAATCGGTTACCTAGTCATCTTTTTCCTCGATCTCGAAGCAGGAAACCATGTTCACAGCGGCAACTTTGTCAACTCTTCCAAAGGAGTATTTTAGAAAGTATTCCTCTAGCGTGACAGGAAGACGAGGGTCTCGCTTGACCAACTTAGCTGAACAACTGACTTCTTGTTTCTTGATGACTTCAAGCCTTTTCTTCTCTGCTAAAGGTTGAGGATTTCTCCTTCTCCTTTCCTGCCTTCGAGATGGTTGTGTTTGGACTTCCCTTTGCCCCCTAGTCTTCCTTCGAGACACCGAGCTCCATCTTTCCTCTTCACCAAAAGCTTTTGAGACTTGCTCATGTGCATCTCGGGGGGCCTGGACTGGTACAGCGAGAGGAACGGGATTTTGGCATCCAAATTGGATCATCAAGACTTCATTTCTACCTGTCGGAATTGGTCGTGCTGAAACATAATTGGCTTCAACGTTGTCATCTAAGTCCAATATTATCTGTCCTTCCTCAGCTAGCTTCATGATCCGCTCCTTAAGTGTGACACACTTCTCAAGAGGGTGACTGACTACCCTATGATAGCGACAATATCTTGGGTCTGTGGTTCTTCCCGCTTCTTTCGGCCTCTTTGGTTGTAGAAGTTCGATAACTCCCGTCTCTAACAGGTTGTCGAGCATTCCTCACAAATCGGAGTCTGGAAATGGGTACTTTTTTACTTGAAGCTCCTTTAATTAGGGCGTTTCCTTTCATCATCTTTCGAAGAAGTGACTTTCTTCCCTTTGGCTTTAGGTTTAGCAAAGATTCTCACTGGTTCACACATTAAAATAGCCATGGACTCCTCTATTGAAGTCTTCGACGACTTGCCATTCTTCTTATATCCACTAGCACCGTTCCTTGATTCGGATGAAGATGAATTCCTTCCCCGTCGACTTGCTATGGTGATCTCCATATCATGTGCCTTGGTCGCCAACTCCTGAAAGGTTTTAGGCTTGACCATCTTGAGGACGTAGAGTAAGTCCCAATGCATACCTTGAGCGCACATATCGATAGCTGAAGCTTCGGTGAGGCGATCCTTGTACTCAAGACTAAGAGCCCTCCAGCGATGGATGTAGTCAAGGACTGGCTCACCCTCCCACTGTTTAGTGTTTGTCAGCTCCGTCATACTGATGACTCGTTGAGCGCAATAGAACCTGTTGAGAAACTCTTGTTCCATTTGCTCCCAACTGTTGATAGATTCAGGCTCTAAGTCCGTATACCAATCGAATGCGATCCCTTTCAAAGAGCGGACGAATTGCTTCACTAGTCGATCTCCTTCCGTGCCGGCATTGCTACAAGTTTCGATGAAGTGAGTGATGTGCTGCTTAGGATTACCCTTCCCATCAAATTGATTGAACTTTGGGGGTTGATATCCTTGCGGCATTTGAAGGGCATCAATCCTTTTTGTGTATGGCTTTGTGTATAAGCGACTCTTTCCCGATCCTTCTCCGAGTTGAGCCTTCACTGCATTTGCAATTAAGTTTTGAATATCCTCTACAGTCATTGATCTTGAAAACGAGTCCTTCTTTTCTTCCTTATCGCCATCACCTTTGGAAGACTCTTTATCAGATTCTTCCTTGTCTGTCTCTCCATCAGACTCTTGATAGGGGTGCTTCTCTATTTTCTTCATCAGCTTTGCGATCTGCTCACTTTGTTCGCTGATCTTCTTGTCTTTCTCTTCACTTTCCCTAGCGAGCATGTTTAGCATAGCTTCAAGTTGAGCTATCTTTTCTTCCATGTTGACGGCCATTACGTCACTAGAATCGAAGGTCGGATTTGACTTCTTGGAGAAAGAGATGAGAGGCAGAGATGTCCCACCGAGCGTGCCAAATTTGTAAACACAAATTTCGAGCCTGAAATAAATAAAGACAAGAAATATGAGAAACAAATTAATTTGTATTAATATTTGAATGTAAGCGGGTACAATCTCTATATTAAATACAATAATGATGATCCTCTGATTCAATCTCCTGAAATTTGGGTGAGCCGAGGGCGCGGACGCTTGATCTCGATCTCAAATGCAGGTCTAGCTGAAGAACACTTGTAGCAGTTCTTGAGCTAAAGGTCTTGAACGTTGATCCTTGCTTGATAGTTGAAGATCTTAAGTAGTAGTTCTTCAGGTTCTTGGATGCGAGGGCTTGAGTGCTTGATCTCGATCGATGAACCAAACGAAGAAGATGACTGCAGTCTTTGATGTGAAGAACAGAAGCTGTCGAACTAGCAGACGTTGGTCCTTGGCGCTTGGTAGCTGGAGGTCGCTTGTAGTTCAATCTTCTGAAGGCTTTGCAGGTCTTGGTGAAGAACTCTGAAGCAGTTCTTGATCTTGATGTGGTAGAAGCTTGAAGACTCGATCTTGAGCTTTTGCAGACTTCGATCCTTGGCGCTTGGTAGCTGGAGACTGCTGGCAGTTTGATCTTCTGAAGCCTCTGGAGTGCAGAATGCCGAATGCCGTCGGGGTAGACTGCAGTGTGTGTTGAAAATGAGGGAGAGGACCTCTATTTATAAGCTCTGGAGACCTAGGGTTGCCTAGGATTTGAGTCGGCTTTGGGCTTGGGCCCAAATTAATTAATTATCGCTTTATTTAAAATAAAGAAATAATTATGATTTTCTGCATCATAATTGACACGTGTCGAGATGCTATTGACCATGATATATTTCCATTTAAAAATTTAATTAAATGGACCGTTGTAATTAATTTAACACGTGACAACTAAATAAATTTAAATTATTTTCCACGTGTCATTTTCTGATTTGCCGACAAATTTTTGCCTCCTACAGATATATATATATATATATATATATATATATATATATATATATATATATATATATATATATATATATATATATATATATGTATGTATGTTATAGTGGAGAATGGGATGGGCACTAGACCAATAGTGCGGTTGTGGTGGTCTGCGTGAGTCAATGAGTGTGACTATGTGAGACTAGGGGTTTCAATCTTTTAGATTTAGTATTTTAGTGTAGTACACAGAAGAGTAGACTTGTAATTAACTAATTGGGTTTTTATTTTTTTTAGGAAAATTATAAATGTTTATATTGTAACGGGTCCATGGGTAGGGTCCACGGATCCATGCTTAGACCCGGACCCGGACCCGTTAAATTTTTTAAAACCCGGACGCATGAGACCACTGGTCCAAAATTTTGGACCTGCACCGCCTTAGTGGGCGGGTCCAGACTCCATCACATCCCTAATGTACACCAATATTTGAAAAGGTATACATAGGTATGATCGGTTCCCTCCTTTATATAGCTGCTAATATACCAGATATTATGTTAAGTGTTTATCTATGTGCCAGTTTTCAAAGTGCTCCAAAAGAGTCACTAATAAGTGTATGGTTTGCCTGGATTTCTAGGGAACTTTGATGATTAGGGATGTTTTAGATTGGAAATGTACATATATTCCCCTATTTCTCGATTACGATGGGTTTTTGTTATTTTTGGCGAAAACTTGCATATTAGGAAGCAAAACACAAGTTTTTCCTATAGTTTTGGCAGAACCAACGACACCACGGATCTCCACCACGGATATACGAGCTATGGCACAAGTTTCAGAAGCAACGGAGCAGGAACGAGCTGGGCAGTGGCCACCACGGTCTGCTTGTGATGGATGCCATATACCATGGTGGTCCCTTTTGTGCGCGACTGCATTTTGTTTCACAAGAAAAGAAGAGAAAGGGGCGGTTTTTTTAAGTTCATTTTTCATTCATCTAAGGAAGAAAAGAAGCCCTAGCCCTTCCATTTCTCACTCTCATCCATCCTCCATCAAGATTCAAGATTGAATCAAACCAAGAGAGGCAAGAATCGGGATTCCAGAAGAAATCGACGGTATTCCCAGAGAAGATTCCATCCTGGGATCGGAACACTCAACGAGATTCTCTTCATAGTTCATTCACTTCTTTTTCCTATTCCTTTTTGTTTGAGGTTTGATTATCATGTTTGGAACTTGTTTCATGCTTTTAATGACTATGAGTGAGTAGATTTTAGTTTTCTAGGGTTTTACAACCTGAAACAATGAAATTTGATTAGATTTTCATGGTTTGTGCTTGAATTCTCGTTTGAATCAATAGAAGGATGTGTTCTTCATGTTCATGAGTATTTGTAAGGCCTTGAATGCTTGTAATTTGAGATTAATCTGATAAGTACTAAAAGGTGAATTAGAATAATCCGACTACCAACCTCTTTACCTAGTTTTGCGAAATTCTAGAGAAGATTAGTAAACTAGGGAATCAATTTGATAATCGGATAATTTGAGATCTTCAACTTGGATTAACTTGAAGAGCATACGAAAGTTGTTTGTTAGGTTAATTAGAGTAATTTTATTAAGCAAAAAGAGCAGTAGAATTCATATGGTTATCGATTTTTAATTCGACTGAAAGAATAACTGCACAAACTGGGTTTTAATAGTCAAACTCATTGCTAGGTAAGCAATTCCCTAGATGTCTTCCTTCCTTGATTTGATCCTAGATTCATTCCCCTACTTTATAGTCTTAGTTAGTTTTAAAAGCTTTCAAAATCAAAACCCCCTAAGTAACTTACCAATCGAGTAGAGGGCTAGTTTACTGCGTTGCTAGATTGAGTCCCTAAGGGATCGATCTTGACGTGCTACAACGTACCCGTATGCTTGCGGCAACTGTCAAGTTTTTGGCACCGTTGCCAGGGACTCTATCCCTGGCAGCCATTAAACAAATACTCTCGGATTGACTAAGTTGTTTTTTTTTTCTTTTTATTTTGATTTTCCTATTTTTACTGCGTTGGTATTTTTGTTTTTGTTCTTGCTAGGCTTTCTTAGTGTATGCAAAAATCTCCAGAGTTCAAGTTTGATCTTGTGATTGAACATATTTTTCACTCCAAGAGGAAGAGGCCAAGACTAGAAGAAGCTAGTAGGAAACAAGGAGCAACGCCCGCGTAAGAGTTTGAAATCGCCGAGGAAGAAAAGAGAACTTTTGGCTAGTATGTGACTTTGAACGTCACCGACCCTCCAACAACCATCAATGTCCCGAACGTGGGGGTGAACAACTTCGAGCTGAAGAATTCTCTCATCAATTTGGTGCGAGCTACGCCCTTCCGTGGTCTCCCTAGAGAGGATCCCAACTGACACCTTTGCATCTTTCGTCAAGTATGCAACACTTTCAAAGCCAATGGGGTCTCGCCGGATGTAATCAAGCTGCGATTGTTTCCATTTTCACTCGAGGATAGAGCATGGGAGTGGCTAGACTCCCTTCCAGCGAATTCTATAAGCACATTCGATCAACTTTCTAGTGCTTTCTTGGCAAAGTACTTCCCACCAAGCAAGTTGACGAGCTTAAGGAATCAAATCTCAACCTTTCCTCAAGAGCCGGACGAGACTTTGTATGAAGCATAGGAGAGATTCATGGACTTTCAAGACATGGGTTTGAGCCATGGGTCCCCATTCAAGCCTTTTACAATGGGGTAGATGATCAATTGAGGGCCACGATCCTTGCTGCAGTTGGACGTAATATCATGAGCAAGACTGTGGATGAGCTGCACAACCTAATCGACCAATACTACCAAAGACCACCCCAAGACCAACCATACCAAGTCCCTCAAAAGCCCAACCTAGAGGCCATGATGGAAGCTATGATCTTGTCCCAGCAAAAGCAACTTGAGCATCAACAAAGACAAGATGCGGTGGTTAAGGCCTTAGCTACTAAAGTTGACCTTTTATCCACCCACAACCAGATGCTTGAAAACCAAATTGCTATCCAATCTGGTGCTTCCACTACCCCTTCAGGAGTGCTTACCAGACCGCATGTGCCTGACCCTAAGGAGCAATGTAATGCCATAGTTTTGAGGAGTGGTACACAAATTGAGGGACCAAGCATGACAAATGCTAAGCATAGGGGGGTTTTGAGTGACGAGAATGTTGAGAAAGAGAAAGACCCAGAGAGTGAGACCAACAAATAGGGTACTGAAATCCCACCATCACCACCAAGAGAGTATGTACCCTGACTTCCATTCCCCTCAAGAGTTGCTAAGTCTAAAGTTGATGTTCAATTTGGGAACTTTCTTGGCATGTTGAAGAAATTAAATGTGAATGTTCCTTTTCTGGATGCCTTGTCTCAAATGCTCTTGTATGCCAAGTTCAGAAAAGAAAGATTGATGATTGTGAGGCAATTGTATTGAGTGAGGAGTGTAGCTCTATGGTTTTGAATAAGCTCACTCCAAAGCTTAAGGACCCCGAGAACTTTACAATTCCTTATGACCTAGGAAGTATGAACATTGACTGAGCCTTGTGTGATGTGGGCTCAAGTGTGAGCTTGATGCCTTATTCCTTGTACAAGAGACTGGACTTAGAAGAGTTGAGACATACCGCCATGTCACTCTAAATGGCCGATTGTTCACTTAAGCAACCAGTGGGTATTTTAGAGGACTTTCCTCTCAAGGTAGGTGATTATTATGTGCCCGTGGATTTTGTAATTCTTGACATGGATGAGGACACCCGTACCGAAATCATTTTGGGAAGACCATTCGTGGCCACAGTTGGGTGCATAATTGATGTGCAAAGGGGGAAAATGAGTTTAAACTAGGGGAGCATGAGGTAGAATTTGATCTGTTTCGTGAACATGTGCCTCACAATGTTACTTCGTGTTGTGGTGTTGATGTGGTTGGAAGTGATGAGTCTATTGCAACTCCCGTGGTGAGTGTCATGGATCCTTGTTCGAAATTTTTTCCTGAAGGCCATGGACTTGGTGATGTGACGGATTGGGTGCATGTTATTAAACCCGAACCTGACATCATCGAGAACATGCCTTATCGTACTAATGAGGGTTCATTGAGAGAGTTTTGCAGGTTTGACTTCAGGATGCCTTCTAATGCTAAGGAAGGTGATCAGTTTAACCCCAGCTGGTGGGTTCGATTTCGAGATTCTGAGGGAACATGGGTTAGTGGTGACCTAAAGAATTTCAGCCATGATGCTGTGAGTTATCCTCCTGGATGAGGTCAGTATGGTCTAGCTAAAGATGGTAAACTAATGCTTCTTGGGAGGTAACCCAAGCTTTACTTGCTTTGTTTTGTTTTAGTGTGTTTTATTTTGTTTTGGTTAAGAAAACCCCTCCTGTGATGAATACTTTAAGAGGTGTGTGTTTGGATTGTCATTACAAGTATATACTTGAGGATTTTTGGCTTGATTTGAATGATGAAATAGACTTGAATGCTACAAATGAATGTCATGTGACAATTTGTTACATATGCATGTCTTATTTGTTAATTACTACTGTTGAGCTCCTTACTATTCTTGATTTTCATGTAGTTGCATCACATGTTACAATTAGTATTATCATTTTTTTTGTTGTCAATGCAAATTATTTCAACAATTATATTGTAATAAAGTATCAACTAGCGTTGTATATCTCGTGCGATGCACGGGAATTTTTTTATTATTTATATGTGATTTGTTTTTCAAAGTAGTTTTATAATAATTATCCATTTAAAGGATAATTATAAAATAATAAATAAAATTACACAATAATTGTCCTATCATTATTTTTATATTACTTTGTATAAAATGTCTTCAAAATTTCTTAGGTGAAAAAAAATCAAGAATTTTAGTATCAATTTTTTACGAACTTACAATTTATATATTTGGTAGTGATATTAAATAATTCATTCACCATTTTTTCTAATAAGAAACTTTTATTGCATAACTGAAGATGACTTTTTAAAGTGTTCATTTGTAAGAAAATTGACTGGTATTTCTGCTAAACTATTTAATACTTACTCGTAATTGGAAATAAAAATGATTTTAGATTTGTCAAATTTAACGTAATTGTTTCTTGCTTATATGCCTAGTCTTCTAATTTAATTATGTGTTATAATTAATGCATATGGTGTTGTGTATTTGGCAAATAAAAATAAATTTGTCAAGAATATTTAGAAATTGCAAGGGATATTTGAGTTTGTGCATAATTGCAATTAGATGTGTTAGCTGCCTAAATTAATATTGAAATTAGATATTAATTACAAATGCCTTACTATTTGAAATAAAAATGAAGAATATACAATGTTGATTTAGAGTTGAATACTACTATCTGGGAATGTGCTTTGTAAATTGTGGGAAAAATATGAGAACTTAAGTGATACCTTTATATAAGTGGACAATATAAGTGATACCTCTATATTTTTTTATTTTTGTTTATCTAGTTTTGAAAAATATATTAGTGGACAATAAATTATATATTAATAAATGGTATAATTATGATCAATATGTTTGGTGTAACTGAACACTATGATTTAATTATAGAATTTTGAAAATTTGTCCTTTCATTTTTTGGAAACTGATTCTTTAATTATATAATATTATTATAAGAATAATGTAAAAGGATAATTTAATTATAGTATTATTATAAGAATAATTTATATTTGACTTTTGCACCTTTTGTGTCGATATATGTCAATTGTTGATTCCATTTGTCTTGTTTTAATACAGTTAATAGATAAGTTATTATATTATGACACAATATTTTTTTCCGAGGGAGTAAAGATTCTGTGTTTAATTTTTTGTTTTTTTGTTTTGATAACTGATTTTTTTAAATTGTATAATACAATTGGGTTTAATAATAATAATAATTATTAATAATAATGGTAATAATGAGATTTTTTATAAGAATTATATAAGAAGCTTAATGGTTTAATGTTTTTTTTTATAAGAACGTAGAAGCTTAATGGTTGGTTTTATTTTTTGAATTAAATTTTAGTGTAGTTATTGGAGTGCTACGTGGCAGAAGTTTGTTTGATTTCATTTTGTTTTAATATAATAATAATAATAGATTATTTTGTAAAATTTTATACTTAATTTATTTATAGTTATTTTTATAATCTATTCTATTACATATATTAAAACAAAACAAAAGCAATCTACAATTAACATGTGGCATGCTTATGAAAAAAATTTATTTATTTTATAAGACTATTAATTATATTAGATCACCTATTCACCTTCCCCCTCTCAAGTATTACTCAACCTCCAATACTTTAAAATCTAAAATTAATATTAAAAAATACAAATTAAAATATTACAATTAAAATTAATTAAAATGAACAACAAATTAAGTATCACAATTTGTCTCAATGATATGACAAAAGATTGAGAATTTGAGATCATTATGATCATTTACAACAAGTAAAATATTATTTCTTCTTAGAAAATTGGTGAATAAATTACAAATATGATCATCATCAAATACATAAATTGTAAGTTCATAAAAAAATAGACCCTAAGATTCTTGATTTATTCTCCTAATTTAATTACACAAAACTAATAATACAAAATAAAACTATAATATAATTAATATTTAATTAAAATAATATTCATAAGCTTTTTATAAATAAAAAAAAGTATTCATGAGCCAATCTTTCTTCCACCAAAATCATAATTACAATATATCAATCCATATATAAAAATTAGATTAAAATAAAATATAAGAGATATTAAAGCGTAAAACTTCCATAAAAAATCTATATTATTGTTGTATGTTTTCAGTAATAACTAAAAAAAAAAGAAGAAAAAAATACTAACATTGTGATAAAAAAAAATGTAAATTTACCTCTCTTTATTATGAAAAAAAGTAATGCAACTTTAAAATTAATTTATAATTAGTAGTTTTTACTACTTAATGGTATAATGACTTATAATTTCTTTAAAATATTTTTATTTTAATTATTTTTACAAAAACAATTATATTTATTTATGAAAATAAGTATCCAACAAAACAATATTCATAAAATGTATATACATAGTTTCTATTATTTTAAACATTTATTCCAATGTTTGGCATTAATATTTTTTTGAATGTTATTGAGAAAGATTTAAAGATAATTATAAAGTTCCTTACATTTATTCAAATTAAATAATAAAAATTATTATTATTCTTTTATTATATGTAATTAAGACAATATGTAAATATATATTTTAGTATCTTTTACTACTATATTATATAAATTAATTTTGAAGATAATTTGTACGAAACAAATACAAAAATAATAATGATACAAATGTTGTATAATTGGTTTTATTAATTTTTAATTATTATTTTAATTGATAATTATTATAAAATTCCTTCAAAAAAATTACATATAAACTAATAATTAAAAATTAATAAAAAAATTATGCAACAATTGCACTATCATTATTTTTGTATTTATTTCATACAAATTGTCTTCAAAATTAATTGAGATAATATATTTGTAAATGATACAACAATCTATATTGATTTTTAATATTGTCTTAATTCGATATAATAAAAGATACTCCTAGTAATTTTTTATTAGTTAACTTTAATAAATGCAAGCAATTCTATATACAATACCATTATAAACATAAGAATAAATGATTTAGATCATACAAACTATGTCTATACATTATAAATATAATTTATATTGGGGTGTCAGACATTCTATAGCCTTTGATTATTATGGATGTTAAATGTCAACGATCAGGGAATATTGATAGTAGAGATGAGTTTTATTGCTTTGTTGTGTATCCACTATTGAGGTGGCAATTAAAAGTTTAGAATTTAAAAAGTTATGTTGTTTTAATGTTAAGTAACTAGTGGTTTATTTACTCTATTTGGGTATGGATTTAAATACACATGAGTAATAATATTGGTAATATCAAATAATAATATTTATTAGTATTAGTGATGGATTTTTTTTCCCCACTTTTGTGAAACTTTAATATGTAGCCATGTGGCATTAGCACATGACTTGAGTTTTGTTTTAATAATGATAGCATATATCACATTTAAATGTATAATAGATTATTTTGTAAAATTTTATACTTAATTTATTTATAGTTATTTTTATAATTGTGTTGCAATAAAGTATCAATAAATCTAGGAAGTTTAAGAGACTTCAACTTTGGGGAGAGACGATGGTGAGCCCGGGCTCATGTTGCTTGGTGAGCCCACCATCATTTTTTTTTACTTTTTTGATTTTATTTTTCTTTAGTATAATATTATATTATAAAATATTTTTATGTCTTATAATTTTTATTTTTTACTACAATATTTATAAATCATTATATCAATGTTCATAAAACTAAATTATAATGTTTATAAACTAATATATGAATGCTCATAAATCAATAGATAAATATTCACAATTAGTAATAGTCTTGCTCATAATCCCTAATGGTCTAACTCATAATATATCTCATACAATGTTAATAATTGATAATAAAGATGCTCATAAATTTATACTAGAGTGTTCATAAAGCAATACATGAATACTCGTAAACCTAAACTACAATGCTCATAAATCTATACTAGAACACTCATAAACTAGTACATGAATGCTCATAAACATAAACTATAATGCTCATAAATCTATACTAGATTGCTCATAAACCAATACATGAATGCTCATAAACCAAAACTACAATGCTCATTAATATATACTAGAGTGCTCATAAACCAGTACATGAATGCTCATAAACTTAAACTATATTGCTCATAAATCCATACTAAAGTCCTCATAAATCAGTATATGAATGCTCATAAGCCCAAACTACAATGCTCATAAATATATACCAGAGTGCTCATAAACTAATACATGAACGCTCATAAACCTAAAATACAATGCTCATAAATTTATACTAGAGTGCTCATAAACCAGTACATGAATGTTCATAGATATAAACTACAATGCTCATAAATCTATACTAGAATGCTCATAAACCAATACATGAATGCTCATAAATATAAACTACAATGCTCATAAATCTATACTAGAGTGCTCATAAACCAGTACATGAATGCTCATAAATATAAACTCAATGTTCATAAACCAGTAGATGAATGTTCATAACGTCTACCACAAATACTTATAAACCAGTAGATAAATGTTGAGAAATATATACTAGTAATATCACAATGTACATAATTTTTAAAATGAATATTGTGAATTTAGGATACCTATTATGCTTGAGAAAAAAAAAATTAAAAAATGACTCAAAATATTTCCTCCATTCCATATTAATGGTCTGTTGTCGTCATTAATTAATTTTTCGTCATATACAATATTTTAGTATATGAAAGTACTATTATTGGATTAATAACGAAAAATATTATTTTAAGAATATAAAGTTGTATTTTTTTGACAGAATATGTTATAAAAAAATTTAGTTAAAAAAAAGACATTTAAACAATTAATATAAATAGATAAAGTAAATATATTATACCAAAAAAAAAAAGATTGGATGGGCTCATGGAGCACCATGCTCCCGGGCTCACCATCTAATTGCTGTCAACTTTGAGTTTAGTTTTGATAAAAAAAAAAAATTGGAATTTAATTTATTACATATGAATCTCACATGGCAAGTTGTGAAATAAGTATGTCTTATTTTAATATAATTAATAGATTAGTATGTACTAGTATAAGTATTATGTTTAGCATGTATAAATAAAATAAGATAGTTAATATGTGATAGTTGTATATTTACTATTTAGTCTTCATTAATTAGTATTATATATATATGGTGAGATGGTGAATAATAACTTTATTTTTTATGAATACTTTATTTTTTTGAAACTAAAACATAATAATTTTATTAATAACAAGCCATACGACACTTACAATGAAAATCGTGATTGAACAATTGTAGATCTAAAACATAGATATGAAATTCAACTTCCAAATAACTAATATTAATCTTACTGACGTTCGGCTGTAAAGAGCATCAAATATATGTGTTTGGTGTAAAATGATTTTCTTAGAAAATAAATTCTCAATTGGTATTTTCACTTGTTCCATACATCTTCCATTTTGTTGGAAAATGATGAGAAAAAGATATCTTACTTGACGTCAATAGCAACTGTGAGGCAACGGCAGAGGAGTTAATGATAGAGAGGTAGCGCTAGAGATACTCACTTAGGGTTAGGGTAAATATGAGAGGGAGAAGAAAAGAGTTGTGTGATTAACTTGGTCAAGGAAAATAAATTTTGTTAAGGTTGAACTTAAGAAAATAATTTATATAGAGAAGAGGGAAAATGATTTTTCTAAAAAAAATGATTTTTCCTAATATCTGTCCACTAAAAAATTAGCCACAAAATGATTTTTCAGCTATGATAGTTGAAAATGATTTCCACCAAATAAGTTCATAGTGAAACTAATAATAAGAAATGTACCAAAATTCTATTATGATAGAATTAAACAGAAACTTTTTCAGCTATGATAGTTGAAAATTTTATAATTATTAATTTCTAAAAGATAAATCATATATATTAGAAGATTTATATCTCACTAAATATTATTAACTTTTCTAGTAACTAACTTTCATCACATATTAAAATTTTGATTTTTTTATAATGGTAGAATTAATAGTATATGTTAGGTTTTTGGGTGTTTGAAGGTAGAAGTGTTTTGTGGAAATGGAGGAAGGATTGTATTAAGGAGAAACTTTTCTTATTGATGGAGAGAGAATTGCTTACAACTCTTTGTTGTGGATTGTTGTAAATGAAAGCCCCACCACCTATATTTATACTTGTAAAAAGAAGGTGGTGGTAGGAAAAATCTAGAAAGGAAAAATCTAGAAAAGAAAAATCTAGAGCATGCTCCTCAAATTATCTAAGATTTTCTAGAGACTTTTCTAAGGCTTATCTTCAAGATTTATCTAGATTATTCTTGATTTTTAACAGTATACTTACACTTTTCAATTATGATATTTGAAAAAAATCAATTTTGGTAGAATAACCTTCAAATATAAAAATTTATATCTCAAAAAATAAAATTACTTGCTGTAATAATTATTCAATTAATATATATTAATTTTTCTTAAAAGTATATTGTAGAGTAATTATATATTTCAATTATAATTATTCAATTAATATATATCTCGTATTGGTTCATCTGTCATTATGAAAATCCAAAAGAGAGCAACGTGGGCAGTGTGACGTTGTCCTCATCCATCGTCCATCTCCATCCATCCCAGAATTCAAATTAGGTACGTTACTTGTATCACCATTTCACTTTAAGCTCTAAATAAGCTTTATAAATACACTCCATAATTGCTACCCATTCTTCCATCTCTCTCTCGCTCTCTCTGTTTCAGTTCCACACGAAAAGCGAGCCTACAAAGCAGAAAGTATGCATTTTTTCTTCACGATTGTCCTGTGGGTTCATCGTTTTCAATTTTTCACTTTGCGCACGAAAAGTAGGTTCTAAATCAAATTGGGTAGTTGCAGGTCATGGGTTCTACCAAGAATGAGTACGAGTTTCTCAAGGAGATCGACATAAGATCTCGGAATGACGGTTGTTACGTCGCCGGAAAATGGAAGGCTCGTGGTCCTGTTATCTCCACTGTCAATCCTGCTGACAATCAGGTTTAATTTCTATCCCTTTTTCGTCTGCCATTTGTTTCTTTAATTCGATGTTTTCGTGGAATTTCTGCAATTATAGTAATAATCTGATCGTGTAATGATTGAAAGCAATTATTTGTTTATTGTTTTTCATTTTGCTATTGTTCTCGGATGCTTGTTTATGTGATCAATCACTGGGGAATCAATTCAAATTGGGTTCTCCAGTTGTGTATAGTGGTTTCTGAGCATAAACAGATTTTTTTTTGGTTTGTACAAGTGAAAGTTGAGTTCAGTGAGTTGAATTTGTGATTGATGTGGCCCTAGTGATTACAAGAGCCAGCATGGTGACTTGTGTTGACTGATTATTGACCAGTGACCTATTGGAGATGAATTTGAATCCAAACCCACATCAATTTTATGGATTCCTGCTTTTAGATAGGGCGTCAAGCAGTCAGACGTAGCAGCTTTACCTGTTTCCATGAAGTTAGTCAATAGAGAATGTAGTGAATAGTTTAAGAATAGTTTTTGGCTTTCATCAATTACATAATGATAGCATATATCATGTGCTGAACTGCATGAGAATGTGGGTGTCAAACTACTTGCCTATGAATTGATTTTGTGGTTGATGTAGCCAATTGCTGAAGTTGTGGAGGGTTCAATGGAAGACTATGAGGAAGGTATGAAGGCTTGTGCAGAAGCTACAAAGATGTGGATGCAGGTAGTTAACATTGTTGCATCTCGCCACTTCAAGCTAATATATCTTCAGTGTTTGAGGCGTTTATGATCAGCCTTTGCTTGCCATCTTGACGCATTTGCACTTTGTGTTATCTACCATGCCAGACTCCTGCACCAAAAAGAGGTGAAATTGTCAGGCAGATTGGTGATGCATTGAGAGCCAAACTGCAACATCTTGGTCGGTTGGTATCACTTGAGATGGGAAAAATTCTGCCTGAAGGGATTGGAGAAATTCAGGTACTCTACATTCAGTGTATCTTAGTGAATTTCAACGTTGTGTTGGAGTATTTCTGGTTTCTATCCTGATATACTAGTTGAAGAACACAAGGGATGTCAGGGAAAGTATGTCGATGTCTCGAATGGCTTAGGCCATCTTTTCTATGGTAGTCCAATTAGCTGAACCATCTTGGCTTAGATTTAGGGAAGCTTTTGGTTCTTGGAGGAACTCCAGCAAGTAGCAACTGATATACTAGATGCAACCATAAGTTCTTTAGTTATAAAATGCTGATGATTTGTGGAACTATTTGAGGTTCCATGGAGATTTGATACACTCTAGTTTTGTCTGATGTTTATGTTGAACATTCCATTTCTTTTCTGGGCTCCCGTTGTGTACCTGTTGTTCATAAATAGTTGTACATTTTTACCTTTTTTCTTTTCCCATTTTGCTGAGGTCTTTTGCTTGGATGTATATGTGCTTTATACATCCACAATTGGGGATCATTGACATCTGAATTGTCACTTTTGTGGTCAGCTTGTTTGATCTCTATGGTCTATCCTCATCTAGACATCTAGATTGCAAGGATCTCGGATTCCTAGCATGTTTGTGCACGCGCCTACATTTTATCCCAATTTTTTTTTCCCCATTAAAATGATGTTTAATCTGACTTTCGTTCATTTTGTGACAGTTAGCTGTAGGTGATACCTGGAGTTTATGTTTTGGGGAAATGTATCAGTTTTTGGATACGACGTGTAACTGAGGGTGCCGGGCATGTTAGTGGTTTCCTTGTGGTGTACTGTCAGCTAGTTACTACAACTGTATTTTGTGTGTGTCTACCTGTATGCTAGGACTTGATTGGCAGATATGGCAACGCCTTTATTATTTGGTAGCAGTCTCATCTTAATGGAGGAAAGAGGAGTTAGTTTAGAACTTAGTGATTGAGCTATATACATATATGGACAGCCAACTAGCCAAGTTACTACCACTTTTGCAGTGTTGTAACTGTGTTAACATCTAAAGTCATCAATGTTTTGCATGATTTTAATTGAGCTATCTGCATACGCTACTAAGAAAAGTAACTATAGCTGGGACCTGTGTTTATTACATAGCATTGTATCTGCAGTGTGGAGTGTCATTTGGCTTATCAGCAATGGTTCTGGTTGGACAATTGTTCTGTCCATACTTGTAATTCCTTGATTCCACTCCTTTGCTGCGGTTGAACCTTATTTAACTATGAAAGCAATGTTATCTGCAGGAAATTATTGATATGTGTGACTTTGCAGTGGGGCTAAGCCGACAACTGAATGGCTCCGTTATCCCTTCAGAGCGTAAGTCCTGGTTTCTAGAGCTGTTATTCTATTTATGACACTTTTTATGATGGTATGTAGAGGAAACCTTGCTATAATAAATGGAGCTTTGTTCTGCATGACCTGTGAATTTCTGATTACTTGACAAGTAGAATTCTTATCCTACAAGTGACAAACAAGTGTAATTTTTGGTTGTAGAAATACTTTATAGTTGTTTCCTGGTATTCCCTTACTAATAGTGGATAATATCTTTCACAGGTCCAAATCATATGATGTTGGAGGTACCTCAAAATCAACACTAACCTCTATTAAACTTTTAAAACATCTTTTCTGCTCACTTTTGCTTCATGCCTACTCTGCTTAGGTTTGGAATCCTCTTGGAATAGTGGGCGTAATTACAGCATTCAATTTCCCATCCGCTGTTCTTGGTAAGAATGCTCTTTTAGCTGAATACTAATGAGTGGCTATTTTTGTGTTACAGCTTATAGGGTACAAAAAATGTCATATTATTTATATAATGTTACAATATACTGACATTCCCCATCTTTGATACTGTAGGTTGGAATGCTTGCATTGCTCTGGTCTGTGGAAACTGCGTTGTCTGGTAAATTTGTTATAAACTTTCATATCTTTGGAAGTGCTTCTCTAGGCAGAAAATTCTCTTCTTGGCTGTGCTTCAGTTTTCTGAACGTATCACACATGCAAACTTCTTATACCAGATGCTTCGTTATCATTGTTTTGTCCAGTGGCCTTAGCATTTTACTTTTGAGGGGTTTTGCTCTATGCTTCTGTTAGTTTTCCACTTTCCATGGTGGATCATTGTAAAGCTACTGTTTATATACTTTAAGCAATAGACTACATTTGCATGGCGCATTTGCTTGCTAGTAGTTGTGTAGATGTGTCATTGTGTCTTAGTTCCTGTTTTTTTTTGCTGCCTTTTCTCGTCTTTTTGTCGCAGAATTTGCAATCAAACAAAAATCTTCCAATCTTTACATGACTGTAGATCACTACCTATCTGAAGATATGTAATTAGTTAGGAATTGACACTCTCCAAATCTACTCTCTAGTAAGATGGTGTCTCTACTGTTGAGGGTGAAGCTGTCTACACTTCACACTGTAATGGTAGGCAGTACTCAAGGCTGTCTTGAAATGATTTGGCAAATCTTCTAATGTTCTGATAGAGGGATGTTGAACTTTGAACATGATGGCTTGGTGTGACTATTTGAACACTTTGGCATTAACTTCAACAGCATGCATGGCGTCCTATCCAATGCTTTACTTGTATTGTATCAATGATTGCAGGAAAGGAGCCCCAACAACTCCTTTGGTCACCATTGCACTAACCAAGATCATAGCTGGAGTGCTAGAGAAGAACAACTTGCCAGGAGCAATTTTCACTGCCTTTTGTGGTGGGGCTGACATTGGTCAGGCTATTGCTAAGGATACACGCATTCCACTTGTTTCATTTACAGGAAGTTCAAAGGTAGACTTTTAGGATTGCCCGACTATTGTGATTCTGCTGTCTGTCCGTAAGAAAGATTAACTGCTACTCTCGTTTTCTTCAGTATCTATCTTAATTTCATGCATGGATCACTGTCTTGCTGTCTCACATAATAACACATTCACAATTCTCTGTTGCGGATGCTTCTAGTGAAACATATATAATGTTTTGTGTATGTGAAACTGAAAGGGATTCAATTTATTTAGTTTTGACCCATTTTTTGTAGCCTGCAGTTTATCCTGAAGATTTTACCTGGATAAGTTTAAAGACTTTTCATGTTTGTTTAGAAGGGTAAGGAAGGTTGGATTAAGTTAGATAAAGTTTGGTTGGGAATGTTTTGGGAGGATGTGAAAGTTTTTGGGAAGGGTTAGATAGTTTGGGTAATGTATAATATGAGAATTTGTATATATTTTGTGAAATATGGAAAATTTTGATTCATCAAAGGATAGATAAGTTTAGATGGGGTTGGTAAAATGAGTAGAAATTGGTTATCAACCTACAAAAGAACACACAAGGAAGCTGGCCTATGTTCTACTTGTAGGTGTCCATGAATGCTCATAGCCACCAAAGTCGGAAAGAAACCTTTTTATGTGTAGCACGCTTGGATTAAAAGCTAAAATTATTTAATATTAAAGAAGCAAAAGTTATATCCAAATGCTTCGGCAGAATACATTGTAATTTAGAGCATATAGAGGTGAACTTTCATATGTAAGCTTTCTGGTTTCACCATTCCCAATTTAAGTGTTCTGAATGACAGCTTTCGGTTCTAGTGTGATGAGCTCTTCATATCTACCCAAATCAATTTTTTGATTTGACGTCCTGCTGTGTAGGTTGGTCTGATGGTACAGCAAACTGTTAACGAAAGATTTGGAAAATGCTTGCTTGAACTAAGTGGAAACAATGCCATAATTGTCATGGATGATGCCGATATTAAGCTGGCTGTCCGTTCTATTCTCTTTGCTGCCGTTGGCACAGCTGGCCAGCGCTGTACAACCTGCCGTAGACTGGTAATCTATAGATCACATTCAATTCAATGGCAAAGTTCAAACTCAGACACTGAAACTACTTGTTATCTTGTGCCAGCTTCTTCATGAGAGCGTCTATGACAAGCTACTCAGTCAACTGGTTGATGCCTACAAACAAGTAAAGATAGGGGATCCCCTGGAGAAAGGTACCTTGCTTGGCCCATTGCATACAAAAACTTCTAAGGAGAACTTCATCAAGGGAATTGAGGTCATAAAATCACAGGTACGATCTTTATCTAAACTTTGTTCTTAACTATGTTGCTTTGACTCGGCTACGGGTACATATGGGAATGCCGGACATCTATGTTGCAAAACCATGGATACGTGATTGTGCCTGAAATTTTAACATGGGCACAGGGACACGTGTGTCTATAAAAGCTTTAAAAATTTCTTAACAGAATCATGGCATAGATAATATATATAGAGAGGTAAATATTTTTCATAACAAATTCACATTGAAGTTTAAAAGTTTACGAAGACAAAAAATAAAAAATTCTCATTGAACATTGGACATAGAGATCCCTGTTTCCATCTTCCATAGTTCCATTTTCCATTCTCACTTGAAGTAGGCAACATGACCTTACTATCACTATGATTGTTAACATCTCAAGAATGGGTTGTTGTGGAAAATACCACATTCAATTGTTTTTGCCAAAAAAAAAAAAAAAAAAAACCTCCCCTAGGCTTGTATTGCTTGTAATCAGATGCATAAGAGTGTTTGCAATATCCTAAACACCATGTTATGGTTACCTCAAACTGTGTTTATTACATTGTTAACGAAGTGCCTTGTTCCATCATGTGATTGTTGTAGCTGTTGAGTTTTGCAGGGTGGGAAGATCCTTGTTGGTGGTTCAGCCATAGAATCTGAAGGAACTTTTGTGGAGCCTACCATCGTTGAGATTTCTCCTGATGCAGATGTGGTGAAAGAAGAGTTGTTTGCTCCTGTTCTGTATGTTATGAAATTCAAGGTAACGTTTGCATAGAGTTCTACCGTTGCCTGGATTCATTCTTTCTCAAGGCTAGCTCTTGTCCTGGTTGCTTTTCAATCACTCGAGTGTTGCTTCATTCTCTGCCTGCAGACCCTGGAAGAGGCAATAGAGATAAACAATTCAGTTCCTCAAGGATTAAGTAGCTCCATCTTCACCCAGAAGCCTGAAACTATCTTCAGGTGGATTGGGTAAGTAATTTTCATGGGCTGCTTTTTTCTACTTTGTTGTTGATTATGTAGACTGTGGATTAGGTTGTTTCAAAATACAACCTAAATAGGAAGTTGCTGAAGTGAATATGATAGAGATACATATTAATATATTTAGGAATAATAATATTTAGTAGATTTATGATTTTATTATATTTAGTTTCCTATTCTTGTTAGGAATATTATAGTTTCCAAGTTTGATTAGGAATATAACTCTAGTTTCCTATTTCTATTAGGTTTAGTATTAGGCGGGTTGTTTACCTATAAATAAGGGCTTTGCTAGCCTTTATGGGACATTACATTGATATTGAATATTGAATACATACAATTCTTACTGATTATGCACGGGGATGCTAATCTTTTCCTGAATTCAGCACGGGGATGCTGAATTCTCCTCTTAATTCAACACGGATGTTGAATTCGTATCTTTAGCTTTATTTATTTCCCATTCTCTATCAAATTGGTATCGAGCAAGTTCTCGATTCCAAGCCTTCCTAAATTTTTCTTTTCCTTTTCCATTGCCAAACTTTCAAAAAAAAAAAAACCAAAAAACAAAACCCATCTGCGGAAAAAAACCCTAGCCTTGTCACTTTGAAACCACCACGCACCACCATCACCACCGGCCGACCACCGCCCGGCCACCAGCCAGTCAGGCGACCCTCGCACCACCACCGCCGCCATCCGCCCGAAAACCCTAAAACCCCCCGATTTCGCAAACCCTAATCTACGAAATTCTCGATTCTCAAACCCTAATTCCCAATTCGTCCTCAATTTGTCCACCCACTTCAAATTGCCTTCACCCATCAAATTCCTACTCAATTTCGCCAAAACCCTCAACCAATTCTACTCAACCACCCATGATTGCTTGCAATTGGTCAGTCCTACTTTTGCGAAACCCTAAATCGTGAAAGTTGGGCACATTGTTATTCTTGCTCGTGGTACTCCCACTATCGAGATCCTCGAGAAGTTCTCAGACTGCTTTGTTTGGAGGTATTCTTTCTGAGAACTCCCGCGAAGGTCGCCAGGATGATATCACAATGGGCTTGAATGTTTCCTAAAACAAGGATGCTCTTGGACGTAATCGAGGCACGTGAAGCAAACAGGGAAAACTGTGACAAAAGAATCGGTGAAAAGATGGACACTTTGAAGAAAGAGAGTGAGGAAGATCGCTTCGAACTTGACAAAAGAATTACCCCTTGGCTAGATAATTTTCGGGAGTCACTTAAGGAAACGATTCATGAGATCGTGAGGGAACTCATGAGTCATGAAAGTTCTAGTCAGGAAGAAAGAAAGGAAGTGAGTCCTCCATCTACTATAAGTTGTGTCCAATCTTCAACTCATACTGAGGGTGAACAAATTCATTCCAATGCGAACTTACTTGATTTACCTCCTGATTTATCTATTCATCCTATATCCAATGTTGAGGATTTGATATTGTCCGAAGGTACTTTTGAACCTCCTATGTTTTCAGGTTGTGCCCTAGGTTGTTCTACAACTTCAGAGATTATGGTACCTAGTTTGCCTCCTATTATGTCCTTTGTTGTTAACGGTGAAGATGTTGAAGCAGTTCTTTAAGACGAGTACTCAGCCACTACTCATGACTACCGGATCTTGGCTACTTCTCAGAATTTTCTATTTTGGCATCCGGGTAAACATGTAGAGATGTCAAGAGAAATTCGTGTGGATTTATTTATCCTTAATGAATTTTTCACTTGCAAGAAGCGACATACCCTCCTCGAATTACTACTTTCTGAGAAATGGAGAGTTGTCAAATTTTTCATCTTTATTATGAAGTGGATATGCTCTTCTTCCGTAGGATTGTGATCTTTCTACGACTCTACAAAATTCGAGGCGTGTGTTTTGCATTGGGAGATTCCTGCGTTGATTTGCTGACTAAGTACCTTCATGCAAACTCTCCGGAGGCAAGTTTTTTCAAACCGGGGAGAATGATAGAGATACATATTAATATATTTAGGAATAATAATATTTAGTAGATTTATGATTTTATTATATTTAGTTTCCTATTCTTGTTAGGAATATTATAGTTTCCTAGTTTGATTAGGAATATAACTCTAGTTTCCTATTTCTATTAGGTTTAGTATTAGTGGGTTGTTTACCTATAAATAAGGGCTTTGCTAGCCTTTATGGGACATTACATTGATATTGAATATTGAATACATACAATTCTTACGATTATGCAGGGATGCTAATCTTTTCCTGAATTCAGCACGGGGATGCTGAATTCTCCTCTTGAATTCAACACGGGGATGTTGAATTCGTATCTTTAGCTTTTATTTATTTCCCATTCTCTATCAAATTGGTATCAGAGCAAGTTCTCGATTCCAAGCCTTCACCTAAATTTTTTTCTTTTCCTTTTCCGCTGCCAAACTTTCAAAAAAAAAAAAAAAAAACCCATCCGCCTAAAAAAACCTAGCCTGTCCCGCTGAAACCACCACGCACCACCATCACACGGCCGACCACCGCCGCCACGTCAGCTGTGACCACCCACCACAACCGCCGCCATCCGCCCAGAAAACCCTAAAACCCCCCCAATTTCGCAAACCCTAATCTGCGAAATTCTCAATTCTCAAACCCTAATTCCCCAAATTCGTCCTCAATTTGTCCACCCACTTCAAATTGCCTTTACCCATCAAATTCCTACTCAATTTCGCCCAAAACCCCTCAACCAATTCTACTCAACCAGCCCATAGATTGCTTGCAATTGGTCCGTCCTACTTTTGCGAAACCCTAAAACGTGAAAGTTGGGCACATTGTTCGCTGTTCTTGGTGGTACTCCCCAATATCGAGATCCCTCAGAGAAGTTCTGTACCTGCTGTTTGGAGGTATTCTTTCCTGCCGAGAACTCCCACAGAAGGTCGCCAGGGATGACTGTCACAATGGGCTTCAGAATGTTTCCTAAAACAAGGATGCTCTTGGACAGAATCGAGGCACGTGAAGCAACAGGAAAAGCGTGACAAAAGAATCGGTGAAAAGATGGACACTTTGAAGAAGAGAGAGGAAGATCGCTTCGACCTTGACAAAAGAATTACCCCTTGGCTAGATAATTTTCGGGAGTCACTTAAGGAAACGATTCATGAGATCGTGAGGGAACTCATGAGTCATGAAAGTTCTAGTCAGGAAGAAAGAAAGGAAGTGAGTCCTCCATCTACTATAAGTTGTGTCCAATCTTCAACTCATACTGAGGGTGAACAAATTCATTCCAATGCGAACTTACTTGATTTACCTCCTGATTTATCTATTCATCCTATATCCAATGTTGAGGATTTGATATTGTCCGAAGGTACTTTTGAACCTCCTATGTTTTCAGGTTGTGCCCTAGGTTGTTTTACAACTTCAGAGATTATGGTACCTAGTTTGCCTCCTATTATGTCCTTTGTTGTTAACGGTGAAGATGTTGAAGCAGTTCTTGAAGACGAGTACTCAGCCATTACTCATGACTACCGGATCTTGGCTATTTCTCAAAATTTTCTATTTTGGCATCCGGGTAAACATGTAGAGATGTCAAGAGAAAAATTCGACTGTGTGGATTTATTTATCCTTAATGAATTTTTCACTTGCAAGAAGCGACATACCCTCCTCGAATTACTACTTTCTCGGGAGAAATGGAGAGTTGTGCAAATTTTTCATCTTTATTATGAAGTGGATATGCTCTTCTTCCGTAGGATTGTGATCTTTCTACGACTCTACAAAATTCGAGGGCGTGTGTTTTGCAATTGGGAGATTCCCTGCGTTGATTTGCTGACTAAGTACCTTCATGCAAACTCTCCGGAGGCAAGTTTTTTCAAACCGGGGAGAATGATAGAGATACATATTAATATATTTAGGAATAATAATATTTAGTAGATTTATGATTTTATTATATTTAGTTTCCTATTCTTGTTAGGAATATTATAGTTTCCTAGTTTGATTAGGAATATAACTCTAGTTTCCTATTTCTATTAGGTTTAGTATTAGGCGGGTTGTTTACCTATAAATAAGGGCTTTGCTAGCCTTTATGGGACATTACATTGATATTGAATATTGAATACATACAATTCTTACTGATTATGCACGGGGATGCTAATCTTTTCCTGAATTCAGCACGGGGATGCTGAATTCTCCTCTTGAATTCAACACGGGGATGTTGAATTCGTATCTTTAGCTTTTATTTATTTCCCGTTCTCTATCAGAATACTTGATTTGTGATTTGGTGCAGGCCTCGAGGAAGTGACTGTGGTATTGTGAATGTGAACATACCAACCAACGGTGCTGAAATCGGTGGTGCTTTTGGGGGTGAAAAGGCTACTGGTGGTGGCAGAGAAGCTGGAAGCGACTCTTGGAAACAATACATGAGACGTTCCACATGGTAATCATCTTTCCCTCCTTCCCCTCCCCTGCAACACCAAAGTTTGGAAAAGAAAAAACAGAAAAGAACCAAAAAAGGAGAAAAGAAACATACTCTTTAGCATTTCTCCCTCTCATCCCTCAGACTGTATGTGGTGTGATTTGGGTTAATATGGTTTTAACCTCCATGACAGCACCATCAACTATGGAAGTGAATTGCCATTGGCCCAAGGGATCAACTTCGGTTAGACATGAGCTCTCATCTGGTAAAATCTTTGTCAGTTATTTTCATCTTAGGGTGGGTGCACTGCTAAAAGAGTTGTTGGTTGGTAAATGTAAGTTGGGGTTTCTTTTCATTCTTACAGGGATGCGTCATCAGGTCTGAACCGACAGAGATCCGGGTTACTTTGCTCACTGGATGCCACTGATGCCAGGCATAACATAACAACACAGGGTAGATAAATGGATCTCAACAGTGATCATGACTTTGTATCGTTATGAATCGTTGTAGAAACTGAATTTCCTCATATTAATGAAAATAAAAAAAGGAAACTTCCATTCTGTCAAATGTTCTCTCCCCCCTCCCCCCCAAATCTTCAATCTCTTTCTTTTCTGTTGAGCTCAGCAGTTCGATATAAAGCTTCAAGTGAAATTGTTGTTGATCCTTCAACCAGAGTAAATCATACGTCTATAAGTTTTGATTTGGGCTTCAACTGAACAAAACGGAATTGTTGAGGCCTGATACACCTAAGCTTGAGCTGGCTCAAAAGCAGCCCAAACCCAGGAACTCAATTTTGCTTTAGGCAAAGCAAGATGAGCGCAACGCGCAAGGGTGTGTAAAATAAAAGTTAAGTTTTGGTAACTTTTGATAATTTTTGGTAATTTTTGGAAAATTTACGCTAATATATCAAAATTAATTTTTTTTTAATTTTGGCAATTTGTGGGAATTTTTTGGTAAATTGAAGCAAAAACTAGTTCTTTTGTGCGTTGTATTTGCGTTTCGTTGCGTTGCGTTACGATTAGTAGCGATTGCGTTAAGTTGCGGTGGAAATAGTTAAAAAGTAATGGTAATTTGCGCTATGTTGCGGTAGGTTGCGTTGCATTTGGGTGCGTTAACGCATAAAAGAACGGGGCCTAAATTTTGGTAAATTAGAGTTACTCATAAAATTTGACAGGCTTGTTAAACAGACAGATGGAATAAATACAATAACATTTTTGGAGATGAAATAAATACAAGAACATTTTGAACCTCCAAGCCTTTTTACTTGAACTGAATGCAATATTAAGGGGTTGATGTAGAGATTTCAACCTTTTACTTAAGCCAAAAAAGATAAGGTAATTTCTAGCTTTTGGGAATTACTATAGTTATGGTAGTTCTTACAATATCAACTATACATTTGTTATGATTAAATCTAGTATGTTGATTTTATTTATTCTAAAAAATATTAAATTTTATTTTTAAAATTCATGAAACTAATTAATTAAAAATTATATTTTTTTTAGGATGCGTTTGTCACGACTTATGAATATATGAAGGAAATCTTCTCCCAACCAAAAAGCAGCAACCTTCATTTTCTCGACAGCCATTTTTCCGATGAAAGCTTGTCGGAGGTTCAACCACTGTGAATATCAGTGGCAATCGCTTATCCACCTAGATATATTACTTAGTACAATCTTAGTTGAACGTTATCTTAATTACCTATATACCAAGGAATTAAAACACGCAGCGAGTTTTCAATTCATCATCTCCACGATAATCGGCACCGTCGTTCATGCACCACGACCCATGGCCACCTATTGTCGAATCGCCGACCAAGGTAACAAATGCTTTGGACGGCGGCGAGGGCAGCATGAAGAGGAACAGGGCGGTCTTGGGGCGGCATCGGAAATGTGGCTGCAACCTAGGTTGTTAGAATCGGGATCCTAGTTAGGATCGATGGACGTAGTTAGGATCATAATCGTAGAATCGAATCGAGAATCGCAAGATTCTAATACAATAGGAAAATATCAAATAAAGTTCTATGATAGTTAAAATTTTAACATTTTATTCACTAGTAATGAAACAATACGTTAAATTGTATATAGTTGATAACTTCAATACAAAATTTAAATTGTTATGACAAAATTTTTTAAAGATGATATTGTGCGCAAACATTATCAAATTCAGGTAGGATTGCAGGATCGTAGAATCGTATTGTGATTTTAACATATAATATTAAGGCAAAATCAAGATCGTACGATACTAACTACTTTAGAGCATTCGCACAGCATGTGAAAGGAGAGGGAGGGAATGATGTGTCACTTGTTGATTGGGTGGGGTAATGTGGTGGAAAAGTTTCACACCCAATCTCCCAAGTTTACCGTGGAGCCATGAGTGTGAGGAGGGAGTGATAAGGGAGGAGAGAGATAGGAAGAGAAGAGAGAGAAAGAGGAGAGGGAAAGGAAGAAAAAAAGAAGAGAGAGAAATTTATACTCATTATTTTTCCACTCTCATGTGGAATTCTTCCACCATTCTTCCATTATTCTCACACTTTGTTGCTAATGCTCTTAAGATCCTAGTAAATTTACCAAAATTTAGGACCTATCAAATTCATGGGTAACTTCACTTTATCAAAATTTACCACTTTTTATCTAAATTTACCAAAATTTACTAAAGTTAAAAAAACAAAAAAAAATTCATTTTGATATATTAACATAAATTTGACAAAAGTTATCAAAATTTATCAAAATTTACCAAAATTTAACAAAATTTACCAAAATTTAACTTTTACTCAACACTTTTTTACCCATAAATTTGACATACCTTTTATCGGAGAGCACTTTACAAGAGTCAAATCATTTCTATGCCATATAACTTTCAATTTTTGTCAGTTTTGCCACTAAACTTTTAAATTTGTCAAATATGCCACATAATTTTGAAAACTTGTCAAAAATGTCACATAGCTTTTCAATTTGTCTAAAATGCCACTATATGTAATCTATTACATATATTAAAACAAAACAAAAGTAATCTATAATCGACATGTGGCATGCTTATAAAAAAACTCATTTATTTATAAGATTATTAATTACATTAAATCACCTATTCACATTCCCCCTCGCAGTATTACTCAACAACACATAATCACATAAAAAAAAGAAATAACTATCCACTGACATTTAGAATTCAAAAAGACAACTCAAAATTGATTATATGATAGTATTAAAACCAAAAATTAATATTAAAAAAGACAAATTAAAATTAAAATTAAAATGTAAAAATGAACAATAAATTACAAAGTATCGAAATTTGTCTCAATGTATAAGGCAAAAGATTGAGAATTTGATATCATTATGATCATTTACAACAACTAAAAATATTATTTCTTATTAGGAAAATGGTGAATAAATTACAAATATGATCATCATCAAATACATAAATTATAAGTTCATAAAAAATAGACTCTGAGATTCTTGATTTATTCTCCCAATTTAAGTATACAAAACTAATAATACAAAAAAAACTAAAATATAATTAATATATAATTAAAATAATATTCATAAGCTTTTTATGAAAAAAAGTATTCATGAGTCAATCCTTCTTCCACCAAAATTACATTTACCCTACCTGACTTTTGTGGTAATAATTTTTGCACACCCGACGTTTGTGAAATAATTTTAACCTTACACGACATTAAGTGAAAGTGATTTTTAGTGGCAAAATCCGGTTACTTCTCATCGAAAATGAGAAAATACAATAATACCCTATATGACTATGTGAATGTACCATGTTACCCATAATATTTAGAAGGAAATGACTTAAATGACCATTTCATTGTTTTGTATGGAAAAAGGTGTGTCGAAACTCTAAATAGAAAAACCAACAGTCGATTCCTCTCACACTCTTCTTCTTCAATACTCCCCTGTTAATGTCATATGAATTAATATTAAGGGTAAAAACATCAAATCATATTTAATTGAAAGTCATATGAATTAATATCAAGGGTAAAAAAAGTCAATTCATATTTATCTTTTTAATGTTATACTGAAAAATCCAACAAAAATTAATTATAAAATATCTTAGGAGGTTTAAATTTATGAACACTTAATATCAGGTAAGGTGAAAATTATTTCACAAATGTCAGGTACGGTAAATGTAATTTAGTAATTTACTCAAAAAAATTAGATTAAAATAAAATATAAAAGATATTAATGCGTACAACTCCCATAAAAAAATCTATATTATTGTTGTATGTTTTCATTAATAACTAGAAAAAGAATAAAAAAAAATACTAACATTGCGATAAAAAAATGTAAATTAACATCTCTTTGTTATAAAAAAAGGTAATGCAACTTTGTTTGGATTGATGTTGCGATTGTTAATATATGCTTAAATTTATAATGATTATTAGTTTAAAATATATACTTTAAAATTTATAATTATTAGTTTTTACTACTAAATGGTATAATGATTTATAATATCTCTAAAACAATTTTATTTTAATTATTTTTATGAAAAAAATTATATTTATTTATGAAAATAAGTTTCCAACAAACTATATTTATAATGTATATACATAGTCTCTATTATTTTAATCATTTATTCCGATGTTTAAAATTAATATTTTTTGAATGTTATTGAGAAAGATTTAAAGAGAATTATAAAGTCTCTAACATTTATTCAAATTAAATAATAAAAATTACTATTGTACTTTATTATATGTGTAACCACAAATTTTCGAGTCTAAAATAAATAAAGACAAGAAAATACTGGACAAATATAATTTGTATTGATTTCAAAGAATTTGGGTACAATCTCTATAATATTTGTTACAAGATGAACAAATAAAAAATCCTCCGATTCGATCTCTGTCGTCTTCTTGAAGGAGGGCCGATGCGGCTTGAATCTCGATCAAGTTTGTGTTGAATCTCTAGAATAAACGACACATAATGTAGTGTTTGTTGTTTAATTCTAGAGAGAGTATTCTTGAGAGTTTGATTTTTTCTCTCCTAATGAGAAGAGGTAGAGTCCTATTTATAGCGAAGGGACTTGATCTCTCTTTTGGGCTTTGGCTTACTAGCCTTTTTGGGCCGTTGTCCGGGCCTTAGAATTAGGTTGACTTGGCAGTCTATTTGACTTTGACTTGGTAGTCTTTGTGGGCCGTTGTCCGGGCCTTAGGTTTGGGTTGACTTAACAGCCCATTTGACTTTGACTTAATACTCACTTTGGGTCTTGACTTGGTAGTCGATTTTACTTTGACTTGGCAGTCGTCGAGCTTTGACTTATTAACTAGCTTGAGCCAATTTCACTTAAATAAATTAAATTAATTAATTTGGACCGACCAAAATAATCAACTTAATTTATTTTAACTTTTGACACTATTTTGATTTTTTTAGTGTCTACAAATTGCCCCCTCGAGACTAGGTCGCATACACTGTCAAGTGTTTGAGTGCGACTGACGTCTTGACACTTTCCTTTTAATTGTCGTGTGGGTTAGACTGGTGACTTGATCCGTCTTCTTGTCGCTGAAGGGTCATGTATATGGTCAAGTGTTTGAACACGACCGACGTGTCGACACACCCTTTTTTATTTGTCTTGGAAGATTGTTGACTTATAATTTGTCGTTTTGTCGCTGGAGGGTCACATATATGGTCAAGTGTTTGAGCATGATTGACGTCGTGACACATATTATCTTGTACTTGTCTTGACAGCTGAACGTGTCGGAAGGTCTCATTGCTCTACCGCTCATCTTTTGACATGTCAATATTTTTTTATATTTTTTTTTGACACAGAGTTCAAAAAATGGCACAGTCAAATAAAATAATTGGGTTATCCCTTTTTCTTTGCATACTTTACATTGCTAGCTAATTGCCATTTGAAAGATTTGATGAATGAACAAATATGTCGTACATGGAAGTCACGCATTAGTGATCAATATTGCTTTCCTACTTGTGAAATTAACAAATCATAATAATATTGATTTCTTCCAAAATATAAGTGCCAAATAAGGAGCACCTTCTAAATCTCATGCTCAAAATCTTTCAACTTATTTTCCCAAATGTAGCTAGTCTCCTTTAAAAGCCATCATATGAATGGGATTGGTGCTGTAAACTCTCCTTGCGTCGACCACTACTTGTCATAGCTCAAACGCTTTGTCCCCAACTTTTCACAGAGCAAGTATATTTTCCAATCATGTGTTCTTGTTCATGATCGAATATTGCTATTGGTGGTGATTAACCAATGTGTGTTTGTTCACCCATTATTTTATTTTAAGTGGCTTATCACGATAATCCACCAAATTATCAAACCCACACCAACCTTTCGTCATAATTCTTTGTCTTTGAAGATTGGAGATAAGACACATCACTCGTCTTCTGTTCTAATTTCCCATGTGAACTAATTGAGGTGTCACCATTCGTCAATGTATAGTCAATCAGTGACTATATTCTTCTTCAAATCCATGGCATTACAATAATTGGCCTCCCTTTGTATTTTTACTTTTCAATCGTTGGTGATTTCTTTGCAGGTATCAAAATCCGTGCATCACAATACACAAGGATAATGGGCTTGGCTTTAACGGGCTCCACTTTTGCGCGAGGAGTTTATCCTTGTTGGAGGTGAGGAGTCGGGAAATTTTTTTTTAAGACCCTGGCACTACCAAAGACAAGGGTTGCGAGCTCCGCTTTTGCGTAGAGGAGCTTGTCCTAGTTGAAGTAAGGAGTTGGGAAATTTTTTTTTTAAGACCCCGGCACTGCCAAAGACAAGGGTTACGAGCTCCGCTTTTGCATAGAGGAGCTTGTCCTTGTTGAGGTAAGGAGTCGGGAAAATTTTTTTTAAGACCCCGGCACTGCCAAAGACAAGGGTTACGAGCTCTGCTTTTGCATAGAGGAGCTTGTCCTTGTTGAGGTAAGGAGTCGGAAATTTTTTTTTTTAAGACCCCGACACTACCAAAGACAAGGGTTGCAAGCTCTGCTTTTGCGTAGAGGAGCTTGTCCTTGTTGAAGTAAGGAGTCGGGAAAATTTTTTTAAGACCTCGCAATTGCCAAAGACAAGGGTTACGAGCTCCGCTTTTGCATAGAGGAGCTTGTCCTTGTTGAGGTAAGGAGTCGGGAAAAATTTTTTTAAGACCCCGGCACTGCCAAAGATAAGGGTTACGAGCTCCGCTTTTGCATAGAGGAGCTTGTCCTTGTTGAGGTAAGGAGTCGGAAAATTTTTTTTAAGACCCCGGCACTACCAAAGACAAGGGTTGCAAGCTCTGCTTTTGCGTAGAGGAGTTTGTCCTTGTTGAAGTAAGGAGTCGGAAAATTTTTTTTAAGACCCCGGCACTGCCAAAGACAAGGGTTACAAGCTCCGCTTTTACATAGAGGAGCTTGTCCTTGTTGGAGGTGACGAGTCGGCTTACCTGACGCATGCCAGAATGACTAACTCCTCTGAGAGTCCACAAACTTTTTTTTTCTCCTTTTTTTATTTTTGCAGGTTTGTGAGGCTACACAATGTACGTTGCTTGTACATCTAGATGCCGAAAGATGGACCTGACTTGAACATGTTGGCACTACACTCATATAAATGAATGACTTAGGAGTTTATGAGATATATGACTTGAGAGTCCACGTACTTGATGACTTAAGAGTCTGGGATTCAGCTAACTTGAGAGCGTGCTTTCTTGGTCAATCGTGACTTAGAAGTCTTTTAACACAAATGTTCCTTTGTAGCGACTTGAAAGTCTTTGATAGCGACTTGAGAATCTTTGATAACGACTTGAGAGTCTTTGATTACAACTTGAAAGTCGGTTCATGATGACTTGTGCGTCTTTCTCTTGTGATGACTTGGAACTTTGTCGATGCTGACTTGAGAGTCTTTTGGTGATGACTTGAGAGTCTTTTTTAATGATGATTTGAGAGTATTTGGTCATTTGATAGACTTGAGAGTCTTTTGGTGATGACTTGAATGTCTCTTTGATGATGACTTGAAAGTCTTTTTTTTTTTTTATGATGACTTGAGAGTCTTTTAATGATGACTTGAAAGTCTTTGGTCATTTGATAGACTTGAGAGTCTTTTGGTGATGACTTGAAAGTCTCTTTGATGATGACTTGAAAGTCTCTTTTTTTTTTTTTATGATGACTTGAGAGTCTTTTAATGATGACTTGAAAGTCTTTGGTCATTTGATAGACTTGTGAATCTTGTGCTTCAACTTGGGAGTCTCTTGATTAGGCTGACTTGGGAGTCATTAGTGGTGACTTGGAAGTCTATGACGAACGATCACTTGAAGTTTTTTTTTTTTTGTTATTTGAGTCCCCCTTTTTTTTCAGGTGACTGCTCTTTGCCCCCTAGGGTGTCCGCTCTCCTTGCGCGCGTCGCATCTAGTCAGACTCGTCAGTATCTTCTTCATCTAGTGTGATTTTCCCTCCCTTCACTAGCTGCATGACTTTCTCTTTGAATGCTCTGCATTTCTCTAGTGGGTGGCTGACAATCCTGTGGTACTTGCAATACTTAGGATTGGTCACTTTTCCTACTTCTTCAAGGCGCTTTGGCTCAGGGAGTTCTATGAGTCCCTTCTCAAGGAGTTTGTCCAACATTTTTGGTGCATCAGAGTTAGAAAAACAATAGTCATTTTCTTCAATCACAGGGTCTCTTCTTGGCATGTCTTCATAAGCAATTGTAGACACACTATTGTTAGAATGTTTTCCATGGTTGGCAATCGTAAACTCCATGTCATGAGCTTGTGTCACCAAGTCTTGAAAACTCTTAGGCTTGTTCACTTGCAAGGCATAGAGTATGTTTCAATCCATTCCTCGAGCGCACATGTCGACCGCAGAGGTTTCTGACAGACGATCCTTGCACATTAGGGAAAGAGCACGCCAACGGTTGATGTAGTCAACTACAGGCTCGTCATCCCATTGTTTGACATTAGTCAACTCTGTCATGCTAACGACACGACTTGTGCTGTAGAAACGATTTAGAAACTCCTCCTCCATTTGCCCCCAACTATCGATAGACCCAGATGCAAGGTTGGTATACCATTCAAACGCGGTTCCTTTTAAGGAGCGCACAAATTGCTTGACTAAGAGATCTCCGTTCGTGCCAGCATTGTTGCATGTCTCAACAAAGTGTGCGACATCTTTGCTGGGTTACCATGTCCATCGAATTGATGAAATTTGGGAGGTTGGTAACCATGTGGCATCTGAAGAGTGCTTATTCTCTTAGTGTATGGCCTAGTGTACTGTGAGTTTTTGTGAAGCCTCTCTAATTGGTCCTTGAGTGCCTTGCGATCAAATTTTGGACTTGTTCGTAGTCATTGAGCTTGTCGATAATGGCTTGTCGCCCTTCTTAGACATGTCATTTTCACCTCACTTTCACCGATTCGTTTTCTCCTCTGCGTCGAATATTTATTGAGGACTTTCGATCGTTGCTTTAACTTCTTCTCCAACTTAGCAATCTTTTTATCTTGACGCTTGATTTGTGCGTCCTTCTCTTCGCTCTCTTGAGTAAGCTTCTGTAACGTGGCTTTTATATTAGTCATTTCTTCTTCTATAGTCATAACTCCTGTAACCATGACTGACATAGTAACAAGATCAGATGCCCTTGTTTTACTTCGAACTTCCCTCACCATGCCAATGGCCTCGTGTTTCATCTTCACATTTGTTGCAAGCTCTTCCTTAGGAGATTGATTGGTTGAAGCCTTTGTAGCCATATCTTATTCGTGGAGATGTTCTTGAAAGTCTTGATTTCAGAGATCGAGATGAGAGGTAGAGATTGTCCCACCGAGCGTGCCAAAATTTGTAAACACAAATTTCCTGGTCTAAATAAATAAAGACAAGAAATTAGTGAACAAATATAATTATATTGATTTCAAAGGATTTTGGGTACAATCTCTATGTATCTGTTACAAAACAAAATGTAACTCCTCCGATTCGATCTCCTTGAATGAACTTGAACGAGTCTTGAATGAATATGGTTTTGGATGAATGTGATATTGAATGAATATAATCTTTAGTGAATATATTTTTGGATGAATGGTCTTGAACGAGGGTCATAGAGACTTGATCCCGATAAAGAGGAAGTGGTTTGATCTCCCACGAATGGACGGCACGAGCTTAAGCTTTGTTGTGCTTCTTGTCTTCGAGAGAGAGAGAGAGAGAGTATGAGAGCTTTTGAGTCTTCCTTGGATCCTTCATCGGAATCTTCATCTCCCGATCCTTCGTCAAATTTGCTAGCGGGTCGCTTTTTTAACTTCTTTGTCAATTTCTTGATCCGCTCATCTTGTCGCTTAATATGCTCAGACTTTTCCTCGCTTTCTTTCTCTAGTCTGGCCAGCGTGGCCTTCATAGTCTTGAATTCTTCTTCATAGTTAATAGCATCTGTGACCATGACGGGCATAATAACGGTGTCGATAGAGTCGGTATCAGAATCGGAGAAGAGCGGATCCCTTGGTGATTTTGGTGTTTCCTCGCCATTTTCATAGTCTTCATCCTCTTCACTCAATGGTTGATGGCGCATTTCATACATCCATTGAGAGACTATCTTCTTCGGGTCAACGACTTGAGTCGAATTAGTTTCATTTGCCCCCCGCAAGTTGGAGTCAAAGAGTTGCAACGAAGCACTCGCGGCAACTTGTTCCTTGGCCTCCACAGCGGCAATCTTGGCCATCCTTCTTGTGATTACTCCATTGGATGTTGCACTAGTTATTGAATCTTGTGACTTGGCTTGAGAAACTTTCTTCAAAGCATGATGGATGTTGTTCTTAGGATCCATCTTCTTCGAATGATAAATAGTTTGTTCTTGGAGAAAGAGATGAGAGGCAGAGATGTCCCACCGAGCGTGCCAAAATTTGTAACCACAAATTTTCGAGTCTAAAATAAATAAAGACAAGAAAATAATGGACAAATATAATTTGTATTGATTTCAAAGAATTTGGGTACAATCTCTATAATATTTGTTACAAGATGAACAAATAAAAAATCCTCCGATTCGATCTCTGTCGTCTTCTTGAAGGAGGGCCGATGCGGCTTGAATCTCGATCAAGTTTGTGTTGAATCTCTAGAATAAACGACACATAATGTAGTGTTTGTTGTTTAATTCTAGAGAGAGTATTCTTGAGAATTTGATTTTTTCTCTCCTAATGAGAAGAGGTAGAGTCCTATTTATAGCGAAGGGACTTGATCTCTCTTTTGGGCTTTGGCTTACTAGCCTTTTTGGGCCGTTGTCCGGGCCTTAGAATTAGGTTGACTTGGCAGTCTATTTGACTTTGACTTGGTAGTCTTTGTGGGCCGTTGTCCGGGCCTTAGGTTTGGGTTGACTTAACAGCCCATTTGACTTTGACTTAATACTCACTTTGGGTCTTGACTTGGTAGTCGATTTTACTTTGACTTGGCAGTCGTCGAGCTTTGACTTATTAACTAGCTTGAGCCAATTTCACTTAAATAAATTAAATTAATTAATTTGGACCGACCAAAATAATCAACTTAATTTATTTTAACTTTTGACACTATTTTGATTTTTTTAGTGTCTACAATATGTAATTAAGACAATATTAAAATTAAATATAGATTTTAGTATCCTTTACTATTATATTTTGTAAATTAATTTTGAAGACAATTTTTAATAATTATTTTATTAATTTCTAATAATTAATTTCTAATAATTATTTTAATTGATAATTATTATAAAATTCCTCCAAAAACAATTATATATTAATACTAAAAAGTTTTCCCGTGCATCGCACGGGATATACAATGCTAGTTTTGACCTATTATAACAAATACAATTTATTGATTTTATTTTTAATTTATTTTAAATTTAGAATACTAGAAAATAGAAGAAAAAGAACCTAATATATTAATATAATTTATTTTATGGTGTTAAGAAGAATTTTGAGACATATTCTAACTATTCTAAATTTAAAAGTTAAAATGAGTATAAATTTTACGTGTTATAATAGGTCAAAATGTCATTGGGTGACATTTATGACAATAGTTCAAAGTTAGGTGACATAATTTTACAAATTTTCAAAGTTATGTGACATATTCGACAGATTTAAAAATTAGATGACATTTTTGACAAATTTTCAAAATTACGTGACATACTTGACAAATTTAAAAATTTACTAGCAAAACTGACAAAAATTAAAAATATTATGACATAGAAATAATTTAACTCCACTTTGCAACACTCAATATAATATTATTTTTTTTCCCTACAAAACAATGATGACATAATGTGCAATTTAGCCCTCACAATCCGACTATGGTTTGACTCCCGATAATCTTGGGAAAACACTGACGACAAAGCCAGAAAACAAGGTTGAGGAGTAGTTACTATAAATATAAAAAAATCCAATCTCCAACAAAAAAATAAAAGGAAGAACCTTGAAACAATTTGGCCCGGGGAAAAGCTTGTGTCTGCAATTCCGATGGCTACAGACGTCGCAGCAACACCTGCCGCTGAAGGGCCCTCTTCCAAGAAGCCCAAGCGTTTCGAGATCAAGAAGTGGAACGCCGTCGCTCTTTGGGCTTGGGGTAATTATTCCTCATTCTCTTCCATCTTATTTACACTTTCAATCCCAATTACATTCAATTTTTGTTTTTCCTTTACACATTTCGTCTTCATTGTTTGGGTTTTTGGTGACAGATATTGTTGTCGATAATTGCGCAATTTGCCGCAACCACATCATGGATCTTTGTGAGTTGTCCTTTGATTTATTTCCTTTTTTGTTTTTTTTTTTGGGTTTGTGTGTGATTGCTGAAGTTTGTTGGGTTTGGTTAGGCATCGAGTGTCAGGCTAATCAAGCCAGCGCCACCAGTGAGGAATGCACCGTTGCTTGGGGTATGTATTCATCCCAATTTTCTGAACAAAAAACCCCATGTGAACTTTGTGCTTCTTTTGCTCCAAATTGAGAGGGCAAACCTGGTTATCTGATGCCGCATTGCTTGTAATTTCTACAATGTGTTAACTATCAATAACCCATATGGAATTGAACTTATGTCTCAATGAATTTGATGCACATATATTTACAAACCTTTGAAGCTTTATGCTTTATGCTTGATGCTTCACTCTTGTATTGTTGTGTGATTCTGTCAACCTGGGAAGAATACGTCTTCAAACATTTTTGTGGCCCTTGGAGGGTCTTCATAACTATGAGTAGACCGTGTTGATGGAGAATGACGAGCATTGCTATTTGCCCTTGTAGTTTTACCATGATTTTCCTTGTAATTCTGTGCATGCCCGGGCTTTTTAATGTCAACTTCCTTGATGGTGCTATTTTAATTGCTGCCGATGTGTTTCGATCTTTCAAAGTCTGTGATTTCTCACTTTGTTTCCATTAACAAAAAAATAGACTCATTTTGTTCAATGTAAGAACGGCGGGTAAAGTAGTGTACATGTTACATATGAGTCTGCTCTTTTGGTAGGATCACAATGGGATTGTTGTTGCATATCACGTGTTTTCTACTTAGGTGCCTTGTGTGAAGGCTCGAGTGCCTTTTTACATGGCTATATATTTTTCCTGAAGACTACATGGCTATTTTTCTGAAAGGTCTTGGGGCTTTTCACCTAGCCAGTAGAATTGTACCAAATTTGTTTTGGCAAATTTCGTGGCATTGCTAGTTTCATTCTCATATTGCTTGATGACTTTATGTCTCTGCATTGTTTGGTTCATAGAACTGGTAAATCCTTAAATCCTGAAGAGTTATAATGCTGTATTAGTAACTGTTAGTCAGCAGGAATATTTGGTACATTGAAACCTTGAAAGTTGCCCCCTCCCCCCAAGGGGGCCGTTAGAAAGTAAAGCTCAGAAACTCTCTGCTTTCATTGATCAATATGTTGACTGTTGAGTCGTGATGGATTTATCCTCTCTAGTTTGAGCCCTTTGCTCTCGATCATGGAAAATAGCCTAGAGAGGTTGCTTCATGTTAGACCTAGCTGAACTTATCAATTGTTTTGCATAAAGCTACAGAAACATCAATAGGTGACCATTTGAGCTCCATCAAACATTTTACAAAATTTGTGGTGTGGCAAGCCATTCATTTTACAATGCAGCCAAACTGCTGCTTCTCATTTGCTATACTTTTATATTTTGACATTCTTTGCTTGTGTTTCCATCTTGATTCATTCATGTTTGGGTGATTTAGGTGTTTGCAACCACGCCTTTCATTTCCACTGCATCAGCCGTTGGTTGAAAACCCGCCAAGTCTGTCCTCTGGGTATGTCAACTCCTGATTTCTTCTGTCTGATCCTTCAAGTATTTTTTTTTTTATTCCAGTGACTCAAACTCCATTGTTTCTTGTGTTCCTTTTTGTGTTACGATCGCAGATAATAGCGAGTGGGAGTTTCAGAAATATGGTCACTAAGCGAGCAACATCAGACACAATCTTGTTCCTGGTTCTTCTGCAGTAGTAGTTGTAGTACCAAGCATGGATTGAGTTTGGAAACTTGTACATATTGCTTCAATTTCCAGCAGTTTGACACCCCCTTCCCTTGTTTTGCATTTCCTTTGTCAGATCAACTTAGTACGAGGACCTATTATGGTCTCGCCTCAGGTTGGCCTTTGAAATGTAGGTTTGGTCACCTGTTTTCTAGGACAATTATGTTACTCTTATTTTCTGTATAATGCCTGCAAATTCTAATCTCTCTCTCTCTCTCTCGAGCTGGCTCACGTTCAAGTTTGGTACCAGATAAATAGTTGTGCAATTTGCCCTTGGTTAATCACTTTAATTGACTTTATGGAGCATTCAAGAACAAAAATATATAAGAACGAATTTTGTGGTTGGTGGCCAAAATAATTAACAGCTTATCTATCCTATATTTTCCTATTCTATAGCCTCCATAATTCAGAAAGGTCAACCCTATCCCTTTGCGTTAGATTGAGCACCTTAATTTTTCTCAAATATTTCCCATTTAGAGATATGGCATATATGTTAGAAAAAGGATACACTTATAGCGGTTGTAAACCATGACAACCACTGTAAGTAAAATAAATTTTACTCATATATTTGTCAAGTTTTATCTTGACCGTTAGCTTTTTTATTTAATATAAATTGTAAAAAATATTTTTTAAAATTTTAGTTTATTTTTAAAAAAATTTAAATAAATATTTTTCAAAATATGCTTGTTTACCAGGCAAAAACTTAGAGTTAAGATATTTAAATTTTAAAAAATTTCGTAAATTTTTTTTAATTAAGAAAATATATTTTATAATATTGTACTAAGTAAAAAAAATGAATGGCAAAGATAAAAGTTGATAAATGTATGAAAAAATATGATTTTCATTATGGTGGTTGTCATGGTTGACAACCACTATAAGTTTTTCTATTAGAAAAATACCTACTATATATGAAGAATTTTCCCATATAGTTTATTTCTTAGGTAAATTCACGTAAAAAGTACATAGAATTCATTTGTCAAATGTTTGGAAAACTTGTGATTTTATGTTTGGAAATCCTTGTTCATCCACTATAATGTTTACCTCCAATTTCTTATTAGTAATCATGCGTTTTTTTAAAAGGTCACCTACATGAAATTATTTACGGTAAGAAATACGTAAGCTGACATCAATTGATTTGTAGCTAAGTTGCATTGTCCAATAATCAAACTATTTTTATATTCCACCAGTTGGCCACTGCCCTGAATGAAAACGTAGTAGCAACTATTGATATTTATTTTAAAATTAGGCATAATTATAATCGGAAGCATATGAATAGTAGGAGGTGTTAACTAGGGTCCAGTGATGCAAATGAAAGATGCCTCCAATTTAGTCAACCTTTAGTTATAAAAGCAGGAAACCCAACCCCTTTTAATTTGTTCCCAGAAAGGCACAAGAGATGGCTTCATTCTACTCTGATGCGTTGCTGTACAGAAAGCCCCTGATCTCCAACCACTCGACGACCATAACCTGCCCGAAGATCAGGCTTCCACGGCGGGGGAAGAAGCGGCTCCCGGTGGTCCGGCTGGGCTCTTATACGAAGCCCAAGGCCCAGGCCCAGGCCCAGTCGGAGAAGCAGAGGCTGTGCAGGGACGTCGGGCGGCGGCAGTTCTCCTTCAGCAGGGTTTTCCGGCGAGTCCGTCTTAAGTGGCTAAGGCTTACATACTCCTGCATGCTTAAGAGGCTTAAGCAGTATTACAAGTCTCTAATCAAGGACGTAATTGAAGGGAGCGCATCCATCGAGGCCTATCATCAGCAGAGACTGACCATGGAAGGCATGGCTATGCATCCACCTGCTTTCTCTCACCACCATGGCCATGTCCACGGCGCCGCTGCCCCTAATTCCTTGTTACCGCAAACCACCTAGCTACCTCTTTAAGGTTTTTGCATCAGTTCCATATTTTCCTTCTTTTTTACTATCATTGTATATCTATTTATGTCACTTCATAATTATGTATTAATCGTGTTTTTAACTCACGAAATCACGTGAATAAGTCTTCAGAACGTTTGCCTACAGTTTATTATATATATATATAGGAAACGATTGTGTTATTCCAAAACAGGGGAATTCCCCGAATAGGTGCAGCTTATTACATGCTAAGGAAATCTATACATTTTGTATATTTCTTTGATTTGCTAACTAAGTATAAACTTCGATCCCTCAGATTATTCTTGATCTCCTTGAAGGTCCAATATAATCTGCCCCCATTGCTTGGTTTTTGAAAATTTTGAGTAGGTTTTTGAGTAGGTTTTTGATCCCAAGCCCCCCTTGGTTTTTGCTTTGGCAAACCTCGGACCAGCTTATAGGGGGTGTTTTGTTGTGCTCGCTAGAACCCTAGAGAAAATTTTTACAAAGCTTTGTGATCTGTTCGATGATAGTAGTTGGAATAATCATTATCGAGGCCCAGAATGTCTATAAACCCATGAGAACCGAGTTTACGAGGACCACTCTTCCCGCGTATGAAGTATTTGCAGTTGCCCGGCTTCTAATCCTCGCGCTTATCTTATCCACCAGCCTTTGACAGTCGAGCTTATTCAGCTTGCCATCTATTATATGCATACCAAAATAGGTGAAGGGGAGGGTGCCTTCATTGTATCCTGATAACTGCAGAATTTGGTCCTTGGTTGCTTCACTGACACCACTTATCATTAAGGTGGTTTTTGTAGCATTAGCAATCAGGCCAGAAACCTGCTGAAAATGTTCTAGGATTTGCTAATACCAAGAGAGTCAACCCCAGACTTTTGCAACAAGGGAAAAATGCTTTTTTGAGATCTATCTTGAAAATGCATCTGGATTGGGTAGATTTTCTATTGAATCCCCTGGCAAAATCTTGACACATCAATACACTATGTAACAATTCTCTCCCAGGGACAAAAGCTGCTTGAGCCTCATTAATCAGTGAAGGAAGAGTATTTTTGATTCTACTGGCAAGGAGTTTTGACACTGCCTTGTAGAAAATTGAAGAGCAGGCAATAGGTCTGAAATTCGTTACCTGACCAGGAGGTTCCTTTTTTTGGTATCAGAGTGAGCACAGTTGCGTTAAATGCTGCTGTATTGGGATTATACTTGTTTTTAGCTGGTTAGTTATTTTAGTTAGAGTTAGTTATTATTAGCTTAGTTAGTTTTTTGGTTTTCTTTCTTTCTTTCTTTCTTTCTTTCCTTTCTTTTCTTTTTCTCCTTCATGTATATATATATGCTGATATTCTGCTTGTATCATTCATTGAGAGGAAGAGAAAAGCTTGAAGTGTTGTTATTCTTTCAGCTTCTTTTGCAAACAATCTCATGGTACCAGAGCGGGTATCATTTTGATCCTCCTCTCTTCTTCCTTTTCCTTCTCTTCTTCCCTCCTTTCCGTCTGTCCAAGACAATGGGTACAGATGGAGATTCTAAAACTTCATCTGCAGTAATTTTAGATCAATCTGATCCACTCTTCATACACCCATCAGATCACCCAGGGCAGTCTTTGGTTGCAGAACCGTTTGATGGGAATGAGTTTGATAGCTGGAAGAGATCAGCCACTATCTCACTTTCTGCAAAGAACAAACTTGCTTTTGTTGATGGTTCTTACCCCAAACCAGGCACTGATTCCCCTCTCTTTCCATATTGGAGAAGATGCAAAGATATGGTGATTTCTTGGTTGTTAAATTCACTAACCAAGAATATCAGAAAAAGTGTGCTCTATTGTGAAACACCAACCGCCCTGTGGAAAGAATTGATTGAAAGATACGGGCAATCAAATAAGGCCAAGTTATTTCAAGTCCAACAAGATGTCAGTGCACTCTTCCAGGGAGATCTAGACATAGCTGAGTACTTTAACAAGTCCATAAAAACATGGGATGAGATGTCCATGGTGTCAGGATTTCCACATTGTAGCTGTGGAAAGTGCATCTGCAAAGAACCCATCAACACAGCCCTGCAGAGGTATTCTGAGGAGCAGAAGGTTATACGATTCCTCATGGGACTAAATGAGAGTTACACTGCTATAAGAGGTAATATCCTCATTATGTCACCTTTTCCTTCCCTAGGCTAAGTGTATGCCATTCTGTTGCAGGAAGAAAGGCAAAGGCAGGTTAAAAGAACCACTAACTTCCTTACTGAAGCTGCATCTTTTTACACCTCCTCCAATTCTCAAAACTCTCAAAGGAAGGGGGATGGAAAGTCAAATTTATTTTGTACTCATTACAAGAAGCCAGGCCACACTATTGATTGGTGTTTTAAGCTACATGGATATCCAAACAAAGGAGAGAAAAGAGGAAATAACACCTCCAACAAGAACAAGAACCCAAGATATGCCAATAATGTGCAAAAAGATGCAGATGTCAGCAGTTCTGAAGATTCACAAAACATTTACAACAGTCCAGGTTTCTCTCTTCCCGGTTTGACACAAGAACAATCACAGCAGATGATCAGCAAGAATTCTCAATTCTCGACGACGTCGTCTATTTTGTCATTTCTGAGATGGGGATTTTTTCCCCATCAACTTTGTTTTGTCCCAACACAATAAAAAAGAGACCTTCTCGGTAAAACAGATCAAACTGATTATTCTCAAAATGATTTGAACTTCTTGACCAATTTGCAAAATGGAGCCAGAATTCCAGAATCAGCACAGGAACAGTCAGAATCCAAGACTGCACATATGGCAGGTATTCCTCCTATCTTAAACGCCACTTGCATGATTTCCAAAGTAGAAGATAAGGCCTGGATAATAGACTCAGGAGCAACTGATCATATGGTACATGATAGAGGTCAATTGTGCAATATCAAAACCCTACCTGAACAAATCTACATCATCATACCTAATGGCTAGAAATTGAAAGTTGTTGAATATGGTGATATGAAGATAAGCCCACAGCTAGTCTTGAATCGTGTCTTGCATGTTCCCCTTTTCAACTTCAATCTGTTGTCTGTGAAAAGACTAAGTAAACAACTAAATTGTCTTGTAATTTTCACACCCGAGAATTGTGTGTTGCAGGGCCCTTCTCTGAAGAGGCCATTGGTTCTTGGTAAAATCTCGAAAGGTCTTTATGTTGTAGATCAGCAAACAACAAGCAAACTTCAAGAAGATAAAAAGGATAGAGAGCACCTTAACCAAGCTGTTTTTAGTTCTGATATTTGTTCAAGTTTTCTTGTTAAATCTCCTTGTAATAAAGATTGTAAAACTTGTGATCTTTGGCATAAACGATTGGGACATATTTCTTTTGGAAAATTAAAAAGATTACCTATGATATCTTGTTCACATGGTGCCAACCATCCTTGTTCTGTTGTCTCCTGTCCTATTTGTCCAAAAGCAAAACAGCAAAGGCTTCCTTTTCCCTCTAGTACTATTTCTACCCAAAACCCCTTTGATCTGATTCATGTTGATGTTTGGGGTCCATATTCTGTTAAGACATACACAGGACATAGATATTTCTTGACTATAGTAGATGATTTTACTAGGGTAACCTGGACACACCTAATGACAACTAAGGATGAATCCTTGTCCTTGATTAAGTCTTTTGTTCACATGGCTAAAATTCAATACAATAAAAATGTGAAAATTATTCGATCAGATAATGCACTTGAACTTGGTCTTAGCCATGCAGCTAAGGTCTTGTTTTCTGATAATGGAATTATCCACCAAACCAGTTGTGTGCAAACACCCCAACAGAATGGGGTGGTAGAAAGAAAGCATAAACACTTGTTGGAAGTCAGCAGATCCTTGTTGTTTCAATCTTGCTTGCCAACAAAGTTTTGGGAAGATTGCCTTCTCACTGCCACATTCTTCATCAATAGGATGCCAACTAAGGTTCTGAACAATAAGTCTCCCTATGAGATCCTTCATGGAAAGGCACCAGATTATTATAATCTTAGAAGCTTTGGTTGCCTATGTTATGTATCTACCCTCAAACAAGGTAGATCAAAATTACAACCTCGAGCCATACCATGCATATTTCTTGGATATCCAACAGGAAAAAAGGCATATAGAGTCATGTCCTTAGAAGACAAATAGTTCTACACATCCAGGGATGTGATTTTTCATGAAGAAGTGTTTCCCCTAGCAGCTGAACAAAAGGAAAAGGAGCAAAATATTGACATTCAGAATATCACCTATCAGCACACAAACAAAAAAGGAGAAACTTCTAATTTTTTCTATGATTATGATAATATTTGTGTCTCTGAAAATAAGCAGCATCCTGCACATATATCATGACAATAATGATACAGTTGGTGAATCTCCTTCAAATACTTCTCACCTTCCAGCAACTCATGCAGAAAGTGAAGCTCCCAATAGCATTGTACCATTAAGAAGATCCTCAAGAGAACACAAACCACCTTCCTATCTACAGGATTACTCTTTTCTCACTTTAAACAAAAATGTTTCTGATATGTGTTTGTCTACCTCAACTAACCTTGTTCTTGAAGCTCCAGAATTGAAATTTACAGCCCTCACTGCTACTAGCCAAAATCTGCTCAAAAATCTGGATTACACAGAACCTGCAACTTATATTGAAGCTTCTAAGCATCTTGGATGGAATGAGGCTATGAAGAAAGAATTTCAGGCCTTGATTTCAAACAATACATGGCAAATAGTACCTCTTCCACCTGGTAAAAAACCAATTGGATGCAGATGGGTTTATAAAGTCAAGCACCGAGCTGATGGAACAATTGAGAGATTGAAGGCAAGGCTTGTTGTGAAAGGGTTTACACAAAGAGAAGGAATTGACTTCAATGAAACCTTTTCACCTGTCATTAAAATGACAACAGTAAGAAGCTTTATAGCAATTGCAGTAAAGAAAAATTGGTTTTTGCACCAATTGGATGTTAACAATGCCTTTATCCATGGAGACCTACATGAAGATATCTATATGAGTCTACCTCCAGGTTTATCCACTGAAATCCCTAATGCTGTTTGTAAACTCACAAAATCCCTTTATGGCCTCAAACAAGCTTCTAGGCAGTGGTATGCCAAGCTTGCTGAGACCCTACAGTTGCAAGGATACAAACATTCTAAAAATGACCACTCTTTGTTTTTTAAGAAAAATGATACTTTGGTTACCTTTCTTGCAGTTTATGTGGATGACATATTGCTCACTGGAAATGACTTGGAGGAGATACAAAGTGTCAAGTCTTACTTGCATGAAAAATTCAAGATCAAGGATCTTGGACATGTCAATTACCTCCTGGGAATTGAAGTTTTACAGACTTCTCAAGGACTAATTTTGACTCAGCAAAAGTTCACCAAAGAGCTTATCAGGGAATATGAGTGTCAATCGGTTGCAGCAGTCATCACTCCCTTGGACTGTAATGTCAAACTCAAACCTGAGGATGGAGATTTATTCCATGATCCCACAAAGTATAGACAAATGATTGGGAAACTCGACTTCCTCACTAATACTCGTCCAGACATCAGTTTTGCTGTCCAACATCTTAGTCAATACATGCAGACTCCCAGGATCCCTCATTATCAAGCTGTTATTCATGTTATAAGATATTTGAAAGGAAATCCTGCTCAAGGAATATTGCTCAATAAAGACCCTAGTTTTGATCTTATAGCCTTCTGTGATTCAGATTGGGCATCATGTCCTCACTCACGCAAGTCAGTAAGTGGGTATGTGATATTCATGGGCAACTCCCTTATCTCATGGAAATCTAAGAAACAACAATCTGTCAGCCTCTCTTTAGCAGAAGCAGAATATCGCAGCATTAGAAGAGTAGTTGCTGAGCTTGCCTGGTTGAGTAGGTTGCTGAATGAACTTACACTCTCCAACATTATACCAATTTCCGTTAAATGTGACAATCAAGCGGCTATCCACATAGCTAAAAACCCAGTTTATCATGACAGAACCAAGCATATTGAGCTTGACTGTCATTTTGTTCGGGCTAAACTGATGGAAGGGCTGATCTCACTCTCACATATCCCTACATCTTTACAACTGGCTGATATTCTTACTAAACCACTCACGGGAATTCAGCACAAGCTTCTATTGAACAAATTGGGGGTTTCAAAACCACCACTTTGAGGGGGGGGGGGGGAGGGGGTATTGGGATTATACTTGTTTTTAGCTGGTTAATTATTTTAGTTAGAGTTAGTTATTATTAGCTTAGTTAGTTTTTTGGTTTTCTTTCTTTCTTTCTTTCCTTTCTTTTCCTTTTCTCCTTCGTGTATATATATAGGCTGATATTCTGCTTGTATCATTCATTGAGAGGAAGAGAAAAGCTTGAAGTGTTGTTATTCTTTCAGCTTCTTTTGCAAACAATCTCATGCTGCCATCTGTTGTGTCATTAGGAATTCTCTCACTGCTTAAATAAAATAAAATGCGTAAATGAGAATGTGCAACTAAAGAGCGGAAAATAAAAGAGACAAAACACAATAGTTGTTTATAATATTCCTTCGAATTCAAATTGTAGAGTACTTCACCGCCTAGAGTTCTCACTATCTTAGACTCTCTTCTTCACTCAAAATCCCACCACTTCAGCTCTCAATTAAATGCGAGGGAGGTTACCTCTCAACTCTTATATTTCACACTTCGCAATAATAAGAAAGAACAATGCCCAAGTGAGATGTTTATTTGTATCTTATACTCTTGAATGGCCAATCACTCATTATATTTAATTATTTATAGCGCAAGTAACCGAAATAGCAAATGCTTAATTAACTTGCACAAAACTCAATCAATCATGATATATGATCTTCGTACAATGAACATAATCCTTTTGATCATGATATAATCTTGGGAAGGTTTGTGGTAGTTAACTTTTTTTTTTACTACCATAGTTACATTGAATATTAGCCATTGATTATAAATAAAGTACTTAACAGTGGATTTGATTTTTACTAATCTTAAATAAATAATTTTATATTATTATCATTATTAAGTTAATATTTTTTTGATAAGATTATTAAGTTAATATTATTTTATTACGTACCTTATATATAAAATATTCTAATTGCAGTAAAAATCTTTTTTAATCTTCTCAATTATTATCTATGTGTTTTTTGTTTTTAATATCAAGCCAAATTTTATTTTTACACTGATATCATTGAAACACAAGGCAATTGTTAGTCAAACGGTTGTCTTGAGGGTTTGTATAAACTTTGGTTGTGGATTCAAGGTGCAATAGTCAATTTTTTTTATTCCAATATTAATCTTTTCACTTATCTTATGCGCAATATAAATATCTTTATAGTTTATATTGATTTAATTAATTAATGATAAAACATGTTATTATATATGTACATAAATTATTATTAGTTTCGTTACACAAATAATGTTTTTTATATTCGATGTGAATGACAAATTAAATATCTATAAACTCATTTATTTTGATCTTAATCATTTACAAAACTGATGTATAATGGGATCAAAGGGACCTCATTACACACGAAAATCAGAATCTTTATGAACAAAGATAAAAATCTTCCTTCTCTAAGTTCTTAAGGATCAAACGAATGAATGAAAGAAGATAAAAATCAAAGGATTCAAATGAAATGTACCAATGGACGATTCAATGATTCGAATGATAGATTTGATATGGCTTGAGAAACTCTTGAAGATATAGACACACCACTTCAAGAAGATCTTCAACTCTTCCTATCACCAACCAAGCTAGCCAAGCAAGGAATAGAAGAAGAGATTTGGACGATTCTCTTGAGAGAGAAATCGTTTCTAGCAAATGCTAGAGAGAACTCAAAAGCATGAAGCCTTTAGAAGTTTAGTTTGTATTATTTTGTGAATGATTGAATGTATGATTACAAAGGCCTCCCAAAGGGTCTGTTTATAGTATTCTAGGACCCCTTAGGCGTGTACTAATCAAGGTTACAATGGTTTCTAGCTTACATCATCTATTACAAATATGACATCATAAAGAATCAAAATGTACATAGCTAGAAAGAAACATTGATATCTTGCTCAATTCTTCTCCAATCTTCAAGATTCAAAAACCATTAGAAAGCTCTTTGAATGATCTATATTCGGCTCCATGATGACTCTCCCAATAGCTTCATGGATCTTGAGATATAGAGCAAAGTATCGGATCGCACTTGATGAAGTCATCCATTTTCAAGAGTGATGAGAGTGATTGAAGCTCTTCTTCCATATAAGCTAGTATTTGGTTCACATGATGTGTGTATTTGGGACCAAATATACATCATTATCCCCTAGTTGAGAAGAGTTTGTTATCAAACTAGGAAGTTCTTGTTCTCCTCCACAGTATGGCTTAAGATCACTCACATTAAAGGTACAACTTCCTTCATAATCTTTACCAAGCTTAAGTTTGTATGCATTGTCACCAATCTTTTCTAGAACTTCATAAGGACCATCACCTCTTGGTGCTAGCTTCCCTTTCCTTTTCGAAGCAAATCTCTCTTTCTTCAAGTGAATCCAAACAAGATCTCCAGGTTCAAATACAACTTTCTTTCTTGTTCTATTCACTTTATTCGACACATCTTGTGTATACTTCAATATTTTCTCACGAACTTCTTCATGAAGCTTCTTAATCTCTTCTACCCTTTTGTTAGCTTCAAAGCTAAACTTTGTTAATGTAGAAATAGGTGTAAGATCCATAGGTTGGAGAGGATTTCTTCCATAAACCACTTGAAATGGTGATAAGCCCGTGGCTTTACTTGGACTCCTATTAAAAGCAAACTCAGCATGACATAGAAGAGTATCCCACCCTTTCTAGTCTTTACTAACCAATTCTCGAAGTAAGGCTCCCAAGGTACGATTTGTAACTTCTGTTTGACCATCCGTTTGGGGATGACATGTGGTGCTAAATTTCAATTTCGTACCAAGCTTCTTCCATAATGTTAGCCAAAAATGACTAAGAAACTTTGAGTCTCTGTCACTCACCATAGTCTTTGGAATACCATGTAACTTCACCACTTCTTCAAAGTATAGATTTGCAACTTTAGTAGCATCATAGGTTGTATGGCATGGAATGAAGTGTGCCATCTTTGAAAACCTATCAACGACTACCATGATTGAATCCTTGCCTCTTTGAGTTCTTGGTAGACCCACAATAAAGTCTAAACTCACATCTTCCCAAGGACTATGTGGGATAGGCAATGGAGTGTACAAGCCTTGTAGTAATGCATGAGCTTTTGAGATATTACAAGTATTACACCTTTTAACCATATGCTCAACATCCTTGATCATACTAGGCCAAAAATAATGCTCTTTCATCATCAAATAAGTCTTCTCAATGCCAAAATGACCAGCCAATGATCCTCCATGGACCTCCATAGTCAACAACTCACGAATACTACTTCTTGGAATGCATAGTTGATTTCCCTTAAAAAGAAATCCATGCTCAATATGAAAGAGTTGGTGGGGATGCTTCTTGCATAGCTCATATATCTCCTTGAAATCTTGATCATTCTCATATAACCCTTTAATATGTTCAAAACCAAGGATTCTTGAATCAAGACTATGAGTGAGTAAGTACCTCCTAGATAAAGCATCCGCTCCTTTGTTGAGGTGTCCCGCCTTATGCTTTATCATGAAGTGAAATGCTTGCATAAACTCAACCCATTTGGCATGTCTTGGATTAAGTTTGTGTTGCCCTTGAATGAACTTTAGTGCTTCATGATCACTATGTAGAATGAATTCACCACTTAGTAGATAATGACGCCAATGCTCAAGAGCTCTTATAATTGCATAGAACTCTTTATCATATGTGCTATACTTCCTTTTGGCTTCATTCAACTTCTCACTAAAGAAAGCAAGAGGTCGGCGTTCTTGGGATAGAACGGCTCCAATTCCAACTCCACTTGCATCAACTTCAACTTCAAAGACTTTATCAAAGTAAGGTAATGCAAGAATAGGTGCATGACATAGTTTCTCCTTTATCAACTCAAACGCTTCATTTGCACTCTCATTCCATGAAAACTCTTTCTTCTTTAACAATTCGGTCATAGGTGCAAGTATAGAGCTAAAATTCTTTATGAACCTTCTATAAAATGATGCTAATAAATGGAAACTCCGTACCTCATGAATTGATGTTGGTGTAGGCCACTCTTGAATAGCTTTCACTTTCTCCTTGTCGACTTGTATGCCATCTCTTGAAAGCACATATCCAAGGAACACGACCTTGGGTGAGAAAAAGTGACACTTCTCCATGTTGCCGTAGAGTTGCTCCTTCTCCAAAATGTACATGACCAACTCTAGATGTTTTACATGCTCTCTTTCACTTTTGCTATACACAAGAATATCATCAAAATAAACTACTACATACTTTCCAATAAGAGGCTTTAATACATGATTCATGAGATGCATGAAAGTAGATGGTGCATTAGTGAGGCCAAATGGCATGACAAGCCATTCATACAAGCCTTCTTTTGTTTTGAATGTCGTCTTCCACTCATCTCCTTCATGAATTCGAATTTGATGATATCCACTTCTCAAATCAACTTTAGAGAACACCACACTCCCATGTAATTCATCAAGTAGATCTTCAAGTCGAGGTATCGGAAACCTATACTTGATTGTAATCTTGTTTATGGCTCGACACTCCATACACATACGTTGAGATCCATCTTTCTTTGGTACAAGCAAAACGGGAACGGCACATGGACTCATACTTTCACGCACCAAGCCTTTGGATAAGAGATCATCTACTTGCCTTTGAACTTCTTGCGCATCTTGTGGATTCATACGATAAGCCAGTTTGTTGGGGAGCATTGAACTCGGGACTAGATCAATCTTGTGCTTAATTTCTCTTCTTGGTGGTAATCCCTTGGGCATCTCTTTTGGGAAAAAATGTTTGAAACATTCCAAAAGAGGTTGAAGGCGTGAATGATCGTTTGTTGGGGACGCTTTCTCGTCTTCCAAGTTAGCTAGAATAAGACTTTTGTGCTCTTGGAACTCATGGTGCTCGGCTTTCATAAATGTCACAATATTGGTCTCCTTCTCTTGTTGTTGTTGTGGTGGACGTATGATAGATGATGGTGGTAAAGGAGCCAATGTGATCTTCTTTTTGTTAAGAATAAACATGTAGGTATTTGTTCTCCCATCATGAATAACATGCCTATCAAATAACCAAGGTCTTCCTAGCAATATATGACAAGCATCCATTGGAATTACATCATACCAAATACAATCCTTATAGTTTTTACCAATGGAAAGACTTACAAGAACACGATGATCCACACGAATATCTTTCCCATGACTTAGCTATTGAATTGCGTAAGGGGATGAGTGTGGACTAACCTCCAATTGTAGTTTATTCACCATGGTTGTTGAAGCAGCATTAGTGCAACTTTCTCCATCAATGATTAGGGAACAGACTTTGTCTTGAATGGTACACCTTGAATGGAATATGTTCCCCCTTTGTTCTTGATCGTTTGGTACACAAGCAACACTTAGAGCCCTTCTTACTACCAACATTTCTCCTTCATCCGCTTCTTCTACACTTTCTTCATTTGCGCCAAAAGTATCATTAACCTCCTCTTCATTTTCACTTTCATTATACTCCGGCTCAACAAATAAAGCACTTTGATATTCAACCCAAGATACAACTCTTTTATTAGGACACTCCGAAGCATAGTGACCTAATCCTTGGCAACGAAAACATCTTCTTGGGGCTAATGGTTTGGATTCTTGGACGTGGGGTTTAGGGATGGATGGGGGCTGATTTTGTGGAGCTTTGTTGTAGGGTTGTTTTGTAGGTAATGTGGGTTTTTGTTGTGGAGTGTATGGACATGCAGGTTGGGTTTGTTTGTAGGATGTTTGGTACTTAGTCATGGTCTCTTTTCCTCTTTCTTTTCTTTGCCTTTCAACTTTCAAGGCCAAAGAGCTCAATTCATCCAAAGATTGATAGGAATTTAATTCAACAATATTATGAATCCAATCATTAAGACCAAACAAGTAACGTACCGAAGTTTGAGGTTCATTCTCTTGGAGATCACAACACCAAAGTAGGTGCTCAAACTCTTTGATATACTCCTCCACGGTTCTACTTCCTTGAACCAATCTTTGCAACTTGTAATAGTTATCTTGGAGATAACTTGGTGGTAGAAACTTTCCTTGTAACTTGCTTTTCATCTTACTCCATGTACGAATCTTGTCCTTGCCCTTAGCTTGCCACTTCTTTTGTAGATTTGTCCACCAAATGGACGCATGCTTGCACAACTTTAGAGCCACATACTTCACTTTCTTTTCATCATGTACTTATTTAAGATCAAAAACTCTTTCAATTGTTTGCATCCAATCTAAAAAGTTTTCCGGATCAAGATTACCATCAAACTCCGGTATTTCCACCTTGAAATCGAACATTTCCTCCCTTCTTGGACGTCCACTCCTTTCACTTTGTGTGTCCTCCTCGTCACCTTGGGGTTTCCCAACATAAGAATCATTTCGCATCTCTCTATGTTGAAGATGCATATACTTCTTTAATTGGTTGGTGAGATAAACGATCTTTTGCTTCACCAATTCTACATCCTCTTGGGAATTCGTGGGTGGATTTGTTGGAGTACTTGTACTATCCATTTAGAATCAATCTTGATACCAAAAGACCAAAAAGAAACTCACGGTTTGGGCTAGGGTATAGGGACGAGAGATGGTATGTGTTTAGGCTAGATTGTGTTTGGGTTTAGGGGGTTCTTTGTGGAGTTTTGTGGGGGACGTGTAATGGAGAATTGTGGGGGATGGATTTGTGATGGAAAGATTGTAAAAAGATGGTGCAAGAACTAAGAGAATCGATCTCCTTTGCTCTGATACCACTTTTGATGTATAATGGGATCAAAGAGACCTCATTACACACGAAAATCAGGATCTTTATGAACAAAGATAAGAATCTTCCTTCTCTAAGTTCTTAAGGATCAAACGAATGAATGAAAGAAGATAGAAATCAAAGGATTCAAATGAAATGTACCAATGGACGATTGAATGAATCGAATGATAGATTTGATATGGCTTGAGAAACTCTTGAAGATATAGACACACCACTTTAAGAAGATCTTCAACTCTTCCTATCATCAACCAAGCTAGCCAAGCAAGGAATAGAAGAAGAGATTTGGACGATTCTCTTGAGAGAGAAATCGTTTCTAGCAAATGCTAGAGAGAACTCAAAAGCATGTAGCCTTTAGAAGTTTAGTTTGTATTATTTTGTGAATGATTGAATGTATGATTACAAAGGCCTCCCAAAGGGTCTATTTATAGTACTCTAGGACCCCTTAGGCGTGTACTAATCAAGATTACAATGGTTTCTAACTTACATCATCTATTACAAATATGACATCATAAAGAATCAAAATGTACATAGCTAGAAAGAAACATTGATATCTTGCTCAATTCTTCTCCAATCTTCAAGATTCAAAAACCATTATAAAGCTCTTTGAATGATCTATATTTGGCTCCATGATGACTTTCCCAATAGCTTCATGGATCTTGAGATATAGAGCAAAGTATCGGATCGCACTTGATGAAGTCGTCCATTTTCAAGAGTGATGAGAGTGATTGAAGCTCTTCTTCCATATAAGCTAGTATTTGGTTCCCATGATGTGTATTTGGGACCAAATATACATCAAAAACTCATCTTATATATAATATAAATATCTTTATATGTATTTAATTAATTTATGATAAGACACATTGTTAAATATGTACAAAAATTATTGTTTGTTTTGTTATAAAAGTAGCATATTTTTATATCTAATGTGAATGACAAATTACATATCTACCAAACTTATTTATTTTGATCTTAGGCCCCGTTCTTTTTTGCGGTTGGTTGCGGTTGGTTGTTGTGCGGTGTGGTGTGGTGAAAATTTGAAAATTGTGGTGGGTTGGGGAAAGTTGTGGTGGAATGTGAATGGTTGTGGTGGAATGTTGAAGGTTGTAGTGTAAATAATTGTAAGTGGGTTGGTATAAGTTTTAATAAAAAGATAAATTAAAATTGAAATGGTAGATTGTGGTGGAATATGGAAAGCTGTGGTGCGGTGTGGAACCGTAGCCAACCAACCACATAAAAGAACGGGGCTTAATCCCATACAAAACTCTTCCAATAAAAGTTAAAAAGAATATGATTTCATATATATATATATATATATATATATATATATATATATATATATATATATATATATATGATCTTTGTTATAAAATAGTTTTCATATCGTTCTGCATAAAATAAGTGGACCTTGCAACTTTTTAAAACATTTTCTTACTCTTTGGGAGTTCCTTCCTTGAACTGCTATTATTGTAAGTTTGAAATCTATCATATTGTTTTATTATACGAGGACCCATTTCTTTTCTACGGTTGGTTAAATTGTATAGATAAATTAGTAAAATGTGGATAAAGTTCGATGAATTGGTGGGAGGATTAGTGGGTGGGATAAGGTGTAAAAAATTTATATTTTTTAATAACTTTTAATTTTTAATAGAGCAATAGCTAACATACCATCTCAATTTTAAATTTTAATATAACAATAATTCCATAAAAAAGTATAACAATAATAAAAAAATATGTAGTCATCTATTTAAACTTAAAGTGTTCCGAAAAAAATTAATCTATAACCAAAAAAATATAAATTTAATAAACTTTTCAAATTTGTACAAAACAAAAATATACTATTACATTTGACCTTATTTAATCATAGGCCGACAAATTAAGATAAAATTAATATCATACTTTTTTTTTAAAAAAAAAGAACAATGAAATATTTATGATACTCCACTATGACATATTAATTGTTATTTTGTTATTTGACACGGTATTTAATATCATTCTTTGATTGATAAATTTCTATATACTATTTTATTAACAATGACAATATTATATTTTTTAGGATAGTACTTTACGTTATGAATTTAATAATAATAATTTTACATAACAAATCATTATATATATTGAAAATGTTGTGGTCAAAATTTTCAAATTTGATTATACAATTTTCAAAGATAAAATTAATATGGAACGAAAAAATAATTTAATATTTTTGACAAATACAGCTAGTATATGTATATGGCAAAAAGCAATTAATATGGAACGATGGTCACTACTATAATTGATGCAAAGTTCTTACGGAAAACAAAACCTAATTTGATGGAAAATATATTTGATGAATAAGATAGGAAAGAATATTGAGAAATCCTAAGAAGATTTTGGTGATAAAAAAAATTTAAAATGATTTCAATGGTTCAGATTAATTCTTAATAGATTAATGGTTGATATTGATTGATTACTGTAGTCGAAAAAAAAAAGTTGACCACCTTAGAATTTTTCTATAAAGGTCTATGGTAGTCAACTTTTTTTTAAACTACCATAGTTAAATTGAATATTAACCATTGATTATTGTGGGACCCGGGAAAATCCCCGTTGGTGTCCCTCGCGGTAAACGACGAGTCGAAAGGGGTGTCTTTTCTTTTAGAAGATTCGCTTGAATTTCCGTTTAAATAAATTAAAACTAAAATTTAAATAAACTCTTTTTTCTTCGAAATTTTTATTTATTCAAAGAAATAAACAGAAAAACGAAAAAATAAAGAAAAAAAACAGAAGAAATAAAAGAAGACAGCGCGCACAGAGTCTCGAGACTGGGCCCGGGACGACTCACTGTAGCAATACCTGCAGGTATTGTGAGTCAGTGGCCCGGAAAAAGGGTATTGCTTAAACTCTTTTTTTTTTAAGATACACTTTTTAGTTGGAAATTTTATTTACTCTACGAAATAAGCAGAAAACAGAAAAAAGAAACAAAAGAAATAAAGGAAGATAAAAAAAACTGCAAACAAGAAAATTCAAACCCGGGGCCGAGGCAGCGATAGTATCGTGGGCCGGGAATCCAGAAGATGGCCCTGATCTGGAAGTCAGGCCCGGGCCATGGGTCGGGCCAGAATACCGTCAAATATTCTGTCCGTCCCGGCCTCGGAGCCTACTTCCGAACTTAGGGATCCGGACCTAAAAGAAACTTTTATTTTCGCAATCCGCTTTTTGGAAATCCGAAAAAAAAAGAAACCCGAAAGATAAATAAAAAAAAAGGAAAGAGGAGAGAGTCGCCAATTAATTTTTGAACGAGAATTAATAAACTCAAAAAAAGTGACTCCACAAACCACGAACCACGAGATTCGAATCTGGGGGTAAGGTTACGAATTCGGGAATAAAAATTCCTGAATCCGCCCGTTCAACGTACGGACTTTACTAAACCGGTTAAATAAGAAGGAAGAAGAAGAGGAGAGAAAAAGAGAGTAGAATGGAGTATTAATTAGCGTAATTAGTGTTCTTTAGTTTCATACAAATGCGATAATAAAACGAAAAATAAATACAAGAAATAAAAGAATTGAATACAATCGTACCTTTATTCACGAACAATCCATATTATTTAGATCGAGTTTATGATTAGCTCAAGTTACAATATAATATGAATTATAAAGAAGAGATAGAGAGAAATGAAATAAAATGCCAATTAAGTGTATGCAAAAGATGAGAGAAATAAAGAGGGGGAAGAGAAGATGAAATCACCAAGTGTCAATATGCCAAGGTGATTTCGGTGTCGAATGAAATGGAGATGGATGGGGTTTTTATAGGAGAAATGGTGGTAGGAAATTAGGTTAAAATGAGGGAGAAAAGATGGCATGAATACCGCCAAGTATTCGGGCCCAGCTGCGCGAAAAATTAGGTCGTGGCACGCTTCTCGAGGTGGCTGGAGGCGTCCTGGGTCGGGCAGAACCCGCCCGCAATACCTGCAGGCATGCTGGGCTTTGGAGGCGCCCCGCTGCGCATTTCCCTAGGTCAGCACGCTTCCTGAGGTAAACCGGGTCGGGCCTGACCCGCCCAAGTACCTGCCGGTATGCTGGGCCTGGGAGAAGCCCAGTTGCACGCTTCCCGAGGTGGGTCCGCTTCCCGAGTCAACCCGGCCCGACCCGACAGAATACCTGCCGGTATGCTGGGCCTAGGAGAAACCCAGTTGCACGCTTACCGAGGTGGGCACGCTTCCCGAGGTGACCTGGGTCGGGCATAACCCACCAGAATATCTGCAGGTATGCCTATATCCGGGTTGCAGGCCTGCTTTGGGCCGCGTGCCAGGCTTTACTTTTTTGGGCTGTTTGGATTGGGCTTTTTTTGTGATGACTTTTTTTTTGGGGGTTTTCTTTCATTTCTTCATCTTTTTTACATTTCAAAATTCTTGGCATTTTCCTAAACTAAAAAGAAACTTAAAATAAATTACAATATTTACAAAGCTGAATAGAATGATAAAATTCAGAGTCTACAATTATAACTAGAATAATCTGAACTGTTGATTTCATTTTTATTATTTTATTAATTTTATTAATGTAATCTTTACCAAATAATTTAATTTCCAAAACAATATTGTACAATATTTTGCTAAGATTGTAAAATCTCCATACTAAAAAGAAAGATTGCGGACGTTAGTTATGGTATAAGCACAATCACACTATGTAGTTAATTTGACAAATGACAATCAAGCATAACAAAACAGGTATTAGTGCAATGGTTTGATTGGGAGTTTGTGTAGATGTCTTGTAAGGTTGTAGGTTCAACATCCATAAGTTATGTTTTTGCTTTCCTGTTTGCACAATGCAATTTTTTTAACCCTTTAATTTTTTATTCTTCAATTGAGTGCTTTTGGGTTAAAATTGAATCAAAGTTATAATTCCATGGAGTCACTTAATTAATCCAAAATATGCATTAATGCATTTAGTTAATCACTTGGATCACTGCTTCACATTTTTCTAATGCATTTAAAATGAGTTCAACCTAGATCTTATTAGTCAAATTCTGACTTCAGGTACACATACACCGGTACTTAAATCAAAACATCTATTTGAATAGTTCAATTAACTAATTAAAGTACGAATCAAATAAAATGTGATTAACCCTAGCCTATCTCATGGAGCATCACTAAGTTCCATCTACCTTAACCCAACTTGATCTTTTGAGTGACCCCATTAATGGCATTCACTTAAAGTCAACATGAATCCTAATCTAAAATGTCTGATTAAGTAGACCTTAAGCTCACACATAGTCGACTCAGAGCCAATTATTGAGTATCAAAAAGTTGTTTACATATTGAGTTTACTGTGAGTACTTGCATGTTAGTTATCAATGTATATTAATGACATTCACTCAAATTAACATGAATCCAACTAAACTCTAATTGAAATTCATTTCGGATCTGAATTCGGCTTTAATAAGGTCGACCTTAATCCAACACACATCAAACCTACTCTAAACTGTCTTACACCTATTAAGTAGACCTTAAACACACACAGAGTCGACTCATAACCAATGATTTAGTATCAAAAAGTTGTTTACTTAGTGAATTTACTGTGAGTATTTGCATGCTAATTATCAATGTACATTGTTAATTATTTCCAATGTATGTTACTTCCAAGTTCAATGCCCCTAAATATAAAACTATATATTAGTTTTTCCCATACTATCCCAGAGCTTCTAATTGAATAAATCAAATACGAGGTAGGTTGTTTTATTTTTCACGTAATTTGTATGCTCGTTCAAATCAATTAAGGTACTTTTATACCTCGTATTTGATTTGATAAAAATTAATCTCGACCATTAAAATATTTTACATAATACTCGCTAGCTTCACCAAACAAGCAGTATCAAATTTGCTTTACTACTTCGCATTTACAATTAATTTATTATATTTGTAAAGCATTAGTAAGCACTACATCATCATCATGCATGCCCTCTATTTAGCCATTGGAAACACAGACGGATCTATGAGTATGTCGAGGGTGGCCGCGGTCACCATCAAAAAGGAATTTAATAATTTAACATAATTTAGAATAAATATTTTATATTTTATATTTATCATATAAAATAAAAGTATATTGGCCACCTCTAATCAAAAGGTCGATATCCGTCACTGATTGGAAATACATGATAGGCCTTTTAATGATGACGATGAACAGGGAGTATCAAGCATCAGTAGAATATATTAAACCATTGTAATTTACGAAAAGAATTGATCATTGTAATTACTTGAAAAAAAAGATTATTTATTTTATTTTCAATTATCAAGATGAATATGAAGGTGATCGAAGAACTGATGATGATACGATGGCGATGAATTGAGATGATGGTGATGAATGTTCAAAAAGGGAAAAAAGATTCCCGTATACAAATTTTTTGATCAATAAAATACTGTTTTAATAAAAAAACAAGATTACTTATTTTATGTATTATGCGTATATATAGAAACTATATCTAAATGATCTGAAAATGTTTTATAATATTAAAAAAATATGTAAAATATTTTTATGATCTAGATTATTTCTTATCAGATCAATGATTCATATTGATCGACTATTATAGTCGGAAAAAAAGTTGACTACCTTAGAATTTTTCGTAGAGCAATCATGATTTCCATCTTTTCAATTGTGATAATATCTTTATTTGTTTGATATGTTTAGCTATTATCCAATATAAGCAAGAGATAAGAAAAAAATGCGCGCAAGTATAGTAAGAATCACATGATTTACGTCAACATTGTCTGGCATTGATGTCAATCAATTAAAATATATTGTATCAGTAATTATATCATTTGATATTAATTATATAATTTTTATGTATTTAAAAAATTATAATGATCAAATTTATATTTTGTCTATCTCAATAACTCGACGTATATTTTAAATAATTCACATTTATTTATTTTTTTCTTATATCAAAATAATATCAATTATGAACTGCAAATAACTCTTTCTCTATGTATATATGGCTTTTATATTTTAAACTTTCATATGGCTTGAGAAATCAATGACCCAAGTATCTGAAGGCATATGTGACATTTACGGAGATCATGAAATGCAAACTGAAAAAAAAAAACAATAAGTTAGAAATAGTCTTTCTGAATTCTGAGTGCTATAGATAATATTATTACGCTTATTAAATGTGCCAATACGCCAAGTGCATGACTCCTTCGAGTTCAAGTCCTAGATTTGAATTTAAAAGCATTTAGCGATAATCTAGTGGATGATAAAAAAAATGAAATACTAAAGCAAGTATATGTGTATAAGTGGATATTAAAATATATTAATTACGTTATATTAACAATCTTTTAATTGCAAGATGGATTAGAAAAGGGGAAGATTATTGTGATACCCAAATCCGACGTTTGTTTCTTTTCTTTTTCTTTTTTTTTTTTTCTAAATAGGTGGAGAGGGTGTAGAGTGCAGACTATAGAGAAGAATTAGGGATGGGTAAAGTACTTATCTCTAGTTATCTATGTGCCTTTTCTTGTGCTCCAACTTTATTTAGATCGATGCTTTGCTGATTGTTTGAACTCTGAAGCTTACCTAATTTGGTTGTCATAGTATTCTCATATTTATGTCTATTTTGAATTTTTGTATTTCACTATATTATTTACTCCCTCCGTTCCATATTAATTGTCATAATTTTGATTTTCACGATCTCCAATATCATTCTTTGATTGATAATTTCTTGCATAGCATGTTATTAACTATTGCAATATTATATTATACTTGTATGATAGTATTTTTCGTTCGAATCTAATGATAGTAATTTTATATAGTAATTCATTATATATATTGAGAAATTTATGGTCAAAATTTTTAGAGTTTGACTGCACAATTTTCAAAGACGACAGTTAATATGGAACGGAGGGAGTAAGTGTTTGCTAGCATGCAGTTTACTGCTTATTAATTTATCTATTTTTGTGATTTGTTTAGTGCTAGTAAATTTTGAACTTTACGTATTGCAACTTTTTAAAATTTTTGTACATTAATCTAAAAGTACTTAAATCATCCATATCGGTCTTCCAAATACAATTGAAAACAATAAAAAAAATTTATGCATATTTAATAGTGCTAAAATTTGTATATCAATTTAAAATGCACAAATTATACTGTGTATCTTGGAGATCTTCTCTATGTCCTCCACATACGGACATACAACTCAAGTAGATCAATTTTCATATGATAAAATTTATAATAAATTGAAAATTTTAAATATATCAATAATTTTGGTGATAATCTTAATAAATTGCAGATGAACTTTATAATAATTATTGAGGATCAGGTTCGGAAACATGAAAATAACAAACACAGGATCGCTTGATATTAATTACTTTTTTTCGATTGTTAAAAGCCAAAAGACTTAAGAGTTTTACAAAACACAGCAAACCGCAAGAAAAAACAGCAACCAACCAACTCAAAAAAAAAAGGTTACAACCAAACACAACTAATCATAAATAACCCTAAATAATCCAGCCAGGACAATCGCACTGACGACTGCCAAAATAGTCATCACAACTCAACCACTCTACCAAAAGATCAATGATATTAATTAATTAATTAGTGAAGATCAGCGTAAAGCCAAACTAAAAAGACAAAAAAGAAGATAATTAAAGCGAGGATTTAATTAGTGAAGCTGAAAAATGCAGGCAAGATTAGAATTTGGAGGTTGGCCTTAATCATGCGTCTGCTGTATGTATGCCATATATATATATATATATATATATATCGCAGATTCTAGTATAAGACCGTCTCATGATAAATTATCGTGAGACGTCCTACGTGGCAAAGTTTGTCAAAATGAAAACACAAGAATAAGTTGGAGAGTGAAATCAATCTCCTTAATTAATTAATTAAATTTAAAAAATAAATAACATAGATTAGGTAATTATTTTCTATCCGCAAATAGCGCACACGTTTTAAATGGAATAATTTCCTAAATATCTTTTACAAATTATATAATTATAGGTGACTAATAAACCAGTCAACGGTGACTATATTATGTTATCTCAAATTTGGAAACAAATAACAATATATCTATCAAGCGAATTAAAATATAGGTGACTAATATTAAATTCTTGGGGTGACAAATAATATGGTATCTCGATTCTTAGCATATATATGTATTATTCGACATTAAATTTAAACGTATTATTTTTCCGAAATCGTCAAAAAATCCAATTTCGAAAGGATGAAATTATCTAAGTTTAACTAATATACTAATATAGTCATACACACTATTATAAATAGTCACACATAAGTCATCAAGAACGACATTACAATTCTATTGGTATTTTTCTTAATATCGTACCGATGGAACGACTAATCTTTTAACCATGTAATAACTATTTCAATGTACATTCATATGCCACACATTTTCACTTCATATACAAATACTATAATTATACAAAACAATATATACCCATGAAGGTACATAAAAGCGTTTATTTGAAAATAGTAATTTAGTAACAAGTGTATTTAAATATAATCATATAAGAATACATAATTAGTCATATTTGGCGTCATATATACGAATACATAATAATTATTAATAAAGGTACGTAAAAATAGTCACACAAAAATACATCATTAGTCATATTTTGACGTCGTTTGTGTTTATTAGTCATATATATATATTTAAACGACCTATATTTTCGGATATACTCTTCAAAAAATCTGGATCATTTTTCCAACTTCCTAAAATCAAACATGCTACATTCATTTATTTGAAAGTTACAAAGACTTTGGAAAAAAATTATATTTTGAATGTAGCATGTTTGAATTTGGAAAATAATATTAAAGCTTCAAATAACTCCACTTTTTGGTAAATATAAATTTTTCTCTAAATAGTCAACTTAAAACGTGCTACATCAAATATAAATTTTTTTCCTAATCTCACTTTGACAAATATAATCTCACTTTGACAAATATAATTTTTTCCTAATCCGTAATTTGGTAAATAATTTTAAATCTTCAAGCATATTTTTTTCTTTAATTCTTCCATACCAAACGTGATATATTTTCCAACTTGATATTTTATTTTCCAACGTACATTCATTTATTTCCATTTCGTACATATTTTCCTCATCTAAATTTGGAAAATAATCATAACCTTCCTATTATTACAAACAAACGTGTATGAATACTTAAATTTTCCAAAAATAAATAATTTCAGCCTTTTAAAATTTTTATGCGTGACTAATTTTCTATTTTACAATGACTAATATTGTGTCCTTGGTTCGCCGAGATAATCTAAGTTCAACTAATATACTAATATAGTCATACACACTATTATAAACAGTCACACGTATTAGTCATTTTTTTCAACTCCCCAAATTTAAAGGTATTATTTTTCCGACATCGTCAAATAATACGATTTTAAAAGGTTGAAATTATCTAAATTCAACTAATATACTAATATAGTCGTACACACTATTATAAATAGTCACATGTAAGTCATCAAGGACGACATTCCAACAAATATTATATAGTATTAACGTCATATCATCATTGTACACAAATAATGACATTGTTGTATAAAAATGCAAAAGTCCTCATCTACTAACCCTAAATATTAAAATCACCAAAGTTAAATAGTCATACAAAAATATCAAAAATTTAACACGTACAATAATATATTAAATCAATTTTTTCGTGGGTGTTTTGGTTCCAATTTCATCAACATATATGGAGCCATTAATATCACCATTTCCTCGTGTCGTATTGAGTTTTTACTTCCTCTGAAAGTGACTCTTGATTCTTTGTGATCTTCCTTTTGTCGTAGCTCGCACGGGATCCAATATAAAATTAGTCATTTTTTCAAAATATATTAGTCACCTATAATCCAATTAAATTATATTAGTCACTAATAAATCATTAAATCATATAACATTGGTCACATTTTCAAAATATATTAGTCACCTATCATCCAATTAAATTAATGGACGCAAAAGCACGGTATATCAAACAATCAAGATAACATATTATTAGTCACCCATAGATTGAATACTAATCAAACATATCAAACATATTATTTATCACTTCTACACTATTTATTAATATGATATCAAACATATAACATTGGTCACTTTTTCAAAATATATTAGTCACCTATAATCCAATTAAATTATATTAGTCACCAATAAATCATTAAATCATATAACATTGGTCACATTTTCAAAATATATTAGTCACCTATCATCCAATTAAATATACTAATCTCGATAAACATTACATTCCCCGAACCGAGTATTCATGGATTGATTAAAAACGATTACATCACGCTATATCAAACGATTACAAATTACAAGCGAAAATTTCAAAAAATCAAAATAGTAGTCAACGAAGTATATTCAACAAACTTGCACCTTCAAAACATTTCTCCATTTTCGAATTTAAATTTGAACAATGGTCACTAATTCAAATATTCACACTTTCAACATTGACATATAATCCCGACATCCACAATCGAATATACGTAACAAGATTTACTTACCCGAGACGACCATGTTATTCGAGGACGGATGACGATCTTTAATCTTCCCGCAGAGACGACGATGTTATTCGTTAGGGTTTCAGTCAATAGGAGGAGAGAGAGAGAGATTAGAGACTATATATATGGAGAGTGCAACACACACGCGAATTAAGAGAGTGACCCTCTTTTTGGCTTTGTCTGACGTGGCACCCCGTCTGACATTATTTTAACGTGAGACGGTCCTATATAAGATATACTCTACATATATATCGGTGATCAGAATTATGATGACATTAATCAAAATAATATAATCAATATTTTATCACCTGACTCCGGCTCTTAACGTACCAAAGGGGTCACCAGGTATTTCACGAAACAGATAGTATTACTTTTTGCATATATATGCAGTATGATATGTTGGATAGTGATGGAGTTAGTTGGATAATTAGAATATTTAGAGCTGCTTAATTTCTTTATACTGTTGGGATTACATACGCAAATTAAATATATAAATGAAAGGGTAGCTGATGTATAAACATCCCCACAGGTAGGAGTTTGGGTAAAAGTCTCATCATAAAAGTGTAATAGAGATAAACCTCACATTAAATTTCTGCAAGAGATTGCTTGTAGGACTCAAACTATAACCTCATAATCACACGGCAACAACTATATATATATATATTGAAAAAAAAACACAGATTATATTAACAGGGAAAAACGATACAAAGGGCAGCCCAAGCCAGCCCCGATTAACAAATTTAGAGCTGTATCAATGAGTTTTTTTAGCTCTTTTCTGTCCTTTTGCATATCGAAGACATCTAGTTTGGACATCATTTTTTATCATCCTATCGAGCTAGAGCTGGTGAAAGAACTGAATACTACACTAAATACAGTACAGAAAAAAATAACCAGGTTGCCCAAGGAACAAAGGTCCTTGTTGCAACTGTGAGACAAGTGCCTTACTGAAGGGCACTTTCAAGGTTATTTGACAAAACAACGCACCAACACATCAAGGTGCTTTTACTTACAGAAGCTAAGTCTCTTAAGGTTCTGCTACCAATAACTCGGCAACTTCCTTAGGCTACAACACACTCAAAAACTTGTCTCTCAAATACTACACTCAGAAATCCTCACAGATTTCCTACTCTTCGATTTTTTCCTTGGAATCGATTGAGTTCTTCAGTCTTAGAGTTACCCTGTTTATACAAGCACCTTTGTAGACCGTTGGAGAATATCTTCTTTCCTTCTTTGCTTTGGATTTTCCTTCCTTCTCTTGAAGTTTCCTTTTTGTAGCAATCACAATCTTCTTTCCTTCTTATATGCAGATTATACGCAGCAAATCTGTCAAAGCAATCAGGAAAGTATCACTTCTAAGATATCCAGATTATATGCCAATAATATACGAATTTTGACTTTCATTCAAAATCAATCCAGTCGCCAAGGTCCTTAAGCCTGGGTTTGTCAAGGTCATTGAGCCTGGGTCTGTTGAGGTCCTCGAGGGGTTCTAACAATATCCCCCTTTTGATGAAAGACAAAATTCATTTGAAGCACTTCTTCCCCTTTTTTGACTTTTATCAAAAAAATCTATAGAGAGCTCTCCCTTAATATAGTAACTATCTCCAATAATCTGCAAGAACTCAATGAACTTGTTAGTCCTAAGAGAGGGTGCTCCCCCTGTTGGAATATTCCAAGAGTCGATAAGTATAAGGGAATAAGTTTTAAAGCTAGGAATTGACCAAAAGGATCAGAAACCAACTAAACAAGGTTTTCACGACCAACACGGGTCGTGTCTAGTTTGACACGGACCGTGTTGGCTTCCAAAGAGCACAGGAAACCTGCACTCGGGCAACGCAGACCGTGGCTGATCACCGCGGTCCGTGGTCAGGTCAACACCGACCGTGTTGTTCTAACACGGTCCGTGGTGAAATCCAGTCAGCTTCCTAATTTGAGATCCCTTGATTAAGGCCTCGGGATTAATTCTATGGAATATTATTTGGGATGATCATTGACTGAGAAATTAGTCAAGATATCCCTTAAATGATTCCAAGACATATCCCTTGGATTATGTCTCTTGATTATGGCAAGTTTGAATGGTTGATTGCTCCATGCATCACTATAAAAGGTGGATGAATTGCTCATTCATCTACACCCTCAATCTTCATCTTTTCTTTCTAGAGAGCATTCAACACACACTCTTAAGGTGTGAACTGCAGCAACTCTTTGAGAGTCTTTTTGAGAAGTATTGTAACTTTACTTACAAGAAGTTAGGTTTTACCCTTGAGTCTTTTCACGATCTAGTGAATTTGTCTTAAGGGGAGCCAGGTAATCCGTCAACTCTTAGCCACCCAAGTGATCCCCCATCTTCCATGTGATCGTGTTTCTCCACCTCATTATTTTTTTCAACAATCTTAAGACTTATTGTCACCATGGATGATCGAGTCGAGGATCATACCAGACATTTGGGGGGATGGAAATCGAGATCAAGTTGCTATGGAGTGAAAAAGATAAGTTTATGTTGCTTTATACAAGTTTTGTTTATTCAAGTTCATTAATTTTGATTATCAATATTATTAATCAATTGTGATTCATTTGATTGATGTAGTCAGTCGGTTATGAAAATGGTGATTGATGTTCATACTCAAGAGGTTCAAGGAGTGTGATGAGATTACCTTCATATCGAGATAAATTCTTTATTTTAATTAAGTAGGCTTTTTCTTTGATTTCGAATGGCATAGATTTCTTTGTTTTGAAATTGGATTAATTCAAATTAAAGGGTTAATTGAAACATAATTGTGTCTTATTTATACACCTTGTTTAAGTCACCATTTACAAGTTTTTAAGAAAGTGGTGTGTTGAGGTGTTTTTGAGTACATGTTTTGCTTTGCTATTGTTCTTATTGCCAAACCTTTTAAGTGTGATTTTATTATTGTCAAGTAAATAACAAAGTCCCATGTTAAGTGAGTTTATGAGTTTTATGGCATGTATTTCTATGATTAAGTATATATATATGTGGTATACTCATATATGAGATGCCTTTTTAAATATAAAGCATGATAATTGTTTGATTAAGTTTATCATGGTTATTTATATTTTGAGTACATGGGTTTATCATGTTGTAAATTGATGAAATGATAAGCACGTGCGTTTTTAAGTAGTCATATATGTACATGTGCAAGTATGTATGTCAATCTATATGATTCACATGTTTAAGTTTATGTACATGACTAGTGTTATTCTCAGCTAGAGATACAAGCATGCTTGAGTTAAGACAATATTTTATTTATAAAAGTTCTTGTTTCATTAGTATATATGATTTTGAGACATATACTTGTATTGTCTTGTTTATTTCATATTTGTTAAGCATACGTAATATGAATAAGGTGTAAGTGTTCATGACATGTATGAGATTTATAAGTTGTAAGAATATGGATTCATTGTAATTTGTTTCGAGGTGAATTCATATGTTTTAATTGCTAATTAAGTTGGTTATGCAAAGAAGGTTTATATGTATGCTCATATGTCTCAAGCCTTTGCATTTATATTCAAGTTGATTGTCTAATGTGAATTCATGCTTATGATGTTTAAAGTTTTGACAATCATATGTTTATAAGTGCTTGAAAAGTATTCATGATTATAAGTTTGATGTATCCCAGCCAGAGGACCTCTGCTCAGCAGGCTGAGAAACATCAAATAAAACAGAGGACAGGCATTTGAACCAGGACAGTAGGGTAAATGAGGTTCAAGCAACAGCAAATAGATGAATCCCAACTAGAATCGAATGGATTTCGATTTAGCTAGAACATCAAGGAGGTTTATCTTCTCGAATCCAGCAACAACACAACCCAGAATGTTCAATCGACACCAAGGAACAAAAACAGAGGAAAAAATTAAGGAGAGAAACAAGTGATTACGGATCACTACAGACACACCATGACCGATTCTCACAAGGGCAATCTTAATCCAATTCTTAGTTACAAACACACCTTCTAAGGATCAAATCAAGTCCTACCTATTCACCACTTGATAGCCAAATCAAGATACTGAGGTAGAATTTGAGAGTTGTTAGATACTCACAAACAAAGCAAGCTTAAGGCTCTATTATTTCATCAATTCACTATTCCCCGAATGACATTACAGGGGGGTATTTAAAACCCAGCTGAACTCTAATTAAGAGTTTCTTGAGCAAAAAGAAACATACTTAATTAAACCAATTACATCAGAAATAGTTAATATGTAACTAATTTATGAAGCTTCTAGAACAATAGTAATGAGAACTAATAAAAGCGTCACACATGGCATCTTCATGAAGCTTCTAGAAGAATTAGAAGGCTCTAGAAACATCACACATGGCGCTTTCTTGTTGTAGCATCATTCCTCACGTTGGCAAGGCTGGATATTCTCCTCACGAGCTAGAAGGACCTCACCAGCTCGAAAGTGACGTCTTCATAGAGGACCTTAATGATAGCATCTCACTGAATTGGAAAGACCTCAACAACTCAGAAAGTGAAGTAAAAAAGGTGCAAATAGTCTTCTTCCAGTAGGGAACGTCCTTAGACGTCCAAATTATCAGTAGACTCAAGATGGAGGTCCTCATGCATATATTCTGATTGCATAGAAGGCCAAAGACCTCCACATGGATCAACCATTGGCATTTAGGAAAGCTCAATAATAAACGTCCTTGACATCCAAAGAGAAGAGAATCACAAACCAAGTTGAAAAGAACAACCAGCTCTAGATAAACGTCCTCAACGCATGCCCAGATTGAAATAGCTCTATGGAACCCAAATGACCTTCAGACCATGTAAGCTTGGACATTATGAACGACTCTTGGACAATCATGGAGGGCACAATAAGATGAGGTCTCAGTTCTGAGGTATTGAGATAGTAAAGATGGCTTCGCATATGGTGAATGACCTTCAGTATCATCAAGGTCCATATGGGATTCAGGAATGACCTCTAAGCAAAGCTAACACTAAATGAGGTTGCGGGGGCTGATTTCCATCAAAGTTGTTTTAATATATATGTCATTATAAATATGATTAGCACTTATGCAAGTTTGCCTTGATAAAATGTCTTGATTGATCTAAGTTTCAAGTATGCTAGTATGCATGTCAAGTTATTAATCAATCATGGTATATTCTTTTTATGTTTGAGGCATGACAAGTTCAAAAGTAGTCATATGATGTTAATTAAGTACTTGTGCTAACTTTGTTAAAAGTATAAGATCAAGTAAATTCATATGATTGTTTTGCGTGAATAAGTTGACCATAACATGTTTTTCTATTATTAAGATATGAATAAGGTATTTTTGTTCATATGAGTACAAGTAGAAATGTATATTTCTTGTTTGTCATGGTAGTAATTAAAGTTCTCACGCATAATATTGTTTCGACAAGTTTAGCATACCCTAATAAGAAATAATGACGGTTTATGTGATTATTGTAAGCATATGGGCTATGGGCGTGTCATAAGTAACATAGACACAAATTTATTTATAAGTACAAGCTTCTCATGCTCAATGATCTTATTATTATCAAGATGATTTTGTTGTTAAGTGTTTACGTTGTCATATATGTTCTTCATGAGATAAAGTAAATGTTTATGAGAAGGTTCATACATTGTGTGGTTCGTATGCTAATATATGTGGCTTACATATTGAGACATATGGTTAAGGCTTGTTAAATATATGATTATGTAAGATGTAAGGATAATCATGGTTTTATGTATTCATGTGTTTAAGTTGAATACATGTACTTGGCTCTACCGCCATTTAATGAGATTATAAGTGTTCATCATGTATGAATGTAAGTAGTATGTATCTACTATAAGATAAGTTGCATAATGTATGCATGTTGGACTATGTGCATGATCATTTATTTTGAACGCATGATGTTTACCTAAGTTCATGTGTTATAAAATTGGATGATCATTGCTTCATTTGTTAATAGTCTATTAATTAAAAGTTTGCATGTTTGATATGTAGGATCCAATCAAGTTTTCTACAAAGGGAAATGCATATGGTTCTCATATACATTTGGTTGATCCATCCTTAAGTGGTTTATGGATCAATATTATGAGTAAGATTGGCATACGAGATGAATGGTTATGAGTTCCACAGTCTAATATTTAAGAAGTGGATCTAATCATGCATAAGGAAACATGACCTCAATTAGAATGACGTTTGATCATATAAGTAAAGGTCATATAACTATAAGATAATCATTCAGGATCGATTGAGGTTCTTTCTCGCCTAGCCAATGCTAAAATATGTAATAAGTTTCATTACATATGGTATTCAAGTTTATGATATTCAAGCTTTGTAGCAAATGGTTGAAAGTGTAATATTTTAAGTTACACATAAGATGGAATCTAATTTCCATAAAAGTTAAGTGCTTCTTCAAGTTTAATTTGGAAGAGATCTCTTCCATGAAAAATCAAATACCATTTTGATTTATACAAAGGCTATAACTATGAAATCTAAAGTTATTTGGATATAGTTATTCAAAGAACACGAAAATTAAACTTTAGTTTGATTTACAAGGTTCTAAGGCGATAAGCTTTAATTATGAAATCCAAAAGCTATTTAGATATAGTTATGTGAAGAACATGGAAAATCAAATGTTAATTTGATTTATAAGGTTGTTCTAAGGTATAAGTAGTGGCTATGTAATCTAAGGTACTTGGGGATGAAGATATAGTGATAAAGAAAAGAATGCGAAAAATCAAAAGAAATTTTGATCTTGTAAGCATCTCTTTCAAGGTAACTATACAAGTAGTCGAACATCTTGAACAAGGTTATAGTAATCTCTTTATTAGCATTACGAGGATTATCCATGTTATTTGGAAGATGTTATAATCAAGGTTTGAGTTCATGAGATTTTGGCATTACAAAAGAATGTATAGTTCAAAGGTTTTGTCACCTAATAAAGCATTCGGTTTGTAAGTTCAAATATGAACTCAATATTTAAAAGTTTACCAAAGCTTATAATGCGATGGTTTAGTCGTACTATGATAAGTGGTAAAGTATTTCTTACCTAAAGCTATAGTGTGATGGTGTAATCACAACTATGATGAAGGAAAGAAATGTTAAGTTTAAGTAAGGTCATGGAAAGATATGTATTTATCTAATGATCTTAGTTAAAGAGGCACTCAAAAGTATCATGATCAAGTTCTTTCAAGCTCACAAGGTTCTCTAGTGATCCTTGATAAGGGGATGAGAGTAAAGCTCAATCATAAATTGTCGATAACGGAGCTCCAACTCACACTTGACATATGTGGTCAAGTCTTGAGTTCAATGGTCGACGACTGTAGACCCCGAAAAATTGATCGATGACCCTTTTTCGCGGCACTACTTAAAAGTGATTGGGAGCCGACTAGGATTGCTTATTCTTAAATAAGGTTGGACTTTTAAGAATAAATTTGACAGGTTAAGAAAACTAAATTAGCGCTCGAGGTTCGCCTTTACAAAAAAGAAAAGAAAGAAAACGAGACGAAAGAAAGGGGAGTGAAAACGCACAGGAACCCGTCTGAGTTCCTTGCGGAACCAAGACGGGTTCTAGCTGTAAAAAAACCCTACGAAGCGAGAAGCAAAGAGAAAAAAAGAAGTAAAGAAAAAAGGGAGGAACCCGTCTGGGTTCTTGAAGGACCCTTGCGCTGAACGTAAAATAAGCCCTAAAAGCCGTAAAAAAAAGAAAGAAAACCAAAGTACGAAAATAGAGTCGCCAGTTGAATTTTAGGATAAAAACAACAAACCATAAAATATAGACTCCAGCCTGCGAATCCAGAGACGGATTCGGGGGTAAGATTACGAATTTGACAATTAGAATCATCAAATCCTCCTATTCAACGAATAGACTCTACTAGAATTAAATTAAAGTAAAATAAAATAAAATAAAAGGGAGGAATTAGACATGAATTTCACAATTTTATTATTAAAATCATGCAAAATAATGAAAATAAAAAAAAAGCGAAATCGATAAATAACTACATGTTTTACATCAACTAGGCTAACCTTTCAGTGTAGCAGCATGCAAAAGAGAGGGAAGAGAGAGAATACACTAGTGTCAATACTCCTAGTATATTCTGGGGTGTCCTTGGAAGGGAGAAAAGGGTTTAATTTATAGTGGAATGGGGGAGTAGGGAGGTGCGTTTTTAGGGTTTAGTTTTAGCCGCCGCATCAAAACTCACCCGTGTTCGGCTTTGGACCGAGCTGTGCTTGGCCCAGGAACCCAGACGGGTTCCTGCTGAGCTGAGCCATACTGAGGCCCAAAGAACCCAGACGGGTTCCTGCCCACTCAGCGAGCTTTTGGCCTTCTTGAACTCGAGGTTTCTCGGGGGCTATTTTGTTTGCTTTCGGGTTTAGGTGGGTGAGGGGCTTGCATGCTACTAAATTAATCGGTTAGCTTATTTTCTAAAACTAGTACTAAAATACTGATACAAAATTCAGCGTCTACAGATAGCCCCCACTTTGATCGAGTTTGAGTAAAACGATGATCAAAGTAGTCTTGATGATCTTGGATATGAATCAAGCCTGCTCAAGCCGTTGGTTGAAGCCGGGTCTGCGCCGATGTCGATATGATGTTCATCGCATTGTGAAGGCCCGTCTTTGGCCGTTGTTGATGAAGTGTCGCGTATTAGCCCGGACGGTGATGTCATGTATTGTTAAGGCCCGGCGATGGCCGTTGTTGATGAAGTGTCGCGTATTAGCGGCGGCTGATGTCATGTATTGTTAAGGCCCGATGGCCGTTGTTGATGAAGTGTCGCGTATTAGCGGCGGCTGATGTCATGTATTGTTAAGGCCCGATGGGCCGTTGTTTGATGAAGTGTCGCGTATTGGCGGCGGCTGATATCATGTATTGTTAAGGCCCGATGGCGGCGTTGTTGATGAAGTGTCGCGTATTAGCGGCGGCGGTGATGTCATGTATTGTTAAGGCCCGATGGCGGCCGTTGTTGATGAAGTGTCGCGTATTAGCGGCTGATGTCATGTATTGTTAAGGCCCGATGACGGCCGTTGTTTTATGAATTGTCGCGTATTAGCCCGGCCACGGCTGATGTCATGTATTTTTAAGGACCGATGAAGGCCGTTGTTTGATGAAGTGTCGCGTATTAGCGGCGGCGGTGATGTCATGTATTGTTAAGGCCCGATGGCGGCCGTTGTTGATGAAGTGTCGCGTATTAGCGGCGGTGATGTCATGTATTGTTAAGGCCCGATGACGGCCGTTGGTTGATGAAGTGTCGCGTATTAGCGGCGGCTGATGTCATGTATTGTTAAGGCCCGATGACGGCCGTTGTTGATGAAGTGTCGCGTATTAGCCCGGCGACGGCTGATGTCATGTATTGTTAAGGCCCGATGACGGCCGTTGTTTGATGAAGTGTCGCGTATTAGCCCGGCGACGGCTGATGTCATGTATTGTTAAGGCCCGATGACGGCCGTTGTTGATGAAGTGTCGCGTATTAGCCCGGCGACGGCTGATGTCATGTATTGTTAAGGCCCGATGACGGCCGTTGTTTGATGAAGTGTCGCGTATTAGCCCGGCGACGGCTGATGTCATGTATTGTTAAGGCCCGATGAAGGCCGTTGTTGATGAAGTGTCGCGTATTAGCCCGGCGACGGCTGATGGTGTCATGTATTGTTAGGGCCCGATGACGGCCGCTGTTGATGAAGTGTCGCGTATTAGCCCGGCGACGGCTGATGGTGTCATGTATTGTTAGGGCCCGATGACGGCCGCTGGTGGAGAAATGTCGCGTATTAGCCCGGCGATGGCTGATGGCGTCATGTATTGTTAGGGCCCGATGACGGCCGCTGGTGGAGAAATGTCGCGTATTAGCCCTGCGACGGCTGATGGTGTCATGTATTGTTAGGGCCCGATGACGGCCGCTGGTGGAGAAATGTCGCGTATTAGCCCGGCGACGGCTGATGGTGTCATGTATTGTTAGGGCCCGATGACGGCCGCTGGTGGAGAAATGTCGCGTATTAGCCCGGCGACGGCTGATGGTGTCATGTATTGTTAGGGCCCGATGACGGCCGTTGTATTTCGTGCATTGTCCTGCAAGAAAGAAAGAAAGAAGGGATCAGTTTATTTGAAAATCAGAACGAGTCAGAGAATTTACCTGTCAGTTGTGCTTTAGCTCTCGGAAATGGGCTTAAGTTTGCCATTGCTTTGGGCTTGAATGACGAATTTAGGCCCATTTGCTGCTGCAGAATAAATCAACGCAAGGCCCTTTTTCGCGACGTATCTTGGGCCGGTGAGTTGGCTAGGAACCCGTCCAAGTTCCCCTGGGCTGCAAAGAACCCGTCTGAGATCAACTGGGCCAAATGCATTGGGCCAATTGGAACCCGTCTGCGTTTCACTCTGGGCCTGTTCTTGGGCCAGCACCTCGCACAAGAACCCGGCTGCGTTGGTTCTTTTTTCTTTTTTTGTTTTTTTTTTTACTATGGGCCTGCTTTTGGGCCGTTACTTGGCGCAGCAACCCGGCTGCGTTTCTGGGCCGGCAACTCTTTTTTTTTTTCTCTTTTTTTTTTTAGCCAATGCATGGATAGATTTTAGGATAGATTCTCGGCCAATGCATGCTCTCCATTATCTTGCTGCTGGGACCCGCCGCTTGGCCACTTGTGTGATGGGTATGCATTCAATATCCCTATAAGAGGGGTGCCTCTTCATGCTTGAAATCTCACACCTCATCCTTCACTTCCACTTCTTACTCAATTACACCTCTCATCCTTCATTCATTAGTTAGGAAGCAATGGTTAGGAAAGTTAGAGATCTGCCCGTTCAACCCCATGCGGCGAACTGGGCACATGAGATGTCTTCCCGGCGAGCATGGACTCCCCGGCCCGGTTGGGAACCCTCGGAATTGGTGCCTGAACCGTGGAATCATGTATGGCACAAGCATTCACATGTCCGGGTAATGTCTTTTTCCTGACTCTGCTCTTTAATGATAGCATAAATTTGCAAGTAGAAATGTTTTAATTCTAGCTTGTTGATTTAGCTATGAATAATGAAGTAATTTATGTCAATTACCCGTATTGTTCAAATCGAGCTTTAGAGAACCGAAAATGATAGACCGATTTTTTTTAGAATGGAACGTATAGTGAAAACCCGTCTCAATTGGCCCAAGCCTCATTAGGAACCCGTCTGGGTTTCTGAAAAACCCGCCTGCGTATCTAAAGCGAAACCCAAATCAGTCAAAAACCCGTCTGTTTTTTTTTTTTTTAAAAGTCTGGGTTGCTATTTGTGAGCGGCCCATTTTCCCTTGGGCCGAAAAGAGGGGCCCATTTTCCCTGGGCCGAAAAGAATAGAACCCGTCTGCGTTCCAGGTATTGTCTTGGTTAGGCGAACCCGTCTAGGTTCTTGTCTTGGTTGGGCCGAAATCAGCGAGGCCCAACCCACTTTTCTTGAGTGGGCCGAAAATATGGCCCAGCCCCCTTTCTCCTTGAGGAACCCGTCTTGGTTTGCCCAGGAAATAAGCCCATCTGCCTTGGCGCATTGTTGAAGTGGCCCAACCCCCTTTCGTGCTAGGAACCCGTCTCGGTTCTTCCTGTGTTCATGGTGGGCCAAAAGCGAGGCCCAGATGCAACGAGGTCCAGCCCCCTTTTAGATAAACCCGTCTTGGTTCTTAGCTGCGTTTTCTCTTTTATTGGGCCGAAAACGGCGAGGCCCGATTGTCTTGGGTTGGCCGAAAAGTGAGGCCCAACTTCCATTGAACCCGTCTGAGTTCTCTTTGTTTGGGCCGAAAATGGCGAGGCCCAACTTCTCTTGGGTGGGCCGAAAAAGACTAGGCCCAGCCTCCTTTCGCCTTGATGGAACCCGTCTGGGTTCCTAGATGTGGGCCGAAACCATGGAACCCGGCTGCGTTCTGTGGTGGGCCGGAATCAGCGAGGCCCAAAACAGCTTTTGTTGGGTGGGCCGAAGCCTTAGAACCCGTCTTGGTTGTGCTCTTTATTTGGGCCGAAAGACGATTTTTTTAGCCCCCTAGTTTAGTGGAAGTTCAACTTAGCTTTTGCTAAACTAGGGATCACTTGATAGGCTGCCGTAGGGACTTGTCTCTTTTTTTGAATTTTTGTGGTGGATCCTCAGGAGGACTCCCTTAGGACTGGCGGCAATATGCGGAAGCCAATAAAGGTGGTGGAGCATTTTGCAGAAGACAACTGGGCGCTTACACTTTTGGAAGAGTCAGGACTCGACCTCTTCTGGAAATGTGTTAAGGCCTGGGAACCTTGCACACCACGGGTAATGGGGCGTGCGCTTGCGGAGAGATTCTGGGATTCTACAAACACCTTCCACCTCCCGGTAGGAGAAATGGCCATAACCCCTGTCGATTTTGTGATGATTACCGGGCTACGCTGGGGTGGTCAAGACGTCGAATTCGACCCTGTTGTGCCAGACCAGGTGATGGAACTATTAGAGCCTGTGCTCGAACGGCGCCGATTCAGTCGAAAAATGAAGCTTTCTTACGGCTCCTTCGAGGCTGTCATCACTTCCGCTGACTTCACTCATATGGATGAGTTTCAACGTCGCTTTATTTTCCTGGCATACTTCATCTCTGCCACAATGTTTGCCAATCGAGGTGATGATGTTTATTTGACTTGGATGAAGAATCTCCTCGATCTAGAGCAAGTCATTCACCGGAACTGGGCCAAAGCTGCTTATGCCAACTTCATTCGGCCAGCGTTGGTGTACGACACGCATCGACGTGGACCCATTCTTCGTGCCAGAGAGTCCGCAGGAGATGAGCGGCCCGAGCATGTGGAAGGTGCTCGAGGTAATCTTCGAGACGCTTCTCTTTTACATGCTTTTCTCTCTTTTCTTATATCGTGAGTCTCGGTATTGACATATTTGCAGGTATGGGGGTACGAGTATATTAAGGGATTCACTATCCCTACCCGACATGCCCAGACAGTGCCAGCAGCAGAACGGTGGCACAAAAACTACCTCGAGCAAAAGAAGAAGCCATTTGGGAGCCTAGATGAGCTGCGCCGCATCTTGGATCACCTTGATGAGGTACATCTTTCATGTAATTTCTCTTGAATTTCTTTAGTGCTCATATTTCCTTTACTTGTGCAGGATGACGTCAACTGGAATGCCTGGGTTGGCTTTGCGATTCCACAAGATTTTATCCCCTCGCGAAATGCGGCGCATAGGGATAGTACCTTGCGCTTGGTGATGGAGAGTCCGTCCGGTTGGGTCTGGAGCCTTGGTGAGAGGTTTACGAGGCAAACCCTGGGTCATGAGAGGTGGATAATACCATCAGACCCTCCCAAGACCATGAACGATCCGCGAGCCTTGCATGCCGAGGCGTTTGTAGCAGCCAAGACGGGTTCTTGGTATACTAACCACGCATCGATGGCATCGCCCGACCAATTTTGGGAGGAATGGGAACAATATCGGGACCGCCTGGCCTTCAGAAAGGTAGGGAAGAAGACCTCTATTTATTCTTTTCATATCCCTTCTATTACCGCCTAATGTGACCAATTCTTTGTTTGTTGCAGTTGGGGCCCTATTGCAAGGATGATGAGAAGAGCCAGAGTAACTCTGGGGACACAGTTTGTGGCTACCCAAGGGCGACTAGCGAGGACATCAAACCGGAATTAGAGAAGATCCTGGGAAAGCCGGTAGGTGATCCCCCTTTTTTTCCTTGCTTAGTTGCAATTTGCTCGAACTTTGACCAATTTTCCTCATTCTGTGCAGTGGCGATGGAAACAAGCGAAAGGCTTTCTCAAGAATTACTTCACACTTAAATGGGCTCGCGAGAAAGACCTTGCAGGTTCTGTGGTCGGGGACGCAGACGTGGATGACGATGCACAGTCTCGTCCTGTGGATCCTCCTCGCCGTTCAGATGCGCAGGTGCCTCGTGGCGGATCGGAGCTGAGGGACCCTCCTCGACATTCTTCCTTCATGGCCGACGCGAGGCGGTCTTATGGGGGTGATGGTGCTCTCCGAAGGCACGGGGAGAGGAGTAGGCGGAGTACGGGTATGCCGGCGCACGATGATCGTGGGAAAGGTATCCTGCTTGAAGATAGTCATTCGACCAGTTCCCGCTATGGAGACACGGATTTTGGCCACGACTTCCAGTGATGCATGAGAAACAATATCCTCCATGTCTTTAGGTGAGCAGGGCATCGAGCGCGATCTCATGATCATGGGAATTCTCGCCGGAGCCGTGGCTCTCGGCGTGGCACCCCCAGCTTCGTGGTGGAGACGTGTTCCGAATCTAGCGCTGTTGGTGGAGCTGTGTGCGGTGAGCAAGAAGGTATTTCACTGCATTTACGTACTCCTCCAGAATCTCATCATTCGGGGTCTAGGTGCCAAATTTCTCATCCTTCGCCTCAGTACCCCTATGGAATGCCCGAGTATGCTCCTGCACCGACTGTGGATTTGGGTTTTGGCACTTCCTTTGCGGTCGATCCATCGTGGTGCTTAGCGATGATTGGGTGCATCTATGGGGTATAACGTGCCCTCGCAGATGACGCCTCATCGGCTTCCGTCTCAACGATTGTTCCGTTACTCCTCGCAGCGGGTTTGGAGCGACCTCGATCATCCGGATGGGAACGCAAACTTCGGGAATGGTCGGGTGGCTGTCCCGAGCTGTAGTAAGAACTTCTTGGCCTGCTCCACAGGGGTGGCCTGGAGATAATCAAGAGTGGCAAGTTCCAGAACACTCTTGGCTTAACGCAGGCAGTACCGAAATATTGCACCTGTCTGGCTCAGGCGGTGATACAGAGGTAGTAGACTCCTCCTACGATCAATGGGACACTTACTTTGGAGCGGGAGGAAGCGGAGCCCATGGGGCTGATAGTGCCAGCGGTGGTGGCGGAGGTCTGGCATGATGAGGATGCAGGGTCTCTTATGCAATGAATTTATGTAATACTTATGTATGACTCTTCTACTATGCACTCATGACGATGCAATGCAATGACATTTTTTGCTTTCTTTTTTTTTATATTTTTTTTTACTAATGCGAACTACTGATGTAACACTTATGCGGTAATGATGCTATGGAATGCACTTCTTTTATTTTCATGTACCCTTATGCACAATAATGCAATGCGATATGCAATCTACATGGTGGGATTACTCCCACTTCCCCAAACGAAAAAGACCAAAATAAAAAACCGAGAATTACACACTACAAGTAAGTTCGAGCTACAGTTTCGAGGCCGGCGAAGACATTTGATATTGGGATTTTCTATGTGCTGCTGAAACATTCTGGGATAAGGAATTTTCGATTAAAACAAAATCATTTCAACAAGCAGGCACAAAGATTAATTTGGACAAGATCAAAACTCAGTTCGAAAGAGATAGGAAGAAATTTTCGAAACTTAAGGGAGAGAACAAGTAACTCAGAGGCATAAGTCTGCCAACAGTTCGAAGAATAATGCAAATATGCGCGGTTGGTTATGGACGTAAGCTAGCCAGAAAGAGCAAAACTCTCATAGGAAAGAATGAACACTCAAACACTCGATTTTGAATATTTATGTGGGTTTCTCTCATACTCAAACCAATAGAAGCAGACTACCATAAGCTTGGTAAGAACCTCGCTCTCCACTACTGGTATGCAATGCACAAGTGACAATCAAAAGGACTTTTTCGGGTTGTAATGGGGCTTAGGCTAGGGTAAGGAGCGGTAAAATTTGGGAATGAGGAGTTAAAAGCCATGCTTGGATTGATTTTCAATGAAATCCTCTAAACTCTCCTTCTCACTTAATGTATGCAAAGCGTTTTACCTTCCACCCTAAAACATCTCAACCGAATACAACCAAGTCAAAGTTTTCTGAACTTTAAGTTGCGTCTCCCCAATCGCCCTTTTATTTTTTGAAACTCTTTTTTTTTATTGATTTTTTGATTTTTGATTTTTTTTGTGGGTGATCGGGGAGAAGAAATCTCTATTATAACTTCGACTTTGAACAGCATAACCAAATTCGCTCAAGATATGGTATTTTCAGATTCTCCCAGACTTCATATTTTGCTCACACCAAACCAATTGTTCCCTCCCAAAAATGACAGACTTTCATCCAACCAAGCAAGGCAAAGGGATACTGGATATCATAGGCTAAGGCTTGTCTTGTCGAGTTCAAACATGAAAAAGGGATAAGCAAAGGCTAGGCGGGGCAAAAAGAACGGTAAATACAATGTAGGGAAGGCTATTTGGCTATGTAGCTTAAAAAGAAAATCAAATGCCTCAATCACTTTGTCACGGTGTACAATGCAAACATGTGGTCTCAAGCAAGATGCAAAACAAGTTCTAGAGATGCGACTAATGGGTGAGTCACTCAGGGGATCATGGAATTGATGAAAATGATCAATTCAAAATTTAGGCAATGTGGACTCACGGGATGGGGCTCAATCAACTAAACTTAGCCCAAAGATTTGCGGCACGCACATTTATACTTTCTAAGATAGTCAAAGCAGTTAGATGCAACTTTCATTACTTGTCTCAAAATCAGAAGGTTTGAAGGAAAAGGTTAAAAACTTTTGAGATCTCGTCCAGATTTTTCTAAGTGAAGCAAGTTAAACAGAAAGTAAGAAAGGTTTGCGGCCTCCGTTGGATGGAATTAGTTTCAACAGCTTTCCGAGGGGGGCTAGGCACGCCAGTGGTCTTGGTGGATTCACTGGATTCACCGGATTGGGCAGGCGGTCTGTAGTTGGGATTGTGAATGAGCCTGCCGGTTCGCGGGTCACAGATGCGGGCTCGGAGATGGTCTGTTATCTTGCCTGCGTGGAAACTGACTAGTGCTCGAAAGAACTTTTACGCCACCCGCCCAATGCATGCATGACTTAATGGACCTATATGAACCTAGGACATGGACACGACGCCTACATGCTGACACAAGGGTGACTCACCCACTTTTATGGGAGTGCATGTCCTAACTCTATATGGACCTAACATGATGACTGACAGGACTGACACTGACTCAAGGGGCGTCATAAATGGCCGAACAGGATTATCAGCAAGGCATTGGGCTGTCCGTGGGGTGAAGCGGTCAGGCCCGAAGAGAAGAGAGAAGGCCAGACTGGGTTAGGAAACCCGTCTGGGTTGCTCTTCCTCTAACTGGGCCCCGTTCCGTCAATTACCAGCAGATGGGCCAGTCCTGATGGCCAAGAACCCGTCTGGGTTTCCGACGCGCTGGACCCACACTGACGGACAATTGACACGAATGGGTCGACTCTGACAGGCCAGAAACCCGTCTGGGTTTCTGATAAGCCAAAATGCACCTCGCATGTTCCTACGCGGACTAGAACGACTCCCGACTCATGTTTGGGCTAGACACTTGGACTCAACTTTTACAGGATTAAATCACATGACATACAGATGCGGGATGAGCCTAACCATGGTTTTAGATTCAGGGTTTCTCTAGGTTTAGGGAGATGAATAGGGTACCACATGTTCTCGCCCCGGTGCATTTTCCTTATGGAATTCATAGGAAAAATGTGTGGGGTGTTGCTCTTTGGGTTTCAAGGAAACCTTTAGAGTGTAACACGGGGAGAGGAGAGATCAAATGCTTGGCGATGTAAGTGCATCCCACAAGTAGTGACCTCCCGCTCTCGGGATTGATTCCTAGTTTTAAAACCTAAACCAACGCTTTTGTGCTCCCCAGCCATAAAGGCCCAAGAGTAGCCTGGTATGCAATATGCCTAAAACAATGATAAAAATGTGAAATAAATCAATTCCTCCTTTTTTACAAAAACACTAAAATTTAATTCTTTCAAGTTTTACCCTCTTTTTAAGTTTAAGTCCCCAGTGGAGTCGCCAATCTGTAGTCCCCAGTGGAGTCGCCAGACGGGTTCCTGCTGAGCTGAGCCATACTGAGGCCCAAAGAACCCAGACGGGTTCCTGCCCAGCTCAAGCAGGCTTTTGGCCTTACTGAACTCAGACGGTTTCCTGGGCTATTTTGTTTGCTTTCGGGTTTAGGTGGGTGAGGGGCTTGCATGCTACTAAATTAATCGGTTAGCTTATTTTCTAAAACTAGTACTAAAATACTGATACAAAATTCAGCGTCTACAACGACATTGTAGGACAATTGGAGCATCAATTCTATAATTCATCCCAAGATCAATTGATGCTCAAGGACCGTAATGTTCAAGAGGTTTGAGTCTATGACTCATTAACAGACTTTGAATCGATAAGATGGGGAGCTCTATTACGGGAGCGGAAAAGTCTGCCTATGCAAGGACGTGAAGTGGGCCGCTTCGGATAGCCTAGGGCTGGGTTTGATTGTTCTCGCGGAGGGTATGGGACATATGGCCGGTTTGAAATAGTGTCTTTATTTTAAGCAAGGTTTTGGGTTGTGTGTGTGTTATGTATCCAATTAGTCAAGTAAGGATGTAAAGTTCAAAGCTTGTCTACTTATGCATCCAGACTAATTGAAATTATGTACACTAAGTGAGAGATCAAGTTGAAAGGCACTTTCATGACGCATAACAACTCCTTAATTTCTCAGGTGTTGAATCTTTCTAGAAGGTGCCATGTATGGCGGGGGTAATCCAAGTGAGGGATCCCGGGCTATTTCAAGTGGTACTCTTGAAATGGCGGGGGATTTTTGGAATATTTCAAGAGTCAACAAGTATAAGGGAATAAGATTTAAACCTTGGAATTGACTGGAAGGGTAAAAACCAACTTAACAAGGTTTTCAGGACCAACACGGATCGTGTCTAGTTTGACACGGACCGTGTTGGCTTCCAGAGAGCACAGGAAACCTGCACTGGGCAACACGGACCGTGGCTGATCACCATGGTCTGTGGTCAGGTCAACACGGACCGTGTTGTTCTAACATGGTCCGTGGTGAAGTCCAGTCAACTTCCTAATTTGAGATCCCTTGATTCAAGCTTCGGGATTAATTCTATGGAATATTATTTGGGATGATCGTTGACTGAGAAATCAGTCAAGATATCCCTTGAATAATTCCAAGACATATCCCTTGGATTATGTCTCTTGATTATGGCAAGTTTGAATGGTTGATTGCTCCATGCATCACTATAAAAAGTGGATGAATTGCTCATTCATCTACACCCTCAATCTTCATCTTTTCTTTCTAGAAAGCATTCAACACACACTCTTAAGGTGTTGACTGCAACAACTCTTTGAGAGTCCTTTTGAGAAATCTTGTAACTTTGCTTGCAATAAATTAGGTTTTACCCTTGAGTCTTTTCACGGTCTAGTGAATAAGTCTTAAGAGGAGCCGGGTAATCCGTCGACTCCTAGCCACCTAAGTTATCCCCCATCTTCCATGTGACCGTGTTTCTCCATCTTATTTCCAACACCCTCTCAATTCATGTCAAAAAAAATAATCAATAACACTACCATTTGGATAAATCTAGTTGTGAAGGTCCTTGATCCTAGGTTTACCAAGGTCCTTGAGCCTGGTCTGCCAAGGTCCTTGAGGAGTTCTTATTACTGATGTAAGTAATGTCCTTGATTTCTCCAAGTTCCCTTAAGCATCCAAGCTCCTGGATTCTGAATATACTTGCAAAAATTTTAGACACCCTTCCTCAAGCCATAATTGACATCAAATTTAGGTTCTTGACTACTAATAACAACCATGTTAGGAGGTCTTGTTCTGTTTGGAACCCAAACTTGTACAATTTTAGAACGATAAAGGTTGGAGTAGTGAGATTTACTAGATTGGCTTTTGCTTTTGGGATGACTTGAATGACCTTGATTTCTTGTCCGAAGGTAGTTGTGTTGTTCTTGGTTTCTTGAGTAGAATTTGTGTCCTCGGTCCTTTCTATCGAGGTTACTATGACGTCCTTGATGCCTGGTTCTGACAGGTTGCCTTTGAGGGACAGATTGTCCTTGACAAAGATTTCGTTCCTCAGTAGGGATTGATTTATCATGCCTCTTTTCTTGAGCATTGGCTTTGTAAGCATTTTTCCAATATCCAAACCCTTCTTTAAAGAGTACACATTGAGATCTACGAGATTTATCAAGGTTTTCTTATTGCGATTTCGGCCTCGAGAATGTTAATCTTGAAGGTAAAGTTATTGCAAGACTTTTTCAATTCAACTTTGGACTCTTTTAACCCCTTGATGACCCTTTTTAGAGATTTAATTTTATTCAAGTACTTAGTCTCATGTTTAATAAGCTTTAGAAAGCAATTTTGCCAAGTACTCTTTAGGCCAGGTAAGGAGATCATCAAGTCTTACCTCTGCTGATTCATTTTCATCATTGTCTTGGTAGTCAACATTGGTTGTACCAACTTCATGATATCACTGGTTTCTTTTCCCATATAGAAACTATTGGCCATTGCTACATTTTTACTTTCGCTGCTACTATCATCACTCCAAGTAGCCATTAAGGCCATGTGACTCCTTTTTCTCTATGCTTTCTATTGTAGGGACAATCCTTGATCAAGTGATCTGGGCCACCACACACAAAACAAGAGAATGAGTTAGTTTCATTATTTGAAGTATCCTTACCTCTTTGGTTGACCTGTTTTGATGAGGATCCTCTAGAGGTATGACTTTTCTTGCACGACTTCTTGAGTTCCTTGGCCATCAAAGCCAAAGAGTTGGTTCTTATCATCCTCATTTGACTTGTCATTAGGACCATAAATGTCCTTATGGGCTACTTCTTCCGCTTCATCTTGCTCTTGTTGAAGATGTATTTCTGAGCAAGAAGCTTTCCAATGGGGTCATCTAATTGGAGAGTTTTCAAATCTTGAGCTTCCTCGATTGCGGTGATTTTCGGTTCCCAGTTCTTTCTTGGAAAACATTTGAGGACCTTGTGAACTTTTTCTTCATTAGAGTAAGTTTTCCCCAAGGACTTGAGATTATTGACTATGATAGCGAATCGTTTGTACATATCCTTGATGGATTCTCCACTCTTCATTTTGAAGGATTCGTAATGCTTGACATAATTGTCAAGCCTTATTTCTTGAACTTGGCTCCTTCCTTCATATGTGGTCACTTAGGTATCCCATATCTACTTAGCTGTATCACGACCAGAAACATATTCATCATTAGAATCAAGTCCACAGTTGAAAGAATGTAAGGCTTTAATATTTTTATTTGCTTTTTCTGCTTCTTTGGCAGTATATTTGGATCTAATTTTGGTTTTCATGATTTCTCCCTCTGTGATCATGGGGACAAAGTCTCCATTCTCAATTCCATCCCAAAGATCATAGTCTTGATCTATATGCTTTCATACGCTTCTTCCAGTGGGAAAAGTTTGATCCTCAGAATAATGGGGATGTGCTTAAGCAACGTTCTTGTCCTATATCGCCATCTTCGATCCCAGCCATGATCTTTCCACAGAGCGGTTGGTCTCTTCTTGTGTGAACCTGCTCTGATATCAATTGAAAGAACTCTAGAGGGGGCGTGAATAGGGTTATAAAACTTCTGGCACTTAAGATAAAGGACGTTAGGTTTCTTAATCTTTCTCAAATTAAGAAGTTAACTTCACAGATATAAGAAGTAGCATGATATATATGATGCACTTGCTTTATTTAATCAACACTGAATATAGTACAGAATAAGAATAACCAGGTTGACCAATGAACAAATGTCCTTGTTGCAACTACTAGAGGAGTGCCTTACTAAAGGGCACTTTCAAGGTTATTCGACAAAACAACGCACCAACACATCAAAGTGCTTTCACTCACAGAACCTAATTCCCTTAAGGTTCTGCTACCAATAACTCGCCAACTTCCTTAGGCTATAACACACTCAAAAACTCGTCTCTCAATGACTACACTCAGAAATCCTCACGGATTTCCTACTCTTCGATTTCTTCCTTGGAATCGCTTGAGTTCTTTAGTCTTTGAGTTATCCTATTTATACATGCAACTTTGTAGACCGTTGGAGATTATCTTCTTTCCTTCTTTGCTTTGAATTTTCCTTCTTTCTCTTGATGTTTCCTTTTAGTAGCAATCACAATCTTCTTTCCTTCTTATATGCATATTATATGCAGCAAATCTGTCAAAGCAATCAGGAAAGTATCACTTCTAAGATATCTAGATTATATGCCAATAATATACGAATTTTGACTTTTATTCAAAACCGATCCAGTCGCCAAGGTCCTTGAGCCTGGATCTGTTGAGGTCCGCGAGGGGTTCTAACATCTGGCACAATCCTTTATCTTTGTGTATAGACCCTGGTATTCCTCCCCATCCAAACGATGTAGATATAAGCATAAAAGAGGACAAAACAAAGTTGTCTTTCAACCGGAGTGCCTTCTTTATTTAGTAGTTCTTGAGTCCATCTGCTCATATGTATTGGGCTTAGAGGGGTGCCTATGGCCCAATTAGGAAGAAGGTTACATATTTGATTCTCCATTGGACATTTCATGAATGGCACACTAGACAGAGAGCCTGCTCGGTCCTCCCCTTCTATTGGATAGTTTTGGCTCTAACTGGTAGTTGATCTAACAAGCATACCCAGATTATAATTGCATGACGCGGTGCGACTAAAATGTTTCATGGTATACTCGCCTAGACAGAGCCCTCTAGGTGTGCGATCAGCCAAATGTACCCTGGTTGACCCTGTAAGCCCCATCAGGAATCGCGGGCCACCTCCATTTGCAGCCTGGCTCCGAGCCCCACTTGAAAGATTCCTTAACCTCGCACACATGCTTAAAATATGGCCAGACATCGTGAGGGGGGAGGTAGCTCCACCATAAGGCGCTCTTGATGTATTTTTTGTGGATCCATCAAACCCATAGGAGTTCCTTATTGTTTTGAATGTCCTAAACGAGCTTGGCAATTGAAGCCTTATTCCAATTCTCCAAGTTTTGCAGGCCCACTCACCAAGATTCTTTGGTGCACAATATATATACACACACACACACACACACACACACACACACACTACAAGATGGTTAAAAAAAAAAGACCGTTCTGAACGGTCTCAGATCAGAGTGAACGGTCGCGACCGAGGGCGGGCGACCGTTCATTTGCGACCATTCAGGACGGTCACGTATGAATGGTCGTTTGGAGCAGTGCACGACCCTTCATAAACGGTCACAGAGGCGGGCGACCGTTCATTGAACGATCGCTATTTTGTGACCATTGATGAATGGTCGCCCGCTTCTATGACCGTTCATGAACGATCGCTAATGTGCGACTGGTCATTGAAAGGTCATCCAGTTTACAGTTTTTTTAAAAAAAAAAAATTTCTGTAGGGGTTCCCTAAATTGATATTTGAAGTATATATCTAAAGTATAAGCGCCAAACAGTCACAAAATGAATGGTCGTAAACAATAATATATATATATATATATATATATATATATATATATATATATATATATATATATATATATATAAGTGAATGGTTGCAAAATATAATACATAGCCCAAAAGTTAGTTGTTATAGTTGTTATCACAAACACTATGAAGAAGGGTCCTGGGGAGAAGAAGAATTATTAATGAAATTGGAGGGAGAGAATTGACCGCTTGAGGGCGTCCCCTACTGCTGTTGATTTTGTTCTACTTGGGAAAATCTTCCTTCAAGTTGGCTCAACATCTATTGGTATTGGGAGACTTGACTCCTCAAAGACTGTTGTTCAACCACCAAGGAAGCATAAACAGATGGGGTAGCGGCGGATGAGGAAGAAGATCCCTGGCCCTTGTGGCGTGCATAGCAGGCCGGCCTTTTATAAAACATGCCCGTCGAGGATCCCAGGCCGTAGACAGACTGATTTTTGACAGAGAACCCACCAACAACATTGTAGAACATAGCGTTGGCTTCAACAAAATTGGGCTCCATGCCCGCTGCAACTACTTGCTCAAGATAATCATTCTGCAAATGATCAACATTTATGATAATGAACAACCACAACTACATGATCAAGATGTTTCTCATGTATGATAATGAACTAAAGGTAAAGCAAAGTGGTCAAGTTGTTTCTTATAAATTCAAGATGGATATAACTAACGGAACCACCAAAGGAGCGTCATCAAAGTACATTATCATATAAGTTCGTCATTTAAGCACATTATCATTAGATGCCACAACTTAGGGAATATAGGGAGAGTTACAGGGAAATTTCGGCAGAGTTTCCTTTGTAATATGGACTATCCCAACTTTATAATACGAAACATAAACCTGTAAATGACAATTTAAACTCAACTTGTAGAATAAGGGGCCACACGCCCACTTTACCAAAACCAATAACAATTCCACACGCCGATTAATCCTATAGAGCCACACGCTCATTTCTAAACATAAGTTAAATATTCCAACTTACTACAACAATTCCAACATATAATCAAGTAACTATATACGGCCACACGCCGATTAATCCTATTAAGCCACACACTCGTTTCTAAACATAAGTTAGACATTCCAAATTTCAACAACAATTCCAACATATAATCAAGCAACCATATATGGCCATACGCCGATTAATCCTATCGAGCCCACACGCTCGTTTCTAAACATAAGTTAAACATTCCAACTTTCAACAACAAGTCCAACATATAATCAAGTAACCATATATGGCTACACGTCGATTAATCCTATCGAGCCACACGCTCGTTTCTAAACATAAGTTAAACATTCCAACTTCCAACAACAATTCAAACATATAATCAAGTAACCATATACGGCCACACGCTCGTTTCTAAACATAAGTTAAACTTCCAATTATCAACAACAATTCCAACATATAATCAAGTAACTAATCTAACATATAACCGACAAACTTTAGAAGGAAATGACTTACATATACTTTGGCCGATTTCGGGTCACTCCAGTGCTTGTTGCCCTCAGCGTCTTGCTTGCAATGTTAATGCTCTATCACGTCCGCAGGGCTTGCATTGATCCCGTCATTAGCCTAGGAATATAATTTAAAACATTACAGATATAACATTGGAATTGGTATTGATGAAAATCGTCAAAGTAAAAGATTATTGGAGACTTACCTGTTCACGCAAGAATTTACCGGTGGACATCGAGCCACCGTAGTGCAAATTCTAGTCGGGGCTTTGTTCCGGTTCGCCATGTATGCATCAACCCGAGCTTTGTAGTTTCTGCTTCTCGTAAGGCCCACATCCTCGGCCGGACGTTCATTGCCAAATGGGGGATCGGTTTGTCCCTTACGACCTTTTTCTCCCGATGGATCAGACCCTTAAAGAGGTGGCTAAATTTTGAGTGCCACATATTGAAGACCGCCTCAGCCAGGCCCATTTCTTACTCGAACCGATTATGTACAAGAACAAATAAAAAAAAAACACATAATTACTGTGCCATATATACTAACGAATTCCAAATAAAAGAATTTCATTCCTAAGGATTGCATCCTTACATAGAAAAATTGCCAATAAACCATCTTATTACTATCTTCCATTTTTGTGGCGCAAAGAGCCTCTCCTTGGTAATGAGACCGTATACTCTCCAATACGACCATTGTTACCTCAGGCACGGAGATCCTACAAAAAACGAGCAACAAGTGAGTGCATTGCAATATTTATTAATTATGTATTGACCAGATTTTAAGTTGACATATCAGTCTTCCCCCCTAATGAGGGGGATCCTTGGGTTGGCTGGGTCGGGAGGTAAACCGGGCTGGATTTTCCACAACGGAAATGGTGGGGCCATGGCGTATTGTTAAGCTGCACTATAATAACCAATAATTGACCACACAAAAAATTGAATTTAAAATTCTTTTTAATTTGATGCATGCAGTGAGTTGTCAAATAACAATCACGAAAATAAATTCATCTAAAACCAAACAAAATAAAAAAGGATTTCTAAACTTTAACATCGCATTACGTAATAAAACAAATGACTGTTCAAACCTAGAAACTAATCGTACACGTACGACCTACTCATCATCATCATCACTAAGCAACTCAACAAATGCTGCATTTTCCAATACATCATTCCCTTCTAATTCATCGTCTTCCACGCCCTCTGGTATACCGCGATCTAATCCATCGTCATCATCACTAAATAGTTCGTCTCCCGAGCCATCTCGATCGTCAAGTAGATCGAACTCAGCAAGTGAAGGGGGGTCTACATTGTTGTCTTCCTGAAATGCTCCATCGTGGAGTCCATCTATTGTTAACCTTGGCTTAATTGTCAGTGTTACAGTCCAGGATGATCTATCCTTCTTGGTTGTTGGGTAATGGATGTACACCATATGTGTAGCCTGAGATGTCAATATAAAAGGCTCATACACCCTATACCTCTTTGCTTGGTTCACATCAACAAGCTTGTAATGATCATGCACGACTACCCCACCTTAACCCGGGTCGAACCATTCAAACTTGAACAAGTGGACTTTGTATTCCCTCCTACGCCCAGTATGAACTAATTCGATAACCTCTTTCAAAACCCCGTAGAAGTCAGTTCCATTCACCCCTTTGACACACACCCCGTAATTTGTATTCGTTGGTTTATTATCGGCACGGTAAGCATGGAAGTTAAAGTTGTTAATGTAGAAATGAGCCCAAGATAAGACATCCTTCTTAGGGCCATTAGCTAAAGTTATCACAACTTCGTCTCCTTTACCAGATGACAAAACCTACAAAGTTATTCAATGCTTACGAGGTTAATCTCATGTATCCTATGTTAACGAATAATTTACAATTCCATAACTCCAATTGAAATGTTAACCTTTCTTCTCAACCAACGAGGAAATTCTTTGCGATGTTTATTCCGCAATTCACCATGCGGTGTACGTAGATGCATGCAGGCCATCTTTTCTTCGAATTGACTGAAAATAGTCAACGTAGGTGAAGATTCTACTTGATAAAAAATAAGTTATTGTTAATTAAATTGCCGATCTAATTATACTGTATAGGTCCTCCTTTAGCTGTTTCATCTGGAAGGTGTATTGGAAGATGCTCCATCACATTGATGAATGCGGGAGGGAAAATCAACTCCAGTTTGCATATGATTTTTGGTATGTTCCTCTCCAACTGGACCATATCATCAATGCTCACCTTAGAGGCACACAAGTCTCTAAAATATCGGCTTAATTCCGTCAGGGCTTTCCACACATTCTGAGGAAGCAACTCCCTAACGGCAATTGGTAGCAACCTCTCCATGAAAACATGACAATCATGACTCTTTATGCCATGTAATTTTAATGTGTTAACATCTATACATCTACCTAGGTTGCTTGCATATCCATCGGGAAGTTTGAGATCTTTAAGCCACTAACATAATGCCTTCCTCATTACCAATGACATATGCAGCTCCGTCCGTCCTTTCTTTATCAACCCGATGACGCTTACAATGAGCGGCTAGGTCCTTCTTAGAGTTGTCATCATTTTTGGTCTTTCCTTTGATGCCCATGATGGTGTTCAACACCTGCTCAAACACATTTTTCTCAACATGCATGACATCTAAGTTGTGTCGAATTAGAAGGTATTTCCAATATGGTAGCTCCCAAAGATGCTCTTTTTATTCCAATGGTGATATTGAAGATAGCCGTCAACGTTGCCTTGTTGTTGAGTAGATGTTGGCAACCTTGACACTTGTTCCCAAACATGGCTCCCAAGGCGAGGGGGAGGAGGCGAATGTTCCTCTCAGTTTTTAGAAAACGCACTCTTGTTAGTACGATAAGGATGGTGCATTGGGAGAAACTGTCGATGACAATCAAACCATAACTATTTCCTCCCATGTTTCAGCCATCGTGATTTTGTTTTGTCCATGCAATATGGACAAGCTAACTTACCTGCGGTGGTCACCTAGAAAGCATACCGTACGCTGGAAAATCACTTATTGTCCACAACACAGACGCTTTCATCCAAAACTTTTCCTTCAAAGACACATCATACGTGTCTACACCCACCTCCCACAACTGTTTCAGCTCGTCTATTAACGGCTGCAGGTATACGTCCAAGTTTCCCTTTGGCTTTTTCGGACCAAGAATCAAGAGCGTGAGGAACATGTAAGGCTTCTTCATGCAAAGCAACGGAGGCAAATTGTATAGGGTAGCTATAACAGGCCATGTAGAATAAGTTTGCCCGAAACTACCGAAAGGGGCGAAACCATCCGTGTATATACCCAACTGCACATTGCATAGTTCCAATGCGAACTCTTTGTGAGTGGCATCAAAATGTTTCCAAGCTTCACCATCGCACGGATGAACCATATCACCGTCCCCTCGAACATTTGTTGAGTGCAACCTCATTTGCTCTGCTGATGTCTTAGTCAAGTATAATCTTTGCAATCGTGGACCGATTGGAAAGTATATGAGCTTTTTGTGGGCGATCTTTTTACCCTTAGCCGTTTTCCGCACATATCGATCAACACCGCAAAAGTTGCACCTATCAAGCATGGAGTTGTCCTTCCAAAACAACATACACCCCTTTGGACACACGTCGATCCTCTCGTGCGGAAGTTCTAAAGCTTTGAGTAACTTCTTCACCGAGTGGTACGTGTCTGTCATTTCATTACTAGGGGGAAAAATGTCTTTCATGAGGGCTAGCAGACTGTCTACGGCTTTGTTAGGGAGATTATACAAACACTTTATGTTTACAAGCCGAGACACTACTGACAATTGTGACATCTCGCAACCCTCATACAAAGGTCGTTTAGACGCTTCTAACATTTCTAGAAATATTTGCCCTCCATCTGACAGCTCATCCTCCACTGGGTCTAACACATCAGACGATAAATCTCTGATGGAATCCGTGAGCATTTCTTGCATTGGGTCTAACACATCAGTCCTCGACGACTCTTCAATTTGGTTCGACGTTTGGATGGGGACCGTGGCCACGGGAGGCACGTACAACTCACCGAGACTCATCCACACAAAATAACGTGGAAGGAACCCATTTTTGTACAAGTGCACCTGAACATTGTCCTCACTATGGTGTTTCATGTTTCTACACTTTGAACATGGACACCTAAGTACTTGATCCGATTGGAAGCTAATGGTTTGTTTAGCAACTGGCAAAAATTCTTCTTTTACCCCCCTAACAAACTCTTTGCTAAGATACCCCTCCTCATCGATTCTCTCGTACATCCATTTCCTAGTATTTTCGATATTGTTCCAATCTGCAAGGTTAACCGAATTAGATTTCGACATTGAATTTGTGTCAACACTTTAATCTGCAAGGTTAACTCACTTACTAATAACTACCAAAATCATCCAAACTCAACACTTTTTTATGACATCTACAACTAAGTTATGTCACCAGTCAAGAGGATACTGTTATTGTCCGAGGAGAGTGTGTTTGTTCCTGTTAATATATGGCTGAAAATAGACTTTCATGAGTCGTACTGACTCTCCTTGATTTGTCTGGTTTCCAAAAAGTAGCGCAATCTCAGCAGTGAAATTGTGCGAGGTCTATATTGCTCTGGGAGTTAGAAGCGTCTCATTTTCGGTACAATGTAGTGTTTCTATTGTGCAACCTGGTGGGCAGCAAGACAAGGTGGGTATGAAAGAGAAGCTTTTATTAGACCCTTTACTACAAGCTTCTCTTTCAGACCTACCTTGTCTTGATGCCCACCAGGTTGCACAATAGAAACATTGCATTGTACCGAATCTGAGACGCTTCTAACTCCCATAGCACTATAGACCTCGCGCAATTTCACTGTTGAGATTGCGCTGCTTTTTGGGAACCAGACAAATAAATTGGAGAGTCGGTAAGACTCATGAAAGTCTTTTTCAGCCATAGATTATCAGGAACAAACACACTCTCCTTGGACACTAACAGGATCCAAACTTAACCTCTTTTTATGACATCTACAACTAAGATACTAGAACTATAAATTAACCTACTTACTACTCTAAACTTCCATGACAAATAACCTATTTACTAATGTAGCAACTGGTTGTTGAGTACTTAAGTTAGTAAATGGATGTGTCATAATTATTTATAATTCATATCTTCATTTGGGGTTATGAGTAGTTAAGTTAACAATTAGGTTGGATACGAAACAAATTTACGCTACCAACTTCAGAGGTTAACTTAATTAAAGTCGTGTCTTTAAATGTAAATTAGGCCTTGTTGTGATCAAAAAGTTGTCGGAATTATATGTACATGTCACCATGTGATTGTGAGGTAAGAGTTGTCGATGACTGTACATTTAGCATCCCAATCACTTATAAAATGAACACCTTGGAACTCAATCAACAAGATTGAGTTCCTGGGTGTTCGTTTTATAAGTGGTTGGGATGCTAAATGCACAGTGATCGACAATTCTTACCTCACAATCACATGGTGACATGTACATATAATTCCGACAACTTGTTGATCACAACAAGGTTGTATTTACATTTAAAGACACGACTTTAATCAAGCTAACTAACGAAGTTGGCAGTCGCGTAATTTTTTCCTAACCAAACATAATAACTATCTCACTTACTAATTACTACCAAAATCATCCAAACTCAACATCTTTTTATGTGCTAATTTATGTCTTCATTTAGAGTTGTGAGTAATTAAGTTAACAATTAGGTTGGATTAACAACAAATTTATGCTACCAATTTCGTTGGATAACTTAATTAAAGGAATGTCTCTAAATGCCAATTCAGTCTTGATGTGATCAACAAATTGTCCGAGTTATATGTATGGGTGATCCACCGGTTGTGACGTGGCAAATGTCGATCGTTGTGCATTTAGCATCCCAACCACCTATAAAACGAACACCCAAGAAATCAAGATTGAGTTCCTGGGTGTTAATTTTATAAGTGGTTGGGATGCTAAATACACAACGATCGACATTTGGTATGTCACAAGCGGTGGATCACCCATACATATAACTCGACAACTTGTTGATCACAACAAGGCTGAATTGGCATTTAGAGACCTGCCTTTAATTAAGTAACCCTAAACGAAATTGGCAGTCGCGTAAATTCATTCCTAATCAAACATAATAATTAACTCACTTACTAATAACTACCAAAATCATCCAAACTCGACACTTTTTTATGACATCTACAACTAAGCTACTTAAATGGTTGTTGAGTACTTACGTAGTAACTTGTTGTTGATTACGTAAATGGATGTGACATAATTATTTACAATTTATGTCATCAATTGGAGTTATGAGTAATTAAGCTAGCAATTAGGTTGGGTTAGCAACAAATTTACGCTACCAACTTCATAGGCTAACTTAATTAAAGGGGCGTCTTCAAACAGCAGATTCATACTTGTTATGGGGAACAATATGTTAGAGTTTTATAAATAGGTCATCATGGGCTTGCCACGTTTGAACGCTGGTCCTGATGCATTTAGTTTTGCAAAAAGTTATGAGACAAACTCCCATGAAATCAAGATTTGATTTCCTGAGAGTTTCTTTCATAAGTTTTTCCTAAACTGAATGCATCACGACCAACATTCATACGTCGCAAGCACATGATGACCTATATATAAAACTCTGACAGCTTGTTCCCCATAACAATGTTGAATTTGCTGTTTGAAGACGTTCATTTAATTAAGTTAGCCTACGAAGTTGACAGTCGCGTAACATTGTTCCTAACCAAACATAATTGCTAACTCACTTACTAATAACAACCAAAACCATCCAAATTCAACCGTAATTTATAACATATAAAACTAAACTACTTAAATGGTTCTTCAGTACTTATGTAGCACTACTTAAGTTTAAGTAATATTCCCCGTAATGTCGTTACACTACTTAAGTTGAATAAAACCTAAACATTTCTATGGTTTGTTCATCAACTAATCCTAAAAGCTTCCCTCATACAAGGTTTTTATCAACACTAAACCCTAAACATAATTAATAAACTTAACTAGTAAAAAAGCATAATAAAAATTAACATAGACAAATTAACAAACATAATATAATTAATAAAAATTTCAATAATCATACACATTCTTAAGAATTATTTTAACTTAATCAATCACAAAATCATAATTTATCATGTATAACATAAATAAATTGGCAAAACTAATACATAAAAACTTAATTATTACCAAACATATACAATCAATTAACCCTAACCATAACCCTAACCCGTACAAACATATACAAACATCCTATATTTAATTAAACTAATTATTCATAACCAATACACTAAATTAATTAAATAAATTATCCATAATTAATTACACTAAACAAGTTTTTCACAAACATTACCCTATTCCATACTAATCTATGCATGCTCATAATTTATACCAATAAACAAACAATTAACCAAAATAACAATTTTCAAAAATTATACCGGGGACGGCACATGCGGCGGCGAAAGCGTCGGCGAAGGCGTCGGCGGCAGCTCTGGCGAAAAGGGGGGACGACGACGGTAGTCCTAGAGAGAAGGAGATGTAATAACCCACCCCAAAATCATGTTTAATTATCTATTAATCACTGTAATTATTCAAATCGCGTTATAAATTTTTCGCGTTTACCTTTATTTATTTATTTATTTCTTTTTTTTTTGATATCGGTGTCAAGTCTCGCGCAGGAGATGGCTAAGGTGCCGGACTATCGGCTTAAAAGTTTACTTTACACATTTATTCAATGAGTTAAAGTATTTCAGGTTATATGTTTTACGTTATAAATTTATTTACCGAGAAACGGTTAATATTTATCCGCCCCAATTTCTATATATAGTTTACCATTCCAATTTTAATTTATTTAATTTCATTCCCTTTTTATTGTTTCAAGTGGTAATTTTACTCATTTTATCCTATTTTAATCCAAGTCCTAATTTATTTTACCCAAAGTGTTACCAATTAATTTTCTTGAGTACAAATTAATTATTTTTAGTCTAGTACATTTACAATTACTTTATTTTAATTAAAGTTTCAGGTTTTAATTAGGCTCTAATTGTCCTAAGTTTAATTTAGTTAATATATATTAGTAGTAAGGGGGGAAGAGTCTTTTATTTCATTCTTCCAATTTTCAAACATTGCTCCACACTCCCTCACTTCTCCCTTCCCCTAGCTGCTGCCGCCAGCCCTTTCCCCTCTGCCTTAAGCCCACACGGCGTCACCACCGTCGGAAAAAGGTGGCCGCCGGCCCTCCATCTTCCCTCTTGTGTTTTCATCTAATTTCAACTCCAAGGGTAATCTCTCAAACCCCAATTTCAATTTCTTTAAACCATAATCTGAAAATACATGTTGTATATATGTTTCTTTTATAAATTCTATCTCTTTTACTCTCTAAATTCATGAATTCAAGTGTATAATTGTATTGGTTAAGTTAGGGTTTGAGTTTGGAGTATGTGCATGTGTATTTGGATGAGTTCTTGAGGTTTCCTTGTTAAATTCTTGATGGATGTTGTTATAATCTTGATGCATGTGAATTTCTTGATAAGTTTCTGAGTATTAAGGGCTGGTTATATATGTTAAGATTATTAGTTAAGTGTTGTCATGTTTAATTTGGGTGAATTGGTGAGATTTTGGTGCCAGAGTTCAAGAACAAGTCCTTTATGTTGAGTTTATGTTTAATCCATGGTTGCATGTGGGATTTAAGCTCTTTGATGAGTTAACTTTCAAGGTTTAATTCTGGAAATATAGTGGATTATAGCCAAAGTGAAGTTTGGTTGAGAATTAGTATGAATTAAGGGCTAAAAATATCATTAGAGCTGAAATTAAGAACAAATTAGGCTCTGTTTCAATTCTGGAAATTTACAGTAGTATAAAAGTGGGATTTTTGCCCAGATTTTTACTCCATTTGATAGCTTAAGGTGTTAGCAAACCATAGGCTTTGGAATTTCTAATTTCCGACGTGTATAGCCCGAGTTATGACCGAAACCGTGAAGGTACAATTTTGTATACGAATTTTTGAGTCAGTGTTTTGAGGGCTGTTTTTCGTCCCTTTGGAGACCTCTTTGGTTTTTATGGTAAACATGAAAGTTTTAGGCCTCTTTGCAAGCTTTCCGGAAAGGTATGTTTTGTAGTTATACGATGTCGGGAGTGTGAGATATGAGCCCGGGAAGAAGGGCTGTCTACTTGAGGTTTCTGCCCAGTTTACCCTTTATAAAATTCCATCTTTAAGGCCCTAAACCAAGTCAATAGGGGACTTTAAGCATTGATAAGTTATGGTTATATGCTATAATCTTAGGTTAAAGACTTAAGGGGAAAAAGTATGGTTTTGGAAGCCAAAGTATGTCCTAAGGTCTTTTAGCCAAGAGTGGTGATTTAAACACAAATTATATATATCTCCCAAGGAGTGTTAGTTTAAGGATTCAATATCTTTGAGTTGGTCAAGGTTTTATCTAGCTAGTGACTTCCAAGTTCTAAATAACTCTCAAGTTAAGTCCCTCTAAGTTCTCAACTCAAAGTTTATTCTTCAAACTCCATTATTCATTCTCCTTTCATCAATCATATCATCGACATCGTTTTTCTCTAAATAAGTCTAGAGGAACCCTTTTAATCTCATATTCACCTTCAATCTTTGGTTCTTATACTTCATTAATCTAAGCTATCTTTCCAAGGTTCAAGTGCCCTTCTTTGATTTCACCTTTCTACATCAATTTCTCTATGTAATTTCATTCCGGAATTCCTAATTTATTCTACTCTAGCTTCTGTCCGGGCCCATTTTGGAGCCCTTCCACTCGTTTTTAGCCTCTGGTTCTGTTGACAAAGTTGTAGATTATGTTTTTCCCTATTCCGGGATGTACTCTTTCACTTCGTTTCGATTTTCCTAACTCAAGTTATGCTATAAACTTTATTTTGATATAACCTGAAATTTTCCTCCTAAGTTATTTCATTTATGTTTTACTAAGTTTCTAAACTTGTGAATCTAATTTAGAACCTTATTCGGTTCTTCATTTCTACTTATTCTTATCTTAGTTGACAAGTTTCAAAAGCCATCTCCAAGCTGAGCTGCGCCGCCAAGGTCTCTAGCGTCTCAAGGTACGTGAATTGTCCAGCTTTTACGATCTAAATTATAGTCGTAATTCATTCAATTTATGCCATGTCAAGTTTTATGGTTTACAATGACTTTATATTTAACAGTGGACCCGCATTCTATGCTTATTCTTACTTTCATGTTTTAGCACTCCTGATCAGAGTGCCTTGACCTAGCCAGTGTCGACTGCATAGCAGTCACCCATTCCAAGTTTAGATCAACTTGGGCATACGCGTGTGTGAGGTGCTTGCACCGATCATAAGGGTTCCACCTACTTTCTATCTTCATTGATTTGTGTTATGCATATGTTTATGTTCATGTCATGCAAGTCCTATTTTACTACCCTTCCCTTGTTTTCAAAATGAGTTTAAATGCCGGCACCAAAACCGTTTTCGAACGGTTTACGTCTTTGGAGGTTTCTTGATCGAGTGTTTCCCCACTCACTTTTTGCAACGTTTTAATGTTTTGTTTTAGGAGGTTCGAGCTCCCAGGGCAAGGACAAGTCGGTTGCAAAGTAATTCAAGGTTCTTGAGGTAGTTCTCAAAGGTTTTCATCGGTCAGCAAGGACGAGCTGGAATTTTGGAAGTTGTTCTAGTTTTTAAGTTATGTTTAAGTTATATACTTTATCCAGGGGTTGTATAAGTTTTATTTGTGAAGGTTCTCAAGTTAGTAAGTTATTTTGTGGTTTTGGAAGTATCTTTTGTGTGTTGTTGCCTTGTCCCTTTTGGGAGACGGCGGTAATGCCTCGACCTAAGGTGTTCCGCTGCGCTAATCGCAGGTTTGGGTTTCTAAGTGTAGTCTTAACCTTGTGATTAAGGTTGGGGTTTTACAGTTGTGGTATCAGAGCAGGTTGGTTTGATTAAGTATTTGGAGATTACAGAATTGTTTTTAAGTCATGGATCCTAATTTAGGGAGAAAGATAGGCATGTGAGTACAAGCCTCTTTATGATAAGTATAAGTATGACAAGTGGTATGTTGGGAATTGTTGATGAGCATGAAGCTCTAAATATTGGTTTAGTATGTAAATTGTTCTTCTTTGCAGGTTTCCAAGATTATGTAAATTTGGGAATAGCTCCAATTATAGGGGAAGTGCTGCCGAATTTCTTCCAGGGTTATAAGAAGGTTTTAGTCAAAATCTTTAAGGAGAGGATCTAGGTGAAATGAGTCAAGTCTAGTAATTTATGCAAGTGAAGTTAATAAATATAATGGAAAACTATGAAGTTTGCCAAAAGCACCTCATCAAAAGTCTTTGAAAGTTAATGAAAAGATTAAAAAGCGAGTCCCAAGCGGGATTGGTATATGATGAAATAGGTTTTAAACGGTAGTATGGATTAAAAGTTTTTAAGGAAGCCCGAAAAAGGGAATACATTATGAGGTCTAGAATTGTTAACTCGCTCATAAGAGGTTAGCTTGGTTGAGTCTCGAACCTCGTCACAAATTTGTTTCTTTTATTGCAAATAGCTCGTTCATTTTGGCCATGATAAGTTTTTAAAATCTTGCATTGTACTTTGTGTATAGTATAGATGGACAACGACGGTAACCCCCTCCCAAATCCGTTCGCGATGTTCATGGACCCCTCCACCAACGTTCAAGCCCATCTTAAGGCTTTACAAGATGTCCTCGACGCACATTGCGCTGCAAATCCCAAATCCGAATATCATGACGACATTTGCCGAGCCCGATGCCTTCTAGCGACTCTTCCCCACGAGAGCCCGTGGGATGATATCCGGGACAGGTACCGTCAACTGCTTATACGTGGAGAACCCGGACGCCACGCATGGTGCCTCAATTATGTAGGGGCTTGGAACCAAATCACGATGGAGGTAATGATCACTCAAGCTGCACAATCTTTAGGTCTTCACGTCAGTAAGTTAGGACCCCATCTTCATGAGGTGCCAGGTTTGGATTTCTAAGTGTAGTCTTAACCTTGTGATTAAGGTTGGGGTGTTACAAGGAGGGTTTGTGTTGTTATTAACCACCAAAAATATAAAGAAAATGTTGAGGAGGGAGAGGGGAATGACTTACTGGCGTCAGCATCGGCGGCGGCGGACGGTGGAGGAATCCGGCGGTGGAATGGCGACAGGGTATTCACGGTCGGCTTCGGCAGAGGTTGGGTTTGGTGTTTGAAGTTGTAACGGGAAGAAAATGAACCGGACTCGGATATATTGAACGGTGCGACCACTCAATTTAACGATCGCTAATTTGCGACCGTTCAATATTTAGCGACCGTTCAATGAACGGTCGTGCCTCCTAACAACCGTTCCATTGAACGGTCGCAAATTAGCGGTCGTCCATTTACGGTCGTTATATATAGAATGGTCGCCCGAAAAAAAAAAAGACTGTTCACTGAACGGTCGCAGCCAACGATCGTGTTCCAGCTGCCATCTTGTAGTGATATATATATATATATATATATATATATATATATATATAGACATACTAGTAGGTCCGATGCCCGCGGTGAAGAGTTTTGATAAACTTGATATGATTCACTTTGAATATTGATATTACACTATACTTATTTTTGTTTTTATTGGACCTTGGGCTATTAACAAAATCTTAATAATGTGCTTCAGTTATGGACCAAAATTCATGAATAATTGATTTCTCAAGGTTTGAAAAAATAACGAAGTTGATGTAAAACTCTAACTAAGAAAAGAAAAATGTGTCATCTAATGAACTACTATCTGAACCCCATTAGCCAAAAAGACTGAAGTCAATGTCTAGATATTCTGTGCCAAATTCAAAGTGAAAAGAATGAGTAAAAGGATATAGTGCTTTCTTGATAAAGTAAATAGGAATAAAAATGTACACAAGCAATAGGGGATAAAGAATACTGGATTATTTGATTTATTTTCTTTAACACAATTTTGTATCCTAGCAAACACGGGACTATAGGAGGGTGAGAAAGTTGTCATAATCCACAATTATAATGCTCTCAGTTCACAAATTATTAAACATTTACATTCGAGTCCTAACGATAAAATCATTCATTGTTTTGTTATCTCCTTAGACTAAATTTCAATGCCATATCTGCTTAATTACCAATTGATACCTAAAATTGCACTTCTTTCACCTCCTTGAGCTACTTGATTAAGCTATTTACTTTGGACAACTTTAATTCTACTAGTTTATTAAACATCAAACTCATGAATTCAAGACTAAGATTATAAAATCGAAGTGATTGTCAATATACAATTTGAATGTACATCCATGTGAAGTGGATCACATCTTGTAAAATAGCAAATGCAAAGTCCAGAAATGTCCATTGATTCTTCTCCATGCTATTTTCAATGATCAATCCATTATCAGAACTTGATGCTTTTGATTATTAGTGTTTATATACCTGGTTCCATAACTTAGATTAGTTAAATGGTCATAAACACCTAGCACTGTTGAAAATATGGGGTAACACAGTCATTTGCACAAGATGAGGGATCACATGGGTAGCTAGAAGTCGAGAGTCAAACCCGTCTCCCCTTAAGACTTGTTTACAAGACCGTGAATAGACTTAAGGATAAAATTTAACCTCTTGTAAGCAAAGTACAAGAACGCTCAAGAACTCTCAAGAAGTTGTTGTAGTTCAACACCTTACGAACTGTGTTGAAACTCTCTAGGAAGAAAGAAGAGTGTTATGGTGTATTAGATGAGTGAAAATCGTCCACTATTTATAAGGCTTGGGAGCATTCAAACTTGATAATCAAAGAGCATGATTGAGGGGCATTGTCTATGGGATTTTGACCATCAGTAGGGGTTCATTATTGACGGAGAATATCAATCAAGAATAATCCCAAAAGATGCCCCACAAATTAATACCCAAGGCTAAAATCAAGGGATTTGAAAAAAAAAAAAAACTCAGACGGGCTCCAACACCGTCCGAGTTGGCCCCAATACGATCCGTGCTAATACAGCATGGTCCGTGTTGACCCAGAAAGTCTTTATATAACTTTCTTGATACCAACACGACCCGTGTCATGGCCGACACGATCCGTGTTGGGCCAGTTTCACCTTGTAAGCTTATTTTTGACCTTCTCGGTCAACCTTTAGTTTATAACTTGGTTCCTTTAGCCTCTTAACTCTTGAAATACTCCAAAAAGCAGTAACCATGAACAATCTTGAAAGCGATGCTTGTTTCTTCTTTTTTGATGCAAAGGAGGGGCTAGCCCCAAAGACAATTTACTGTTAAAGCGAGGCTTGGTAGAATCCCTTCAAGAATTTATTTTTCACATTAAAGCAAAACTTATAGCTTACCTTTATTAATCAAAATATTAAAATAAATTATACCACAAAAGATAGCTTCAACAAAATTTATGCATTACCTTCATTGGCTTTACACCATTAAAAATGTGGCGCGTGCCGTCATCAATTCAAGAACAAAAAATCTACATCAAATAAGATGATCAAATGGGGTTGAAAATCAATTTTACTGAAGCACTCCATAAATGGGATTATAACCAACCATAAATAGTCAGATTCTAACAAAAAGAGTGTTTATTTAAGTAATCAACGTTATTCCACCAAAGCAAATACACATAAGATAAATCGTACTTGAAATTTGAAATCAAACACTATCTACACTTTGATACTAACCACACCCACTTCATCTAGTGTTCCCCCCAGTAATGTTGCAATAACATCCAAGCTAATCTGCATAATAGAAATTTGAAATCAAACACTATCTACACTTTGATACTGACCACACCCACTTCATCTAGTTTTTCCCCAATAATATTGCAATAACATCCTAGATAATGCGCATAATACTAACTCATTGAAAGAAAAAGAGAATTTACTTACCATGAGCACCATAAAGCTTCAACAGTGAGATTTTCCATGAAGGCTGTTGGGGAGATCCAAGGGATGAGCCAACTTCAACCAAGGCCCATGGTACACAAGTGAGGTTCTATCTTAAAACCAATTGGTGTTAAGAGGAGTAGCCCACTTGACTTATATACCATGTGCTTTCTCTTTACTTTTTCGATGTGGGACATTTACTCATGGGTGAATCCCAACAATCTCCCCCTTCACACATGAGTCTCTCCCCTTTGATCGGAAGCCCTCTTTTTGCCCAAGGTTTCAAGTCACCATCAGGAGCCCATCATAGCTGCACCTTACTCTACAGAGCCGCACCCTACTCCATAGAGCCGCACCCTACTCCACCCGAGTCTCATGCCACCACTCCGAGCATTCAGGAGACCCAGCCAAGCACGCACTATGGTCCCTGCTCCCGTCCACGGTATCTTCCCGCACCTTGCCTGCGCCCAGCCGAACGAACCATCGGCTCTGATACCACTTGTTGGGGAGATCCAAGGGGTGAGCCCACTTCAACCAAGGCCCATGGTACACAAGTTAAGTGAGGTTCCATCTTAAAGCCAATTGGTTTTAAGAGGAGTAGCCCACTTGACTTATATACCATATGCTTTCTCTTTACTTTTTCGATGTGGGACATTTTCTCATGGGTGAATCCCAACAAAGGCCTTTGTTACTTCATAAAAAGCCTCATTTTCGCACCTAATCAACACTACACCATGATGATCACCAATGAGAAACCGTAGAAAACCAATACCATCAAATCCCCCAAAAATTCACAAAAGGAAAAGAAACGAAAGTAGGAATTAGGAATGCACAAAGAAGCTTACTTGAGGGGAGCAAGAGATTCATGTCCAACCTCAGGTACAATTCTTCTCTACAACTGATCTCCCTATCTCCCTATCACATAGAAACCATAGAATGAAACAACATTTTTAATTCATATAAGTAGAATTATTGTACATGAAATGTTAATTGGCTATGAAACAAAAGTAGGGGAGCCTTCCAACTTAATAGTCCAAAAAGACCTTTCCTGGATCAAAATCCCTCCATCATGGGAATACTTAGGAGAAGAGAGGCAAAATACAAGAGTTCTTCATTGAACTAAACCAGCAACATCAAATCCGAAACTCACAGGAATTCACATCGACTACTATTGAATTGTGATTTAACTAAATCGAACTAAGAAGCAAAATGTTCAAAAAGAAAAAAGGAGTGGTAGAACAGAGTCCAGAATATGACGAACACACGAACATATAAAATTAGTTGGTTACATGGAGGGTTAAACACATACATAAGGATATTTTCTTATACAACAAAAGTTAAGAAAATACTTTTGTCGTGAAAGTTGGAATAAACCATCCTATGAACCATTGTGCTCTCGATTGGATTTCTTCTAATTTGGCTTCAACTCATAGGTTCCTTGATTAGCTCCCTCTACAATAACACGTCTATGATATGATCATGATTAAACAAAACGAACAATGCTCCAAATAAGGAAAATAAACATTGAAATGTATAAATACATAAATCAAGTCTCTTTTATGATATTATATAGAAAAATGTCAAAAAATGCAGTTTAATAGCTACTTTCTATAGCTTGAAAGTCACAAAGGAAACACTAAGGAATACTGCATGCAAGAATATATCAGGCTGATCCATTAAGGAATCAAGCCCTTGATAGTGTAGTTAGGTTGCTGCTCAAAGTGTTTAAGCATTAGTCTCTTCCATCATGACCACTTCTAGAACTTTTCTTTCTGAAGCTTTCTTAGGTGACTTCTTCCTATACTCTCGATAAATCAATGTTGAAGTTAATCACAATCAACATATGAAAAACATTAAACAAGAAAGCTACAAAGACAAACACAAGAAAGAGGTAACATCAAACCACACAAATATCGACTTGGACATATATTCAAAGAGATGACAAAGCATTTAAGAAAAATCATTTCAGAGCTAGCAAAAGAGATATAGTTGGTCCACAACATCAAATCAAATAGTTTACAATTTTACAAAAAAGATAAACTAATTATAACAAGATTTTATATAAAAATATATAATGTCAAATCTTAAAACAAAAACTACCTACCTAATGCTAAACAAAAAAAAATCCATTAAGGCTAATGATTAAAATAGAAAACCAATGATACAAAATCAATGTAGGACCATTTGCAATTGCATTGTTCCAAAAAAAACTAAATAAATCCAAGGTGAAACTAATTAATTTAATTTTTGAAAGGAAATTAAATTATAGGGTGTTGTTGTCAAACAATGATAGAAACTGGAGCAATTTTTCAGTCATATTCTATACTTGAATTTTATGTTCTTCTTGCTATTATCTTTTCATTTAAATTTTGGACGATACATAAAGCACCATAATTAATGTCAATATTGAGGGCTCTAAAATGGAAAAAAACAAGAAAATATACATCAAATAAAATCAAAAAATTGCTCGGGGGTGCCATACATTATCTAAAACTGGCTACTTGGGGACCATATTATTTTTTTTACTCTTTGGGGATTAGATTGTTGTCAAAACTTGCTGGTTGGGGCTTTTCCGACCAAAAGTTATGAAAATTCAGTGAATTTAGCCGGAGTCAACACAAAATGAATTTAGATAGATGAATTGACAAAGATAACCCTATTTGGCTCCATTTTTTTCTCTCTCTCCTCCCTTTCTTTTTCTTTCTTCTTCTTCGGGCAGAATAACATCCGCCACCCATCTTTTTCCTCTTCTTTCTTCCCGGCCGACCACCACCCTCCACCCCGCTGCTGCCTCTTCTTTCTTTCTTTCTTTCTTCCACTTCTTTCTTCTCCTTCCCCGCTGCTGCCACACCCTCAAACCCCACCACCCCTTTAAACTCCCCTTTAACCCCCAACCAAACATTGCATTCCACCATTGACGCCCTTCCTCGACAAATCGAAGCTTCTAGAAGCATCGGCGACGAATGTCGAAGACGAGATTCGACCTGAGCAAGGGAGTTGCCGCCGGGAAAGCAAGCGAGGAGAGAGAATTAGGGTTCCAGCGACGATTGTTGACGTCGACTCCATTGAAATCCCTCTTCCGATTGCCGGAAAATCTTCGTTTTCTGAGGTGATTTTCCAGGTGGGTGTCTTACCATCATCACCATCGTTGTTGTTGTTGTTGTTGTTGTTGGTCGAGAAATGGCGAGAGATTAAGTGGTTGATTGTTAGTTAGAATAGAAGATGACTGTAATCCGATTTAAATTTTGTTGGATCCAATTGTTCTGTTTGGCTATTGTTATGGATTAATACTAGAGCAATGGATTCAATTTGGTGCTCATTGTTCTGTTTCGTTTCCCCTCTCAATTGTTCTATTTTGTTTGGCTATCTTACTTATTATTCTGTAGAATTGCAGAGTATAATGTCCAGCAATATGTTCATACAATTGTCATATAACCTTCTTCCTGTTCAATATAGTTCACTCAAGGCATGGTAGTTGGCTAAAATGCAAAGAAAGAAAATTTGGGTGGGGGGGTGAGCAAATCTGTACTACACAAACAACCCAGTTGTTTTCATTCAAAGTCATCCACTAAACAAACAACCCAAAATGAATGAAAGTGAAGAAGAAGAAGAAGAAGAAGAAGAAGAAGAAGAAGAAGAGGAAGAAGAAGAAAAAGACAGATTTCAGAGGGGAAATAAAAGGGACAAACTGGACCTTTCATTCATTAGTCAAGGGGTAAAACTTAAGTTTTATTGATTCCAGTTGTTTTGGTCGGAAAAGCCCCAACCAGCAAGTTTTGACAACAATCTGGTCCCCAAAGAGTAAAGAAAAATAATGAGGTCCCCAAGTAGCCAATTTTAGGGAATGTATGGCACCCCGGAGTAATTCTTTACAAATAAAATTGCTTTGTCTCTTATCCTTATTGGCTATTGTATTAAACTTTTTGGAGTTATGTATTTGTAGCTAGCCAGAAATATTTGGATGATCTTCTCTAACAATTTATCAATTTGTTAATGTTAAGACTTTAATAAGAAAGGAAAGAATCAATTATATACAAGAACTGGATTGTGGGCTTTCTGACTAAAAACATGCATGAGGACAAGGTTAGAGACACATACATTAATTGGTATTTGAAAGTCTGAAACTGATCCAAAAATAGAGCTTGAAACAGTTGGAACAAAGAAAACAACTACTTCCTTGCATCAATTTCTCTATGTAGAGAGAGATGAACAAATCAACAGATGAAAACCCAACAAAAAATGTAAAACTTGAGGAATAAATCCTTAATAGAATATCACAGAAATCTTTAACCAAGTCCTTGCATGTACGAAGAAATGAGAGTTGTCATTAAGAACCATAAAAATCACACGGAAAGCATAGTAAGTAGTGCAAATTTTCAAATTCTTACTCTTAACTCTCAAATTCAGATTGAAAAGGATGTAGAAAATTGAGACATAATATACGGAAAATAAAAGAAAACTAACCTTTGCTGATGAAGATGAGAAATTCTAAGATGGCGATGGAGAGATCAATTATCAGAACCAAATTGGCATGGAGACTGAACAATAGAAGAGAAAGAGAAACGAGGAGGCAAGGAGCAAAAGAGTGGAGATAGTATTGTAGAATTTAGCAGTGAGATGTACAATGAAGAGAGAAAGAGAGTATGGTTGGGCTAATAAACCTCATGCAGAACGCGTGGTGGCAAGAAAAAAAAAAATCGAGCAGACACATATGGAGAATAGAAACCATATAATTTGAAGTCTTGCAGAATTTGGCAGTATTTACAAATGCATTCCTGCCTGCATAGCTAGTTAGGTTTATAGTTGATTGAAAGGAGTTTACAACTTAATGCAATTTCTATTCCACCAACACCCTACTAACAAAGTATTGCTTATTATTAATGCATCATTGATAGTATTATCGGTGCATTGTTTCTATGTCAAAATGCATCTATTTAATGTTCAGAACGGAGTTGGACATAGTATTTTTTTCTTTTTGTTAAAGAGTGTGTTGTCTTTGTCAAAGTGTATCTTTTCTTTGTCAAAGGGCATTTTTTTTCTTTGTCAAAGTGTATCTTATATTGTCACGGCATCTTTTCACAATTGTAATGTATGGTACTATTACTAATGTAACATTGCTTTTCCTCAATGGATTTATTTGGATTGTCATTCTTGTTGTGTAGTTTGCATAAACGTGTATTACAAACTATATTTTCGAGCTTGTTTTTTTATACAACCTAATTAAGATGACATCATTGTGAATATTACAGTTGCGTTGTTGTGCACAATACTTTGTAGCAAAAATACCCAAAGCATCAAAGGCAAAATCTTTTGCAATCAAACATTTTCAGGTGGAAGTTTTCAAGCTTCCTTGGTTATCTATTTCAAACGATGGATCACTCGTAGATTCAGAAGTAGTAACTATATGACACCTAGAAGCTTACATGGTTAATTCCTGTAACTTTGACATTGGCTTCAAGAAATACAATGTGGTGAATTTTTCGTTTAATTCTTTGTTTGCCTCATTCACTTTACAATGTTTTGGTTCATCCACATATAGCATAAATTTTACTAATTTTATTGTGGTTTTTTTGGTCTTATGAAGAAACCGTTGTTGACGAGGCTTAGGGTAGAATATTGCCACAAACTCATCATGAATGATGAAAACTCTATTGCTTCTAAAGTTGTTGAAATATGCAAAGCATATCAGGAAAACATCGTCTGGTAGTAGCACGATGGAGATCATGCATGTAGGAAACAGGTAGCCACAATGGATCATTGTGTGTTAAACTGTTAGTATATATATTTTACTTTTCTATCTCTTGTAAATAGCTCGTCCCTTAGGAACACATACTTTTGATAGGCCGAGGAGTACTTTTGGCATGCTTGTGACTCATACTTTGAATATCATGGAATATACACTTGAGCGTAAGATATATACATTACATGGTTTACTGTTTCTATCCATCTGCTCAGTAAATTACTGTATCTTTTATCATTGCATCTCGTTGGCAATTGTTTACTATATCTTTTTCTTTGCAGAGAGCATCTTTTGAAGATTAGAATGTAGCTTACTTGAAATTCTGTGTATCCGTTACTTCTATTGTATTTTATCCTTGTCAAAGCACAACAAAAAAATCATCAGTTATGTCATGGAAAAATTTGTGGGACAAGTTCAAAATTCTTGTGGCAAAGCTGTCTTGCCACCAGTTTACTTCAAATTAGTCCCGTGACACAAGTGACTATGGCAAGCATGTAGCCATGGGAAATTTGCTACCGTGGCTAAATGAAAAATTGTAGCCAGGGGAGCTTCGATGGGAAGCACTATCCTTTGTCATAAGAAGGCTTGTAGCAATTACTTTTCTTGCCACATTAAGTCCCGTGACAATCACTTTTCTTGCCACATGAAATCCCGTCGTAATCACTTTTCTTGCTACATGAAGACCTGTGACAATCACTTTTCTTGTCACGTAAAGTCATGTGGCAATCACTTTTTCTGTCATGTTAAGGCCTATGGCAAGTACATGTCTAGCCATGAGCACTTCCATGGCAATGTACCTTTTAAAGAAACCATGCCACGTCCATGACAAGTTTGTTTCTAGCCACAAGAGTATTGTGGCAAGGTACTCTTTATGCTATAATAATATTCGTGGCTAGCCTTACAAGTAGCATAGATTATACAATAGATTACAATAACTGATGTTGATATTAATTGATATAACATATGTAATATAACTAAGAAATGTAATAGTTGTCTTCAAAACAAAAAAACGACACACACACACACAGATATATATATATATATATATATATATATATATATATATATATATATATATATATATATATATATATATATATATATGTATATGTATATATATATATATATATATATATAGTAGCAAAAGATATCTAACAATATATATATAAAAAGGACGCACTAATACAGAATACCTAAACACAAAAATCAATAAGCTAAGCAAAGTTCATAAAATAAATCTGCACAACTAGCAGTCCGAAAGCTAATAAGTTTTGGTCGAGTTGAACTATCTATAAAAACGAACTTGACTTCAATTTTTGCTCGATCTACAAGATAACGTCGTAACGAATTGTTTTCCTGGAAAAAAAAGAAAGATAATGTGATAGGAAAAATAACAATATTAGTATTATTCAAACAATTGTAAAACACAAATAGTAAATCACAAGAGTTCTAGTTAAGAATCTTAATTAAGCCTTGTTTAAGAATACTTGTCCATATAGAAAATATTGAAAAATTTTCGGCAAAACCTCCTCTATAAATTGAGCTACACAATGGTTAAAACTAACCATAGAACACCTGTTATTTAGAATGTTTGTGTTTCAAATTTTGGTCTTTGTGGGAAACAAGCCAAAATGTCAATTTTCAAAGAGTAACTTGCAAAGTCAAAGCCTCCGGATTGATTAAGTTCTCCTAGAATTAACGGTAGAACTTAACTGCTACTTGCCTAAATCAGCGTACACATCCTACTGGTTCTCTAGTCCCTTTTATACAGTAAGTGAAGAGCAAAGACTACCACCATAGTGGCACAAACAAGCGAACAAATCCAATAAACTCAAAACACATAACGACCACATGATTGATAAGATCGATACAGATCATTGCAATAGGCTACTCATAGCTTAACTCTATTTATCAACTATAAGACTAGCACAAGTCTAGTTCACCGAGATATAGAAATGCCAGGAAAGAAAATTCATTTCAATTCTCAAATACTAGCAGGACTCATTGTATATATGAAAAGAAATGCCAACAAAGAAGCAAAAATAAATCACTATTTTACAAAGGAGAGAGAGGGATGGCGCTAAACTTGAGGATGCTCTACTAAAACGAAATGATGGCATGGAAGCGAGAGAAGAAGAGGAGTGAAGGAAGAAGTGAATACAGTTTGCTAACAAACAAACAAACAAACAATACTAGCATGAGCAACCAGAAAGAAAATAAAACAATACTAAACCAAGAATGAACGAAATTGGGAAGATTTCACACACCAAGTCCCCAGCATTTGCCTTCTAGTTAGAAAGCTCTATTCTTCCCTCTCGTTGTAATATACTATCCCATGCACCCTCTTAGGACAACATTAAGCGACTTGCATGTGTAAAGATCAATAGCGACTGGTAGGGTTTTAGGGGAATCAAAATATAGGAACACAAAGGCAACACAATAAATAGGGACTCACATGTTGAACCACCCTGTCACATAGATCAACTCTCCAAGTCCACTCATCCAATATAAGCTTCATTGTGATGTTGTACAACGTGCAGGGGGTCAGAGAAATTAATTCATATCAAACGAAAGAAAAGCCTTAGCCCTTAAGGGACATGAGGGTATTGGCAAACCTAGAAAGCTTTAACCCACCTAAAAGCTTAAGATTAGGCCCGAAATTTCCAAAAATAAAACATAAATAAACCCAAAATCGACTAACGTTGAACCCAACCCGAAACCGATTTGTCTGCTCGAATTGACATGTCTAACTGCATATGTTGCTTTTAATTTAAGAAAAAAAATAATAAATATTTTAATTAAACGTTGCATGGGTTGAGAATAAGGAGTGATTAGGGTTATGGACACAATCTTGGCGGTGTTTTCAAATTTTGATCAAGCAAATCCGGCTTGTTTTGCATTATGAGTTCTTCTAGTCTGCTCGCTGGGCTACTTCTCTTTTTTATTTTTTTTGTTTCTGACGAATACTCATCTTTTTCAAAACAAAACCCTATTGCTTTTATGTTTACAGAGTTAAAAAAAAATTATTTTAAAAAATATATAATTGATAGCATAATAATGGATTTTTTTAAGTAAAAAACTATGTTATTCATTTGTGTATTTATTTTTTTATTGAGGTGGGTACCTCCCACCCCCGCTTCGATTAATAATCGGAGGTGGAGATCCACCTCCAAATCTGATTAATTGGATGAGGGGTGGACCTCCACATGTGATTATAAAATTGGAGGTGCAGGTACAAGGGCTATAATCGGAGGTTCAATTAATTAGTTCATGTAGTATTTATTTAATTTTTAATTTTTTATATATTTTTTGACAACATTTTCGCTATAATTTAATATATCATATTTGTAAACATTAAAAAAAACACCAACAATAAACCTATAAGATATTTACATAACCAAAATTACATATATAACACAACAGATATATAATATGTTAGGAAAAAAACTAAGCTTCATATTCTCCACTCAATTCTCAACTTCAGTCATATTATGATTTTTTTCATATTTTTTAATATACTTATTATTATTCTAATCAAACTTAATCGGACTTAATCCGATTTGAGGTGATCACCTCCATATCTGCTCCGATCTAGTTACAATCGAAGGCGGGCCTATTTAATCGGATTCAAATACAAATTTCTTTTTATCGAATTCGGATTGGATTTTTCTATTTCCCATCAGAGCTGATTTGCTTCGGAGTCAAATTTGACTACAATCCCTAATTCTATTGAGTAGAAAACTACTTTATTTACTTCGTGGCATGTAACTGACATGAGTGATATTTTCCCGTGCCATAAGTATTTTTTTTAAAACAAAAGTTATAGTCCATGGCATATTATTGCCATGAGTCATATCTTCCCGTGACATAAGTATTTTTTTGCCACGGAAGTTATAGTTCATGGCATATTATTATCACGGGTGATATTTTCCCACGGCATAAGTACCTTTTTGCCACGGAAGTTGTAGTGCATGACATATTTTTAAAAATCAAATGCACTATAAAATTTTCCGGTGGCAAGATTAAGAAATTACCCTGATTTTAAATTTCCTGTGGTATAATTCGTGGCACAAGTGATGATTTTTTGTAGTGACATATGCAAATAGTATTCAATCAAATCAGCACTCTTTCAATTCTGCAATATAATCATTGGATCGAATAGTGCAATAAAACATATTGCATCTTGAGTGACACCCTTGCAATACGGCAATATAATTTTATACTACTCCCTTCGTCCCAAATTAATTGACATTGAGCTATTTATTAATTGCTAACAAATTACAATGAGTACCAATATGAAATTACCGTCATTAGAAAGATGTTTTATTAAAAATTACAATGGAGGTAGTTTCATATTGTAACTCATTATAATTGATGAATAATTAACGGTCAAAGTTTAGTTAAAATGTCAATTAATTTAGGACGGAGGGAGTATTTGAATATAATACACAAGCACATTAATTTATACTTGTTGAAATATATATCCTCGCCCATTGTTTTAACAAAATAACTATACAATGTATCTTTTCACAATTTCAATGTATCTTTCTCTATTTCTCATGTATCCTTACTATATTTCTTCATACATTTGTGATTGCAATTATACACTGCATCTTTTTATGATTTGAATGTATCTTTCACACTTCTTAATGCATCCTTATTATATTCCATTGTATCTTCGCTTATAAATTTGTAATTATGCAATGCATCTTTCTACGATTTTAATGTATATTTCTCAATTTTCAGTGAATCCTCACTATTACATTCTATCTTCGGTGATAAGTTCTAACTGTGCAATGGATCTTTTCACGATTTGAATGCAGTATTCAGGTACATCAATGTATCTTTATTACAACTTTATAATGAATTCATTAATGTCTTCTTCATCGTTATGTAATTCTTTTCCATTATTATGCTCGATCACATTAGCGGCACCCAATACCTTTTGTTCAAGTTATGCGTGAGCATTGTCCAGGTTAACGATGTCATTTTTTCCATAGTCGAACAATGGATGATTAAGTTTATTCAGTTTTGATTCACCCGCCATCTGCAATTGCTTGATCAATAGGTTCTCCGTTCTCGGCGTCCAATAGGATATTATCTATACAATAGCCTGTTAATTCGTTCCTCCAAAATTTGTAAGTTTCATAGGAAGCAGTTGATTGCTAATCTTGAAGGAGGCGACAGTCAAGAATATTAGCAAGTCAATGCACAATAAGGCAATGGCCTAAAAATATTGATCCGAATCTTTTACCTTGCAGAGAAATAATAGTAAGCTCGCTTGGGCCAGACACTGAGCCGGGATGCCGCATGATGGCTTGGGCTGGACGCCGAAAATTAAGAAAAGAAGAAGAAAAAGCCGCAAACTGCATGAAACAGCTGGAGGAGCTCATCTATTGGGCTCGGCCCACAAAAGCCAACAAACACGTGGGAGTACAATCGAATTTGCATGTGCTGTTATTAAAGATGCTGTTTGTTAGTTTTGCTAGTGTTATTGTTGGTTGCTGTTTTGATTTGCTCTTGTTTTATCTCTTCTTATTGAACTTCATCTTCTAGCCAGATTTTACTTGGAATAATCAAAGGAAAAAGTTAAAAATCTATTTCATGGAAACTTTAAAAGCCATACAAAAATAGAATAATTGGATCCAGAAATCTTTCAGTTTGTTACTTCCAAATTTTTGCTTCATTATATGGGTGCATAAACGAGCAATTACCTTGAAGTGTTCATTTTATAAAGAAAAATAAATGTCAACTAATTAAACTTTAATTTTTGTTGTCTTTAATCTTTCATTTTCATAGAGTTATTCTTATAACAGAAATAAAGCCCTTTCCATCATGTATATGGAGACATCATTATCTATATTTGATGTGAATAAGATAAAATTCAGCACTCTGTAGTTCTCATTTTTTAACAAACTCTTTAATAACATTCACAAAGCATATACAATCAAAGAACGCAACAAATTATTGTTAAGTTATTTCGGTGAAATACAAACAACAATGACTTCTTTAAGTACTAAAATATTCACATCACATAGCAACTAGTTAATATTCAAATTATTTAATGCACGCGTAGCAAATTGATATATAGATATACATTAATTCTGGGAGATTATTCTGCTGTTCATGTATATAATGTCTGATAGATAGACAAATCCAGTGGGCCGTCAGTATGGAGACTCCCGAATTTCAGCTATTATTATTATTATTATTATTATTATTATTATTATTATTAGTAGCAAATATCCGCACATTCCTGCGCCTTCAAAAAGAAATACCCGGATATTTTGGATACGAATATGATCATGCTTACCATGAAACTGGACCCAATTAAACTAGAGATAAGCAATTGTTTGATCACATGAAGCAAATCAACCAAACAAAGTTCACAACCATAATAAAAATAGCAATTGTTTGATCAAATGATAAAATGAAATATTGTAAATGAGACACTTTATCGATCACTTATGGTAAAAATGCAGAAAAATTAGAATAAGATTATGAAATATCAATGTATGAAAATTGAAGTGGTTAATGAATTTACCTATAACACTAACGACCATTCCGATTTCCGACGCCTCGAAATAGAAACTTTTTCCCAATCAACTGATGTAATTAACTCAGTCAAGGATTTATATATGTGTGGGTGTGGTATTATGGTTACAAAATTACATTCATATCAATTTTATTAGTACACTAAGATAAGACACTAAGGCAAGACACTAAATATATGTCATGCTTTACAATTCATACAATTTTCGATAAAAGAACTGATCATAAATATATTTTCCTTTAAAAGTATATGACAATTTGAAAGTATTTTTAAATAACTTTTCAACTTTGTGATATACAAATTACGTCATTATCCGGAGTCTTATTGATTTATAATTCTACAAAACGTATCATAATTCAAAGTATTAATACAATGGATATATTTTAAGTAATGTTATATCTGGTTCATTTTAATTGTGGCTTTTTTTTTCTCTGTTATGATATCCTATAGTATATCTTGATCAAAGTTTTCTATCAATGTATTTTCTTCATAATATAAAATCAGGCCTTGTATGAAACAAAACAATATTGCAAAAGTAATGGTGATGGTTAAAACTGTAATTATTATACTTTTATAAAGGGAAATTGGAATCTAATAAACCAATCTTTGGGGGTTCTATGAAATAACGAACCAACCTTGAACATTAATTTACAACGAACCAACCTTGTCATGTTGATTTTTTCAGCGAACCGCCACCGAGTTTGACTCGTCGTAAAGTTGACGTGGCGGCGGTGCCCGCTTATATGGAGTTGTTTTAGCAAAAAAAAAAGGATTTTTTTTTTCTAAGTTGGATTGAATAATCCAACCTTTTTATAAAAAAAATCCACCTCACCCTGCCCTTTTCTTTCTCTCTCTCTCTCTCTCATTCTCTCTCTCTAACACCCCCAGCCTGCCCCCCGACCTATCCCCCCCCCCCCCACCCCTAACCTCTCACTCTCTCTCTCTCTCAACCACCCTCACCACTGTCACCACCACCTCCACTGCCGCCGCCACCCATCGCCGCCATTGTCGCCGGAAAACAGGCCCAGAAAGAGGAGGGAATACTCTGAAGAGGATGGCATGGGCGTTGTAGTTGTAGGAGACTCCGTCGGTCATGTGGAGCTCGTCGCCTTCGGAGGAAGGAGGAATCAGAGAAGAGTAAATGTCCAGGGGTACCGGCGGTCGGTACGTCGTGAAGAACCCGATGCTGCCTCTTGCCTCTCTCATTATTACGATTATGGATCACTGGATGGATGGATGTGTATGGGTATGGGTTCACTGCTGTTTTCGGGGTTGTACTTTGTTGGGAAATATATTGCTTCTAGGATCTTGGTTTTAAATTTTTTGTTGAGTGTTATGCTCCGTTTCTTTTTAAGTGTGTGAGTGAATACTCTGAAAGGAAAGGACTGCCTAGAAACAAAAGGGGAAGGTGGGAAACATGTCGCCGGAAAATAAGAGGATGAAGAGGATGTACGGGTCTGATTCTGAGGACGAGGAGAGAAAGAGGAGGGAGAATGGCGGTGTTGGGCCTGTTTTCCGACGACAATGCGACGATGGGTGGTGGCGGCGGTGGAGGTGGTGGTGGTGGTGGCAGTGGTTGAGAGAGAGAGAGAAATAGAGAGAGTGAGAGGTTGGGGGTGGGGGGGATGGGTCGGGGGCGGGCTGGGGGTGTTAGAGAGAGAGATTGAGAGAGAGAGAGAGAGAGAGAGAGAGGAGAGAGACAGAAAGAAAAGGAGAGGGTGAGATGGATTTTTTTTTATAGAAAAAGTTGGATTATTCAATCCAACTCAGAAAAAAAAATCATTTTTTTTTTGCTAAAACAACTCCACATAAGCGAGCACCGCCGTCACGTCAGCTTTCCGACGAGTCAAACTCAGTGGCAGTTCGCTGAAAAAATCAACATGACAAGGTTAGTTCGTTGTAAATTAATGTTCAAGGTTGGTTCGTTATTTCAAAGGACCCCCAAAGGTCGGTTTATTAGATTCCAATTTCCCTTTTATAAAAGTGTAAAATTAATTATACATACCCCATGGTGACAAAAAATGTTTAAGGGAGGGAGTATATTATTACTTTTTTTGGGGGGGATAAAATTTCATAAGTGAATGGAGTAGTATTTTTTGGGGAAAAATTTTTACTAGCCTTGTTCGGCAAAGAGAGCGGATTTAGTAGCGGATAGCTGTTTATGTAGCGGATAGCTGTTAAGGCAGCAAATAGCTGATGTATATTAGCGGATAGTTGATAGCTGTTAAAATAGTTGTCCGTAAAGAACATGTTCGGTAAAATTAGAGATTGGAGTAGCTGATGAATGTAAAATGACAAAAAAGGACATGTCTCTTATTATTATTATTATTATTATTATTATTATTATTATTATTATTATTATTATTATTATTATTATTTTGGTTGTTGTTATTTTACCGTCGTTGTTATTATTATTCTATCTTCAACATTGTTATTATTATTTTAATTATTAATTACTCTCTACGCCACGAAAAGTTGTCCACATTTGACTAATGAGATAAAAAAAACTTTAAATTTTGACCGGCAATTTATCAAATTAAATATTGAACTATTAGACAAAACAAGAATTGTTAGATACGTAATAGAAAATGCTTTACTTCAACATATATAATTTTACAGATCTTGGTAATCTAAAGCGTGAAAATTTATTGATCAAAGTGTTACATCGAACACTGTCAAAATAATATGAGACAGTTTTTTTGGATGGAGAAAGTATAATAATAATAATAATAATAATAATAATAATAATAATAATAATAATAATAATAATTTTCTAGTGGGGTACACTTGGCATGATTTATCTTGTTCAATTAGATATGTTGAATAAGTATTGCAAAAGAATTCTAAACCAACAGTGGGTAGATATGTAATTCAATCATCAAACCCTGCTTCTACATTCTTGACATTACTATGAGTAGCGTTTGTAAAATTGATAAAAAAAAACGCTAGTTTAAATGCTATCCGCTAATTCTAAACGCTCCCGCACCGAACATCTAAAAATTAATAAAATAGCGTTTTGACCAGTCAAAACGCTAAAAGCTATTCTAAACGCTGTTGCCAAACAGAGCCAAACATTGGAAAATTTGATGAAACCCCCCTTCAAGTTTGGGGAATTAATTTTTTTAACCTTACTTTTTGGGAGTTTTATTTAACCATTCCCCACCTTTAGTGACAGTTTAATTAAAATCCAAGTCCAATGAAGTATTTAGTGGTAAAAAATCGGGTCCGGGTCTTATCGGGTACGATATGATCAATTCGGGTATTCAGTAAAAAAACCCCGATACTGACCGAATTTCAATTCAGACAAAATAACCAAACCCAAACCCAAACCCGAACCTGAACTCGAACCCGAACCCGAATCCGAACCCCAATGACTGAATTTAATTTTTTGTTAAAACTAAAAATTAATTGAATACTAGATTTTGGTTAAAATTTAGATTTGGTCAATTCGGGTTCGAGTTGACCGAACTCAATTATGAGGATAGTGTTAATAACTCACATGAAGAGGCTCATATTTCATATTCGGTCATTCGGTCAAATTTAGTCATCTGGTTATATTTGGTCAAAAAATCTAGTACTCAGTTAATTTTTAGTTTTGACAAAAAATTAAATTCGGTGGTCATTCAGGTTTGGTTATTTTGTCCGAATTGAAATTCGGTCAGGATCGGGGTTTTTTTACCGAATACCCGAATTGATCAAACCCGATAAGACCCAGACCCAATTTTTTGCCATTAAATTCTTAATTGGACTAAGGCTTTAATTAAGCTGTCACTAAAGGTGGGGGTGGTTAAATAAAACTCTCAAACAGTAAGGTTAAAAAAATTAATTCCCCAAACCTCAAGGGGGTTTTTGCAAATTTTCCATGAAACATTCAAGTTAATATACACACACAAAATTAAGTACGCCTACTAAAATTTGGGTCCAGACAAATTGGATATCAAACAAAATTAGCACACTCGGATTTTGTTTGATTTCTACTTCAAACACATCCAATGAATCAAGACCCGAATTTCCAATGTTCCAAATTGATTGCCCGAATGTCCGAGTTTATTGTACTATTTTTTAACATATTTTACTGAAATGTATGTCATCGGGACCCAACTCGGTTGTTATATATATTATTTGAAAAGATAGGTTTAACTCCTTCCGGCTACAATTAAGTAGGCGTGACAGAAGTCCGAGCCTTG